>CM070033.1:178057570-178124351 GCA_036250615.1 Ptychadena robeensis | reverse complement strand
CCCCCTCCATACCATGCTGTGTATTTTACACCTCTCCCCCTTCTTAGGTGATCGTCTTGGCTTGTCCTCGGGAATCCAATCGGATCCCCGGTATCCCAGGGGAGGCCTTTTGGGTCTCTCCCTGTGGGTTACCCCCCGCGCGGCGGTACATCCTGGCCGGTCGCCTCACGTCATATTGGTCTCTTGCCCTGCCTCCCTCCTGTCGGACAACTCGGTGATATTTACATCGCTACGGTGACATTAGTGAGTGTGACAACAACTTACAGATGAGCAAACGTTTGATTTTATATATTGCTACTTTGTCGTGTTATTGCAATGATGTCTATTTTAAGGTGTGGCTATATATGGTGCTATTAGATGCATGCTATTTCTTTTTAAGATGACTGTTGGTACTGATCTGTCACATCTGTAGCATCTATTCTCATATCAAGTACTGATGTTGTTACCTTGTTCTGTGTATTCTCACCTATATATGTTAAAGTCATCCCAATGTATGGTGTGGCTCTGACCTCACACTGATGTATTTGTTTGGTTCTATTTTAAAGTGATGTAATAAATTATGGGTTTAATTAATTATCTTTGTGCCTGAAAAGCCCTATGCATCTCCCTGTACTCCGGTTTTGAGGAAGGGTAACCCGTAACCCCACACTGGGTGTACAGTATTCTACTTCTATACAATTGGGGGTGTGGCACTTAACTAGATGGTTTATGTATGATAGTCCTCCTTCCTATTTCTTTTTACATACATTTGTTATTTCATTCAAAACATTAATAAAACCTATACATTTATTAATTACTTAAGCCCAACTGAGGCTGAGGCTGTTTACATTGGCTTTAGAATGCAACATTACAGTAAGCCGTGTCTTACATTTTCTCTTTTTTAATCCAGCACCATGGGACTTCCACCAAAATACATTGTTGAAATAAAGTTATGTTAATTGTTTTAAATGCCAAAGGATTTGTAATTCAAACTCATATAAAGCTTTCTATAGTGTGGCTCCCCTGTAAAAAAGTCAGATACAATGCGAAATTGAACCTCAGCTCTGCATATGGCTTATTTCTTTTTTTTTACCCCCCTTTCAGGTCGCATATATGAGATTCTTCTACTCTTGTCTGAAATCCATTATCCATCCTTACTAAGTTAAAACATCATCTAAAAAATTCTACAAACCAAAAAATAACTGACCTTGGACATCTTAACCAGTCCCAACCCTGCCATGCATCAGCCTGTACTATTCAGCAGGACACAAGTGTCTACCTTACATACAATTCAATTACTCTCTTTACTTACCTTGTATTCAACCCTTTATCCACTTAAGCTGGCCATACAGGGGTTGATTTTCTGTAAGATCGACCTGTGCAGAAAGTCGACCCATGTATAGGCTCAATCAAACAGGGAACCAACATGTTGGTAAATCCTGGTATGATGGATGGGGACCACACAAGCAGCGCAGAAGAAGACATCCTCCCTGAAGCCAGCTCTGCCTGTCTGCAGCTCCCAGCTGGTGTTCTGAGATAATTTCCTATCCCCTGATATTTTCCTAAATGTCACAGGTAGTAAAAAATCTCACAAAACCAGGTGTACACATGACAAGGTCCCCATCCAAAGTATTAAAATGGAATTTATGTGCAAAGTGGTCCACATCGATTCACATGTGATTGACCTGCGATCAATCTGTGTATGGACACCTTCAGACTCAAAGCTTACATTAGCTGAATATTTTTTTATTACCTGTAAAACAATGTGCACCTTTTTTAACTGTCAGTGCCCCACAAGGTGTTGGTTTTCTATAAATGATTATTCTTAATTATAATGTATTTTTTTCATATAAACCACATTAACTTAGAAGTAACTAGTGATGGCCGAACTTCAGCCAGGTCCGACCGCGAACAGGCGAATTGAAAAATCTGGAATGCACAGTTCTGGTTTCGATATCCGGACGTCACATCCCTTCCGGTTTTCATTCACTAAAGACCGGCTTCTCTACCCAGTCTCTGGTGAAAGAATTCTTCCACTGGACAGATTTCTGCTCCTGATCTGGCCAGTGGAAGAATAGTAACCTTCTTCCAGACGGTGAACAGGGTGCGTTGAACACCCATACTGTTCACCAGGGGAAGAAAAGCGAACATGTCGGGATCTTCTAGTAGTAACTAGTCAAAGTTTTGCTTGTTTGCTAAAGTTCTTTTCTTAAAGCTGAACTACAAGGCAAAAAATGTTAAATACACAGAAGGGGCATCTTGAACCATCTTGTGGCCATATTATATATTACATCAAAATTATTTTATATGAAACACTCTTTAATGATTTAGTACAGAATTTCAGTCCTCCTTCCTGAGGGAAGTTAAATTACTTGTTATTACCCTGGAAAATGCGATACATACATAATACATACTATCCATCTATAGATATTTACACAATTCTGTTCAACAATGACTAGATATTGTCTGTGCTGCTATTCAAATTAGATAGTGAAAGGAGAAGCAACACACTAAAGCCCAGGTGCCCATCCTGCGGCCCTTTGGGCGTTCTTCAGCAGCCCTCCTCTGTCCTCCACTTGTGGTCCCCCAAACCTTACTGTTAATGCATAGGAACTCACCTGTCCACTGATCCCCAGCTGACCCGTCCTGGCCTGGGTTCTACTAAGAGCGGAAAGAGGAGGAGAGGAGAGTGATTCGCTCAGGTTCAGTGACCCAGATGGTGTCTGAGCAAGTCCCTTGCCTTTCATCCTCTTTCTGCTCTAAAAAGACGTGTTGGCGAAGGATTGGTGGACAGGTGAGTGTCTATGCTTCCACTATACCAACGAGTGGGGGATGATTGTTTACAATATATTGTGGCACATATCTTCAGAATAGATATATATAACCAAATGCTTTGTTGATATATATGACACAGAATGTGCATTTCCACACTACAGTGTCCCTAATGCTTGAAGTATAATTTAAAACAAGTTTTGTTATTAAAAAATGAAAAATAACGTCTTCTAGCTATGCCTGCTGTCATTTCTTCATTAAAAAATTGCTTATACAAGTCAGTATAGATTGAAAATGTTATGTGCGGTCCTTTAGTGATGCTAAGGGCCACACTTGTGGCCCTCCATATCAACTCAAATCAGTTGCCCACCACTGCACAATAAAAGTATTTCCCTGCAACACAACAGACAGGTATCCTGTTCCCAGACTCTGATTAAGTCATATTAAGGTTTCTAAGCGTTCATTAAATGTGCACTTTATGGAATATACATGCACATAATAAAAAACAGTGCAAACAGAATGCAAGCTTCTTAGACATACTGATAGGACCATGTACATACCAGCAATAATGTTGGGTTTTGGTGGCATTATGAACTCATACATTGTTGGCTCAGATTGGCCAAGTCTATTTGTTGCTATAATCTGAACTTCATATTCCATATTCCATTGTAGATGCTCTAAAATGATGTGATCTTTATTCCCAAGAAACTTCTTCTCAAGCCACTGATCTTCTTTGTCTTTCTGTGAAAAGAACAGAAACAGACAGATTATACATAACTCTTTCTTTGAAGCATGCAAAAAAAAAATATAAAATAGTATGAACTTTTAGGTAAACTAACTAAAGCTGGCCATACATAGGTCGATTTAGCCGTCGATTGCCGAGCGATCTATCGTTCAGGAATCGAACGCTGCCCATCTTGAGTGTGTCAGTTTGTTGCCATGGTTGATGGCCATTACTGGCCAGGGATCCAAGTGGTGCGCATTGATGCCCCAATAGATGATCCTTAGGCGATCTGTTGCATCATCACAGTGGGATCATTTGTTTGATGATCGTGTGGGTATCGACCATGTATGGTATAAGCTAAATAAGCTGTATCAATTCATGTACTCATTTTTGCCTACTAACTGAAGATTCATGTGGACTATTGCTGCTTCAAGACTAATAGCTAATAGATAGCCAATGGTTAGATAAATCACTGTTTGAGAAAACGAATATTGTTTCTTCTCTAACTGTGAGCATCTGAATTTAGAGGATACATGCAAACTTGAACTATACATATTACTTGGGCTATACTAGAATTCCCTGCCTGGTGTACAGGACCGCCTGGATGAGGCCTATTTCCCCTTCATTGAGGCTGGAATCCTATTAGGTGGTGCATCCTGGAAGGAGTGCAGGATATTTTTGCACAGCAACTAAAAGTATCTGAGTGTTTTCCTTAGTTTTGGTTACAGGGTCCCAGGCTCTGGAACGGGAAGGAACTTAGTGGGCCTACCCATTCTGCCCAGGTACTCATGGGTATTTGCAGGTGAGTGTGAACATGTTTTGTGAATGTACCTTTTACAACCGCCCCCCCCCCCCCCCCCCCCACTTTGAGGCTGAACTTCCACACTGGTACCATTCATTGTATGCACATTGAACAACTGCATGCCTTCAAAGAATGTATATATTATGTCTAAAGTAAAATTCAGTCCTTTTCAGTTTTGTACAGTTACCCAGCCTTCACTCCTATTCTCAATTAGCTTATTCTGATTCCAGAGTTTACGTCCCTCTGTGCTTCAGCAAGCCACCATATTTTCTTATGACCAATGGACATTTGCGATATCTAAGCTTGTCTCTCCAGCCAAACTCTCCCCGGCTTATCCTTTTTCATTCATTGAGTTTCAGTCCTTTCAATTATGGAAGATAAGCAACACATCTGGGCATTGCCTAAGGCAGTCTGTATGCAAATGCAGTCTACACAGAAATACCAACAGCAACATTTGCATAAGTGTTCCCAAGTGCCAGGCCGCTGCTTGCATCAGGCCTGAGGGTTCTTAAAAGGAATACCAAGGCACAGTGATGTGTTATGTACAGCGATGTGTAATATGTTGGCAATTTATAAATAAAAGATAGAAATAATATCAAACCGCCTTCATCTACTACCTGTGAATCAACACGAAGGGACATTACCAGTTAGTCTAAAATAAAGTGTTTTAAGAAAATTAGAACTAAAGAGTAAAGAGGGAACAAAGAAGTAACAGGAAAAGGCAAAGTATAATCAGATAAAATTTCACCATTAAATCAGGAAGCTCGCCCAAATTACCTTAACCTGAATATCAAACCAGAATTTTCACAAAGCTCAACATGTTTTTCCAAACAACACTTTGGCTGATGTCAAAAACATATCATGACACGCTTTTACAGAGCACATAGTCATATTGCTAACTCTCTCTCACAGGAGCTCACACTCTAATGTCCCTTCTAGAGATGGTCAAATTTTTCAACTTGCTAATTTTGTGAGCTGATTGCAAAGCCTCTGAAAATGGTATCATTACCAAAGTTTCTGGAGATGTAGAGAAACATGTTTAAAAAAATGTTTTGTTCTAGCACATGGAGTTTTTGCATAAATGAAGTTCAAAGTTAAAGTCAAAATTCAGAGTTTCGAAATTTTAACTTGATTTTGAACTTAATTTGTGCAAAAACTATTTGTGCTAGAGACATACTTTATTTTTTGTAGTATACCCCCAACCCTTCAGTGTCAATGATAATACCATGTTCAGGGGCTTTGCAATTACCTTAAAATTGTTGAAATCTCTCATTTCTTCCATAGTCATCTTGTTAGGCACTGGCCATGAGTCAATGCAGCCAAAACAGTAAGCCCCCAATCTCTGCCACAATCTTCACAGGAAGAAAGGTCAAAACTGGCAGCAAACAGATGATGGTAGGCTACAAAAGGTGGAGGGGGGGGGTCCAAATGAGGTATCAGAAGGGTCAGCCAAAAGGCGTTATCAGGTCAGGCAGCGAATGGTCATGAACAAGGCACAGGTCAGATTTCCAATAAGAAACAGACTAAGTAGAAGTAAATCAACCTCCTGGGAGTTATGCCTGAACCCAGTATGGTCACAGTTTGTTTTTAAAACAAACTGGGCCCGCACTGGGATTGTGCATACTCGCCCATGCTCTACGAGCCCACAGTGATTGTGCATCGCTACAGGCTCGTTGCTACCTTCCATGTTGGAGGTCCATGGTGCCGCCCCCGTCTCTTCAATGTAAGTGCGGTAAAGCACAGCAGATATCCTGAAAAAATGGCATGAAGTGGCCGTAAGGCCAGGGTTAAAATTATCATGGACAGTGAAGCTATGCAGCATCCAGGCCTATATGGTGCAGGAAGTGCTACAGGCTTTCTAATGAGTGAAGTGGATAAAGTGTGAAGGCACTCTGATCTCCTGAGGCCTGCAGAAGGTAGACATGAAAACCTGGCATGGATCAGAGAACACTTAAGCATACAGAAGCTGAGGTGACAACAAACCTTATGTTTGGCTTGAAGTAAAGTAGTGTTGAGCTCGAATATTCAAATTTTGAATATATTCGGCGAATATCGGCTATTCGAGAATTCACAAATTTCGCGAATATGGCGGTGGATATTCACAATTTCGAATATTCGCATTGGGATGCTTATGGGCATGGATTGCAATGCGAAAATATATAGCACATGTGACCATTCATTTTAAATGTAATTACGAGGTGATTATAATTGTGAATCGCATGCAAATATTCACAAATATAGAATCGAATATTAGTAGAATTATTTCTCGAAATATCGCGAATTCAAATATTGCCTTTGCCGCTCATCACTAAAGTAAAGTGACCAGATGCATGTCTGCAAGCAACGCGACACTGAGGGCCTGTGACCCTAACACATACCTATACTACTAATAAAATGTACTTTATGGGGGTAAATTAACCTACCAGTATATATTTAAAGTTAGAGAGCGGAAACCAACCCATACATAGTAAGAACCACCACTAACTAACTACTAAACCACCTTACCGAAACAACTCCTTGCCCTGAATACTATTGTAAAGAAGAAATGTACAGTGAATTTCAAAATGTAAGTCTCAACACAAACATGGGGGGGGGGGGGGGGGGGTGATCTTCCTAGGATAGTAATAGGATAGGAATAGGATAGGAATAGAAATTAGGTCACTAAACAGATAGCAAAAAAAAAACAAGAATGGTTTTAACTATTCCCAGTTCTTAAAAAATAAAATAATCAGCATTCACGCTAGACAATACATAACTTCTAACATTCAGTATCACTTTATTCCAAACTCCACTGTTAAAAGAGAAGCTTGTTTACAAGCAACAGACCATATTACAAAAAAAAAGAAAAAAAACATATTCGGCTCACATGGGAATGAGCTGAAGTTGTGAAACAATGCAAATGAGACAATTATAACAACTACTTAAAATACAAAAGCATCTAACTCATAGATAGAAGATAAAGTGTAGTAGTGCTTACATTATAAAACCAATTATGTACAAGAGCTCCCTTTGGCCACTGTTAAATTGAAAACAGAAAATTGTTGCAATTAATTGTAAACTGTAAATAGCTTGGTTTGCACCTGGTAGAAACTCTTATAAACTCGAATAAATGAGCTATTTGACCAGGGCAAGGTAACAGATTCATGTAAACTATGTTGTTTTGTGCCAAATAATAGCTTACTGCATCTTGAAACAAAATTAATGGTATTAGATAGTACACGATAAACAAAAGCAATTGTCAAAACATCAGAAAACATGCTGTGATGAAACTGAAGACAATTAAAATTAATGTACTCAAAATGTAAAAGATAAAATGAAAGTTTGACTTAAGCAGGATACAGACGTGAAGATATGGGCCAGATAGATGGCCGTTTCGAGTGCTGTGTGCGCTCACGGCCATCTTTCTGGTCCATATAATATGCCCCCATCATGTCCATATCGGACATGACCTTTAACACGGCCGATGTCCGTTGCTTTCCTTAGAGACAGGCAAAGCATTGGCTGAGCTCGAAAGAGAGAACAGAGCTGTCTTCCCAGCTCAGCTGATATCTGACAGGAGACATCAGATGGCTCGAATATCAAGCTGTCTGTACCCTGCTTTAATCTACTGTTTGTGACCCTTATACAGCTTCCACTCCTATATATCACTAGGTTCATTCTTAAAGTTTGACTTACCTCTGAGCTGGTATGATAGTGGCTTTGCACTCCACAATCCTAAAATAATATACTTACCTGACGTTTCCTGGAATCATATGAAAGATTCCATCAATATTTGCCAGGCTTCCGGGGTTAAATTTAGGGTGCAAGATCGTGAGTGGCCACTGGGAGAGCCATATAATGGTTTTCTATGGGGAAATTCATCTGCATACTTTCAATGCAGAATGGAGATTAGGGATTTACCTGGCTGTCACAGCATTTAGAGATGTCAGGCTCTTACGGGGGCACGTCATCAGAGCCAGGGAGAATGGAGGGGCTGAGAAGGGCCTTCTTAAATTACTCATTACAGGTCATTTTTTCTGATGCATTACTGTCTCTTTTATTGGCACTTCTAGTGCCATTCATGCAGACATAAACTTCTGGTATTAGGTCCGCTTTAAAGTATAGGGTATAATATTCATTAGGTTGAAAGTAAAACAAGAAATGTACCCACATTGCAATCATACTATGTCAATTTATATTTTTTAAAAAATATATGTAATGTGTATGTGCAATTTATTGCTTCATCGCTGAAAAAAATCTACCAAATTCTATAACAAATGATTTCTAGAGTGACCTGAAATTTTATCATCAAGGGTCACATACCAGAAATTATTGGTCATTGACCTATAAGTGGCCCTGTAATTTTTCAGTTTATAAAAAAAGCAGATATTGTTTTCTGTTCCCCGAGGACAAATGCTGCATCATATACTTTATCAGAGAGCCTACAGAACTATTATGTCACAGGACCTGCTTTCTGTACATTGTAAGCCGAAAAACTATTTGTAGAAAATGGACTCATATCATGGCCTGCATCTATATTTCTTAAACAACGTTGGTTGTCCACACCATGCGGTTGATCATATAATGGTTAAGGTTTGGCAAATCAGCGGTGTGATTGAAGATATTGTAAACTAAATGCCCCCCACACATGTACCGAGTGGGGGCGATAGAGCAGGACAACTCAGCTCTGAAATGCAGCGTAATGACGTGATGACAGCATCAATAAAGTTAGCTTTAATAAAGATGCCTGTCTCCATTGAAACTAACGGCATCAAAACAGGGATCTGTCGCCCCATGTCGGCACCCCTGATCGGCTGCCGATTTTGCCGCCAACTGACGGCCGCGAGCATGCACACCCATCTATGGCTAGCTTAAGGCTCATATTGTTGGGTAAAATTTAATGAGCAATGGAGGCTAACCTCCTTGACGGTATGTACTCTGCAGTACTCTGCTTGTTTTCTTTGACCTCCCTCCTCCCCTGTTCACATGACGCTGGCAATGTGGGCTGGGAAATTAACAGAGTTGACAAGAGTTGACAAGGTGAGTTTGCCCGATCCCAGCACCATGCGAGCTTGTTTTGTGAATCAATCATTACTGACCATTTACTATTAGTTTGATTAGATGGAGTCCAATGTATTGGATGGCCAAGAAATTAAACATTATTAACACGACTGTATTTAAATTAAAAACATTAAAAAACTTTAAATATACCAATGGTGGCACCAACTCATTGTAGCAAGTGGCTTGTGAGCTACTTTAAAATCACGAGGTCAAAATGATCTACCAACATTGAAAGGCTCCTTCAGTTAAACCAGACGAGGCAAAAAAACAAAGGTCCCAAGAGTTAATATATGTTAGGTTTTTTCTGTTGTACAGTGCTAGTATGGGCATCCTTCAGAGTTCCCTATCAATCCTGCGTTGTGTCAATAAAGCTGAGTAAAAAAAGGACAAGCTTTCCAATCTGCTTCAGGTCCCCAGGGGATCCTGTTCTAGCATAATTGCATTTAAAGGAGTGATGAGCAGCACAGGCAATATTCATATTTGCAAAATATCACACATTTTCTGGCTAATATACTCATAAATTTGAGAATTTGTGATCTCCAGTCATTATTACCTTCATCGGGCAAAATATTTTCGCCGATATTTACATATTTTGCGCGATCAACACTACCAGATGAAAACTAACAATGTATTACCTTCCTTGTGCAAATAGGCTCTTGTGCATGCACATATTGGGAACACAATACCACTTAGTTCTGGGTACTGCTGTAAAAATTCTTGAATATTCACGATTACAAAGATAAAGTACTATATTCAAGATCTTTGAAAATTCTCGAAGTGCTGATATTTGCAATAAAAATGAGCAATTTGAATATTCGCAATCAACACTAATTTATAGCAAGTACAAGTACTTCAAAAGCTTGATGTCAGGATCCAGAGAAGGGGGCGACCAGAAAGGCAGCACACACAAGGGGGTGACAACCAGACAGGCATATGTGAATCAAAAGGGCTTTATTGTGCACCAAACAGGTGCAAAAATAGTCCAGATTCAGATGTCCAAAATTCAGAGTCAGAGTGGTGTAAATGCTCAGCCAGCATGGGTGGGTGATGCACACCTATATAGCCTTAATGCTAACGATGCAGGTGACCTCAACCCAGCCCATGCATGCACGGAGACACCCTGCGGTACCTGGTACAGATGGGGTCCTCACACTTGATGCCTCCTCCAAGGCTACAGGGGGGTTACAATGGCTTGGGTATGAAAGACCCTTTTATTGAAATCTGCTATTGCAAATTTGACCAACATTTTCTAAATATCATTTTTTCAGAATAAACTTAAAAAAAAAATTTGAAAAATACTAATGCTTGCATATCACTGGATTGTATGGGGTCATAACCTCATTCCTGTATCTTGTTTTTTTCTTTTTTTGCTGCTGATTATTACAGTTCAAAACTTGACCTAACCCGACCATCTATAAATCATTCACAAACCAGTTATTCAATATTTAATTAACAAATAATTTCCCTTTAATTACATTCCACTTGTTTTTGATTAACTAAATAATTATTGCTATAATAAGGAACACTGGTACTTCCTTAATAAGTGCTATTGAATCAGCGTACTTCAACCTTTTCTCTGACCTCATATAAACAGAAACATTCATACAGATAGAGCTTTAATATATAGATGGACCTAAGTAAATATTTTGTTCCATTTAGACCAAGTATATAGGATAAGGATTATTTAGTTCCATGTTTTTGTATTTTCACACATAAATTTTGAGTTTGTGTCTATAAATAGGGGAAATAGTATGGCCATATCCTAATGGATGGTTTTTGATGGGTAGAGAGGTTCTTTTCTCTCCTTTCAAAAGGTATTTATTGGCCGATTTGTCCAACATGCTAAAAAAGGGCACATTCTTTTGAGGAAAACCAAGTTCACATTCTGGACAGGAAAGACAACTGGTTCACAAAAGAAAGGGGACATCTGTGTAAATTTTGAGCAACCATCTCTGAATAGGGGAGGGGGTCTTCAACACCATCTGTCTTACACACATCTCTCTATTACAAGTTTTACAATAATTCACGTCACTGATGTCACTCCCGGCCTCCGCAGGCCTTTTAGTTGATCTAGCAGGGAGAGGGCGTTACTCTCTCTGCTTATGTCCCACTAATAATGTGCAGGGGAAATCGGAATTTGGCCGGGAAAGCCACATAAAAAACGTGACTTTCCCGGCCAAAACGGGAGGCTTGACAGGTCTGCATGTAGATCATAGAATTACATACAGTATATACATCTTCCTGACACCAGGGAATGTGTATTTTCAAATAGGTGGTTCTGCATAATTATTTACCTTCAACCCTGAAACATTCCATCCATGGTGACTGAACTTAACCTCCCCTATGGTTTATCTCACTTGTTTGTTCTTTGTTTTAACTGGTCAAAAAATGTAAACAGATTACTATGTTATCTGTTTCTCTTTCCCACCCTATATGTCCATCCCATCCCCAGCACATACGCAGCTTCATCAATAATGCTGGATAATTGAGGACTTGGGAGGCCCATGCGTCTATTACAATGCAAGTGAATGGCGCCGACACAACTCAAGTACCCTTCGTTCTCTATGACATCAGAGATGTGGATCAGGGAAGAAGATTGGAGAACGCCTAGTCTGTGAGCTGGGCAGCTTTAGCCCAACTGTTAGACAGTGACAGATGGATTCATCTTCCATCTGCACTGTATGGGAGTTGGGCTTAAGCTGCCCAGCTCAAAGAAAGAAGCTCTGCACTCGGGGCTGGAGGCAGTGAATCTGTCAGAGACAGCTTCCTTGGGTGCATCCTATACAAAGGAGCATCTTATGGTCCGAACAATCCGGTAAATCTTGGGGTATGTTCTTAAAACTCATTTGAGCTTAAAATGTGGCTTGGAGAGGGTATGAAACTTCTTCTGCATAATTATGTTAACTACTAGTTATACCAAGACCGAGATGAATCTGAACTTTTACAGACATATTGGCCAATTAGATCTAAAGCTGCCGCAAGCAAATTACAATTGGCACTTCAGATACAGATATTCATGTGGAGATATAACAAGACAAAGCAACATAATTATTGAATTCCACTGTTAAGTTACAAATGCTTTAAATATATATAATTTTAATCAAAGAAAGGATAAGTATAGATGTTAAACTCTGAAGTCATCTTTCCTATTATTCTTGATGAACACAGTAAATTTGTGCTTCTCTAGAGCAGACTTGTTCACAGTAAAATCAGACAGTTAATGTGACTTTTTCCACCACGCAATTAAAATTGGAAGTGGAACAAATTTTTTAACAATTAATTCTTTACAATCAGTGGTTTTGCAGTCAGGATTATCTAAGCGTGTTATGGTTTTCTCCAATCTTCTCCAAGTTTTTGTAATTTGGAATTGACTTATATTCTTTACACATCTGTATTTCCTTTATTTTTATACTAATTGCATGCACAAAGTGCTTTTTTAAAGTAAATGCATGATTTTATTTGGTATATTGTATGAAATGAGCTGAGAAATGGAAAACTGTAATAAAATACACATTACCCAGTAGGGCATTAACGACTTTTGCCAAGTCATAGTCGAGTTGACTAGCCATTTGATGACATCATCACAGACGCAGCAGAGTAACACAAGTGTCCAACAAAGAACAAGTTCCTTGTAGTATTGTAGAACTGCTCTAACACAAATAGTTTTTGCATAAATTAAGTTCAAAGTCAAGCAAAAATTTCGGAAATTTTTATTTCGACTTTGAGTTTATGCAAACTACATGTGCTAAAGCAAAAGACATTTTTTTACATGTTCCCACAGCCCTTCTCTACATCTCCAGCAATGTTGATGATGGTATAATTTTCAGAGGCTTTGCAATCAGCTTATATTGTCAGCTAGTCGAAAAATGTGATCATCTCTAATGCTAGATGGTGTGTATGTTGCACACAGGTGTAGGCTCAGGCAATATTAAGGCTCCAGTACAAGTCTGACTGTGTTATTGTATAAACTTATTTTTGAGAGTGCTAGAGCAAGAGAGAAAAGTGTTAGGTGGGTTCCTTGACCATCTGGTCCATATTCAGGTTTTGGTGGTGGAAATCTGTACAGGATGGAACAGGTTTCCTATTTATCCTAGAGGGGTTGGAAATCAGGTGTGTTGTAGTTCCTTGGAGCTAGTGAACAGAGCTTTGTGCATGAACTACCAGACCTATTTGCAAGGGAGGAGTAATGATAAGTGTTGAGCGGCATATGGTGTATTCAAGTTCGCAAATATCTGAGCTCATAAAATATTGTGAATTCTCGAATGTTGCATATTCTCATATTCAACAATAGTAATGATACCAAGGACAGTATTATTTTTGTTTGGACTAAGGGCTCTTCATTACACTGTTGAGGTTTTAATGTTAATGTGTGTTTTTCTGAATAAAGAAAAAGGCATAGGTCTTCCATTTTGAACCTGCTAAAAGGCTATCGTCTCATGTGTGCCAGGTTAACCACAGACATGAGTAGCATTAGTATTCACATTTTTTTTTTAAATTGACCTCATGTGCAATACAACAATTTCACTGTCTGTGCTACCGCATATAACGGACTGTGGTTGAGGTGGAAGCAAAAGAGGGACATTTTTTTCTTGAGTTTTCCTCCTAAGCCCATGTTTACAGACTAGTTAAATGTACAGTATAAGCTTTAACTCCATCACAATGTAATATAATCAAGAAAAACAACATTACAAATTCAATATGTCACATATTTTGTTTGATATTTCACATTATGAAAAAAAACATTTGATTACTTATGGCTGTGACAAGCCAATGTGAACATGATAACAAAATCATATAGCAAATCTTAGACTTACACTTCTGTATTTAACGACATAATTTAAAATCGGTGCTCCGCCATCATCTTGTTTCGTTATACTCAGTTTAAAACTCTTGCCTGAGCCTGGCTGTCCATGGATAGAGGGTGGACTTGGTTCACCTATGAGAAATCAAAAAATAACATTTTAATAACATTTTAAGATAACTGAAAATTCAATGCAATATAAAACAATGTTCCAAGTATTTTCATTAAAGTTTAATTTATAGGTTTTTTGGCTCAAAGCAAAGTAACCCATACAATGAGTTTTGTGGCAAAAATGAATTGACAAATGCCGTTATGTACATGCAATTATAATGTATTATTGATCATATAAGCTTTAGCATAAAATTGTTTATAGCCAAGGTAAGTTAATATCAGACTGATAAAGTGACTTTTCAGCCATGCAATTAAATAAAATGAAGTGCAACCGAATGTTAAATAATTATTTACAGTCACCTGCATTGGAGACAGGATTATCTAAGCTTATCATAGTTTAAGCTATATTGTCGTACATATTCAATTTATGTTTTTTTTTCTTTTATTGACTTTCATTCTTTGTTTGCTTGGTTTCCTGTATTGTATCTATAAAATGTTATATATAATGTAATATTTAAAGACATACAGGATTTACTTGTACAATGTTCTATTAAGGAGCCTTACCATTAAAAACTGAAATGGGGTACCCTATGGAAACTTTTAAATAAAATTCTGTTATTCAGGTGACTTAATCAGGTTAATATTTTCAGTTTGTTTGCTTAATGTTTTATATTACTTTATCAAGACCTTTCAGAACATTCCCAGGAATATTTTTTTTCGATTGTTCAATCGCAGAGGACCCGATACTACATATTTGTTGGTAGATCTAAAGGATATCTGAGAGATCCAAAAGGTATATGGCCAACTTTAGGCTTATAAAATTCTACATACAATTCAGTGTGTGTATATACAGTATATGTATATACCAGGGCCGGGCCGACACAGAGTCTGGAGAGGCTCCAGCCTCTGGGCACTGGTCAGGTCTGGGCGCTGCTCAGGGGTTTAAACTTTAACCCCCCTAGCGCTTCTGATGGCTCCATCTCGTCCAGCACTTTCTTCTCAGTATTGCAGTTGACGAGATGGAGCCGTCCAGCTAAGCTCAGATCCCCCGGCCCGATGTCACCCCTCCCCCAGCCAAACTTGCATATGAATGTCCCGCCCGGTGGTCCGCGGGACATTCATATGCAGATTGGGCTATCTTCAAAGAGCACATCTGGAAAATCACCCCCAGTGTCATCCTCATGTGCTCTTTGACGTTAACCCTTTCAGAGTTTTTACTCTGCGTTGTTGACAGGATTATGTTTGTTTACATTAAAATGATGTGGTTATTTTGCACTTTATTTGTATCTATTTCTATCATTTGCGGGGAGGGGGGGGGGCGCACTTGGGTAGCTCAGCCTCTGTTGCTGGTGGACCTTGTCCCGGCCATGGTATATACACACATACTGCACAAGTTAGAGTACTTGAGCCTGGCTGGGCTATTCATTCTATCCCTAGAAAATGCTTAGGAAATTTCACCTGAATTAAGCAATTACAGCAATTACATTAAGTTTTATCTTTTAATTATATGTATTCCTGTTTCTTGCAGCTTTCACAGATCCATTTAGTGTATTCATTAAAGCCTTGTCTGCAAACAAAATATTATTCATCTGAGTGCAATTAATGAAAGTTGTTTTTGTGACACATGGGTTTCTTTCATTTATTTTTGTAATATAGAGACATTTATTGTGAGCGTGTTTCAAGGTTGAAGAAACATAAACTGCAACTGAAAAGGTCTAACATGGTGTCAGTAACCTCAATGCTCCATGCGCCAGGACCAGAGCCCGGCTGAACAGAATGTCGAGAAGGATTGCCTCAGGGACTTCATACATCTGAAGAACATTGTTTTGCTATTTAAAATTATATAGCTTCCAGCTAAGTTGGAGGGAACATAAGATCTCTCAGGAGAACTGAGAGTCTTATGGGGTCTTTGAAATGTGGAGTGTCTTGCTGCGACACTGGCACCGCTGAACATTTGAAAGACGTGGAATCTAATATAGAAGCATTAATGCACTGTTGTGTCTTTTATAGTGAAACTGTAATTATCATGCACACACATAAGTAAAATCCCTTCCAGGGGTAAATAGTCTATTGCAGCGGTGTCAAACTTAGGCCTGCTGTGCAAAATCTGGCCCGTGGTATGATTTTATTTGGCCACAGATGTGTTTTTATTAGACGTTTGATGTCACATGTGTTATAAGTTGTTCCAGAGTCAAAGCAAAACTTAAGTTTGGTTCCATATGTAAAGGTTTATTGTTTTATCTGATGAGAAGAATAAACTTCCTCAATGAAAGAATTTTTTTTTAATATCTGTCCTGAGACTTTGGCTATGTCTCCACTTAGTTGTGTCCGGACCCCTGCGTTAAGCGCAGTGCTTGGCGAGGGTCCCGATGGAGGGTTTCCTCTATTTATATATATTCTTAAAGCATTCACCCATAGGATTTTCATTAAAGGAAACAAGTACTAAGGGAAGACTCCTTCTTTATAAATGCCAGTTGCAGGAATTGCCTTTTGAAGCAATGGCTTGATTGTTTTTGGACTTTGACTGTAAGCAAAGTGACAAATAGGTCAAACTTAATGGAAAAAATGTCTTATTCTGCTATACAATTTAAACTTTTTATAGGAAGAGGGAGACTAATAGTGGTGGCCTCCATGTTTCTCAGAGAAGAACAAATTAATCCCAATGCATGCCTTAGGGCTTGTTCCTACATGATTATAATCGTGCCCATGTTATTCAATGGGGTTTTTGCTTGGCTGCGATCAAGAGCGGCAAGACCCACGACCTAAAAACTCGTCTCACTCGGCATTCACAAGGCCATTCATAGATGTGAATGGCCACGGCTAAAATGGCCGCACATGTGGAAACAAGCCCTTAAGAAGCATATCTTTGTGTTGTGTGTTAACGTATGCCATGTCTTAATGCATGTTAACATTCAATACAAATTGCATTGTAACAAAAATGCCTGACAATGCATGTAAATACATTTTCACATATTGACATACAGTTTATTGCATTTTCAATAGAAACAGCCATGGGTTTGGATATATAGTCTAAAAAAAACTCTGCAAAACTGATTGGAAATATATCATTTGCATTGGATCGTAGTGTCTCCATGTGGGACCCATTCACATCACAACAGCACTGGTAAATGTACATCTCATGGTGTGTGCAAGATGATTTTAGCCAGCAAGTACATTTTCCATATATATCACATGTATAATGTACATTATTAAAGAAGGCTTTGGTTTTCAGTACATATTTAATATCTTAGCCGAATAAAGAATTGAAGATGCATGCTGTTCTATCACAGCAGCTTTCTTTTATTAAATATTTCATAGAAATGTATAGTCTTTATCTAGTAATAGCATGTAATTATAAACATTATAAGTATTACTCAAATATGTGGTTTATGTACTTATATAATAAACTGAAGTACATGATAATTAGTATTACTTTGTAGTCAAGAATACCGTCATGTTGTGAATTTGAAAATGTTAAATGTGCTTATTGTATTATATATATATGAACTTAACATTAGCCCTCAAGTATTCTACTTAGCAGCAAGCAGTACCGTTGTCCAAAATTACCGCCATTAGCGGTTTGTGTTTTTTCTTTATTTAGTTTCACAGAGATCATACTTCAAATTTAAGCCCTATTAACTGCCATTTTACTGTATATAAGGCTGTATATGTATTGAATTCTGAATGGACAAAGTGTGGCTATTATTTCAAAGAACGTCAATCATTGAGGAACAACCATGAAGGTTATGGTGTGAAGAGATTAACCTCCCTAGCGCACTGCTGAGGTTTAGATTTCTGTATCAAAAGCGCACCATAGACTTTAATGGAATTTTTTTGTGTTGCAGGCCTGTAGCTTCCCAAAATATGTCTGTACAAAGGTCTAATAGACATCCTGAATATAATAATGTTTAAAACAAACAAAAAAATTACATAAAAAATAATGATAGATATATATATATATATATATATATATATATATATATATATATATATATATATATATATATATATATATATATATATATATATATATATATATATATATATATATATATATATATATATATATATAAAAGGTATTATTTTAATGATAAAATCACTAAAACACTTATTTTGTATGATAGATTTCAAAACAGTGTGTATTCATATTTATTATATTATTCATACAATTGATAGGAGTGTTAGTTGGTAGGTCATTCAAGGTAAGAAAATCAAGGGGAGGAAAGCACCATCCCCCCACCTCACCTAGGTGAGGTTTTTTTCAACATTGGGGAAATACAGCAAAATCACAAATAGGCATAGTGTGTATACCTATGTATGATGGGGGTTTCGGAGGTGCTCCCTTGATTGATTTATTCGTACACAAGACCAAATATTCTTTAAAAAGTTATATCTTTATTCAATACATCAAACATTTAATAGATCTTTAAATCCAAGACATCATCAAGCATCAAGCAAGTATTGGCTTGATGATGTCTTGGATTTAAAGATCTATTAAATGTTTTATGTATTGAATAAAGATATATCTTGTTAAACAATATTTGGTCTTGTGTCAATCAAGGGAGCACCTCTGAAACCCCCATAATACATAAGTATACACACTATGCTTATTTGTGATTTTGCTGTATTTCCAATATATTATTCATAATAAACTTTTTATTCAATTGGAAATGGGTTATGTGTTTTCTTTTTACTTTGAATCGTATTGGATACAGTTATCACTCCCACACACAAAGATAAAAAGATTCTCATATGTTAATTACATCTGACCTAAGACTATGTTAGGGCTTGTTTCCACTGCGTTTTTCAATCCGTCAAAGTCCCTCCGTCAACGGAAGGGTGCATCCGTCAGTGCATCCATCAGTGCATCCCTCAGGACATACAGTAAATGTTTTCCTTCAGTGCATCCGTCAGTGACAGATTACACCCCTCCGTTGCGTCAAAATAGACGTAGTGATCTACGTCAATTTTAACGCAACGGAGACCAACGGATTGCACTGAAGGATGTTGGGACAGGCTCATTTGATATAACGGGCTACGTCAAAATCCCGTTTGGACGCAGTGGAAACTAACCCTTAGGGACATTCGATTGTGAGCTCCTCTGAGTGGCAGTTAGTATTATGACTATATATGCTCTGTAAAGCTCTGCGTAATATGTCAGTGCTATAAAAGTACAAAATAATATGCTTTTTATTTTTACACATATATATAAATGATATACTCACGGACTGGTAGCGTCTGAAAAATTTCAGTTTTACTATATTCCCCTTGTCCTTTTCCATTAATAGCAGCAACCCGGACCTCATACGTTGTATTAGCATCCAAATTGCTCAGAACAACAATTGCTATAAAAGAAAATAGATGATAGTGCTTAAACCACACATATACAGGGCTTCCTATAAACAAGGATACTGTATAACTACCGTTAATTAAAACAAATGTGACGTATAAGTAATAAAACATTATTAACTGATTTCAGTTAAAAGATTTTCCTTTATTTAATCTGACTTTCCATCCACTATAGAAACATTAAAGGTGACCTGATGTCTGTGATGTGTCACATTTGAAGCTTCTAATCATCAGTAAAGTCTTCAGTTACATCTAACACAGTTCAAACATTAGAAGCAAATACTGTTAGTATTGTGATCTGATATGGAAGTATTACTGGCTTTCAGGAGGTGGCCAATCCTCCTCTATAATAAGAGGTCTTTGATGTGCCATTGTGCCAAGTTCCCTTAAATATCAGAGGATCATTTATTATTTAATTTTATTTTGATGTTCTGATTTGTGGACAGGATGTAATATACGGCTATGTATGATGATAATATCCATATTTCTACGTCCTAGAACTCCCTGAGCAAGCCCACATGGGCGAAACATGTTGGATGAGACGGACAATAGTGGTTGTGTAAAACATTTTTTGAATACCCATCACATGCAATAACAAGGCTATGTATTTACCTGTGGCAATATGTTTATTGTAATTATTGTATACTGTATATGTATATGTTTTATATATGTTTTGTAACAATTGGTCCATTTAATTGATTATTAAAGACCTTTTTTAACGACATATGACGTAAGGACTGATCCCTAGGGTGCCTATAAAATCCCGGTAGGGACATTCATTAGGGGCCTTTCTCTGATTAGCTCTTTTGTATGTGTAACTTCAATTTTGGGGATTTTTTTTATCACATTAATCTGAGGGTATTGCTAATCTGGTTTATGGAATCATCTGTAACCTACTACCACTCAGACCATTTGCATTGTTTAACTTTTTCCTATTAATCATTGTTATAATTATTAAACAAAAACACAGTTTCTTAAAATAAAATCATATGATTATAGGATTGTATGAAACACATTAACGTGATGTAAATAATGAGTAAATTACCAGGAAGTTTATTGGCCTTATTTAGTAACCAATTGTAATTCTTAAAGCAAAACGTAATCATCACATAAGTAACTTGCTCATGTGTTTCCCAGATAGATTTCAGTTAGAAAAATTTATGGTCACACAATGTGTTTCCCACCCAGGTATAAGAAGCACATGGTTATGTTAACCCCATGTTCCTATAGACACCATATATAAATCACATACATTGTTTCCAAGACACTAGATGGCATAGGAAGCATCCCAATATGATACAGATATCTCAAGCCACTATATTGTCAATTAGGAGTATAACTCCCTGTGGGCGCCCTATTGCTTTTTTTTTTTATTCCAATAATTTTCCCTTTTGCTTGTCCTCATGGGTGCCTTCACACAGCTGATAATGATGCCTTAACATGTGGGGTTAGACCAGGACATTTACTTTTGGTCTGCTCACTACATTTTGTGAGGTATCCCTGTTATGTTGGATTTATTGGTCTCTTTCTTTTGCTTTGATGCTATGCTTTGATACAAGTGTTGTCTTCACATATCTACTGAAGAAGCAATATCTATTGCAAAACGTGTTCAGAAAGTACCCTAAGACAAGCATGTTGTGAGCTATTAACAAACGGTTTGACTATCTGAAAATTTTTATGCTATTATTACTGTTAATATCAGATTTATTTTACACTTTGTTGATCATTGATAATAAACAGTAATATAAATCCTTTATGTATCTACTGTAAAATTGTTCGAAAAATTTAATAAAAATCTATTGAAAAGAAAAATCCCTAAAAAAAAAACCTGGTGAAATCCACTTTGCCAAGTACATCATGTGCAGGTAAAAAACATGATGTTCACTTGCACTTGATTGTATTGGTGTAAGAGACTACTTCCCTGCAGTGTGATACTTAGCTTTGCTGTGTAAACGACCTTAACTTCACCTGTTAATAGTTTGCAATATGTTTGGAAGTGAACCTGCAAACCTTGGAACCAAATGTTTGTAATGAATCTATTGTTTTCATAAATGGCATGATGAGGATAATATAAATTTTTTTTTCTCATTTGTACGATAAGTAACTCACTTGTAGTTCCATGTGAAGGAACAACTTTCCACATATCAGAGGACACCTCTTTATAATCCATTTGGTAATGGTGAATTGGAACGCCACCATGCGAGTCGGGCTTGTTGAAAAACACTTTGGCATATGTCTGTGACAGCTCTATAACTCGCAAACCATGTGGACTGGAAGGCACATCTACAGCAAGAATAGAAGACAAATACATATTTAAAATATGAATATAACATTAGAGCAGACCATAATATTCTATATAATTAAATGACAAACTGTCTACAGTTTTCTTGTTCCTTAGCTGAACCAAGAAAGCAACACTTTATAGCTAATTACACACAGTTTTTCTGTTGATAATCATTTGTAAATATATCCACTGAAAATTCATATGTACAGACAAATGAAAAAATAAAATAAAATAAAACACTATATATGTTACTTCTATAGGAAATAAATATGGTAACCATGAATGTGCGACACATACCTGCCAGAGTTAATATGTATTCCTGGGTCCTTGATCCTATTGAATTAATGGCCGTACAATTATATCGTCCAAAATCATTATCTGATATTGGGGTTATCTTGAACATAAAAGAAAAAAACAGATTAAGACATTCATTTACATCCCAAGCTACACTAGCAAAGATAATTAATAGTAAAGAGGAAACCAAAACAACTACAATTGTCAATCAATAGCAAAATGAAAGGGGGTTCCATACTTTAGGAAGCTTTTGCTAAAGTCAACTTCATTGTTTGTTCAATGTATAAAACACAATCTCAAGTGGCTCTCGCCAACTAGAGCAGGGGGTGGCCAAACCCCATTGATTTTTAAGGTGCTGCAGTATAAACAACCAACCAAAGGAATGCAGGTAAAGCGATGTTTATTACAAATTCTAAAAATAAGTCAGTCAGTCAGTCAAAGTTAATAAATAGTTAGACCATGTTAGTCTAGATACACTGCCCTGAAGAAGCCCTTGAAATAGGGCAAAACACGTTGCCACTTGAACTTCTTATGACCCGTTACTCAAAGACTCGGCTCATGAACACCAATTGGGAATTTCTCCACAAACATCCACTAACTATTTATTAACTAGAATTTGTAATAAACATTGCTTTACCTGCATTCCTTTGGTCAATTGTTTATACTGCAGCACCTTAAAAATCCCTGGGGTTTGGCCACCCCCTGCTCTAGTTGGCGAGAGCCACTTGAGATTGTGTTTTACGGACTGTTTAATGGGATGTGGTGCTAACTCTTTGACTGCTACAGGTGTCCTTAGCAAACATTACTGATAGAGTTTGTTTAATGAAATCAATGCTTTGGCTCATAGAAATGTAAAGGTGAACATACACAGGTAAACCTTCGAGCACAGCGTGATGATGTCATCATGGCGCACTCGAGCTTCGTCGATAGAATGGAGAATCAATTTTCACCACACACCAAATATATCTATAAAATTACGTGCCTACATCCCAATCATAATATATCATAAAAATCGGTTGGAATAGACACAACCAGAACAGTGTGGTGGTTATTCCCCAGGGACTTTAATGGCACTATATGACAAGATTTCTTACAATCCAAATAAGAAAAACAGCACTTATGTAAAAACATTTATATACATAATCGAATATGCTTCAATGATTCAATGTATAATTTGTATCCCAACGTGTTTCACCCCTCAATGGGGATTCGTCAGGACAATATCTTGGTCAAAGATCATAGTGGAAGCAATAACATGTCAAAAGGTCTACAAGAGAAAAAGGAATATCTTAAATATACATGATTAAAAATGTTTATTTTGCACTGATAGACAATCCCAAAAAAATCAAAACACATTCATAACAGATCCGTGCCAGCGGGAATGTGCACCACTTTGCCACTGCTTTGGATGGGCCCCTTGGTTCCAGTCCAAAATAATGGCAATCGAACAGGGATTTACCAACATGTTGGTTCTCTGTTGGATTATGCTCTCTTCCAGCAGGATAGATTGAAAAAAGGCTGGATGCAATCAAATCCAGAACAATCCATCACCTTGAAAGTGCATAGATTGTGCGGGAATCGATGAAAAACATGTCATATATACATTATAGTACAAGGTATAAGATGAAAACTGGCTCCTAGTGAGGGGGTGGGGGGGAGGTACAATAATACAATGGCCATTATCATTTCTGTTCAATCCTTGTATTCAAATGTGCATGGTCTTAAAGTTTATTCCTGCAGTTGATATGAATGAGCCATTACATCAAAGTGGCTATGAAAAGTCTCATTGTAAACTGTCAGTTGTAATTAAAACCCAGAGAACATTTCTTCAAATTGGTTATTATCTTGGTTACTTGCTGTAACTGACATATAAATTAATGTTCAAGCTCCCAACAATGGTAGAGACGACTATAAAAGTATAGAATGTCAAAACTCCAATTTGAAATATTAAAAAACATAATACTTTGACGTCCTTTGTGTACCGCCGACAATAATCCATGGGTGTCCACTTCTGTCCTTCATGATTTCTTTTCTTAGTGCTATTTATATGAAGTTAAAGCTTGGCCTTTTGTCACCTTGCCATTGCATAAATTTTACTTAATATTAAGTCTCTTAAAAATAAACGATTTGAAAAAAGTTTCTTGACTTAAAAAATATTTTAGTTTCATCCTTTTATGTTTTATTCAATTGAGTATTCAATAAAATTGTTCTGCACACTTTGTTGTTCTATGCTGCTGAATTCTTTGGGTTTCGGGAAGGCAGAATTTTGGTGTTTTGATTCCAATGAATAGATATTGAATATTTCAAAGATCTTTATTGAAGCCATGTTCTTTAAAAAAAAAGTACAAATGGTCTTAAATAATAAAAACAAACTCTTATGTGCATCACGAGAAAGTATCCATCCATCATTCAGGAAGCCTGAGTACATCAACGAAGACTCTGCAGTTTTCCTTTATCTCTTGTTGGTAAACAATTTGAGAGTGAATCAGTTGAACTTGATTGAAATCTTTTCTATTTTCACCTGTCTTGCTGCACAACTGTGATTGAAACTCCGAGAAGTTTCAAAATTGATCAGGGAGAAAGCTTATGGCGTAGAGTTTGAAGGGTCGCTCACATCGCAGTGTTAATGACAAAATAATTGCAGCCTGTAGTCGACTACACTTAATCATAGTGCTCATGGTTAAAGTCTCTAAGAACCATTCATATTTCAGGAATCAACTATAAGGAACTGTATAACATTCATCAACAGTCCGGTAAGACCATTCTTATTAAATAAACAACAAATCACAAAAGATATCATAATTATGGAAAATAAGAAAAATCTGTTAGTGAGAATAGACTTCCATCTGAAATGTTAGGATTTCCTGCAGACAGCAATTAAGATCATAGCCCCATATTTAATTAGGAAGGACATGGGGATATTGAAGTGACATTTTTGGAAGAGTTCACCTGTAAACAGAAACGTATGCTCTTCCTTCAAAATAATAAGTCAAAAATAAAAGGGAAAATAAATTATAAAAGAAAAAAAAGCCTTACAGAATCACAATAGTCACAAATAGGTTATTATACTTTTAATATTTAAAGGTTTAGAATGGTTGAATTATTTCTTTGCAAAACAATGAAGAAAAGAACCAAAAACATTTCTACGAACTCTAGACACTAAAACTTCAATTTCAAAAAAATTCTCAATAAAAGGAGGAAATCAAGGAAAATTTTCTAAAATGACTTTAGAACCCAAATGACATAATCACTGTGCTGAACACAGTCACAGCAGAGAGCAAAGCCATTAGTGCAGTGGCTCTCAACCAGTAGGTCATGACCCCCTTGGGAGTCAAACTTCCATTTCACAGGGGTCGCCGAGTTTTCAGGAAGCATTAGAGCTGCTCCTAACCTGAAGCCCACAAGAGGGATGGGAAGTTAGGAGGGAGCGTAATGGGCTATTGTGCTCCCTTCTAACTTCCCACCCCAGTAAGTGAGTGTGACTTCCGGTATTCGGAAGTGATACTCTGTACCCGCACGTTCGTGATCCAAATACAGGAAGTGACACTTTGTGACGTCACTTCCAGGGTTGCAGATTTAAAAAATGGTTGAGAACCAATGCATTAGAGGAACTCCTAGGCCCTTTTACTACAAACTATCCTCAGGAGGGTGTGGATACAAAACCAGTCAACCGTAAAAGGAGAGGATGCAAAAACAACTGGTATTTCTTACAGGAAGGCCCCGTACAGAGGCAAAGTTTCATACTGGATTACGCAGGAACTGTACAACATTCACCAACTGTCCAGTAAGACCATTATTATATAACCAACAGGTCAAGAAAGATAGCATAAATATTGAAAAGTAAATCATATTCCCCCCCTTTCTATCAGTACTTTGGACACAGTGAGATCAGATTTCCATCTGAAGCAGACAGCAATTAAGTTCTGAGTCCCATTATTTGAATAAGGAGGACAAGGGGACATGGAAGTGGCATGGATGGAGGAGGTCACCTGTGAACAGAAACGTATGCTCTTCTTGCAAAATACTGATTGGTCAGTGTGAAAAATTAATTATAAAAGAAAAAAAAAACCTTACAAAATATGTAAAGGTTCTTTTACTTTAAATATACAGAGAATGGTTGGATTAGTTATTTGCAAATCAATGAAAAAAACCCACAAAGAACATTGCTACAATCACAAGCACACTTGCTACAATACAAAGCAAAGTCATTAGAGGGACCCTGTAGGCCCTCTTACTACAGACTACACTCAGGAGGGGGTGGATACAAAACCAGGTAGGTCCAGTAGAGAGGCAACGTTTCACACTGGATTACACAGAACACAAATCATACACAAGGCTCACTCAGATTTATAAATATAACCATGCCAGAAAATTTCCATATCTCAGAGTTTAGCCTCAACTGATTGTACACAATAATATATAGGGAGATCATTCAGTTAATATTTCATGGATTTCACCAGGGTAGGTGCTGGGGAATGGGGGGTACTTCTCTGTCCCACCCTTAATCAAATGTACGTAATTGGGGGGCCACAATGGAGGGGGCATTACTGGGCAGGCCTGGCCCCCCATGGCGCTGACCCTGGATTTCACTGTAAATATCCTATCCAATTCTAATATCAAAGTAAAACTAAATAAAAAAACAGAAGGGAACATACCATTTACTTCCGTCAATGAACAAACTACAGATTGATAATTTGCTTATCCCAGAGTTCAGCTTTAACTGATTGTACACAATAATATATTAGGAGGTCATTCAGTTATTATTTTATGAATGTGAACAGTGTAGGTGCTGAAGGGAGTTACCACTCTGTCCCACCCATAATAAATATAGGTAATGTGTGGGCCACAATTAAGGGTTTGACTGGCCCCCCATGGCCTGCCCATAGCGCTGACCCTGGATTTCACTGTAAATCTCTTGTCCAATACTTATATCAAAGCAAACTAAATAAAACAAAGAAAAAACAGAAGGTGGGGATGTAGCATTCACTTCCATCAATTAACACCCTGCAGATTGATCATTTGCTTATCCCAGAGTTCAGCTTTAACTGATTGTAAACAATAATATAAAAGACGGTTATTCAGTTATTATTTCATAAATGTCACCAGGGTAGGTGCTAGAGGGGGGGGGGGTCACTCCTCCGTCCCACCCTTAATCAAATATAGGTGATGGGGGGGGCCCATTGGAGGGGTTGACTGGGCAAGCCTGGCCCCCCCAAGGACTGTTCATAGCATTGAGCCTGAAAATCCCCTGTCCAATTCTAGTATCAAAGCAAACTAAATAAAACAAAGAAACAGAAGGTGGGATTGTAAAAATCACTTCCATTAATGAACACTAGTGATGGCCGAACATCGGCCAGGACTGTCCGCGAACGGGCGGGTCGGACTTCTAAAGACGTCCGCCGTCCACCTGTTCGCGGACAGATTCAAATTCCCCGCCTCTAGGCGGGGAATTTGAATCGGAAAAATATCCGTCACATCCGGTCCCTGGAACGCATCCTGGAACGCATAGTTCCTGGTTTAGGGAGCCGGATGTGACTTCACTGACGTCACTTCCTGCTCCGACCCGGTTTTTCACTAGGAGACCGGCTTTATGCCCGGTCTTCTAGTGAAAAGATTCTTCCTCCGGCACGATCACACAGGTTGTGATCCTGCCGGAGGAAGAATAGAGATCATCTTCTCGCTGGCGAACGGAGCGGGTCGAACACCCGCACTGCTCGCCAGCGAGAAGATGGGCGAACATTCTTGCGGACAGTTCGGCCATCACCAATGAACACCCTGCAGATGGGGGGCCCCAATCGAGGGTTGACTGGGCGAGCCTGGCCCCCCATAGCGCTGACCCTGGATTTCACTGTTCATCTCCTGTCCAATATTAATATCAAAGAAAACTAAATAAAACAAAGCAAAAATCTGAAGGTGGGGATATAACATTCACTTCCATCAATGAACACCTTGCAGACTGTTACTTGTGTAGACCATGGACCTCTACTACCCATTGAAAGAGGAGACTCTCGTCAAATATATGATATCTGCATCTTACAGAAGAAAACTCAATCAGTAAAAACATAACAAAATCAAATTCTAGTGGAAATATGATTAGAGCCTTTACCTCCAGCAGTATTTTCTTCCCATCTCTGTATGTTTTTATATTTGTTATATTCCTTGCTGGTAACAAGATTTTGTCTCTGCTCCAGAAAATGGATGGTGATGGGTTAGAGATCACATCGCAACTGATATTAATTGGATTGTTTTCCCAGGAGTAGTAGATGGTTTGATTTGAAATAAATTTAGGTGCATCTGTAAGAAAACAAATGGGATTTCTGATGAATATAAAAATAAATTATATTTGCTTCAGTACATTTACTGTTCTTCGTTACAGTCGCAGAAATATTCATTACAACATTACATGATATCCATATTGTTTTTTTTTCAAAAACTCAGATATTAATTCACAGAAGTTCATGGATCAGCAGAAGAAATATTGAAAAACCAGGAAGCAGATATAATATTCGTATTATATAGTAACTATTACAGTTAGTTACAGTAACTATATTCTAGAATCCATGTTAATAAAATCTGATAAACAAATCTGATAAACGAGTCGGTGCGCAACTGCCTTTAATTACATTTTGTTTTTTTACAGTGATTCAGAATTATTATTTGTGGAATGAGTATTCTCTATTGTAACAAAAGTTCCAAACTACCCACATGTAACTATCTCAGTTCAGGCTCATAGTCCAGTAGCTGAAACAGCAATCAGAACACAGGTGATCACAGTCAAAGAATAGAGCACAAACACAGGTTGCAGTCAGGGCCCAAGCAAAAGAGTAGTCAAATCCAAGCCGGGGTCAGTAGCCAATGTGTCACGTTAGGGAGGGAGCAATGTGTGAAGAGTAGTCGATATTCAGTAGCCAAGGTTCGGTACACAAGTTATCAGAAATGGGAGCACACTGAGGAGACAGAGCAAGTTATTGGCAAGGCACAATAATCTGGCATTATTGTGGGACCTGGGACCAAGGTTCGGTACACAAGTTATCAGAAATGGGAGCACACTGAGGAGACAGAGCAAGTTATTGGCATGGCACAATAATCTGGCATTATTGTGGGACCTGGATTTTATAGGAAGTCCAGGGGAGTGGCAAAGGGTTCAGGGTTCATAAGAACTAGGTGACTTGGTATCAAGGTCCAAGGGTTCCAGCAAGGCATAAAGTCAGATTGTGAGGTGGCTCAGCAGGTAGAGCTACAACCAGGCTTTCTCATAGATTTAACAAACTTGAATGTAAGCCGACCCACATATAAGCAGAGTTACCTAATTTTATCTATGAAAACTGGAAAAAACTTATGGACTTGAGTAGAAGCTGAAGGTGGGAAATGCAAAGTCAGATAGTGGCATTTTCAAAATAAAATACCACCATCTCCAGTAAAAAATTTACAAAGTTTGCTTACATTTCACTTGCCAGGAATGCAATTGATAGAACATTGAATGCACATTGGACCATTTAAAGAGGCCAACGGCGTCTGCATGGAGACTAGCGAACATCCGGACAGGTAAGTGGGACTCTGGATTGAGTATAAGCCGAAGGGGACTTTTTGAGCACATTTTTGGGGCTAAAAAAAATTGGCGTATACTTATTAGCGAATATATACGGTACTACCTGATTTTGAAAGATATATATTAGTGATAACCATGATTAACATTTTTACATTTAATCAATTGTATTTATAATTCCAATTTTTTTTTAAACATGTATATAGTGTATAATAAAAAATATAAAACACAAGCTTCACTATTGATCTGATGGACAGCTAGTGAGCTTGCTTGGGAGCTGAGGAGAGGTGGCTCACAAGCTCATCATTGGCTTCCTGACTAGTGAAGGCCAAACTTCAGGCAAGTCCGTCCGTGAACAATCGGTCCGACGCCCATCTGTTCACAATGAATTTGAATAGAAAAAAACAGAACTGACGTCACTTCTGGTACCTGTAATGCACAGTTCCCGGTTTTGATATCCATATGTGACATCACCTCCGGTTTAAGCAAGTTTTCTTTTCACCAGAAGAGGTAGAGGACCCGGTCACTGGTGAAAAAATTCTTCCACTGGCCGGATCTTTCTGCTGTTATGTTTGCGGCCGAATTGTCCGCCTTGCGAACAGTTCAGCCATCACTATTCCTGATTTGATTGCTAAAGTCAGGACATCATCGGGGGAGCATAGGAATCAAATGCTGTTAACATGCTTGTGAAAACATGACTTATGGTCTAACAGTACAAATTTTGGAGAATGTATTTGTCATTATGCTGTATGTAATATGTTATGAACATTTATACAAATGAAGATGAATACACATATTATATTGACTTAATACAGAAAGTTTGGGGTTTGAGGGATTGGCTAACTGAAGTCATTAAAGAAACAAACTTTCATGATGTCTCAGATCCCTTCTTCAGGCTTCAATCTGAGATATCCCTTCTTTACCTCCCGAGTTGTATGGCTTGGGGTAGATTTTAATTACTCAAATTGTAACTTAAAAATACTTACCTGTTCCATCTGTGCCCACGCCATCCTCCAGCATTGGCATACAGTGGGCTTGACACTGAATTCTCCCTAACATCAGTGATGACACATGGGAGGTAGGGGGTGCAGTTGCCATATGCTTTTATTGTATTATATCCATAGGGGTTCTGGGGTCTTCACATCCCCAGCATCAGTGATTACACATGAGAGGCAGAGGGTGCCTTTGCCATATGCCTGTATTGGATTACATGCATAGGCATCACAGTTCCTTACATCCTAGGTGTCAGTGATTAAGGCTGAAAAGTGTATGGGGCAGAGCAGACATACTGTTTGCACTTTCCTGTTTTAAGTGTTTTAGATAAAAGAATACAGAAACACTTCCGGGGGGGGGGGGGGGGGGGGGGGGGGGGGGGGGGGGGGTGGTAATGGCGTCAGTTAGCCACTAAAAAGAATCACAATACAACACTTCACTATAAAAGATTAAAATATATTTATGCAATCATCAACATACATAATATGATCAATAGTAAATTATAAACAGTAATGTTTCCAATAAAAGTCAATATACGGCAACGTACGTAGCCCTAATGCCTTTGATTCCCTTATTGCCTGCGGCTCCCCCTCACTGATGGACATTTAAGATTAATATAATAGTTAATAGATCTATGGTTCACAGTGCTAGTAATTTACCTCCTATAAGTTGCCTGAGGTAGAAGATTAAAGATCTAGAGTATGGAATTCACCGTTTGCCCTGCAGTATTATCGCCCACGTGGAAATATTACAATAATTGGTAAATGAAGATGACAGACAAACAGTAGGAATTTAGCATGAGAGGTATACAACTGCAGCAAATTAAATTATATGTGAATTGAATTCAGCATACAATAAATAATGAATGTTTGAATGTTTTTAAATGTAATTTAAAATAATAAGTTAATATACACACACACACAATAAAGGATGCTTCCTATTTGCCTCCTCTAAATTTTTCACTAAAGGCCCCCATACACGGGTCGGATTCCGGGCCGATCGATTCCGGGCGCGTGCACGGAGAACCAACATGTTGGTCTTTTTGATCCGATTCTGCACAGATCAGGGGGAGTTGCCATTTGTGAGGTGGAATCGGAGGTGGAATCGGACACGGAATCGTCCCGGAATCATGCCAGAATCCGCTGGACAAGGTGGTATGCTGCGATGGATACTCTTAATTGGCCGATTGATCACACCTGCGATTCCCGGCAGAATCGCCAGAATCGATCGGATGATGAATCGATTGGACATGGAATCCGACACATGTATGGCTAGCTTAAAACTAAACTTCTCTTTAAGCTCCTAGAGGTACATGGCATGCTACAGGCTATCACGGCGGAGCACATTAAGTGCCACCGTGATCTTCCACACTCCGGGAGGTAACACCACTCCAGCGCCACCAGTGACGCCGGGGGTGTGCTGGGACAAAGCAACACCTTCTGCATAACATGGAGGTCAATGGCGTTGCCTACCCCCAATGTTATCAGGGTGGGCACTGAAGCATCAGCAAGTATGCCCATGCTTAGAATCACAGAGGGAATTTGGCGGACAGGGGAATTTTTGTGTTGTAATCGTGGGGTGAGTTTTATCAGCTGAGGAACTCCACCCAGGAGGTTAAAATAATGCACTTCCATTCCTGAAATTTTATAGTTCATAAATTTAGTTTAAATTTCTTTATCCAATCCAAAGATTCTATATTGCATTATAGGATGTCAATATATCCATATTTCATATGTGCTCGAAAATGTATGGCTGTGATCATAGCCTTGGACAAACATTGGTTGATTATTTCAATAGGTTCTACTTTTAATTAAAAACTATATATTTAATTCAGGATCTAAGTAGATCAAATAAGAATAAAGTATATGGGACTTGTTTAGATCAAACCACAACTAGGTATATGAAACAAATCAATTCACATTTATTACAACAGAAAGAGTTTAGAGAATACACTAATAAAAACAAGACCAAAGCTGGCCACAGTTCATGATAGTACAGATAGTACAGATGTCAATAAAACTGATCAGGTAAACTGTTGGTTATATGGCTGATTGTTTTATTAACGGTGCCTCCTGAGGAAGCCCAAACAGGGTGAAACGCGTTGAGGTCAACTTGGGGGGCAATTTGGCAACGTAGCAACATCTGTACTATCATGAACTGTGGCCAGCTTTGGTCTTGTTTTTATGAGTGTATTCTCTAAACTCTTTCTGTTGTAATAAATGTGAATTGATTTGTTTCATATACCTAGTTGTGGTTTGATCTAAACAAGTCCCATATACTTTATTCTTATTTGATCTATCTTATCATATACTATTTGTGGGACATAGATCATATACCCATTGAATTTATATTGAACTTGCAACACCCACCCTCCCACTTTCCCTTTATACATCAGGATCTAAGTAATTCCACCTGAAATAAAATGTATTCTCAACTGATAGTTGATCAATGTATATATTAATTAATGATTTTGAATACCCCTTGTGCATTCCTTACAAAGTAGGAGATCTCCCGAGCAGCCACCATACTCTATTATAGTTAATGATGAGGAGCAATCTTATTTGTTTTTAGTTGCTAGAGAACTCTTCCCTCTGTGCTGGCTAATGGTCACTTTTAACTTTCGCACCTGTTTCCAGTTCTTGATAAAAGCCAACCATATAACAGATGGTCTTTTAACTAAATAAAGGTAATTCAATCTAAAGGCCCCCATACACCTTACAATTTTCCATACAATATCTGTACAATCAAATTTTGTTCTACCAAAACCATGTAATTTGAGGACCTTTTTAATCCTTCTAATCACTATGTATTCTATCAGGGAGGACCCAGCACTATACACAGTATTCAGGGAGGCCACTATACTACACAGTTGTTGGTAGATCTAATGGAGATTGTATGGATCGATCTTAAGGTGTATGGGGGGCTTAAGGCTAAAGTTCCACTAAGTTTCTCCAAAAGCAACAAAATTGTAGTGGTTGCGTGTTTGGCATGCACCCCATTCATTTTCAATGAGCAAATATCTGCAAGGTGAGCACGTCCCTTTGTGTCCCGTCTTTTAGAACGCATTCTACGCGTGCTGAAACAGAATGCATGCAGTACATGGTTATTGAAAAATGAATGGGATGTGTGCCAAAGGCATGACCACTACGGATCTGCCAAAAACCTTTGCCTTTTTGGCAAAATATAGTTGAGTTTTAGCCCTAAAGAGCCCTTAGATCTCTCATTTGCTGCAATTTTAGGGACTGCTTCCAGCTATTTTCATTTACTCTGAAATGTACAAATGGAGCCAATTCTCTTCTATTACTTGATAACATGCTATCAGGCATAAGCTGAATAAACAAAACACAAGAAAATACAATAGACATGAAAGAAAACTCATAAACTTACATTCAACATTCAAATACATGCTCTTCTGATGACCACCAATTCTACTTGCTGCCTCGCAGTCATATCTTCCCGCATCTGATAATATCACATTTTTAATACTCAAGGAGGATTTTCCATGGTGCCCTAAACTTTCTATACGATCGTCTTGACTCTGGATAAACATAAAGAAAAAATATTTATTATAATGCTGCATAGTACTACATACATGTTATTCCCATACACAGTGACCAATAGGACCTCAAAAGTACATCAATATGATTACGTTTCCTATATAATTAACAATAATTGCCCTAATTTGTGTCCTGGTATTATAGGAGAGAAAGTAATGGAATGACTCCTCCAATGAGTTAACAGAGAGATCCACAGTCATCCAGAGAGTCGGAGAGGAGAGAACATCAGCACACAGCTGACTATTGGCTGTCTGAGCTGTTTTCTCTCTCTGCCTAATTCACACAGTATCCACACTCTTTCCTACCACTGCCAGCCAATCAGAAGGCTGGTGAGGGACAAGCAGTTGACCATGGGGAAACTAGCTGTAGACAGTAATTAGAGTGTATGTAATGTAATTATTGTGTGCCTGTGTGTATATATGATGCATGTCTCTGCATGATTAGTGTGTGTACATAATGCATTTCTTTCCATGATTGTTGTGTGCTTATGTGTGTCATGCATGTTTATGCATGATTTGTGTGTGTGTCTGTGTGTGTGTGTATATGATTAGAGATGGTCAAATTTCTTAAAAAAAAATTGACCATTTCGAGTTAATTGCAAAGCCCCTGAACATGGTATCATCACCAAATTTGCTGGAGATGTAGAGAAGGGTTGGGGGTATACAACAAAAAAGGATGTCTCTAACGCAAATAGTTTTTGCACAAATTAAGTTCAAAGTCAAGTCAAAATTTCAACCTTTATTTTTAAGTTAATTTATGCAAAAATTACATGTGCTAGAGTAAAACTTTTATTTTTTATTTTTCCCACAACCCTTCTGTACATCCCCAGCAATTTTAGTGATGAAACCATTTTCAGAGGCTTTGCAATCAGCTCACAAATTCAGCTAGTCAAAAAATTTGATCATCTCTATATATAATGCATGAATGGTGTGTGTGTATATGATACATATCAGTGCATGATTGGTGTGTCTGTGTGTATATGATGCATGTCTCTGTATGAATATTTTGGGTGTGTATAATGCAGAGAAAATGTATTTTAAATAAAGTTTGAAACTAAACCTGTGTAGTTTAAATGCTAAAGGGATGAGGGAACGTTACCCCAGGGCAGGAGCGTTGTGACATCACTTGGAAAGTTAGCAAGCAACTTGTGAGTAGGAGTTGGGGGGTCCTGGCTTATCTTGGACACAGGCAAGGGGGTCTTAAGGAAAAGGTTTGGAACCACTGGCCTAAATTATTTGTTAATTTCTACAATGTTATACCAGAAAACATTGACCCAAACTATAATTTATAGTTTACAAATAGTGATAAGCAACACAGGCAATATTCATACTTACAAAATATCGCTATTTTTTAATATTCATAATAGATTTTAAAATTAGTGATCTCCACTCATTATCTTCATTGCATAAAAGATTGTTCGCAATAAAAAGTACAGATTTTTGCGCTCAGCACTATTACATGAAAACTAATAATTTATTACCTTTATTATGCAAATTAAATATTCGTGATAACGAAGATATATCATCGAGATCTTCGCAAATTCTCAAAGTGCATTCGAATAAAATGTGCAATTCGAATATTAACTGTAGGGGTGAGCATAAGGGGTTGGGGGGTTAAAGTTAATCTACCTCCAACCCCCTAACCTTAACCCATCCACAAACCCCTAACCTTAAGTATCCAAAACCCATAAAGGTTAACCCTGTAACTCCGGTAAAGTAGGACTATCTGCAAATTTGACATTGTAAGGGTCGGAAAATATCTCAAAACACCAGCACAATGGTGAAGTGGTGCTCCACAATCCTTAAATAACTTTATTAACCTGCTGTTCCCTGCAGTCATATGAGAGATTTCATATTAATCTTCCAGGCTTCTGGGGCTTTATTTACTGCAATATCGCGATCAACACTACTTGTAATCGTTTTCATGATCAATCATTACTAAACAATGTACAGAGTTTAGAAGATTTTCTTACACTCAATCTTAAGGCCCCCATACATGGGTCGGATTCCGGCCGCGTGCACGCGAAACGATCGTGCCGGAATCGTGTGCAGCCCACCTTGTCCGATCGATCACGTCCGATCGTTCAGGGGCCCAGAATCGGATCCGACAGAGAACCAACATGTTGGTCTTTTTGATCCGATTCTGCCCAGATCAGGGGGAGTTGCCATTTGTGAGGTGGACAATCGGACACGGAATCGTCCCAGAATCCGTTGGACAAGGTGGTATGCAGCGATCGGATTCTCTTAATTGGCCGATCGATCACACCTGCGATTCCCGCCAGAATCGCCAGAATCTATCGGATAGGTGATCGAGTGGCCATGGAATCCGACTGTGTATGGCTAGCTTAAGATTTACAAATCCTGATGCCGAAAGGCAATCGAAAATATCTAATTTGGTTCTAAGCCTTTAGTAAGAGTTTTAATGAATGTAAATGTATTGAAATATATACAAATAAAACAATAGATGGTATAGGACAGATAGGAATAACTGATAGAATTATATGTTCCAATAGCAGAGTACGGCTGTGGCTTATTAAACACCCAACAATACAATGCAATCTGACTAATGGCTGTTCTCCATGCCCAGAATTGACAACCTCATTCCGAGTAAATAAACAATGGTAGGTAATGTGAAATGAAAACGCTGGAAGGGAAGGGAGGTTGGCATAGTTTCCGACCATAATATATAACTAATTGTTTAAACTTTACCATTTCCAAAAGTCTTACCGTATATAATTTCAAAGCTGCGTAGTTTAAAATTTTACAAGCCTGTTGGCGCTGATATAAAGATGCAGCTGTTAAAAACAGATCCATTTTCTAGTTAGACATGCTTTCTATAATCAAAGCGTAGCCCAAATCGGTAAATCAGATGGCTTGTTAGTTTGTTTGTGTCCCCATAAAATAATCCTCACTTTTGTTTCTCAGTAAAGGTAGCCAAGGCGTAGTACAAAGCGATTCTGCCTCAACAGATGAGAGATCGACTTCAGTGAGATGACACAACATCCTGCTGCAGCCGGCCTCTCAGATGATCGGCGGGCACCCTTTGTGTGCTGGCCATTACTTTGAATGGACAAATAAGAACAAGGACAGAGGCACACAACCATGGTTGAAAAAGAGCCTCCGCGTCCCATTGTTCCTATTGAGCCCCCCAGCATCTGTAAGCAGGAAGTGATCTCATCCCCAACCAGGAAGTGATGTCTTCCTGGAAAGCACACAGCCCTGAGAGAACCATCCTTGTAAACCTATTTTATTGTGATTGAGTATCTTTTCTGTTGTTTTGTTTAACTTTGTTTCATTTTGTTTATTTTGTTTCATTTTATTTTTTATAATTCCATATTATTTAACCATTTGTTGTACTAGGTTGTGCGCCTCTGTCCTTGTTCTTATCACCTTGCATTCCAACATGCGGCCGATTCCTGGTCTATCTCACCAGGTGGGGCACACGATTTTCGTCCAAGCAACCGCTGGAAAATCGGGTCACAATCGGTCCATGTATGGCTACCTTAAAAGTCATTTGCAGTTGTAAATAGAGATGGTCAATTTTTTTTGACTAGCTGACTTTGAGAGTTAATTCTAAAGCCCCTAAACATCATTACCAAAATTGCTGGAGATGTAGGGAAAGTTTGTAGGAATAATATAAAAAAGTTTTCTTTTTTTGCATAAACTAAGTTATAACTAATCAAAGTTAAAAAAAAAATATTTAAAAAAATATATATGTATAAACATATATATATACATCTAAAATTAAACTTTAAATTCCCTTTGAGAAGCTGTTGTGAGATATTTTTCTACCCTTACAATTGCACATGCGCAGATAGCCCTACTTTTCCGCAGTTACAGGATTTATCTTACAGGTGTTTAAGGTTAGGGGTTAGGGGGTTAAAGCTAAACTAACCTCCCCAATCCCCTAACCTTAACCTACCTCCAACCCCCTAACCTTTACCCCTCCCCAAACCCCTAACCTTAAGCATCCAAAACCCATAAGATAAACCCTGTAACTTCGGTAAAGTAGGACTATCTGCGCATTTGCAGTTATAAAGATAGGAAATTGCATGAGTAGGAAAATATCTAAAAACACCGGCACAATGGTGAAGCGGTGCTCCACAATCCTTAAATAACTTTATTAACCTGTTGTTTCCTGCAGTCATATGAGAGATTTCATATTTATCTGCCAGGCTTCTGGGGATTTATTCACTGCAATATCGTGAGTAACCACTGGGGGCACCATACTCCGTTTTTCAATGGGGAAAATACCTTTATAAAGCTTATATTAGACATTGTGATGATGGGTTTTTCTCCCAGCTATCACTATTCTTGAAGATGTCGGATGTCTTCAGTGCCCCAAATCAGAGGAGAAAGGAGTGGCTATGAGGGACATTCAGGTGTAACTGACTACAAGTAAGTTTGTTGTTTTTTTAGCTGCTTTCTGCCCTATTATCGGCACTTGTGGTGCCAATCATAACAAGTGGAAAAAAGGGTGATACAAGTTGGGTGAAGTTCAAGTTGAAATTTGGACTCAAAAAGTTTCAACTGAATTTTGAATTTAAATTGTACTTTTTTTTATAGTGTTCCCACAACCTTACTCTACAGTACTCTAGTACATTACTCTATCAGTCATGTTGGTGAAAATTCCATATTAAGGGGTTTTGCAATTAACTTACAAAAGCTAGTTGATTTGGAAGAATAAATAAATAAAAAATAAAATAGAAATTGGCCATCTCTTGTTTTGACTAGAGACGTGATATTTTTGAAGCCACCATTTTGATAACTTGAAGCCACCATACTTTGTATGGTTTATGCTCCCACTTGAGAAGAGCACTTTTCAATTTTTTTGTGTGTTTTGTTTAGAAAGAAATAACCTAACAAATGCTTTGCAATTACAATGTCGGGTCTTACAGTTCTTTTATCTTTATTTGACATGTGTTATGATTTATGTTCAATTCATTGTACCATTTACTTAAATGTACCAATTTCTTTTATTTATTTTTTCCTTTCCCTTGTTTTGCACTGATATGTTTAGTTGTTTTAAAATACTGTATGAAATATTTTCTCATATATTACAAATACAAAAGTACAAAAAGGGAGAATGTATGTTTTTTTCTATATAAAAAATGCTTTCTTGGGAAAAACGTGAAAAACAAAAAGCAAAAAAAAAAAAATTATTACATTGAAGTGGGTTGAAAAAAATCTTTAATTTTCCTATATTTCATCTTAATTCTGCTAAATAGTCTCCACATCCATCTAAACTTTTAAAAACTTTTTTGGAATCATTAAGCCACATGCTGAAAAGAATAACCTGTCCGCTGAAACTATACTCCTGGAATTTATCTAACTTATCTAAGCTACAATTAAATGTTGACTTAAAATTTTTTAGGGATTCCTGGGCAGAAAGATATTATAGTTTTTTTGTTGTACTGCAAACTGAAACTCAAAAACATATATTTAAGCATACAATTATTCACATTCCTTACACCAAGAGACTGAGTAAGAAATGTCTACATCTGCTGTTACAGACTCTGCAATGTATTATAAATTAGTAATGAAGGTTCCAAATACTATCCTTGCTCGGTTCCATTCTACTATCACAAGCACTCAAAAAGAACTTTGTATCCCTTTATTACATTTACAATTGATATAGGGACCATATTTACCACAAGATATTTCAGGGCCTAATTCTTGGATACAATGGTCATGGGTTCAATATCAAAATATTTCAATAATATGTTTGGGTTACCTAGATTAGGCTACAAACATCCAGGTACATACAAAAAAATAGATATAAAGAGTGGCAATAGCTATTACAGATAGTCAAAATTTGGTTGTATGGTGTCTGTGTGGGTTTCCTTTGGGTACTTCAGTTTTCTTCCACACTCCAAAGGCATGCTGCTAAATGCCACTAAAGATTCTCCTATGTTAGTTACACATGTTGCCCCCCTACACGTTGTTTTGGCTGATCGTCTGTGTGTGATGACGCCAACGGCTAGGGAGACCCGACAGACAGCATTGAGAGACCCGGGCATTAGAAATGCAGTCTGCGAGGTCACAGATTGTCAGTCAGCTAGCAGCCTAGCATGAAGGGAGAGAGAGGAGCTGCTAGCCCCCTCCCCTTCCCCCCTCACAGATTCTGAGGGAGAAAGCAGACAGGCAGCTGCAGACAGGCTGTATCCGACGGATCTCTGGCGGAGTTAAGGAGACATTCCTGTACTTTAGACGGGGACACTTGACGGGAGCCCTGAAGCTTTTTCAGCCAAACCCTCCGCCTCTAGCGTGTATGGCAGTCGATCGGACAAAAAATCTATGGGGGGCTTAAGACTGTGAGATATGACTTACATATATATATGACTATAGAAGGACATTAGATTGTGAGCTCCTCTGAGAGACAGTTAGTGATATGACTCTTCTCTGTTAAGCACTGCGTAATATGTCGGTGCTATATAAATAAGGGAAAATTATATCTGAAACAAGCAAAGGGTAATATTATAACAAATATGATGTTGAATGATAGACACATCTGTAGAATTCATTTCTTAATAAAAAAACAAAAACAAAAAAAAATCTTATGGGGCAAATATAATGACACTGTGGGTCAGAATAGGCCCCTGGGCTGGGGTTTGACATCCCTGCTCTAAGTCATCACTTTTTGCAAAAAGGTTGGAGTTTCAGTGATATCCTATATTAACTAACAAAGAAGCAAATTTTCTGGGTGCTTTAGATCCTATTAGGCTTTAGATCCTATTAGGCATAATATAATTAAAGAATGAAGAAGGGGGTCTAAGGCATCCTTAAACACTTCTTCTATAACCCCCCTGCCACCCTAGCAGTCAACTGGTACCCCCTAGCAGTCAGATCTGTACTCTGCTTCCCTCCCTCTTCCCCTCTACATATCACACATGTGTGCATGGAAAGCGATGCTACTTCATTAACATGGAGGTCTATGGCATCACGTCACCAATGACACCAGAGGGGCGGTTCTGGAATCGATCTGTGTGTAAGCCACGATTCAGAATTGGGCTTACCATGAATAGGTTAGTTTGTGCGAACCCAGGTAATTTTACAAACTCTGGACGAACTGGGATTGTGTCAACCACTAGGGAGGTTAATAACTGATGTTATGCAATAAAATAAATCACCTAAACTTTCTAGAAGTAAAATGATAAATCTGCTCATGAAGCTTTTCTTTAGTAATGCCTAAATAACTTTTGTCAAGGTTTGCTTGTCAGCACTTCATTCTACCCTTTGCACTTCTCCAGAAAATAATTGAAGTAACTGAAAACAAGGAAAGGGAAGTGTTCAAGGCAAGGCCGAAGCAGAACTTCACGGAAAAGTCAGTATTTGCAAATAAAAGCATTGGCGATATCTCAGAAGAGACACATCATTAAGAGCAAGAAGTAGAACAAATTGAAGGCACAGAAAAGCCCATTAAAACCATATAATTGCCTTAATGTGTGTAATTACACCACAGGTTCCCTTTAACTTATCTTTTAGCACTTCTATTTTTATTTTTAAGTAATAAGAGTGATGAGGTTTGCCACTAATGCAGTCCCACTAATACATTTAAATTAATGCTAACAAAGCTGTGACAGTTCTTTAAAGAAGAAATAAGAAAAAAAAAAAACAAGATGTTGTATTTGTTAAAAAAACTGAAATGTAAAAATAGTTTTAAGCAAAGATGGTGGGTTCTACTACTGCAACGTGTGCTGTCTTCCCATGTCTTAAAGTGGAACTAAGCTTTAAGCTCCCCATACATGTTTAGATTGTGACCCGATGTTTTGGCTGATCGACCGTGCGTGATGACGTCAGCAGCCGAGTAGCTAGGGGGACACGGCAGACAGCATCTAGGGACCCGGCCGTGAAAACAGGCTGTGAGGTCACAGACTGTCTGTGAGCTGGCAGCCTAGCATGAAGGGAGAGGGAGGAGCTGCTAGCACCCCCCTCACAGCTTCTGAGAGAGAGAAACAGGTAGCTGCAGACAGGCTCTGGATCCTCAGTCCTGTCTCCGACAGAGCAGAGGAGACACACCTGTACTTTGGTGTCCCCGTCTAAAGTATTAGGCCGATATAAGAATTACAATCCAATGCAGAGGGATGAAAACACAAGCTAGGGCAGTGATGGCAGACCTATGGAACGCGTGCCAGAGGTGGCATTCGGAGCACTCTCTGTTGGCAGCACAGAGGAAAGAACTGCAGCCTATTGGCTCTCAATGCTGTCAGTTCTCTTCCCCTCTCTTCTAATAGCACACAGCGCCTTATACCCTCTCCTATTCCATCTAATAAGAAAGTAGAGTGTGTGGTTACATGTTTTGTGTGTGTATACGAGTTGTGTAATTCAGGTTGAATTGCCATACCGGCAGTTTGAGATAAATAAGCGGGGTTTGGGTTTCAGTTTGGGCAATCGGTCTCTAAAAGGTTCGCCATCACTGAGCTAGGGTGACAAAGCCAAAGGTGGAGGATAGATTGAGATAGATTGCGTTAGGTGAGGAGGGATTGGCTGAAAAGGACCTATGGGAGTTCTTAGAAAAACATTTTAGCTGGGCATATACATTACACCATAATTGATACTTCTTAAGATTACGTGTATATGACATGTACATAGTTCTTCAAATGATTCTGTTTTATTTACATATGATTGTAAAAAGTTAAATATAATCTCACCTTGTCTCCATCGTAAAAAGTCTTCCCATCGCTGGCTCTCTTCCATGTTATTTCTGGGACAGGCTCTCCCTCTGCTTCACATGTCAAGGTCACGTGACCACTTTCAACTGTCGTCTCGTTCTGCAGTTGTATAATATGAGGCTGCACTGTTAACAAAATTAATTATATTACTGCTAAAATTATTTAGTAGCATAAAACTATAACAAGACATGACAACTGGTAAACACTTGTAGTCCATAATGAAAAAGTTGAAAACAAAAACCCAAATGCTAGGACAGAGCACAATGTGTTTAACTCCACCTTCTTACATTCCTAAACTCTAAGTTTTCCTACATAACAGATTTTATATTTCAGTCTTGATAATGTTACACTTATTGTAATCTTGCATATTTTAGTATTACCATTTGGGACAAACGTTTCTCGCTCTTCAATGTTTGAACCCCACAGTATTTTATCTGTTGTAACTTTTTAATCATATCTCATACCAATTTATTTTGGGAGGCATGAATCATGATATGAGCTTTGCCATCATGTTGTTGTTGTTCTTTTTTTTCAAAATAACTTTATTGAATTTGTCAAATAAACACGTACATAGAAATTCTTACACAGAATAAAATGCAGATAATCGCGTCAAAGTCTACATAAGTCTAAGGTACCCATACAAGTTGCGATTTTTCGTGCGATTTTAGCCCTTTAGACCAATCTGGTCAATCGGGCAGGTCGATCTTTCGGTAGTCTAAGATGCAAAACTTGTCCGACCAATGCGTTTTTAAAAAAACGGCCGAAAAATCGGTCGGGCCCCGAATAAGGATGTCTGTTATTTTCGGTCGGTCAGGCATAATTAAAAGGTAGTTTTTAGACATTCCTGATCCTACTGGCCGATTGACCGAGTCATGCCACTGACTACTTCCTGTTTTTGGGGAGTAGACCACCACACATGACCTCATTTCCTCCTGACACTAAATTAGATAACCGATTTTTCGTTCGGAAGCGAGTTGGTCGGCAACTAATCGGAGGCTAAAAATCGTGCTTCCGATCGACTTTTAAAAATTAGTACTAGAGCAAAAATCGGGCATCGGAATCGAATGTCGGATCGGTCCTTGAAAAATTGCAATGTGTATGGATACCTTAAGAGGGTTAAGATTTCCACTTTCTCTTTCAATTTATCAAAGAAGATATATATCCTATTAAGAAGCTTCTCTCCCTCTGAAATACCCCTAACACAAGCTTTTGTTGGGTCTATAAAGTAAAATAATTAATCTAAACTTATTTTGGGCACACAGCAGAATCAATACAGTCCAGCGTTTGGTGAGCTACACTCCAGCTTCGCCCCCAAAATAAATGATTCCATACTAGCATTGATGGTGATAGCCTAGTCCAGTGGTTTCTGAGGGGTGCAGAGTTATTGCAGGGGGGTGCATCAATGGTATAGACTACACCAGTAGTGGTGAAACTATGGCATGCATGCCCGAGATGGCCCTCTGAGCCCTCTTTGTGGGCATGTGTGCTGTCAGCCAGCATTAAGTTAGAGAGAGGAAAGGGCTGATAACTGTGTCCACTCTGTCTTTTCTCTTCTCCCTCTTGGGAATGCACACAGTACACCCACCCTATCCTACAACGATCAGCCAACTTAAAGAGTCATTGGGGAGCTAGCTTGAGAAAGTAAGTAGAGTGTTTGTAATTTGTGTTTTTTGCATTTGTGGGTCTGTGTGTGTCTATGTATCATGCATGTCTCTGCATGATTAGTGTGTGTGTGTGTGTGTGTGTGTATAGATGATGTATGTCTCTTTGTGATTGATGTGTATAGATGATATATGTCTGCATTATTGGTGTGTGTGTATGTGTGTGTGATGCCTGCCTGTGTATATGATGCAGTCACACAATAAACACACATTGGATGGAAATAGTCCATGGGAGCATTACACTCAGAGGAGGTGGATAACCATTTTAGTAACCCCTAGTGATTCTCCTTTATCATTTTGTCCCCTCTGATCCCCCCGGTCCAGAGTTACAGTACGGTATCTCCGGGGGTGCCTTATTTTCGGGGGGATGCCTTATATTTCAGCATGAGGCAAAAAGTTTGAATTTAACCTGTGCAGTTTGAATGGAGGTGCTCAATACAGTTCCTATCATGAAAAGGGCCTGCAGGGAAGGTTTGTGAACCACTGGCCAAGGCAATGAGAAGACATTAAGATCTACATGATTGTTTCATTTGCCCTATCATCTTTCCTTTCTATCATCTCCGTACATAACTGTTTGTTAGGGACAATGAGGGAGTCCCTTCCATTTGTCTACCAACTTTCTAAAATGTTTCAGATCTATCTGAAAACTTAAAGAAATCCCCCTTTTATTGTTAAGAGAAGGTTTTAAGCCGGCCATAGACATCTCGATCTATGGCCGGCTTGTAGCAGACTCCTCACAGCGTGGTGACGACACCACGCTGTGAGGAGTCGGCTACAGAACTGACAGGAATCCTGTGTGTTCCACTAACACACGCGATTCCTGTCAAATTGTAGCGAATTTACTTGGAGGGGGAGGAGATCCGACCTGCCGACTCTTTTGGTCGGATCTTTAAGGTGGGCTCCCATGAAGTTACGGGCGACCGACCTTTATGTGTTCGACGGGAGCGAGCACGGCGGGCGGTCGCCCGCAACTATGGCCGGGAATTGGCACGTCTATGGGGGGCTTAAATGGTAGATGTTAATTAAACCCTTTGAATAAATCTGTAATCTGTCAAAGCAATCTCACATAATCGTGGCCCAGTAGACACACATATTCCATATACCTTTATCTTAGCAATAGTAGAGTGTTGTACCGTGTTAGCCATCGATAAATATAGAGAGTTTGGAGTTCAAGTGATACCGTTTATTGGCTAACTATATATATTTTTATTGATAGCTAACACCGTACAACACTTTACCTTGACTAACTGAAGTCATTAGAGAAGCAAGATTTCGGGATATAGCAGATATCCTGAAGAAGGGACCTGCGACATCCCGAAAGCTGGCTTCTCTAATGACTTCAGTAAGCCAATAAACAGTATCACTTGAACTCCAAACTCTCTATATATACTTTATTCAAGTAAAAAGTTTGGCAAAACCAGACCAAAAATGAGGTGGCCAGCCTCTTTTGGGACTTTCCCGGCAATTATGAAAAGAGTGTTTATTAGTTAAAAGGGGCAATTTTATTCATAGATCTTAAGCTCAGTAAAAAAAGCCCTATCCAAACATAGGTAAAAATGAATAAAGTGCATATACATAGATCACAGTCACAGTTAAAAAATGTCCAACAAATCTGGCCATTAGGTGAATATAGGTCCATTGTTGTTCTCCATTATTCTTGACGCGTTTCTTCCGTCAAGCGCACTTCTTCAGGAGATCTAGAGTCCATTTCTAATGTCTACACAATAATAAGCCAGGAAATAGCAATGCATACAGTCCAAATCCCTATCCTAACTTATCCCAGGTAAAAACAGTATCCTGGTAGCGTTGGGGGGGGGGGTGGCTGTCCACAATGTGGGTGTTTGGCGGGTGGGGTGAAGGTCTTTGAGGTCCTGGGTGCACTGGAGGGTGGGTATGTAAAACCCAAATGCCCAACCAGTTGCACTCTTAATTCATTTGGTCCTACAATTATATCCATGTTGGAATGAAAGTATCCCCTATAGCATAACTGGTGCCCATGGAAGACAATATTCCTTTCCCATGAAGCATGTATATATATATATTTGTGATTCCAATGAATATTATTGAAAGCTCAGTATCCAAACTGCCTTCATTACTAAGCCCATAACACTGCCAATAACTGTCTTATGTCCCTATTTATAGATCACTTGGGCATGAAACTAGATTGATCTTCATGCATGAGGTCCCTGATTACAGCCTGCAGCCCTGTTTCCTTAAATGATGTTAAAATTTAAAAATCCATAAAAAAATATAAATAGATAAAATATTTACATGAAACTACTCCTAGTTGCCTCTGTCAATATCTTATTGATATATGTGTACACGTGTTTCATCAATGCCGAGGACAATATTTTATCATCATATAATAATATTCATTCATGTGTTTGTCACTGTCATCAATGTCATCTTGGGCCAAGCTGAGGCAGATGGCAGTATGACCAAAACAGTGTCCCATGTTATTTTTTATCCCCAGGGGATTTATATCAATAGAACTGGATTGCTGTTTTCACCAAGGTCTTTTTTTTGTTGGTATTTTCAGCATTGTCCTTGAAGATGCATCAAAATACCTCTGTCCCTAAATGTTTGTTTTTTCATTGCAGTGCAACATATACTTCTTTTTAAAAATGGTGGATATTGGCCATAAAAATGTATAGGACCTAATTACAACAGGCTTCAATGGGATTCCATACTAAATCAGCGTTCCTTCTAATTCACAAATATTTTGTCTAATTGAACCTAGGCAGATACTTTCATCCCTAAATCTCTTTTGATATGTGTGCAATGAATGCAGAAAGTCAGCTGATCCCAGAAAACTTTTAACTTAGCTTTTTACCTCTGATAATCTGCTAGTTTTATTCACATTTTTTTGAACTACAGAATGCCTTGTATGGTAAGGAGAATAAAATATAGTATTGTGGTACTAAGAATTTCTGCACTAGGGTGACAACATTGCTCTACAACAAATACAGTATAGTATGGGCAATCTAGGACAGCAAATATACAACTTATACTCTGTCAAACTTTGTCCCATGGGCCACATTTGGCCTGAGGACCAGGTATTTTTTACTCCTTCTCCACAGCACTTCACTGCTACACCCGCTGACCATCTCTACTCCCACTTTGGGAGTAGAGAAGTATAAATTCCAGCTGCTCAGTGGCGCTCTCTAGTGACTGCACTGCATGCTGCCCAAAGCGCTCTGGGATTCAAACTGTTCTACTCCCGTAGTGGGAATAGAGAAGCTCAGTGAGTGTAGCAGACAGGGGCTGTGGAGAAGGCAGATCTTTCTGCCACATTTATCAAGGAAGGAGGAGCGGTGAGTACAGTTGGATCCCTGTGTATACACTGTATGCATAGGAATGGGGCATATATGAAATACACACACAGTATGCACTGTATAGTGCATGCTTTAACTGTGTTTAAGGGCCCCCACACACCTTTAGATTGATATGGCGGGCCACAAGTGCGGCCCTCGGCATCACTAAAGGGCGGCACAGAACATCGATCCAGATCCTGTTAGGCAGTCAAAAGCTGACAGCACACACCCCTGGGTGCAGCGCTCATATGTTCACCTGGTTCCCTCGATCAACATTGTCAGTTTTACTGATGTAGGACTGCCAAAGTTGATTAGGAAAGCTGGGTCAGCGTGTGACCACTACACAGGTGAGTTGCTATACCCTATGCATTAATAGTTCGCTTTTGGGGGCCGCATCTGGAGGACCAAGGGGGACCACCGAACAACGCCCAAAGGGACGCATGCGGTCCCCAGGCCGCAGGTTGGCTACCTAGGTTCTAAACCATCAAGTCTACCTGTGTTTAATCGCAGAGGACCCTATACTACATAGTTGTTGGTAGATCTAAAGGATATCTGACAGAGATATCTAAAGGTATATGGCCAGCTTAACATTTTTTTTACAGCACGTTATCACAGGTTGAGAAGGACAGTTAAATCCTGTGGAACAAACACATCAAAAACATGTCAGAAAAGCTACAGATGCAATATTAATGCTACAATGCTTATTCAATGGGCACATTAACGTGGGTCTGCATATGCCAACGTGGCTATTAACGCAACAGTGATGCACATATCAACGCAGATGCGGTTACTTGCGCCCAGTGTTCAAGGGGGTAAGCTTATTGCAGTACCACGAATGGCCATTAGATAATTGTTTCAATGTCGAAAACATATCTCCGGGGGCTTGTGGTGGGAGGGTGATTAAAGCTAGGAATACACAGCTCGATTTTGTAATAGAGTCAAGCAAAATCAAGCGTGCCCGATTTTGCTCGAATCAATTACAAAATTTAAGCCATTCAGGCTTCAAGCGATCCCGCTCGAAGAAGCTCGCCCAAATAGGTTTCTAACATGTTGGAAAACCGTGTTCCAAATCCATTACTTTCATTCCATCCAAAGTAATGTGTCCATTGAATAAGCATTTGAGCATTAAAATTGCATCTGTAGCTTTTCGGACATGTTTTTGATGTGTTTGTTCCATAGAACTCAACTGTCCTTCTCAACACAGTTAAAGCACGCACTATACAGTGCATACTGTGTGCGCAGTTCATGTGTGCCTCATTCATATGCATACAGTGTATATACAGGGATCCAAAGTAGTGGGCGATATTGATGACGCAGTGCTGAGCCTCCATATAGATGAAGCTCGAGGGCAGCACGATGACGTTGTGCGCTGTGCTCTGCTGGGCATCGGTCGCATGGGGATCTACAATTGTATGCCTAGCATACGTCAGTTACATCTCCCTTCCTCAAAGCTCTCTACATCTGAAAGAAGAAGAGAGATCACTGCATCAACAGCACATTATTTTAGGGGGAATGACAGGGTACAGTCAGGATTTACTGCTGACAATAACTTTAAAATAAATACATATTGCCCTTATAAAGAATGATCTGTGAGGTCCATGGAGCACAATAGGTGTTTGTTTTAACCAGTAGTGGGGACAGACCACAGGCAATACTGGTCTCTTGTTATTTTCCCCTGCCTATGTTTTTAGTCACGTCTGCTAGATTTTCATACATCAGTATGTTCATGTTTATGAGATGCATAATCCGTAATTCCGAACCCTGACTGCTTAACAACAATCTTTATCCTGCAACACGACTCTGTATATGCTTACTGCAGCCCTCTGATCATTCTTTGTATACAAGATACAATCTAGCAGCCTCTCGTTCCCCAGTGAACGCTTACAGGCTGCTGTTTCTAGGAAAGCAGAGTTTCATTCATTTGTATCGCTTCCTTTCAACAGAATTATTACCGCACACGCCATATAGCGGAGATATAGGAGCACAATTCTCCGGCTAAGGTTATAGGCTTGTGAGTCCTCAGTCATCTCTTGAATTATCTAAAATGACATTTTATATACCAAATGGGCTGGAAGCAATAATGCATTTCTCAAATGAGTTCTTGAGAAAGAAAATCTGAGTCAGAAATGTTTCTTTTCCCCTTCTATCTCACTATTTCCACATAACATAACTGTTTCTAAACACAAGAACATACATTTAATATATTGCAGTGCTATCCTTAGATGTTAGTATCTGCATTCATCTTTTTTACATTTATTTATTTTCACTTGGTAATCTTTGCAGAGTGTCTATACTTTCCTCATTGTATTCACTTTGGGAGAAGCGAACGCTATAACACCATTGTCAATGGTGGGGGGTAGAGTTAGATGGCCTATATACAGGGGTGCATAGAAGTGGTACTCTGGTACTCAAAAGGGGCCAAAAACTAGCTCTGCGTACCTGCATTATTGTTACACAGCTCATATGCGTACTAACATCTTGGAGGAACTCCGTGTCCGTGGGCGGCCGCAGCTACATGTTACATGTATACAATTTATGTCACTTGGATAACTGCAGGGAAACATGAATAACTATGAAACATGAATAACTATGAAAGGTTGCAGTTAGTGGAGTCAAATTGGCAATGTAAATGAATAATCCCAACAAAAACCATCAGACTTCTAAGGGTGTTGGGGATCTGGGGGATGAAAGTCAGAGTAGGCATATGTAAGAGTAAAAGCTGATAAGAGAAGAGCACTGTGTGACAGTTGGAATATGACTATGAAAGGCTGGCATTTGGACTGCAGGTAGTTTCAGAGGATAGTTACTTAGCCAGAAAATTGCAGGGTTGTACTACTGAGGTATGAGATCTGGGGGTTCAAACAGTGTTGTACTGTGAGAGTTACATGTGACCCAAAGCCAGCCGCTGACCTTTGGATGGAGGCAGGTAATCGGAGGATCAATCAGGAACAGGTCCATCTGCAGCAGAATCTACCATGCAGGAAGCTGATGCAGAGGACAGTGAGGGAGACAGTGAGGAAGACCACCGTACATATGGGGTGCCTACCAAACACCATCTCCTGGAACTCATCTGAGGAGCTCACTAAAAAGGTAATGTGCAACCTTGCCTATAGATTTATGTGGACACAAAAGAGTAACCAGCTTTTTTTTAACAGGTTAGGTCTCATATTTTGCAAAGAGAAAGAATCCCATGGGTAAATCTTAGTGCCGTGCCCTGATTAATAATAGAGCAACTAAGTTATCCTATTGCAAGGATAGGGCTTTAAGGGGCACCTAAATTTTTGTAAAGTGTCAATGAAACATATAGATAAAAAATTAAATGTTATTAAATACGATTAAAATGTTAGGGACATCAAACCGCAGTCAGTAAAGACTGACATAAATATGCATCACATTTAATACATAAGAAATACAAAAAAACATAATATACATTGACCCATAGGTTGCTAGATAGCTTGTGTTGGCAACCTGAAATCCTTTTGTTCTTCCGCTTGGGTTTCAAGTTGCCAACACAAACTATGTAGCAACCTAGAGGTCCAAATACCAATGTATCTTTGTATTTACTGTATTTTTCGGACCATAAGACACACCCAACATTTTGGAGAGAAAATTAGGGGGAAAAAACAGAGACCCAGCCATTCAGATTCAAGTAAAAATATACAGAATGTTCCAGCAAAGTAGGCAGGACTGGACCATGCAGTATCCACTCTATATTCCTCCAGCCAAAAGGCCAGTGCCTGCAGCAGTGTCAGGGCTGAAACTTTAGCATGTGTCTATACACTAGCCATACCCATTCTCTGAACACACTGACCAACTTCTAAAGAGACGCATTTTACAATCTGGCACTAACAACTTACCCATGAGCAGCTATTTACATATGGGAGTAGAGATGCTTTGTTTACGTGACATAGGCCACTGTCTCATTCAATAGAATTGGAGATGTCCTGTCTGCTTCTTTTTCCCTGTGTCGGACGCACATAAAAACTGCAGTGGAAACAAGCCCTAAGTGTTTGGTGTAGGGTTGGCTATAGTGTGTCTTAAGAACCGTTAAACCTCTATGCGCACTCCTGAAGAAGTGGAAAGAATTACACCGCGAAATGTGTTAAGAGACTGTGCTATGTGGATGTAATGTATGACCAACCAATGTAAATGTCTTCTTCATGGAATATATATATATATATACCGAGAGATGTGGATATTGTATGTTAAGCCCCCCATATACGCTTCAATTTGCTCCTGATTTTTCAGACAAGCGACCGCCATGTGCGCAAATCAAATGCTTAAACTTTTCATTCAGATAATCCACCGCCACATTGATCTAATCCATCATGTCCGTAATTCTTCTTTCTGCGATTCTTGGCAAGTTCAGCCATGAGTGAGGACATCATTACGTGCGGTCGATATGCTGCAAAATCCAAACGTGTATGGAGGGCTTTGGATTACATTTTTTAGATTTAATTCATTTTGCAGATTTTTTTTGCACTGCATGTTTATTAAAAAGTAAGCTAAAATACAGTAAATTATATTATATTACTATGAATATGTTACCTATCAGTATTTGTGTACGTTACGTGAACTGTGTATTTAGAGAGCTGGATAGAAAGGGAGAAGAGAACGGACTAGACAGAAGCTGAGCTGTCCTGGAAGCATTGTGATTAGTTATAAAACCTGTGAAGCGCATGGCTGAATCTGTGACAGGTGTCTTAACCTTGATAACAAGCCAGACCTGACTGCATCTGCCAAAAAATCATTCTAAATGAAATCTGGATACTCCAAATCCTCTCTGATAAATCTGCTCATAAATTGATCAAATGGCAGACGTGCCTCCCAAGCGCCGGACCTGAGACGCCACTTCCTGGAAGCTGCTTTTTAACGAGCGTAAACAATGCAAGCTGTGCATCTGACGCCATTAACACTAAAAACACAAGCAGGAGCATATTGCTTAATTAACTGAAGCGGAAGAATCATGTATGTTTGGTGAGCACATATTTTAAGTAATTGGTGATGGTTATCTTTCTTACCTACAATCCTTAAACTACATTTATATTCTTACTCTCCATGTATGTTTAACCTCCCTAGTGGTTTAGATGAGTCCTGTTACAAAACAAACTCTGGAGAAACTGAGCTTGCGCAAACTAAAGTATTCACAGCAAGCCTGCAGCGATTCTGACTTGCTGATCGATCTTAGATCTGCCCTTTTGGTGTCCTTGGTGGCACAGAAGAGGCAGGCGGGGCCAGACTATACACCTTAATGTTAATGGGGGGCAAAACTTTCTGAGAAGGGGAGGAGGGAGGATACTATGTACTATGTACTTTTTATTTTAATAGAGAGGTACAGGCTGAGCGCTACGGGGGTTAAAATGTTTACAAATATGATTAACCTCTATTTCGCATGCATGTTTTGTTATAAATACTTTGCCCTCCCTTCTCCCCCCTTCACATCATTGATGATGCCTGGGATGTGCTGAAATATACAGTGCCGCCTCCTCTATATGGAGGTCAATAGGTGACGCCCCACCTTTTTGGTGGACCCTGAAAAGATTGACAGGATACTCTGTATTGCCCCAGGATTGTCGGGGACATGTGAGTATCCCCGTGTGTAGCTCGGGGTGAGTTTGCAGGGTCAGGAAACGTACCCCGTGCTACACTCGGGCAAATCCACAGAAGGTTAATTTAGCTATTATCTATTAAGCAATTATAGAGTGCTCTGTAATAAATAGAGTCTGCAGATGACATAACCTACACACATAGCAAATGAAAACTTTGACACATGAGAAGATCTTGACCAAAGCAGCTTACAATCTCTTCTACACTGATTTCTCCCCCTGCACTAGCTGGGCGGAAAATCATGAACCTCCCCAGCTTTCCTCTATGGTAAATGACGAGCCAGTCTACACTGGTGTGTCATTAACCGCATTGGGGCACGCTAAACATGTTGCACTCACAGCGCCCTGCAATGGGTGTGTTATGTGATGTGAAAAAATATGTTTTCGGGAGTTTATTCTTTGAAATTATTAGGCCGTGGTATTGCCAACATGGTGAATACGGCGCATGGCACCATGGATATGTCATACCGACATGTGTATAACACCCACCCTCACATAAGTGTAGACTCCTTAGACTAAACTACTAAATTATAGGTCACCCTGCCCATAATTTCATAGCTTTGTTTTTTGCTGACAGTGCTAACTATAGACTGGAGAAATGCTGTCAAATAGCATTGGAACAACACCTTCTATTAGCTGGTTTTACTTAAAGGATGCTGCCATTTCCTTGCCCATTGGTACCCAACCTATAATCATCATCATATCATAATTATATTACTGCTAATGAGAAAATAGAATCAGGTATTAGTAAACTTTTGCTATATCATCAGCATATACCCCATGTTACATAAATAGACACACTATGCTGACCCTGGGCAACACATGAAGCATGTTGCTTTAATGACTAAAGAGAATAAAAGTTTTATATGGGAAATCATATAGCAGAGACTAAACTTAAAGTGCACTTATGCTTTATATTATTTGAATATCATCAGATTATAACATGAAGCAAAATTATAAAAAAACTTGATGAAAACAAAGATAAGTGTTTTTAACGTTGTAATATATAGGCCATGGACCGTAATATTAGCAATTGTGCTCATAGTACTGAGCAGGCAACCATAAGTCACCTCAGGCGATGTTATTATAAATTGGACACTTTGCTGAAAAGTGTCTAAGTGAACGACTGTGACTGAAAATTAATAGCAAATAAATTATGGTAGAGATTGAATAGGAATACTAGATTATTTTCCAGCTTATTTAAACATCTCTAGCATTTATGTATATGGATATCGTCACATGTTATTGACCAAGACATGATGGGCATGTGCAATGTTGTAGAAAGGTGGGAGGTGGGATTGGCAACTGGACCCCAAATCCGGGGGTTTGCATAGGTACAAACGTGTGATTAATTTGTTGCTCTCCACCTACATATCTTTCAGGCTGAGACTTCGCAAGTTTTGGGGTAGTTTTTAGTCCATTGATTTTAATGGGATAAAAAATGTGTCGGAACTACGTCCCCTGTTACGTGCGGCACAACACGGAAAATGTGCACACTGCACCTTGCTGCAACTGGACCTTGCCTGTGGAAACAGGCACATTGAAAACAATGGGGGGCCAAACCACACTAGTGGAGCCTTGGCCTCAGTAAGGGGAGGGCTTCCACATCTGTCAGGAACCCTTCCGCTAAGCTTATTGCATGGCAGGAGGTCAAGACGGCGAACATTCTCTTACATGCTCAGCGGATGCTGTGTTCAGACATCCGCTGATGCAGAGGCTCAACGTGCTCCACTACGTTTAGCCTTGCATCGGCAGAATGGCTCAACACAGCATCCGCTGAGCAGGTAGGTGAATGTGCTCCGCTGGGACCTCTGGCCAAGCAATACGCTTAGCGGAGGGGGTCCCGACAGATGGGGAAACCCCCCCTAAGTGTGTAGCTAAATAAAGGTAGGAGGGTGGTAAATGAGTTGAAGATAGGTACAAACGAAGGCCATGCACTTTCTATGTTAATAAACAGAAGCCATTGAAGTTGAAGGTGTCCAGCTTTGAACAGTGGCAAGAGGACTAAAAGTTATTTCCCAGGGTCCCATTGTCAAGTATCTCCTGCTGTTCTTAGGAAGACCCTTCCGAAAATCCATGTTTGGATATCATAGCAGACACAAAGACACTGATGTACCATAATATTGTAAGTAAAGTTTTTCTTTTCATTCAAAATTACCAGTCATCACACCTTTGTCATCACATTACTCACTGCCTAAACACAACACTTGCAATACTTGCAAATTATTTATGTTTTAACTTAGAAAGGTGATAATACTTTCACAGTTACAATATTTCGATTAACAGCGAAATCTAAAAACATAAATGCACTCACGCTGCATACCTTTTGTTTTAGACTTAAGCCTGCTAAATTAACTATTTTTAAAGGTAAGCTCATTTAGTAATAAGCACATAATATATACAGGAAAGTTATCTTAGGAAAGTTTTCCAGCAGCTAATGTAGAAGCATGTGATTAGTTTAATCAGCTGATTAATTAGAAATGCTCTCAATAGTTAACCTTTTAACAGCAAGCCTACACAGCGATCATAATCAACAAATTAGGGAGCATTAACCCCATCTCCATGAGTCCTCTTGCAGGCCAACTTTGAATCCTTATGCTGGCCATACACATACCGATAAACGGCCGGATTTTAATCTGACCGACGGGCGTGCGCGCTCTCGCCGTCGGTCAGGTTAAAATCCGGCCGTTTATCGGCATGTCCCCACATGGGGCGACAGATGCCCGTCGCCCCACTTCTCGGCCGGCCAGAGATCCGACATGTCGGAAAATCTGAGCCGATGGGAGCCGATTGCCATAAGCAGCAATGAAGACGGCGTCTCCATCGTTGCTTATGGCCGGCACACAAAGGGTGCCTGGCCGATTGTGGGGCCCCAGAATGCAATGGGAGGCTAACGTGATGACGTCATCACGCTAGCCTCCCGGAGCGACATCGGGGGTAGTCTGCCTGCACACATCGCGTGTGTATGGCAGGCATTAGTTGCGCCGTTGACACAGTACTCTTTAGTATTCTCCGACCTCCCTCCTCATCTACACATCATCAGCATCATCAATGTGGGGCGGGAAACCTCCTTAACATGGAGGTCAATGGCACCACTGATGACACTACAGAGGCAGTGTCTGAATCAATTGGGGCTGTAGGCACTGATGCCTGTATTTTAGGACAACCCAAAAAGTACACAAGAAAAATATATTGCTGCCGACATCACCACTGGTCTCCTTGAAGCAGGTAACCAACCCTTAGGTTGGGATTATGACTTTTGGTAGTGAACATTTACTCCAAGCCTTACTCAGAAATACTGCCATCAGATATGTGAGGACTTTGTAGGTCTTTGCCTAATACAGGCATAGGTGAGGCCTACGTACCTGATGTCAGTGATGATGTCGGGGACATTGGGGCTGTATGCACTGATGCCTGTATGTGTATAGTGTGGCTTGGGATTACGGCTTTTGGTAGTGAACATTTACTCCAAGCCTTACTCAAGAATACAGCCAAGCAGGTGAAAACTAGATGCATTTATAGGTTTACACAGAGTATAAAAGGGTTAACCTTTAATATAAGGGTTTACGCTGCCTATGTCCTGCTAGGGTGATGTTACTCCCTGTTTTTGAGCCACTACAGGATGTTAGAGATAATATCGCCCATCATATAGTGCCATCATGAGACTACATAAAACATACAACTTATAAAAGCATTGTGTATGCTATTTTTAAATTAAATTCTAAAAATTTTAAAAGTTCCCCGCATTACATAACATAACAGACTTACCAAACACCTGCAGAAAGGATTGTTTTTCAGTAACTCCAGCTTTGTTTGTCGCTCTGCAGATATAGGAGCCGGCGTCCCCATTGATAATGTTTTTAATGGTCAATTCCGTGTTATCTTCTCTTAATAAGTACTTTTCGTTTTCCTCGATCATTCTTCCATTCCTAACAAAAACAGTATATTATTTAGATGTATAATATAGATCGCTGCTTGAATTTAAAACCAGTGAGTAGCCTTCTAGAGTCAAAACATTACAATTAAATGAACTAGATGCAACATAGGGAGATTTCCATGGTTTATCCTGCCCCTAAATGGAGGGTATTTAGTTGTTAAGGGAAAAAGCATGCTCACTTTGTAAGAGAACCTCTTCCCAACTATTCCCAACTTGTAAGAGAACCTCTTCCCAACTATTCCCAACTTACCACTCTATTTAATAGGGAGATGAGAGAGGTCAAGACAGGCAATGACACGCTATACTTACGCGTTTACAAGCGCTGGAAGCCTCATATTTATGCGGTGCTCCAACCCGAAGAGCGCGACAGCATTCTGACACTGCTAGATATCTGAACCTGCTAATGGTAACCTGCACCACGTTCTCTGGCCCAGGACACCGTATTGGCACTACTTGCAACATCTCTGTTCCAGTCAACTACCCCCCCCCCCCTTTTTCACTTTGTTCTAAATTTTTCTGAAGATCCACACCACAACATGATGAGCCCATGCTCGTATCTGCCTTCATATAGATGGTCTGTTTTCAATGTAAACTGTTTAGTGCCTATTGTTTATTTTTATGTTTTGCCTTAAGAAGCAGGACTCCTTTTTGCTCAAAACACATCTAAGCTGCCAAAGGCCTTGTTTCCATTGATGCGTTCCCATGCGGTTGTTACCGCACGGCTGAAACCGCGAGCACGCATGGCATAGTTTTCGCGTGTTTTTGCGCATTTACGCGATGCGATTTTTTTTCCAGTCATACAACATTCTATATATATCAATATGCACAATGAAACCGAGACAGATATCAGCAGTCCAGAAGCCAAAAGATACAGTCATGCTTCCTGACATATTATCTCAAACAGTGGGAAGTAGTGATGCGTGAATCCGAGCAATTCCACTCTGCCAACAGTTCTTTGGAGCAAGTGCAAAGAAAAGTTTCTCCAAGCAGAAACCTGTATGGTAAACTAGTCGGAGTGTTCATTGGGTTCTTACTATTTCTTTTGGGTAGTCCTTCCAAGCAGAGGAGGGTGCAGAGGCTTTTTAGTAGTTATCCTAGTAGTTATCCTTTACTTAACACATGATTTTTTATACATTTCCCTATTCTGTCCCTATGGACCTTATTAAAAATGTCCTTTTCTGATTGAGTAGGTATGCCCAGTAATGTGAGGAGGGATCACAGTCATGCACCAATGTAATTTCTTGGCTTTCTATGGCTGCAGTAATATATTTGAATTTCCATCATAGAATGTGAATTATTTCCATGGACAGGCATGAATATGGGTTGGACTGTGGGTATCTTAATTATGTATTATCAGGGTCGGCGCCAGAGCACAAGGAGCAGCCGGGCATGGGCCGGCAGGGGTGGGCGATCTGAGGGGCAAACTTGGTACTTAATATATATACAGAAAGCAAAGTCAATTACATCAGATATGTGAGAACTTTGGAGGTCTTTGCCTAATAACAGGCATAGGTGAGGCCTACGTACCTGATGTAAGTGATTATGTCATTGGGGCTGTAGGCACTGATGCCTGTATGTTAGGACAGCCCAAGAAGTACCCAAGAAAAAGATATTGCTGCCAACATTGCCACTGGTCTCCTTAAACAGCAATTCCCCCTAGATAGATGAGGCATCGACTGCAGCGGGATGATGTAATCAAGGTAGGGAGCCCCATTTGAGGGGCAGGCTGACCTGACTTGATGGGCCTGGCCCCCAAGGCCCACCCATATTGACGATGCTGTGTATTATAGGTGTGAATTTGATCTCTGCCCATGTCATCTGCCATAAGAGTAGGCAGGTCAGACTTGGGTATCTGAAATCCTGGGTCCCCCACCATGCCAAGCAGCAATGTAATTGTGTTGCTGTGTGCACAGATAAAAGGGGCCTATATATGACCTATGGACCAGATAAGGCGGGGGAAAGCACTTAAGCGGTTTGCACATAGGAAGCCTAGTAATGGATAGTTAGCCCTCAAATGCAGGTATGTATATATATATTTCTAAAAAAAACGTTTAACTTTTTGCCTGGAGCTTAATTTTAACATTTTGTTTCTGCCCCTAACCCATTAAAACTTCAATGAGTTACATTTTATTGAAATACAATTACACATTCAAAGTAAAAATGTACCATAAGACTACAGCATGAGTAGAAAAGATGGTCTCGTTTCTGCATTTAGTATAGAAGGACCCTTTTACTCTGCATGGAAGCAATTGGTTCTCTCTAGAAGTCTAGACCGCCCCTACAGACTACATTGTTATTCCAGAATGTGATCACATGACTTGATTGGAATAAGGCTTTGTTCCCACATAGGCAATTAATTGCCTCACATGCGGAAATCAGGGTTGATAGCGCCCATTCAGTTAAATAGGCTTGTCCCCACTCAACTGACGTCCATTCATTCTCTATTCAAAATAATGGCGATCAAACAGGGATTCATCAACATGTCAGTTCCCTGTTCGGTCGACATTTCTTCAGGCGGGATTCAGCGAACAAGGGTTTTTGCATTGCGAAAATTTTCCCATGTATAAGTACCTTTTTTTTTCGGGAAACACTATATTGTTTATTTATCTGTGTCTATTGAGTATCAGGAGCGTCTGCACACTGGTGGATAAAATTAATTAAAATAATGATTATTGGAGGCATGTCAGCTAGTAATTGTAACACTTAAGAGTAGAATTTTCATAATCAATCATCCATCTTCATATGCCAGCATTATGACAAGATGTCACAAAGACGGTCCACCTGGAAGTGTTTCATTTAATCATTAGCAGTATGGGGAGACATGTCTTTATTGTCACCTGATAGTGTCTGCTAGATTGCCTCCCTGCAGACCGCAGAACAACAGATAGAAAAAACCAATAGAGAGATTACCAATCTCTTTGGAGAGATACGGATATGATGTATAGCCATTGTTCTTCCAAGATGGTAATGATAAACCAGCTGCGGAGGTAGACAATTACAGCAGAGTCAGATGTGACTTTCAGTTTATACAAGAGAAATAAAGTTTATCAATTTGATTTACTAAAGGGAAACTTTGCACATTTTAGCTGATCCTGATTTAGTAAATCTTAAGAACTCTAATAACATAATTTGTTTCATTTTTTTTTCTTTGTGTCTGCAAAACAGCTAAAAATAAATCGATTCCGGTTTCCTGGGAGGCTCTAAGTGCACATACATCAAAAACTTTATCTTCTTTTAATAAAAGAGTTGTGTATAAGGGTTCCATGGAGGGGTAAGTGCGCACCCGACACTGAAAGTGTTTATATATATATATATATCTCTGTGCTTTGAAAGCAACAATTTTTGCTGATAAATTGTTTTTGCGGCCATGTTCGTCCGCGGACGGGCGGAGCGGACTTTTAAAAAAGTCCGCCGTCCGCTCGTTCGCGGACAGATTCAAATTCCCCGCTGACGTCACATCCGGCACCTGGAACGCATAGTTCCTGGTGTGCTTACCGGATGTGACGTCACTGACGTCACATCCGGGTGTGCGAGCCGGCTTTCCACTGAAAGACCAGGTTCTCTACCCGGTCTTCAGTGGAAACATTCTTCCTGCGGCGGGATCTCGCTGCGTATGATCCCACCGGAGGAAGAATAGAGGGCTCCTTCACGCCGGCGGACAGGGCGGGTCGAACACCCGTAATGTCCGCCGGCGAGAAGGAGGGCGAACATGCTTGTTCGCGGCCGAACTGTCCGCCTTGCGGGCAGTTCGGCCATCACTATGTATAAGTATAAAACATTTGATCATTTTAAAGTTGAACTTGCGACACAAGATGCAATATTTATGGAGCACTTCTTATTAATACAATTTATATTGTAATTGCAAGCAGTATAAGTTCTCAGTTTTGCATGATTATCAGGTTCTTGAAGTTTTTTCTAATTGGATACAGAAGAGTTTTGTAAAGTAGGGCACATGCGGCTCGATATAGGAGCCGTTCTAAGTTCCCTGCAGCAACGCGATGACGTCATTGTGCTGCTGCCTGATACCATAGGGACTCCAACGTGGTTTACGGTCATGTCCGATAGGCCTTTTTTTCAGCAAGATTGATTGGTCCCGCTCAAAAACAGGGATGACCGCATATGAGATGGGTCAGTTGGGGTTTGAACCCATGACTGGCTGCACCTCAGGCAGTGTCTCTGCTCACTAGGCTACCGTCCTCTCTGGACTACTCATCCCAACCCTCTGCTACCTTCCTTTGCTGATTATTGTTGCTTCTGAGCCTTGATCGTGCTACACCTCCTCTACTCCGCTGCTATTACTGATTAACCGCTGCTGACCTTGGAACTGCCCTCGACTACTCTACTGCCTGATCCCTCACTACTGTCTGCCTTTACTGCTGCCAACCCAGATTGTCTGACTACGCTTATTGCGGCTTGACCTACTGCCTGTTACCTGACTTTGCCTTTGCTCTATCGTGCTACCAGCTGCATCCTGCGGTCCTTGCCGCTGGGCTTCACTCCACTCTCCAGCCTCAGTGTCCTCAGACTCAGGTGAGCCTTCGGACCTAACAGTGGCAGTGAACATGCATGCCGTTTGAAGCGGCCAATGATCTGGCCCATATCTATACATGTGTTCCCTGCTTAAGAGGGAGGAATAAAAAGGACAAGGAGCCAATCATGTTATGGTGCAAGGATCATACTGATAGGGGATACTTTAATTATTGGGCACACAACCAGGTAAATAATATTGATCATGTTCTTGGATTGTTACCATACATTGAATAAACAACACAATCCATACAACAATTGAAATCAAATGTGTGGCGATATAGAGAATCAGCGCTGCTTTCTTGGAGTATATCGGGTTTGTCCAATTCCTGCACCAGTAGTGGTTGACACGAACCCAAGCTGCGTACAAACTGGGTTCCTCTCAACCACTATGGAGGTTAACGACATTGGAGTACCTCTTGTCGTTGATAAATGTAATTGTGTGTGTCAACCAAAAAGACTCTCATTTTTCTTGTTTTTATCAATTGTCAAAAGCAATTGGGCAAACTTTTTGACTCAAGGGCTGCCCTGGCTTCTTAACCCCCCTAGCGGTCTGCAGAGCACAATGTACTCTGCTCTAAATTTCCGCCCCCCCCGCCTCTGTCTGTGCCACCGGCCTCATTGATTTAAGTGGACTGGTAGACATCTTCAGCAATTTTGGTGTTTGTATCATGTACAGTGGCTTTACAACCAACTCACATAGTAAGGCAGTTTAGTTTTTTAATTAAAAAGTGGACCATCTCTATCTGGGGGTGACAAGTAGAAAGAGATGAGTTTTCCTCCCTAGTACATAGGACTATGCTGAATCTGAGAGCTGGTTGGACAGAAATACAAAACATTTAAAAACTGAGGCTCTTATATATGTAGGCTATCAAAAGGAGTCCTGCTTCACAGTAATTAAATTATACCCACCAGTCTAGAAATTATTTTAAATCTATACATAATGGTTCTCCTCATATATATTACTTCAGGTAAGCCATATTGAAATTCTAATTAAAAGGTTTGAGTAACTTACTCCATTATGATAAATTATCAGATTGATTTAAGTTGAGTGATTCTAGAGATTGGACCGTCTGAAAATCCACAATTTCCTGAATTCATAATTTAATACATGCCTTGATTAATTCAGTTGGCAACATAAGTGATTACACGCAGAATCACTTCACTGGACTGCAAATGAATTTGGCTGTTATTTTCCCAAATGGTTTTCACATTGCAAGTAACAGCGTATGAATTTATGGCTCAGATCTAACAACTCTTCCCATTACGCATGATATGTGTTCCATTAATCGCATGTGGAAATTGTCGTTGATCGCGTCCATTCAGTTGAATGGGCTTGTCCCCACTCAACTGATGGCCGTGATTGCGCGTGGCCGCAATTGGAGGTTCTTTTTTTTTTTTTTTTTTGCAATTGGAGGTTCTGATCGCGGGTGGCCACGTTTTTTTTTTTTATAGCACCCATAGACATGAATGGACACAATTTCTTTTTTTAAATGGGGGCGGTTTTTAAACTTGCGGATGAAGACAAATCGTAAGCAAGAGGCAAATAATTGACTATGTGGGAACATAGCCTGAGTACTCATTGTCAGTACTTGCCAGTGATATTGCCAGTGGTTGCCAAAGAGGTAAGCATTCTGTGTTTTCTACTGCTGTCAATCAAACCTAGTGCATCAGTTTAAATAGATAATTTAGTCCAGAAGGTACACAAAAGCCATAGACAATATGTTGTGTAGGATATATGAATGGCAAAATGTAAAATTACCAGACTTTTTGTAACATAGGTACACAGTCCTAGAGAAGGTACACATTAGAATGTCAGATTGAAAGGTAGATGTGGAACCTTCATTTTAATCTTGTATGATAAATAACTTGGTGCATGGAGAGAAAAGGGAAGAGAGAAAGAGGTAAAATAAATATTCTTCCTTAAGGAATGAGGGTCAATAGAATACTGGCAAATGACTAGCAAGTCATTCTGACTGTAGCATAGAAATCAGATTACCTTCCTTCTATGCAAGGCTTTGCCATGTAAGTCTTTGCACTGGATGCACATCAATATAAATCTCCGCCTTTGATAAAACATCATAGATTGTTTCTTAAGATTGAACACAAAAGTCAATAAGACAAAATCAGCATGGTACCACTCTAAATCCAAATCTGAGTTTCTAATTTTCCATACAACAATGGCTTACAATGTCTACCCAAGCACATCCAGCTTTCTAGAAAGTCAAACATTTGTCTTTCTTGACCTATCAAACCATTTTCATAAATCAACACATACATAAATACAGCTTATTTATAGGTTGTTAAAGATTGCATGCCTTCATATCTATACATATATATAAGAAAGTTAGTAGTCTTTAATGCCTGTCAGTTAAATCCTCACTGCTCAATAAATATAATAGATTGCTTACATTCCTCTGGGTCACACAGGCTATTGAAAAGATTAAGCTTTACTTCATCTGTGGTGCACAGGGACACGCTGAATTATTCAGGGTTCCCTATTTGATAAGACACGAATGTGTTCATGTCCGATCATGTCAGTTACTGTTCTAATACAATGCAACCAGTCCATTGTGTGTATTTCTCCATGGAATACCCACAGTCGATAAGAGTCAATCATACCATGCGCAGGAGACCTGTCAAGAACCTTCTCAGCCAGTGTAGACCTGGAGGCTCTCCTACTAAATAAAGCCAGCACACATAGGAGCTAGGACTGGCATGCTAGCATAATTACAGAGAGGACTGTAAATTCTCAAGACAAATATATTCCTGTGTATTTTTTATTTCTGGAGCAGACATTCTGGAGCACTTACATTTTATAATCAACCTTTTCCATATGTAGGTAGATACATACCACATTGTAATAAACATAGAAAAAGGAAGACAATTTATATTGGTCAGGATTCACCCTTATCTAATACACATGTTCAAAAATGTACAACAAATACAAACTCAAAATTTGAAGACATAAACCACTAATTTTAGAACTAAACCTTTACTTATCTTGAGTTGGGGTCATGTGATGCCCTAGAATTGAAGGACCCAATTCTAGGGCATCACATGACCCCAACTCAACTCAACTTTTGTTTACTAGTGATGAGCAGTATAGGCAATATTCATATTTGCAAAATATGGCAAATGGTTCGCCTAATACTTGCAACAAATTGGTAAATTCAAGAATTAGTGATCTCCAGTCATCATTACCTTCATTGTGAAACATTTTTGCAATAAAAGTTCCGATATTCGCATATTTTCGCAATCAAAACTTCTAATGTAAACATCTTGAATACTCGTGATACGAAGATATAGCACTATATTCAAGATCTTCACAACTTCTGGAAGTGCCGATATTCGAAAAAAAAAAAAAATTGCGATTTGAATATTCCCGAACAACACTATTGTTTACAAGTAGACTGGGATCATTTCTATTTGTCTATGTCAATTATTGTGTGACGTAAACACCTTCTAGTGGTTGTCTAGTGGTAAAGTCTTTTCAAATTAAGTGGCGAAACATCAATGAAGTGAAACATAGAGGCTTCAGATATCTTCTTTTTATGGTTGGATCAGTAGTCCTGCCAAGGGACTTAGCCAAGGACCAAGCCAAGATTGCCAAGGGTCCTAGGTAGGTCATTGAAATACTGTATCTACTCGAGTATAGGCCGACCCGAGTATAAGCCGAGGTACCTAATTTTATCTACAAAAACTGGAAAAACTTATTGGCTCGAATATAAGCTGACAGCGGGAAATGCAAAATCAGATAGTGGAGTTTTCTAAATGAGAAAAATATAGAGAAAGCACCATTGCCTCTAGGAATTAATCAAACATGATTCATCTTAGTGCCACAACCTCAATACATTTAAGAGAACACAGGATTGTTATTATTATTTGAATTAAATTGTATTTGAACTAGTAACCAGCCACCAGGTGGCAGTGTGGAGTTTGTTGACATCGATCAGCTGTTAGTTGGCAATCACGGAGAGCTGAGGGAAGATATGCAGTGAAGAGGGAAGCTGCCTGCCTGAAATTCAGCATGGTAATTCAGCTTAGGTGAGTGGACAGTCGGATGACTCGAGTATTAGCCGAGGGGAGCATTTTCTGCCGATTTTTTGGGCTAAATAACTCGGCTTATACCAGAGTATATACGGTAAGTGTGATAAATCTATTTTTGTTCAGATAGGTTTAACAATAACTTATTTATGCCATTCTCATAAATGACAGTAGATTGGTGTATGGAGTTTGGCACAATTTGACAGCATGACAGCAGCAACATTTATGGGCTACAGAACCTTGCAAAAGAACTTTGTAAAATGAACTCTTACCTGTGCCAGGTGATATAAGGTTTAGGTGAGCCAGTAGCGCGACAAAATAAAGTAATATCCTCTTGCCGATCTGCAGTTGCATTAAAGGATCGTTGTTGGATTAATATAGCTGGAGGCACTGAGAGAGGAATGAAAAATATATATCAGATAGATGAAACGTAATCGTCATCTTACTAAAGCACGGTATAGCCACAGAAATTTGTTGGCAAAACATGTTTTACTGGACTGTGAATAAAGAGAGACTCACAAGCTTAACCCAAGGATCATCAACATAATATGTGATGTTTTTGTAGACGGTGGATGTACTTATTAGAGTTTCAAATATATTTTTATATTGTTTTATTCGAGAAAGAAAAACCTGAACTTTGTGGCAAACATTGACTCTTCCCCCCAGTCAGATTGTGCAGTACAGCCAAATATGTATTTTTCACACCTGGGCCCTCCCCATCTTATATAAACAAGAAAGCATAGGATCTAGTTTGCTCTAAAAAGAG
>CM070033.1:178036784-178057470 GCA_036250615.1 Ptychadena robeensis | reverse complement strand
AATGATCAACCAATACAGACATACTACAGGAGATGGTCAGTTACTGCAGACCCACTAGAGGGATTGCTCAGCTAGTTAAAGCAAACATGATACAGGGAATGGTAGTATGGTGTGTCTTTTACTAGTGCCAGATGCCAGCTGAAGCCACTAGTACCTATAGCATAGCCGTAGTATGCATAACAAAGTACCTGGCTGGAAAGTTGGGTGTCAACCTTCTTCTAGGAGTGAAATCGTGTAACCCCAGTGTGGAACACACTCACTGTACTGGGCAAGTGATGCTTCTGCCCTTGGTTTTTAACCAAGCCACCTGCTCTTTTTGCGTATTTACAACAGACATGTTCTCATTCTCTCTATTATCATAATTGCTTATATATACAGTATTTTTCAGCTTATAAGACACTCCGCTGTATACAGTGGAGCATCTCATCCAAGGGGTAACTGCACTGTGGTGAAACCAGCAGATCTGGAGTTAATTGATGCAGGGAACAGTGACAAGCAGCATAGGCAATATTCAAATTTGCTATATGTTGTGAATAATTCTACTAATATTCAATGTTCACGAATATCTGCAGTTCTAGTGTATGGCCATGAGTTGCGAAAATATATCGCAATTATAATCGCATTGCGATTACCTTCAAAATGAATGGTATATTAAATCGCAATACATGGCCATAAGCTTCCCAATGCATCATATCAAGAATATTCGACATTGCGAATGTCCACCGTCATATTTACAAAATATATATATTGTGACAGACTGTTTGTCTGTCACGGTGCAAATGGACTCATCAGGTGTATCCTGGAAGGAATCCAGGAATATGTTGGCCAACATCAATAGGTTGTTGTGCAGTTTTGTTTAGTTTTTGTTTTGGGATTCTGGAATAAGGGGAAGGAACTGGGTGGGCCTTCCCATTCTATTCAGGAACTACACCTGATGGACATCAGGGAGGTGGCTGGGTGTTTCTTAACAAAAGAGACTCAAGCAACTCAGTCAGGGCTCCCCAAGGAAGTTGGAGACAGTGCTGCTGGGTGCAGGAAACACAGGGCACACAGGGAGTGTGTGGCCCCACGCTGGTGGCTGCTAGGAGGCAGGCCAGTAAGGTTCCTACAGGAAGGTACCATTGTTGGATTGGTGCCAAGCCTTGAGGCTTGGCATTTTCAGAACTTTTTTTCGGTTTGGCTTATGTTAACCCCTGTGAGGGGGATTCTGTGTTTGGACTTTGGACTGTTTGCGTGCAAATAAACACGGGCAGGAGCCCTAAAAAGAGATCGCAATTTGAGCACCATTTGAGCATGATCATAACAAATGTTTTCATTATCTTTTATAATCACAGTTTATCATTGATCATTGTTGTAAGTCATTGTTAGGTCACTGTAGTAAAAGACATTTTAAAACATTATAGCTCTGCTGATTTTTTTTCCTTACCATTAACTATGACAAAGATGTCTCGGAAATCAATTTCTCCTCGAACTTCCACTCGCCCTTCACATCTGTAAATGCCTTCATCTTTTTTACTTATGTTCATAATCTGGAGATTATTGTTTGCTAACATTGCAAACCGGCCTACAGGAAAAAAAAAATGAAGATATACACAAAGGTCAGAAACAAGTGAGCTGAAGGAAATTTTCATCTACCAGTTCTCATACCTTAACAGTTTGCTCCTGCCTAACACTATCCGACGTTTCATGAAAAATGCATTGGCAAATTTGAAAGTAAAATGTAATTTTCAAAGTTTAATATTTTTTTTCTGTGCCAAGAAGACTTTTCTGTATTGTGCTAGAAAAAAAATATATTTTATGTTTGAAATTATGAACAAAGCGGTTGGATTTGGCACAAAAGTCGCTATTAGGTTGAGATTAAGATGCATTGCTATATTTCTTCACATATATTAACATTGTCAGCTTTTAGATGAATGCTCGCAATAAACATGTAAATGATTTATTGTTCTTAGAATATAATTATTTAATGACCTTAAAGGTCTATTTTTAAAGCAAAATATAACATATTTGGATTATAAATGAGGATAATGGGCACATGGCACATGGGGCAATAATGTAGGGAAATGAGATTCCTCTAGATTGCCAATGCATATTGAAATGAATTAATTCTCTGTCCACGCCGGACAAAATACCCGTTGCAATATCTCTATGAACAACAGTTCCACACAACCAGAACTACACATTCATATGCTCACTAGGCTGTCTTTGCTCTCAGCCATAATGGGGCTTTCTCTCTCAATTGTCTCTTTGCCCTAATGGGAGTGAAATAGAACCAAGAGATGAGACTTAATCAAAAGGAAGAAACAAGGTGCACACTCACTACCTCCAGTACAAAGATGTCTCCACTACTCCAACAAGAATGACATGTCCAATAAGAATAACAGTCTCACATTCAGAGAAAACTCCAGTGACTCTATCTTTTTATTCCAGTTAATTCAATACAACTCCTCCTTCTGATGCCTTTCACCATAACTTAATCATAAAGTAAGGGCTTAATCATGGAGTGAAGCTGAAATGAGTAAGATGTAAGATGTACATTGTTTTGTATTGAACCAAATGGAATAATGTTTCAGTGTAGTTTTATTTAAAGTGCAGGTCTGTCATTCATATTAATAATAGATACATTGAGAGTAAAGGTAGCCTTCCACAGGTTGACTTTTGCACAATCCCTCTTTGATGCAATTGTCTTGTGAGATTAAACATTGATCAAACATTGATTGTACCACCACACAGGGTCATTAATTTAAAACAGATAAATTCCTTTACTTAGATTGGTGCGCATACTCCATAGTACAATCACATACAAATCTAAATACCTAGAAAACATGCCATACATACATACATCCACTGAAATTTACCAACATGTCTGATCACTGCTCGATCGATTTTATGTTCAATATCGATCACTTTGGGTGGATTGAACCAGGTGAGCAGGAATCACTTGTCATTCTATCAACTTCAAAAGATAAGTTTTTGGGTCGATCGAACCAAAATATCAAACCATGTATGGCTACCATTAGTTGTAGATATTCCTTAACATGTTTCCTTGCACCAAAAATCTGATGCAGATTTAGAGCAAAGACACTACTGTACTAAGGGTGGTAAGTATGCACCATTTCTTACTTTTGATTAAGTTTCACTTCTTGGATCCATTTCACTTTCATTATGGCAATGAGAAAAAAGAGAGAAAGCCTTGTGTAACCTCATGATGACTTGTTAGCATTGGACAACTAAGCAGACAATTACCAAGAACCAACATGTTCCTCCACCAGGAGTGTGGAACAATCTTACAAGGAATAGAAGTAGCTGGTACATGGTTGCAGCAATATAAAATCATTTTGTGTAACTCATGAGCGAAGGAGAGATTTTATTAATCATGAATGAAGGTAAGGCACGCAAAATATAACACTTACAATATTTCTTCTTATAAATTGCTTTTTAGTCACATGTGGTGTGCCTTAAAATGAGATAGAAATGTAATGTAATGTGAAAGGTAGACTACTTAAGGAACCTTCTCACTTTGGCCATTATATACATTTTCTCATCTGGTTGTGTGCATTTGTAGAGATGGTCGAAATTTTTTAACTAGCTGACTTACTGAGTATGCTAGAGATGTAGAAAAGGGTGTAGCATATGACGTTTTCTTAAATAAATTAAGTTCAAAGTTAAGTTGAAATTGAAATATTAGACCATGTTCAGGCGCTTTGCAATTAAGGGCTTGAGTCCATAGATTCTTTTTGGAGGAACATCCGCCACAGGGAAAAAGACACAGAGAGGACCTTTCCCGGAGACACGTTCATTGATGATCAACAAGACGTGGAAGAGAAGCGCCTGGTGCTTTTCCGCGTCTTTGTCATGCCTAACTAATAGGGCTGGCTCCCTTGACACATTAGGAACGCGCTCTAAGCCGTGAGCAAACTGCCTGCAAGTTGGGGGAAATCCGCTCTCAAACTGGCTACTGCATATCTTTTTTTCTTGTATAGGAAACAAGCAGAGGACACATGTCCTAACTCACAAAGTTAGATAGTCGGAAAAAATGAATCCAACCATCTCTTTCCATTTGCTGACTCTGGGGACCAAGATTCGGTACTCTTATCTTTACCTCACCACATAACCTTATATGTTACTTTCAAAAGAAATACTATAGTGGGTCACTCGAGTAACAGCTCTGAATCTACTGGGGTGCTGACATCCTATTCAAGACGGCGGCACCCAGCAGCAGTTTATTTTTGTAAATATGCAAAATGGTCTGGATGACAAAAACATTTAAAACTATAGAGGGATTAAAGAAAAGACTGCAGTAAGAATAAGTTACATTGGGAGTGATTTACTAAATGCTCAATATGCAATGGAGCTATCATTCTGAAAAGGAACTTTTCTCTTGGCTTAGAAATGAGGAGAAGAGTTGTTGACTTGAATCAACCACTTATGTGCAAAATTCCATTTTTTTTATTTTCCTTTGCCATTTTCTCCCTAATAACATAGCTAATTGATCATGTGACACATTCCCTCACAAGGTGAACATGCTCTATTCCTTTAGTAAATCAGTTAACTGACTTAAATATAAGAATTAAAGCCAAGTAGTATCATAAATAACCCCAATCCTACACTGCTCTATACGATTAATTGAAAAGCTCTCATTAACAAAAAATGTTCACATACAATAGAGTTAAATTATTATTTGAAATGCCTTGAGTACATTATCTTCTAATAACCCTTAAAAACTATTAAGTTTCTCATTGTTTATACAGATGTTTAATATGAAATGGAATGACAATATTCATTTTGCACTGAAGAAAAATAATAGAATATCACAAAAAAAAGATGTACAGTAAGCAAGAACTAAATTGGTGCAATAAAGTTGTTTAATGCCTGCAATTATTTTATGACTGTAATAGAGTGCTGAAGACAGAGTAATAACCACCATAACCACCTTTAAAATTATGATTCGCCAGAATTACATTTTCCTCTTTTGGTCTCCCTTTTGTTTTTAACAATGAAAAGCTCAATTTCAGTATTTCATTAAAAGCCAAGTTCATTTATAAATCTTAAAAATGTATTAAGACAAGGTTTTGTGTTTGTAGGAGTATTATTTAGAACTATATAATATTATAATTGAAGGTCCCATTGACCTACAGAGGAAAGATTTTTGGGGATGTTTTTTCACTATGTTCCCAAAAGAAAAGTCAAATGGTTTGAGAGTATTTAATGAGTTGGCACATCTTAAATGCTTTAACTCCGGACCCCGCCAGGTACTTTGGTACTAGCTACATTTCTGTGTTTGCTAGGTACCAAGTATTAATGCAACCTGAGACTATATTTGCAGGTTGAAATACTTCAATGCCATACTTTGTAATTTGTAACTTGTACTTCTTTTCTTGTAATTCCTTTTGTACTGAAAATGTTATACAAATGATGGAAAAGAAAAGTGAAAGGGTGTGGTGAACTACCTTTCAGAAGAGGGCTTTTGGTACTAATAGGGTGATTGCAATGATCTCAAGAATGGGGTGTGCGTACATAACTCTGTACTATGGAGCATGCACACATCGATCGGAATTGATCAATTAGAAATCAACTGTGAGGGAGGCAACTATCCCTAAAGCAATCGCTTTGGAATTGCAAAAAAAATCGATTGATGATTGAATCAGAGACAAATCAACATGTCTATGGCTACCTTTCCTTATTTAAGCTTTTATTGATAAAGCCAACATTTCAGAATTGGCTAGGGTACCTTCATCAAGAGGACATAAGTATTTTGCCGGAATAAGACATGTTGGTAACTTTAAGTCAACCCTTCTATGTGGATACAGATAAGAAAAGGAATTGATCTCCATTTACATTTATGCACTAAGGTACTAAGTTATTCACACTGGCATTCTGTGGTGCAATTTGTTTTCATTTTAAGTTGCAAGCCACACCTTGCCAGATGCCATCTGTGACAGACCACCAGAACGCATGGTAACAAACTAGTACATTTTTACTGCACTTTTAAGTAGGCAACCTGTTTTAACTAACGCCCCAACATATGACAGGGCAGAATATGAAGCATAGTAGGAGACACTCGCTACAATGAATGTTAGAGGGAATAGTTAGTTCGGGGCAAAATGTGCCGCAAATCTAAACATCTATGGTTGTTGCTGCTATGAAAAATATGAATGAAGGGATTGGAGTAACAGGGTGACTAACACATTTTTTACTTCATTCAAAGAAGGGAGAAGAACTGTAATAGATTTGATGTAATATGTTGTCTTTCAATAAATAGTGAATTTCTACAGGGACGTGAACACCAACACGTCACCCCACTACTCTCTTAATAAAATGGAACAAAATGTATTACATTTAGTATTAATAGATAGCACTAAATTGTTTCATCGTTTATATTCTATTTAAAAAGCCCAATTAGGTTATAAAATACCAATATAGATATAGACATGTGCAGATAGTTGTGAAATTACTTTGAAACAGCAATACAAACCGAATTACATATATTGGAGTCATAACATTCAAACACGAATACAGGAATAGATACTAAACAAATAGACCAGCCGCAGATTAATTTCCAACAATTCCCTGGTGGTTACCGCAAAAACATATTCCATGATTCTGTATATAGATGAATAAATTTTTTGTCCTTTAAATTTATACACTACATGAATGTCAAACATTTTATACACTATAAATACTGCATGCTGGTGGAACAAACTGACATCTTATTTTCTCACTGTTATGATTCTACCACTAGAACCTCATTGGAAAAACATAACTTAAAACGTTACCAAAATACTAACTGTCATCAATTTCTGTTACATCTTCTGCGTTATTCAACCACCTGACCATGGGAGCGGGCGAGCTGTTGACGTGGCAGACAACCTCTGCATCTTCACCCTTTCTGAATTCTTGAGGTGACCTGACATCTTCAAATGTCAGTTTCTCTAAGGTAAAGATAAATGGAATGTTATTTCACAGAAAAATAATCCATACGGCAAAGAAAATACAGAATGCGTACTGTAGTGTGCAATAAATAAAAAATACGCAATATGCTCTCAGATACACATACTAAATTCCTTCAATTAAAATTTCCATCCCAAACTGCCCCAACAACTACATTTCCAAACATTATCTTTCTTAATATTATTAAAAGAAGAAAAAAGAACAGGGGGTATCTTAACCCCAGGTATAGAGCCACCAGGGATTTTTAAGGCACCTACTAGTCAAGAGATATCTAGCAACTCTGGTTAAAAAAGTTTTTATTGAAAATATCAGGACTAAATATATACACTCACTGGCAACTTTATTAGTCTAACTGCTCATTGATGCAAATTACTGATCAGCCAATCACATGGTGGCAACTGAATGAATTAAGGCATGTTGACATGGTCAAGAAGAACCGCTACAGTTCAAACCGAGCTTCAGAATGGGGAAGAAAGGTGATTTAAGGGACTTTGAACGTGGCAGGGTTGTTGGTGCAAGACGGGCTGGTCTGAGTATTTCAGAAACTGCTGATCTTCTGGGATTGTCACGCACAACCTTCTCTAGGGTTTACAGAGAATGGTCCGAAAAAGGGAAAACATCCAGTGAGCGGCAGTTCTGTGGGCACCAATGCCTTGTTGATGCCAGAGGTCAGAGGAGAATGGCCAGAGTGGTTCAAGCTGATAGAAAGGCGACAGTAACTCATATAACCACTCGTTACAACCAAGGTATGCAGAAGAGCATCTCTGAACGCACAACACATTGAACCTTGAGGCAGATGGACTACAGCAGCTGAAAACCACACAGGGTGCCACTCCTGTCAGCTAAGAACAGGAAACTGAGGCTACAATTCGCACTGGCTCACCGAAATATGACAATAGAGGATTGGAAAAATTTTGTCAGGTCTGATCGATTTCTGCTGCGACATTCGGATGGTAGGGTCAGAATTTGGTGTCTACAACATGAAAGCATGGATCCATCCTGTCTTGTATTAATGGTTCAGGCTGGTGGTGTAACGGTGTGGGGGACATTTTCTTGGCACACTTTGGGCCCCTTAGTAGTAATTGATCATCGTTGCAATGCCACAGCTTACCTGAGTATTGTTGTTCACCATATCCATCCCTTTATGACCACAGTGTACCCATCTTCTTATGGCTACTTCCAGCAGGATAATGCACCATGTCAGAAAGCTCCAATCATCTCACACTGGTTTTTTGAACATGTTAATGAGGTCACTGTACTCAAAGGCCTCCACATTCACCAGATCTCAATCCAATAGAGCACCGTTGGGATGTGGTGGAACGGGAGATTCCCATCATGGATGTGCAGCCGACAAATCTGCAGCAATTGCGTGATGCTATCATGTCACTATGGACCAATGTCTCTGAGGAATGTTTCCAGTATTTTGTGCCACGAAGGATGAAGAGAGTTCTGAAGGCAAAACCTGCTACTAGCAAGGTGTGCCTAATAAAGTGGCCGGTGACTGTATATGCACATATAAAAACACCAGCACACTTGGGCTTTTACAAAGTAGGCAAAAGCCTAAGCCCAAAAATAAAAAAAAATAAAACATCTCTACACTAACAATTACTATAATTTGCATTCTAAAAACGACTCTTGGTTGTGAATTCTTAAGTTCATTTAGATTAAGAACTCAGTCAAAATGGAAGCCATGTATTCCCCTATTATCATTCATATGAATATATTTGCATATACATAAATAAATGTACACAAGAGACATTTTCTACAGATACTCACGATAAATTTCCAAAACAACTGTAGACTCCTGAGTGTGACCCTTTGCATCAGTAGCTTGACAGCGGTAAATTCCAGCGTCATCTATCTTAGCGTTATAAATGGTAAGCCATGATCTGATGCCTTCCCTTTGCACCACAACTCTCTGATTTGAAGTTATCTTCTCTCCTTGCGGGCTAAACCAGTCTATTGTTTCAGGCTCACCCAAGACTAAACAAAAGTTAAATTAAAGAGAAGATTTAATATATAAAATGTACAAAACAACGGACATGTTAAAGTGCTGCATTAAGCTTTAATTCAAGTGTACGGATTATATACATTTAATGAGGTGATCTTTCTTACTTTTTTGCATGGGTGAATACTTTAATTATATGCCATAATTTAAATAAACAATAATTGCCATTTGTAATTAGAAATCCATTCTTGAGTTCCGGGTGAGCTGCCTTCGTCATGGTTGGGGTTAAGTCAATTGTCTAAAACATTTCTTCCCTTAGGCATCAAATAGAGATAGTGTTTTTTTTTTTGTTTCTTTTGACTAGCTGAATTTGTAAGGTTAATTGTAAAGCCCCTGAACATGGTATCAAAGCCAAAATTTCTGGTGATGTAAAGGAGGGTTAAGAAAAGTATTGCTCAAGCATAAGCAGATTTTGCATAAATAAATTAAAAAAATCTTAACTTAATTCATTCAAAAACTACATGTGCTGGAACAATACTTTCTTTTTTTTTGTAATGGGACCTCAAATAAGATAAGATCACAAAATCATTAAGTCAAGTTTACAAAAAACAAAAAGAAGATGGAAAATAAGAGAAGAAGGAGAAGGAGAAGAAAAGTAGAATAACAAAACAAATAAGGAGGGTAAGAAATGGAAGAAGCAAGATGATTAAAATAAGAAGGGAGATAAGAATAGGAAGAAAAAGGATAAGGCTGGCCATGCACTGGTCGATATCCATGCAATCAATGAACCCTCAAATGCACTGTGATGACGTCACCATGCTGCGCTCAAGCTTCACTGATTAAATGGAGACTCAATTTACACCCCTTTTGCACAATTGATTCCGTTTAATACTTTGGATGGGGACTGAGGGTAACTGAACAGGGATTCATGTGGAAAATGTTGGTTTCTTCAGAGGGTGGCCCCAATCGATTAGAGCCCAATCAATCACCGTGAACATGCATTAAAGCGCATCTAAACCCACCAGGCAAACTTTTCCTTCTAGCTAGCCAACTCCACAATATTAAAGCAATATGTAAATAAAAAATCTTAACCTGTGAGAAGAGATCTGTATATTCCCCCCCCCCCCCCCTGACCCCTCCTTCTGATCTCACTGGGGCGGCGGCGCTCAGCTCCTCAGTGTCTGCTACGGGACTTCCTTCTGCAGCTATTTTTTCTGCTTTCACTTTGTGTCCATTGACACACATTGCATCTGGCGGCCCCCGGCCAGCGTTATTGCAGCCTTAACTCATTCAAGACTGGGAGCTAACACTGAATCTAAAATGGTGGCTCCCACGGACATCAGCAGGATAACTAAATATTTTTTTACGGTTTTGAGCAACTTTAAGCTATTGGTACAGTTTAAATGTAAGTAAAAATTTATTTTCAATCTTTTGTTTTATTTTTGAGTTTTGAGTTTAGGTGCGCTAAAATAAACAGAATAAGAAAAAGGAGGATAAGGATGAAGGAGGGTAACAAAAAGAAGAAGGTGGATAAGAAAAAGAAGAAAGGTAAGAAAAAGAGGGAGGAAGATAATAAAAGGAATATGAAGTATAAGAAAAAGAAGAAGGATAAGAAAATGAAGCAGGTTGAGAAAAAAAGAATAAGGAGGATAAGAAAAGGAATAAGAAGGGTAAGAATAAGGTAACCATTTTAGATAATTATAACGCTAAGGAGGAAAGAAAAAAGAAAAGAAATGTGGAGTAAAAAAACAGACAGATGGAGAATACAGAGAAGGAGGAAAAGGTAAATGAGAAGTAAAAGATGAAGAAATATTTCCTTATCCATTAAAAGTAAACAAAACATCACCTACCTGTACACGTAAAATACTTGGACTGTCCTACACTGATTTCAACTTTGCTGAGGGAAATGGAGACTTGCAATATAGCTGAAAAACAGAATGATATTTGTGTGTTAAAAAAGCAGAAACATTGATTAAACATGTACAGTAAATCAAAGCTTGTACAGAAGATTGAAACACATTAATGCATGCCTACGAACCAAATGTATTCATTGCATAAGTATAAAAGGAAAGAAGAAAAACATTTCAAATCACCTCTGGAAATGTTGTATCTATTCAGACAACTCATGAAAAGGGTCACTAAATCAATCTCCAATGCTTATAGTAATTGGTGTTGAAAACAGAATGTTCTTACTCTCTACTAAAAACTTCAATTAGATGTTAAGTAGTTAGAGTTATATTTGCAACTAGCAGACCTGAAGTACACCTTTAGCTATATTAGGTACAATATACAAACTAAAATGTCCTTTTGCTCAGTCCAGTATTGTGTGACTATGGCCATGGCTTTCCTAGTATTTAGCCTTTCAACCTAACATGTAATATATATTCATATTTGTTATATCCAAAGTTAGAGAACCTATGAATAGCTGACTTTCTGAGTTAATTAAAAAGCCCCATGGTATCATCAACAACATTTCTGGAGATGTAGGGAAGGGTTGTAAGTAGAGGTCTAGCACATTTTATATAAATGAAGTTGAAAGTTAAACATAACTTTTTTCAAGTAGGAATTTTGATTTGAATTAAATTTATTCATGTCCCAGAGCAATCCATTAAAAAAAAAAAGATATGTACCTAAAACTAGGCTAGTCACGATCTTGTTTATATCAATTTCATAGGGACAGCCAGCAGCTCCTGAGAGGAGTCAACTAGTCATTCTCAAAGAGAAGCGCCAACCTCATGGACAGTCAGGGAAAGTGTATCAGTGTGCAGCATGGTATTTGGTATTTGATATTTTGCCTTCTCCAGTAACAATGAACAAATAGTCCACTAGATGGCGCTGCTGTCCAAGTTTGCTTACATTACGTTAGTTAAAATTTTCTCACTACTTTTGACATATAAAACTGGACTCAATCAGACCATCAGGGGGGTTAATCCATCTCTTTTTGAGAAGCATGCAAGCCAGTTAATATGTTAAATTTATTTTATAATGACAACATTTTGTGAACCACAGTTGACTCATTCTGTGTGCCTTGGCTGCCGCAGTTTAAGCTGTACCCACTTTCTGTTTTGCACTTAAATTTACTAGGAAATTCAATGTATTCACCTATTTTTTGTTTTATTGCCATGTTAACTGTGTCTGTGATCACATCATCAAAACTAGCGGACACAACTACGGCTTTAGTGACTGGTGACTCGACTTTATATAATCTTATGTTTTCCCTTCCTTTAAAGACTCAATCTCAGTCCAAACTATAGCCATGAAGGACCCTGGCTCATCTGAAAATTGTCACCAGAGTAAACAAAAACATCAGTAATGATGATTTTAAACTAATTAAGAATAACTGCATTAACTGAATAACTAAGTGATTGCATATTTGACCATACTTAAATCTTAAACTTTTTTTATACTCCCCAAAGATGAAATGTATGTGTCTTTGGTCTTTTAAGGTAGCCAATAAATGGTGTTTCTTTAGCTTCCAGTAGCAGGGTAATATGGAAAATATACTGTTTCTTAGGAACGTAAAAGCGTATTTTGTACTACCGCCACAGATCTGGCAAAATGAATAGTGAGGAGCGGCATAGGCAATATTTAAATTTGCAATATTTTGTGAATTAAGCTGGCCATGTTCCTTTAGATCTTTCTGTCAGATATCCTTTATATCTTCCAATAACTATGTAGTGCCGGGTCCTCTGCGATTGAAAACACAGGTAGACTTGATTGTTTAGAAAGTCCCTCATATTACATGGTTTTGGTAAAACAAAAGGAGATCTAAAGGACAGAGAAATCTAGAGGTGTATAGGGACCCTAATTCTACTAATATCCGATTCGATATCAGTTCAAGTGCATGACCACTGAGATTACGTTCAAAACGAATGGTCACATTTTTACATTGCAAATATAAAATAGCGAATTCATGGCCATAAGCTTCCCAATGCATAATATTGCAAATAGTCGACATTGCGAATATTCTGCATCATATTCACGATTTTTTGCAAATTCTCAAATTGCTGATATTCATCAAATACTTTCGCAAAAAATTTTGAGCTCAACAGTAAAAAATATATAGTTATATTTATGTTAATAAAACTTGATGTTGTGATAAGCAGAAAATATAATTTATTTCTTGTATTTCTTTGTTATACTTTTGATATTTATAAGAACTGTCAATTTTTAGATGTTTTGTGGGCAGAGGAACCTTTTCACTAGTCAGGTACTTGAATCTTTTTATTCTTGCTTTTAAGACTTTTTTGCAAAAATGATTGCAGAGTTTCAGACTGAAGCATGATATCCTTCACATATGAAGTGCAGTAGAATAAATCATTCCAAAACTTCTATTTACATTGAATTTCAAAGCATCTTCGTCTGTTTTTCTCTGATTTACTCCTCAGTCAAGATGATTGTTGAATGAACCAAGAAAGTCAAGGTGAATAACTTACAGACTGATAGTAAGCGAGCAAACCTTGTGCCAGAGATAGCTTTAGACTCATTTGAATTGGAAAAATATGGTTGAATTCCTAAAAGCATAGAAAAAGTTCAGCTTGAAAGTGAACTATAACGTTGTATGACAATCTTCTCTTCTTAGGAAATTTGCTCAAGCATGATTTCTTTCAGGATTCAGGACACTTTAAAAATAACCCCTAGTTATGTTGAGTCATGGGCAGTGAGCCTTCATGGGGCGATGCTGGTGAACCATGTGACTAAACGTCTCTAGACAAAATGAATTTGTGAATTTGGCAGGCTTTCTGCACAGCATGTCTACCTTAAATGCATTGATAACTCCAGTATAGGCTTCATCTTAGATGGCGACCGGACAGGGCTACACAATACCCTGTCTTTTCCCTGGGTAGGTCATTCTCCAACCCTGTGGTACTCCATTTTAAGGCAGCCCTGAGGGGGGGGGCATATTCCAAGGTAGACTTGACCCTCCAAATCCCTTACCCTGTGGTTCCCAAACTTTCCCTGCAGGCCCCCCTTTTCTATTTAGGAACATCCCTATTCAAACACAGGTTAAGAAGAAGAGCCTGTGCCCCCCTGAAATACCTTAGCGCCCCCCCAGGGGGGCCCGCACCCGAGTTTAGGAACCACTGTTTGTAGTGATGTCTAATATGCTGGTATATCAGTCTCCCGCAGTCTTTCTCAAGAAACTCCACAAGACATTTTCCAAGACACACCTAGTCCTTCCTACCTAGGTCTTATTTAACAGCATCACCCCATGGATGGGCAATACCAATACCTTTATTTAATATTTCACATACATTTCTGAAACAATTTAAATAGTGTCTAGGCATATATGTGAAAACATTTCATCTATTAGCAATAGAATAGACTCTTCAATGCAGAAAGCAGACAACCCAGAAGACAGCAACCCTGGGTTTGAAGAGTTATAATATTCTGGAGTGTGATCACTTGGAATACATGTTTTTTTTTTGTTCAAGAATAAATGTAGATTTCTGTTCATGGAAAAATAAGATATGCCCTAAAAATGAGCCCTAACATCTTTTGAGCAATAATTTTAGACCCTGTTCAATTTTCTGGGAAAGATGGTAGCAATGTGTGTAAAACATGTGCTCTACTTCTTTATGAAATCAATACCAGATGGTGTGGTAAATTGAGAAGGAAAAAAAAAAAAGTAGAGACAAAGGGTTGGGTTACACGGCAAAACACGGTGGGGAAACACAGCCATGTAAGCCATGGAAGTTAAAGCAATTTAACAGTAGATAGTGTAGTTATGCAGCCCTGGGGTGCAGGTTGACCACCAGTACTCTAGACATTCAGCTTGATACACTGTTGGAAATGTTCATTTACATTTTGAAATTCTGTTTAGCCAAATGACTCTAGGAAAAGTCCAAATGAATCTAACTATCTGTGTTGGCTTTACTTCATGTTGGATCACGTTTTGGGTAACCTGACCATGGCACTGATAGGGACTCATTAAAGATGGAACTTGTGTCGGTGGTATACAGTAGAGATGGTTGAATTTTTTGACTAGCTGACGTTGTGAGCTGATTCAAAGCCTCAGAAAATCATCACCAAAATTTCCAGGGATGTAGAGAAGGGTTGTGGGAACATTTGAAAACATTTTGCTTTAGCACATGTCGTTTTTGCATATATTAGGTTCAAAGTCGAAATTTCGATTTTCAAAATTTTGACTTGATTTTAAACTTAATTTATGCAAAAACAATTTGTGTTAGAGACATACTTTTTTGTAGTATACCCCTAACACTTACAATATATATCCAGCAAGTTTGGTGATGATGGCTCATGGGCTTTGCAATTACCTCAAAATTGCCCAAATGGTCAAATTCTTTAAAAAAAAATTTGACCATCTCTATTGAACAACAGTACTCTAGACATTAAGATTGATACACTGTTGGAGTTTTGATTTATATTTTGTAATTCTGTTTAGCCAGTCACATGACTCTGGAAAAGTCCAATTTAATCTTATTTTGTTTTCTTAGCTTTACTTCATGTTGGATCACGTTTTGGGTAACATGACCATGGCACTGATAGGGACTCATTAAAGATGGAACTTTTGTAGGCTGTGTACAAGCTTCATATGTAAAGAGACACTCCATCACTAGTAAACAGAATTATCACCTGCCTGGATGTACAGCATGGAAAATATATTAATAATAATTTTGCTGATGTAAGAGTTTACACTTTTGCATATGCGTTTTGCTGCTTGACTGGAATTTTGCTTAAAAAACAAATTCATCCAGGTACATTCACACAAGGAAGATTCTTTCATTCTTCCATTTTTGGATACTTATCAAGCTTTGGAATCGATTTTCAGAAATGTTAATTTCGATTGTATTATTTGAATTATCCCAGCATCACGCAACCCTCCTGAAGAAAAGCACATCAGGAAAGCCTGTTTACATCCCTTTTACAAAAACCCGTTGCCATTTCGAAGGAGAATAAACAACTCACGGTGTGAAAATCTCAGTTGTGTGCAAGCAAGATGAAATCTGGAAGTGGTCCTGTAGGCAAAGGAAAGCTTTTTTTTTCTGCTCTAACAATATACGTAACTAAACTATTATAAAGCACAGCATACGCATCATAGAAAAGTTGGGTGCCCTTGGTTAAACTGCTTCTTTCATTGATTTTTTAAGAATAAAATGACTCTAGCATAACACCTCGAAGGAACAAACTAAAACATAACATTCTTCTGTACATTTTAAAAAACAACTACAATCTGTTTTCTAAATTTAAAACAGGTGGAAAACTTCTGGTAGCCTAAAAATCAGCACTTAGTAACACCCTTTTGCTTGAAAATTATTTCTGTGGGGTTTGCTTTTTTTGCTTATGTTTGCAAACAACCACCAAATGCCTTTTCATTTTTCTGCTTCTGGCAAATAACAAAAAAGAAAACAAATGTATTCAAACTGAGAAAACTCATCAGAGGCTTAATTAGAGAAATTCCTTCATGTGTGTCCTGTATGAAGTGAGGCTTTAGGAGATGAAGTGAGGGGACTACTTTACAGTAGTTACACAGAATCAAAATGCTTTTGGGTATCAATGCACAATTTACAACATTAAAATATTGAGGTTAAATTCCCCCTTTCCCTTATTCTTATCCGTATGCTTATTCAACCAACACATCTTCTTTGGAATGCACTTCCAACATTTAAGAGTTTCCCTTTTCAAAATCCCACCCATTCTTCCATGGTGTTTGCTGGTCACCAAAGAAAATTCATAAGACTACCCATCATAACACATCTTTGAAAATTATGTCTGTCTACAAAACCCTGACGATTTTAATAAGATTCCTCAATAAAAAGAACCCTCTTAATAACGAGTGGATTCATAAGAGCCTTCTTTTTCCAGTGGAGAACTATCTTCCTTAAAGAATCTACAAAAACCCAAAGTCCCTGGCACCAGTAATCTTACAGGTATCCATAGGCTTCTGAAGTGCAACATGCTGTGTGATGACAGCATACCCATCATTCTCCACAAATCTACACACCGTACAAGTTGCTGGTTCTATAGATGACCTCTTATCAGGCGCATCATCTACACCAGCAGCCAGGAAATAAAAGTTAGGCTTACCCGGCTCGATTTTTTTATAGATTCAAGCACAAACCTGGAATGTTCACGTCACTTGATTGTGCTTGAATCTACTAAAAATTAATCTGTCTAGCCTTTCTTCAAGTGGGATCAATCGATCCCGTTCAAAGAAATCTTGGTCGACCAGGGAACCAACATATTGGTAAACCCTTTATGATTTCCATTACAAAGTATCAGACGGGATTGATGACACAGAAGTGCTACAGCTCGATATTGACCTCATCGCGCTGCTTTCAAAAGGCCCTTGACTGTAAGGACATTTAGACATGTATGCCTAGCATTAGTCTCATTTACCATATGTTTGGCCAACCCCTTTTCTCCACCACTAATCCCTCCTTATTGGTTCCATCTACCTTTTCTGTGCTTTTGTGTGTTTCTTTACCTTTTGACGTTTTGGGGAATCTCCCATACTCAGGAGCGCCATTCACAGCCAGGAACCCATCATTACACATTGTTAGATTTCCCTTCTGTTGCATTTCAACAAAATCTTACTTTATGGCATAGCAAAGATTGGGAGCACATGAGAACGGCGGTGAAGCAGCCCAGACTGCACAAGGTGAACTTGTCAATAAGCAAACTGGGACCATGTTTACAAAGAAAACAACTGGCAACACACTACACTGTCAAGTACTAAAACATTGCAGAGCAAACTAGGTCTACCCCCTGTACAAGAGTTTGCAGTTTGCCAATAGACATTTCATGTTTCATTGAAGAACTGTGTTGCGAACAGATGAGACCAAAAATTTGATATTTGATATCACCTCAATATGATTGAGGAGCAAAAATTCTGCCTATCATCCCAAGATTACCATCCCCACCTTTAAAAATTTAGCTGCACACAGTATGCTTTAGGGGTGTGTTTCTAAGGGTAGGTAAGGGAACCGGACACCTTTACTACGTCAAAGCGACAATCAATAAGACAAGACAGTAAACAATCAATGTCCCATCAAATCTTGGTTAAGCAATTCCTTCCCTTAACCAGGCCATTGAAAATAGGTATTCCAGCAAGGTAATTACCCAACACACACAGCCAAAGCAAAAAAGACTCCAGACCTTAATCCCATTGAACATTTGTGAAGGGAGCTGAAGGTGTGAGGTTCCAAGGGGATAGGGCAAACATAAAAAATCAGCAGGGGATCAAATACTTATTTCCCTAATTTAATTGTACCCTAAATTCCAAGGAGATATAGCTTTGTGTATCTGTGTTAAGGGAAAATAGGTTTGCTTTGAATATGCTTGTAAAATATGCTACTTGTCTAACTAATTATGTATCAGTACAACAGCTTAAAATGCAATATAGCAGCCAAATTTTTTTATTCTATTAACTTATGATACAATATGAGCCAACATAGTTATAGAGACTTCAATCTGCACCTTGCTCTTGCATCTATCTTTTGAAGTTAGACAGCATAATTTTTGCTGAGCTAACATATCCTTCAGTGGTAGGACAAAATGTCAACATTGCAATCAATACAATACATCAACACAATTGCAAATCCAAAGATTTATAAGGTAGGATAGACTTCGAATGTATGAGACAGACTTCCACTGGATAAATATGTACAATGTTTTTATTACCTATTATTATGTTTTTTCCATGCACAAAATGCATATTGAGGATATTATTGTTGTGGTGGGCAATAAACAGCACTTCTGAGTTTAACTTATTGCTTTCAAATTAATCATTTGATATATGCCATGCATGGGCACACAGTAACAACACAAACACTGTCTTGGTCTATGAAGGTACTTCTCATTTTAATCAACCCCCACATCATTATCATCAATGGTGGAAAATTATTTTGTCAATGAAAAACACATTAATAATTGTTACCAATGGTTCAAATGCAAAAAAAAAACAATATAAGATCTCCATGTTTTTTAGTAAGGGGATTTGCGCTTGAAACAGCAGTGATTGAAGGATCTTTGTCTCTTATTCATCTAGTTCCCATGGAACGGGTCTCTTCCTGTTGCCATGGGGGTGATACACCCTGCCCTACATTGTCACAATCATCTATGATTTGGGACTCGCCATTATTTGGTTTTCTATATGCAAGACTGGATTGCTTGTTATATATCTTTCACTACATTTTTCTTGTGAAGTAACTCAACTTTTCACACAAAAAGAAAAAATTAGTGATGTTTCCAGCCTGAAGAAGCCCTAATGTGAGTGAAACGAGACAACTATTTTATGTCTAATATCTAATAGGAGAATTTGCTCTATGAATTTGTAGGGACATTTTTTCATTCAGATTTTTCCTTAATTTTGTGGAATTGATTTCTCGTTTTAAGCTGGGCAGATTCCTGGTCGATCTTGACAAATTTTCAGCTGAGTGAACGCCGGAATCTGCCCGTCTATGGCCAGTTTTATGCATTACTCGAGTTGAGGTCTCTTTGGTTCCTTTAATCCCTTCTCACCATAACATTCATGGTTATTGCTCTTTTGACCGAATTTTAAAGCTTTTCCTTAGGCAAACAAAGTTGTGTCTGAATCCTTGTGAAACAGGGAAAGATATAGATAGAATACAAAAATTTTGGGAAAAGTTCAGGTCTTTGTGCACATGACACAGAGTTGAATGCACTGCAGTTTGTTCCTGAGCATTATGTTAGCAACTTTCATGTATTATTGAACTGTTCCTGGTCCAAATTTTAACCTACTCAAAATAAATAGATAATGTATAAAAAAACCTCACAGCTACATAGAATGTTTAGAAACCTAACCACTATCCCAATACACTTTCTAAATAAAATAAAATTTTTGGTTTCCAACTAAATGTTGCCTAAGTTGAACTATCAACAAAATTGAGGGTTTATGCTTCCGCAAGATGTTGCAGACGGTGAAATTGGTGACTTTACTACAAAATCCCTTTTAACTAAATAACTGCACTTATGCCTACAGATAGCTAAGCCGCCATCGATGTCCCGCACATATCAGTAATACCGTAAGAGCAATCGCTTAAACAAGGTGAGTAAACAGACTTGCAGAGCTGTTAAACAGGAAAAGCAATGTTAAAATGTACTTTATGGAAATGAAAAGTAACTTCCGAAATAATCAATAACAGGTGTCAGAAGCCGATCAACAAAAAGTACTCAGAAAGATAATTGTGCCTGAGAAATAGCTCTCAGAGTGATGATGCATTTTCCAAATTGATTTTCATGGCAGTTGCTTAACCTTCCAGCTTTGGCAAGTCTTCCCTTCTATTTCTGCCTAGTACTATATTCCCTTCTCTCTGAACAAATCAGCACTTTTCTCAACTGTCTAGTATACGAGCTGCTCAGAACAATTTAAGCAGATGAAAAAAGTTATAGGGGTTATTTTGTTACCTAACAATATCTTGTAAAGCAACAATATTACCTGAGTATATCTGCATTTAAACTCCAGGTTCATTATCATGTTCTCCTTGATCCTTTTATCTTTAGTGGTATGGGATTTGATAGTGGGCTTTCCCTTTTTATCTGGCACTAAAGGGTGTGGGTATTCTCCTACAGTTCTCCCCTACAATGTAGGACTATGTGCACTGAATAATGGGGGATGATGTTGGGGTTGCAGGTACCCCGGAACTGAAGAAACTGAGTAAACCATTATTTCTATAACTCTTGGCATAAAATAAACACTAGATTTTACAGTGCAGGACTAAGCACACTCAAAGGTGGTGGTTAATGGCAAAGGCCCTTAACACAGGATCATCATCAGAATTGTTGTTGACGTAGGTAAGGTTT
>CM070033.1:178016051-178030174 GCA_036250615.1 Ptychadena robeensis | reverse complement strand
ATTTTGTACCGGATGTGGTGAATGTAGCTTCCGAGTCCCCCTTATCATTTTTTCTCCTAAATCCATACAAGGGTCTAGTAGACATCCTGAATATAAAAATGGTATCCAGCCAAAAGTGAGATAGGCAGTAAATGATCAGCAATGGCAATAGCACAGGCTTATTTAACTGTGTATTTATATGTGTTTTTGTTTATATTACATTTTTTATTCAATTGGACAATGTGTTTTGTGTTTTTTTTTACTTTCAATTGCATTGGATACAGTTATTACTGTAGTCAATGTAATTTCACTTTAAATTTGGCACCCCCGCCCCCCTTGTGATGTCAGCACTAGTGATGGACAAAATGTTCGCAAGGTGGACAGTTCACAGAGAACATGTCATGTTCACTTTTCTTCTCGCCGGTGAACAGTATGGGTGTTCGACCCACCCCTTTTGCCAGCAAGAAGAAGTATTATTCTTCCGCCAGCAAGATCAGGTGTGGAAAGATCCGTCCAGAAGAATTTTTTTTTAACTAGAGACCGGGTAGAGGTCTCTAGAGGAAAATTGGGTAAAGCATGGAAGTGACTTCAGTGACGTCACGTCCGGTATTTGCAATGTGGAACTGTGCGTTTCAGGTACCAGAAGTGATGTCGAGAACGATGTTTGCCCCTCCAGTCATCATGTCCATCACACTGGCACAGAGAGCATCAGAATCAAAAGAGGACATCGGAGATACCAGAATGTTGGATCAGGTATGCATTTATATTAAATTGACTTTCAATGCTGTACTCAATGCTATTTAAAAAGGAAGCATCAGAGGGGAGATCCTAACCACTGCGGATGCTGGAGAAGTTAAGATGGCACTGCAGGCCTCCGATAAGCAGTGGATGAACCTCTGAATGGCTAGGGAGGTTAAAAACCAAAAGTCTCCAAACTTTTTGTTTTACAAAATAAATAGTGGGTTTTCTCACATTATTAATTCGACACAATCTCCTTTTTCATTTTGAAATCATTGAGCTTTCATAGTTAGTTGAAAAGATCCTTTAATTGTTTTTTGTTTTTCTATTTAATCCCTTTGAAGTATTGGCTACTGAAACATTGGATTCTGGGTTCATTTTAATGTCTAATCACACGTTAAAGATGCAAAAAGAAAATGATTGAGGTGTACATTACAAGATACATTTCCTCCAATGTATATTTAATTGATAAATATTTTTTTAAAGCTTATAGTTATTTGAAATCTAAAAAGGATAACCCCGCCCCCTTCCCCCAAACCAAACCTCTCCTGGGACATAGCTGTGCAATGATAATACTAACTTGAATATGATAAGTATGCATTATGAGTCCTGTTTTATACCATATATAATTTGTCTGCTGAGAATTTACAAGAGACTTTGATAAATGTTGATGTTTATAACCCAATTATAGTATTTCTATTTCTAAAGGGGATAAGTCTTTATTTATAGAACGCACCGCATATTTACCTGTTTCCCAAAGTAGGTCAGGAAGATGTTTATTTATTCTTTTAAGACAAATTATGCATGCCTTAAGAAATGTATCCTATTTATAACATTGCTGCATGCATTAAATTATTTACACAAAACTATTAGAACCATTCCTAATTCCCAAACCACTCTATTTCAAGGTGGGACATTGATGAATCAACGAGGTAAAAATGCCATTATGATATAACCAGTAAAGCAAAATACCAGGAAAAAAAGATTAGTTATTCTTAAATAAATTCCTTCTTAAATATTTAGAGATATTTAAGAAGGAATAACTCATCACTACATGAAGCTAGAGAGGCCTGTTGGTCATGGGCTGTTCTAAAGTTCATTGGTAACAAAGTGTCCATGAGGGGTGCCCAAGAGGTTAATTGTGATCTACTAGTTGACCGCAAAGGCACTGAAAGTGCACTGGAAGTCGATTAAAGAGCCCTGCCTTTTTTTCTGGCTGGTCTTTATAGTACACAAAGTGTATATATATATATATATATACTGCTCAGAAAACTAAAGGGAACACAAAAAAGACATCCTAGATCTGAATAAATGAAATATTCCTATTAAATAATTTGTGATCTTTACATAGTTGAATGTGCTGACAACAATGCAATGTCCTTAAAACAAGTCAAAATGAGGCTCAATAGTGTGTGTGGCCTTCACATGCCTGAATGACCTCCCTACAATGCCTGGACATGCCCCTGATGAGGTGGTGGATGGTCTCCTGAGGAATCTCCTCCTACACCTTGACTAGCAAAGGAAGCTTTCTGTGTCTGTCCGTGTAGTGTCCAGAGTATGATGATGCTATCAGGAGACATGCCAGTACATTAAGAGATGAGGAGGAGGCCGTATAAGAGCAAAACCCAGCATCAGGACTGCTACTTCCCCCTCTGTGCAAGGAGGAACAGCAAAATGACCTCCAGCAGGCCAAAAACGTGCATGTGTCTGCTCAAACGCTCTTCTCAAATAGTTTCCATAAGGGTGATATAAGGGCACAAAGTCCACAGGTAGGAGTTGTGCTTATAGCCTAACACCATGCAGGACATTTGGCATTGGCCAGAAAACATCAAGAATGGCAAATTTGCCGCTGGCACCCTGTGCTCTTCACAGACAAAAGCAGGTTCACACTTAGCACATGTGACAGACGTGACCAGTTTGGCAGTGGGTCATTAATGGTGTGGGGTGGCATTTCTTTGGGGGGGGGCAGCTCTCCATGTGCTTGCCACAGGTAGCCTGGACTGTCATTAGTTACAGAGATGGGATCCTTAGACCCCTTATGAGACCATGTGACTGGAGTGTGTTAGCAGTTCCTGCAAGACTAAGGCATTGATGAAATGGACTGGCCTGCCTCTTCCCCAGACCTGAATCTAATTGTCTCGCTCCATCCACCAATGCCACGTTGCATCAGACTGTCCAAGAGTTAGGGGGATGCTTTAGTCCAGCTGTGGGAGGAGACCCCTCAGGAGACCATCCACCACCTCATTAGGAGCATCCCCAGGAGACTCCAAATCCAGACCTTCATAGGGTGATACATTTGATTTTCATTGATAATTGTTGTGTGATTTTGTTGTCAGTACATTCAACTATGTAAAGAACAAAGTATTTAATAAGAATATTTCCTTCATTCAGATCTATTTTTATGTTCACTTTATTTTTTTGAGCAGTGAATACATACATACCATTTTAACTGTCGGTAGATCATTTTGACTACGTCATTTTGAAAGTATCTTTTGAAACCAGAAAATAGTGGGCATTGGTGGTCTAGACACAGGTGCACTTTAAGGAAAAGGTTCATTTTTAAGAACAATATGGTGCTTGCTTTGACTGAAAGGACAACTTGTTCACAAAGGGCAAAGACAAGGACATCTCTAAGAAATTGAAACTCTAATCTCTAAGCAATGTCACCATGTAACCACCCACATATAATTCAACCTCAACTTCTTTACACTATCAATCTGAGAATTCACACCTTCCTCCGTGTAACCTGACAAATGCCATTCGTTCTAGAAATTGACATTGCCATGGCAACTGGTAGTGATTGAATTACAGTATATAATTGGGGAAGGGCAGAGACAATGGCATTATGTTTTTTGGACAATCAGCATCTAATGTGACGCAGTCCACAGATTAGATTACGCTGACTGATTCAGTTAAATTCTAATGGTTGCAAACTTTGTTAGCTCATGCACATCAAGCAGCTACTGTGAACATTAATAACAGGCACACAAATAATGGTCATTCATGTTAATATCAAGTTATGAGCCTGTTACCTAAGTAGGTAGCATTGCCATTGGCCGGTGATGTTTCAGTATATTCATTTCAAAACATATTAACTTGGATGTGACTAATTACTACAAGTTTTAGAAAAAAGCTGTTGGGTGTTTAAATGTCTCAAAAGGCTACACTCCTTTAGTAGTATACTTATTTTTTTTCTTTGCCCTCCTCCTCATGCGTGTACACAATATTTTTATTGGTAAGACCTCACTGGTGTTTAGAGTCACATTCAATGGTCATCTGGTGGTTGACCAAGGGGGTTCCACCTAAAACGCGATCCTACTGAACACTGAGTGTGATTTTTACCAAGCAGAGACCTCCCTGCTGGTGTCTCTACTGCACCCCTAACCAGGAAGTGATATCACCCATAACCAGGAAGGGACATCATCCTGGCATCCATGCGGCAGATCCCACATGGCAAATACTACACTTGTAAGAGATTACTACTGCTTGCTGAACCTGCATTATTCCTCATTATTGCAAGTGCATTATTTTATCTTTTCCATTTACAAAACTTAGGTTTGTTGAACTAGGTCGTTAGTGAATGTGGCAAACCCTGTGAAATGGTTGTTTTATCTCCGAGGGGGTCCCTACCCACAGGTTGACAACCACTGCACTAACACATGACGTTTTTGCATAAAACAAGTTCAACGTCGATGTAAACATTTCAATTTGACTTTAAACTTTATTTATGCAAAGAATGTTGTGTTAGGGCAATAATTCCCTTATTGTAGTATACACATACCCATTCTCTTTATCTTCAGCAAGTTTTCTGATGATACAATGTTTTCCATTTAACTCACAAAGTTGAATTGGTCAAATTTTTTAAGAAAATTGCACACTGATCTGTTTTACACATGACCTAAATAATGAAGTGAGCTCTCCCATTGTATACAATGTTCACTTGTTGGACATGTAAAAACAAGCATTGTGTCAGGATTCGAACCCAGTGATGCTTTAGTGTCTGGCTGCAGCTCTGTCTGCTGAGCCGCCTCCACACCTAATTCAGTATTTTGCTGGATCTCTTGCACTAGATATATTGTTTCCTTGTTGAACCCTAAACTTCTGACTCCTCCCATGTATTTCCTGTAAAGACCACTTCCTTGCTCTGCCTCATTGCCAGGTTTTTGTGCTTCCTGCCAGTATCTTGTATAGCGATCCTTGGCTATTGACTACACCTGGGCTCCAAGCCTGAACCTAGATTGTTACACATTGCTTCATATATGTTAAAATGGATAAGTGTGAATGGGTCCTAAGTCATATCAATTCACTATATTAGTTATTTTCCTAACAACCATAAAAAATAGGAGTGACCTGAAGAACCCAGCAATATCTTTGAAAAACAGGAAAATTCATTCATACAAAAAATAGAGAATACATGGAAAATATGGTGCAGGTACCAAATCTATATATCTACAAAATGAACTTGAGTTTCATTTAAAGGACACCTCGTCTTGAAAGGAGAGCAGAGGGAGAAGACTGAATGAATTGATCCGGAATGTCAAACTACTTTAAATAAAAGCGTGTTTGGGAATCTATATTTCAGCTGACATAAACATTGACAAGCTATGTGTCACAGCTATCCATAGAGGCAGCTTAATGCTAGGTTGTGCGAGGATAGGTATTAGCATGTGAATGGCTTGCCGCCGTAACTCCAATGCTAAGAGCCTTGCAAAGCTCTCACTCCAAACATTATGTTCACCTCTGCAAACATAATCTGCGCTGGAAAATAGATAAATTGCTAACACTTGCCAAATGGTACACAATTTACATAATAAAACCAACTCATGAAATGTTGGGAATTTTTTATTTATTGTGTAGAGCTTAGATAAAACAACACCTTGACGTGAGAAAAATGTATTTTATAGAAGAAAAATTATGATAATTATTTTCAAAGTGTGCTAATGTATTGTGGAGTTTGAAAGGAACACTATAGGTTTCCACAATAGGTTTACATGAGCTGTAGGATATCATTCGTAGGAATTAACTAAAAAGTTTTACAACACAAAGAACTTTAAAGTATCTGAATCTATTTCCCAACCAGTGGGAGTCTAACAAAAATGTACTGTAAGCACTGTGCAGTTTCTATAATACACCTTCTAAACAATATATTTAATGTATAAACTAAAATGTCTTAGATTTACAGTTTAAGCTAAAGTGAGTTTTCCCTGGGTGGTCAGGTTTTACTTTATACTGCATAAGTAAATGGTTCGGAATTGTTCTGAATTGACTGTAGAATCTTTAAAAAGAACAGATCCAAGTAGAAAAAAAGGTTTTATCATATATCTATATATATATATATACAGTATATATATATATTCCAGAGAAACAGAGTCGATACCATAAATCTTCTCCAATGCTGTAGTTTAATTGCATCAGGCACAGTGAGAATTGAACAACATTTTAAGCTTCCCAGCTCTTTGTCAAGTTCCAAAGGTGTGTATATATATATATATATATATATATATATATATATATATTGTGGGGGTTCAACCTTAAACAGTGGCTATTAAAGGAGTACATCCACTAAAGTAGTATCCTTTTTAGAGCTGTCTGCCTATATTTATTGTCCAAACAAAAGTCAATATACACTGCCTCGCCACCTGAAATTAACTTAGCAAATAGGTAAGAGTCTCCTATTGCATAATAACTGCATATTCAGCAACAGTATGTGCTCCAAGAAAAATGTCAGCTGACTACCTGAATATACTGAATGACCAGGTTCCCTGATGGCACGGGCATATTCCAGGATGACAATGCCAGGATTCATCAGGCTCAAGTTGTAAAAGAGTGGTTCAGGGAGCATGATACACATGAATTGGCCACCACAGAGGCCAGACCTTATCCCCATTGAGAATCTGTGGGATGTGCTGGAAAAGGCTTTGCGCAGCGGTCAGACTCTACCATCATCAATGCAAGATCTTGGTGAAAAATGAATGCAACACTGGATGGAAATAAATTTTGTGACATTGCAGAAGCTTATTAAAACAATGCCACATTGAATGTGTGCCGTAATCAAAGCTAAAGGTGGTCCAATGAAATATAAGAATGTGTGACCTTTTAATTGGCAGTGAATTTTTTTTTGGCCAGGCAGTGTATATATAATATATACTTGGACTCCTGGTAGCAACAAGCCTGGGCCCCATACTCCCTGTAAATCCCCTTGTATTCACTGCTCAAGCAGCCCACTGTCTCCTACATGGTCAGGAGCCCTAACACTATGATCTTAACTAACTCCTAATGTGGAGACACACCAAACTCCACACTCACCAAAAGCAGGTGTTAACCCTTGAGTGTACCTGGGCGGAATAGGAAGGCCCACCCAGTTCCTTCTTTCCCTGTAACAAAAACTAAACAAAATAATGCTCAGCAACAAACATTTACTGTGGAATAACATCCTGCACTCCAGAATACACCACCTAATATGATTACTTGAATGAAGGAAATATTGCAGTCTTGCAGGACCCATACTGGTTGCCCTGTACAATATACATATATTCAGTGAGGATGTTATCTATTAAATGTGGCTAATATACTGCGCTTCCCATAAAATAATTAATTTTTGCTCCCAAAGATGCCCTATGTTTTTTTTAGGGGATGTCTTATTTTTCCATGAAGAAGAACACGGCACTGGGGTATCAGGATGGGGGGATCACAAATGACATAGGAAGAATCAGAGGGGGGAATCAAAATGGCACAGGAGACTCAGAGGGGGGATTACCATTTTAGTAACCCCGTCTGACCCTCCTGTGTCATTTTGATTGCCCCCTCTGATCCCCCCTGTCCAGAGTTACAGTACTGTATCTTCAGGAGGGGGCCTTATTTTCAGGGGGATGTCTTATATTTCAGCGTGAGGCAAAAATTTAAGGGTGCCTTATTTTCGTGGAAACAGGGTAGTAATTCCAAGATCTGCATCTCATATCCCTTATTGTTATATGTAAATGTATATGCTGAATAAATCACTAAGCTACATATTTGTTTGAGGCATTTATAGGTTTAAAGTAGATCTATTCTTAAGAAAAGAATATGTTGATCTAGTAACGTGTCTCCATGATTTGTGAATTTTTTTACAACATCTACAGTACATTTTGCAAAGCTGTTGCCATTAACATCTCAGTAGTAGTTGAGTTACGTTCACCTAAACCGTGAGCAATGTTGACATCTCATGCTTGCAAGAGTTTAAAAGCATTAATAAAAGCACAATCCATATTCAGGATTATTTCAAAAATTAATTGCAAGTTATTAAACAATGGCTGCACTTTACCAAAACTGCACATAACATTCTCATTTCTTTTTACAGAGGACTTAAATTAATGGAATCTGGGGCATTCATCCAACACATATCAGAAGTCTAAAATATTCTAGCACAGATTGATTTTTTCGTGACTTACAACCTGCAAAGCTATTCCATTCATAAAATTTTCACATCAAGACTTAAAAGATGAAAAAAGTCATGGCTATCTAGCAAGACAAAATACATCTAACAAGTATCATTATTAATTATTATTATCTACAGATGAGTGAACTCTCTATAATGTACTCCATCAGTGACCTGCCCTATCTACCTCTACTGGCCTAAATACTTGCAAACCACCAACGTAGTGCTGACAAGCACCAAGCTCTTCTGAACAATCTATATCCATACTGCTCTGGGTTCACCTGGGTTGTGCTTAATGCATGAGCCCTTGAATTTGTGTCAAGCAATTCTTCTTTTGTGATAGCTAATGTGCTATCCTAGGAAGCATTCTATTCTCTACTTATAAAGTAGTTATTATTTAACTGTACAAACCTATAAACAACATGCAAGCAATACCCCCAGGTCCTGGGTTCCTTTCCCATTTGGACAGATCTACAGATATCCATGGGTAGACCATAATGCATAGGCTATTGCCATCATATGCATATAGAGAGGAAGGGTGTATTGATATGGCGCTGTTAGCATACCACAAATTGATTTTTCTGGCCTTTGAAAGATCTAAGCGCTTAGCTAAAGTGGCCTTTGTTTTGAAAAATGCATTAGAGGATAATGTCAGGTCAACACTTGATGAGAAGTGGCATTTCAGCAATTTGACTTAATAAAAAGGGATAATAAGCATAATGAGAAAACAGCATATTGATATATTGGATTATAAATGTGATACAGTGAAGGTGATTGTATAAGACAAATGTTCTGGAGTTCTAATGAAGTCTTTGGTCCATCAAAATATTTCAATAAGCATACTCTTTCAAGATTTATGAACATGCCAATAAAAATTGCATTAAAAAATCAAAATGTAAATTTTATGTATACAATAAAACTCCAAAATGGTTATAGTCTACATTAAACTAATTTGGAATAAAAACTTAGAATACTTTTCTGTGGTCACTATGTTTATACCCTTTTTATTCAGAAGTCAATTAACCCCCTCGGCATTTAGCATTTATTGCTTATAAAACTCACCTCAAGATAACTGCGGGCATACTCATGTGTCCGCTGAAGTTGAGTTTGTTGTTGAATTTTATCTGCTGATAGTTCTTCATTAATATCTAGCTCACATCCCCATCTCCATCCATCGCTCCTTTTATCTATGTCATGTTACCATCCTGTACTGCCTCTATATTGCCGTCTCCATATCATACACTCAGAACCTTGTTAAATAAGATCTCATGTCTAGATGTAGAAGGAAATATATGTTTTTATAATTATGCTACTCCTTGCTGTCATCATACTACGTTTTAGGAACTACACAAAGAATTTTTTAAACCTACATCTGTAAGACAAAATACTATATTCGGGAAATGTAAAATGTGTATCTTTTTAAAACTGGAAAAGAATTGATCTTAGATCTTATACAGAAAAAAAGTAAATTTCCTGAGGTGTAACAAAGGTTTGACTTTAAATGATTCAGTCAGTATTATGTGTGATATATCCTAGGTCCTGGTTTTATCAATTTACTGATGTGCACTATTACTGAGGATGAAAAAAACTGCAGGCAAAATGTTCAGTTAAAGGGATGTTAAATTCTCGTTTAAAAAAATAATGATTACAACCGATATGAAATATTTCATAGATAAAGATTTATTTTAAAAAAAACAGCGTTTCACCCCTTTATTATATTAATTCTACATCTCTTCCTCTGTCTTCCTGTGCCAGTGGTGCCCAAGACTTTCTGTATGGGGAGCCCATCTTTCTGTCTATACAAGGATGCCTTCCAGGTGTCTACATGTCCTAAGAGCACTTGTATATATGACTTGCTGAACACACAGAGGAGAGGTGAAGGGTTGACTACACATTGTTGGTTACATAGGCAGCTCCATAAAGCATAGCTGACATCATTTCCGGCATAAGGATCGTGGTTCTTCCAAGTTCCAAGTACCGGAAGTGACATCACTGACGTCACTTCTGGCGCTGGGCTTACCTCTTGACTGCTTTAGCAGGGAGAGGGCGTTACTCTCCCTGCTAATGTCCGACCCCGCTTGTGCTAATAATGTGCGGGGTGGGATATTAGCAGGGAGAATAACACCCTCTCCTTGCTAGATCAGCGCAATTTCAAGAATCCGTAAAAAAATCCGGGATTTCTTGAAATCGGTCTTTGGCTGGGAAAGCCACATAAAAAACATGACTTTCCTGGCCAAAACTAGAGGGTTTCCAGGTATGCCATAAGGTCCTTATGACTAAGGTAGCCACTGAAAAACAGCAAGTGCCTGGTGCAGATACTGGGTGGTATGGTGAAAACACAATAGCTCTAGACCTCTATATTACCGTGGATACTTTGAAATAACATTTAAAATGCTTGGGCATAGGATGATTATTGTCCCAAGGTCTTGGAACTTTGAGCACATATTGAAGCACAGAAATCAAAACTGCCAATCCACAGTGCTTATAACGTTGAGTCCAGTCCAAGGTTGCACTAATGAGTGAATACGAATGAAGCAATATACACGTTTCGGAGATTCAGTAGTATGGCTGGATAGTTTTTATACTTACATTTGAATTTCTAGTCGGTTCTGTAAAAATCTGAGGTTTTCTGGCATTTGTCACAAACAAAGGTATTAAATAGAGTTGTGCTGTGGTGCACTTAGTAAGGCTGCTTTATAAATAGAGATGGTCGAATTTTTCGACTTCCTAACTTTGTGAGCTGATTGCAAAGCCCCTAAAAATGGTATCATCACCAAAATTGCTGGGGATGTAGAGAAGGGTTAGAAGAACATTTGAAAAATGTTTTGCTCTAGCACATGTAGTTTTTGCATAAATTAAGTTCAAAGTTAAAGTCGAAATTCCGATTTTCGAAATTTTTACTTGACTTTGAACTTAATTTGTGAAAAAACTATTTGTGTTAGAGACATACTTTTTTTTTTGCTGTATACCCCCAACCCTTCTCTACATCTGATGATATCATGCTCAGGGGCTTTGCAATTAAGTCGAAACCGTCGAAATGGTCGAATTTTTAAAAAAAAATTCGACCATCTCTATTTTTCTATTATTACGAAATTCAGTAGTTGGAAAGAAACGAAAGCTAACAGTACACAATTTTATATTATTTTTGAAGGTTTATTAACTCTTTAATGGTCAATGTTAAAGGCCAACTCCAGGGCACCCCTAAAGCCTTTGACATCTTTTCCCCTTTCATCACTTTGCTATAAAAGGGGGTGCTCATTAATGCACCTCCAGTGGTTATATCTTTTATGCTTTACACCCTTACAAAGTGAATTGAATTATACTGGTTTTGTGAATATTGCAGTCAATATACCTTATCTATTTTAACAACATTTATTTTTTACAATGGATTACTCATGCCCAACTACTTTTATTGTACACATGGAACTTGCCTTTAAACAGTCTACCAATAAGTCATTGTGATTATGATGTGATTACATAATGTTTTTCTTTCATATTCCTTTTCTACCTGTTCCATTGTTACACTTGTGTTATCTGAAAAGTCAATAAAAATGGATTGAAAATTTAAATGAAGAACATCCATGTGAAACTTTGTTCCTTTCAATTCTGTCAAATAACATGCATTCAACAATTAAATTATCCCTTTTAGATAACTTAGTTGTAGTATAGGTGAAGGCTACATTACCTTTTCAGTCAGTTAGGTGACTAAGTGAACATTATCCACTCATTTTATAACCCAACCCAATCATTTCAAAAGACATGTGCTGGCAACATCAGTTGAATAGCAAACAAAATAGGTAGTCAACCGTAGGTTATCCCAATCCTGTCCACTATAGATTCCTTGGTGTTTCTAGCTCAAAGATGAACATTTCCGCTTAAATCAATAGTCCTACAGATGAGAGAATAAAAATCTAGGGTCAGGCTCAGTAGCCGAGAGGGAGCAAGCACAAACGTAGTCAGGACAAGCGGAGGTAAGTAGCCAATGGTGTCAGGGGTATATTCCATGTAATCGCATAACAGGCTGGCAATCTCTGAATGGAAAATAATATTTTTATCTCACATTTAGTTCCATCATATTACACAGGGCCTCACATAATCATATAGCTAATTGTCTTTTAAAGGAGCTGACAATCTAATATCCTACCATAGCCATATGTTAGTAATACAATCTTGGTCATATTAACACAGTCTAAAGACAGTTTATATTTATAGGGAAAAATATTAAGGTGGGATTACACATGTAGATTTTTTCATTCCATCAATGAAGAACAAACGATTTTTGGGTTGATTGAGCAAAAATCTAGAATGGCCGATTTGTTCGATGGATACATTTTGTTCGACCTCGAACATGTTGGTAAATTTTTATCTCTCGAAAGTATTTTCATTCGATATCGGAGATGAACGAACAAAAAATCTAATTCGATAAATGAACGAACGATGTTCAACATCGAACAAAAAATCTAATTGGCAGTTGATTGAAGAAAAAATCTACACATGTAAATGCACCTTTAGCAGCTAGTGTTTGGAGAGTGGGAGGAAATTAAAGTACCAGAGGAAACTCATGCAGACATGGATAACACCATGCAGAAAGTAACTAGAGATGGTCGAATTTTTTTTTCAAAATTCCACTATTTTGACTTGCAAAGCCCCTGAACATAGTATCATCACCAAACTTGCTGGAGATGTAGAGAAGGGTTGGGGGTATACTCCAAAAAAGAAGTATGTCTCTAACACAAATCGTTTTTGCACAAATTAAGTTCAAATTCAAGTCAATATTTCGAAAATCGGAATTTCGACTTTATATTTGAACTTAATTTATGCAAAAACATGTGCTAGCACCAAACTTTTTATTTTAAATATTCCCCCAACCCTTCTCTACATCTCCAGCAATGTGGATGATGATACCATATTCAGGGGCTTTGCAATCAGCTCACAAAGTTAGAAAGTTGAAAAATTTGACCATCTCTAAAAGTAACCTGGCAGAGATATGAACAGGGAATGCTTGCCAATGATGCTAATGCTAATGACATCCTACTCAGTCATGTTCACAGACCAACCCATTTCAGTCACTTAGTATCTTACAGTGTACTCTGTAACTGCCCAATGATCTGCCCTAATGCTAAAACTTTTGCAATAAATTATGAAAAAGAAATGCAGTAGATCTTCATGCTTTTGGAAAACAATACTTTGCATACGAGGACAAAAATAAAAAAAAGTTTTTTAACATATACCGTATATACTCGTGTATAAGCCGAGTTTTTCAGCCCCAAAAAATGGGCAGAAAATGCTTGCCGCGGCTTATACTCGAGTCAGCCGATTGTCCACTAACCTAAGCTGAATTACTGTGCTGAATTTCAGGCAGGCAGCTTCCCTCTTCACTGCATATCTTCGCTCAGCTCTCCGTGATTGCCGACTAACAGCTGATCGAACAAACTGCACACTGCCACCTGGTGGCCAGTTACTAGTTCAAATACAACTCAATTCAAATAATAATAATATTCATGTGTTCTCTTAAATTTATTGAGGTTGGGGCACTAAGATGAATCCTGTTTGATTAATTCCTAAGGGCAATGGTGCTTTCTCTATATTTTTCTCATTTAGAAAACTCCACTATCTGACTCTGCATTTCTCATGTTCGGCCTATACTCAAGCCAATAAGTTTTTCACTTTTTGTAGATAAAATTAGGTACCTTGGCTTATACTCGGGTCAGCTTATACTCGAGTATATACGGTAGATTAAACTAGGTAAGAATTAAAAAAATACCACATTGTTGGATGCGCTATATTTGTTAAATTGGGTTGTTTTTTAAATTGCTCAGATATTGCTAATTATGTAGACTTTCTCACTGTCTACAATACTTATGCAGTTGTGCATACAGTATAGTAATCATTACTAAAAATGAAGAGTCATTGACTCTCAAAGGAGTTTGCCTACACTACATACTTTTCTCTATCACTAGACTTAAAATCCATTATGCAGCAAGTTATAGTT
>CM070033.1:177963507-177994116 GCA_036250615.1 Ptychadena robeensis | reverse complement strand
TGGGATGGTGGTCCCGCCAAATGGAGGTCTAAGTGGTAAGCTCTCTCTCCTCTATATAGTATATTACTATGTGTCCTAGCAAAGGCTATCCATGCAGTATTCACTCTTTCTTTCTCCAGCCTATCGGCCAGTGCCAGGAGGGCTAAAACTGCTTACTCATGTAGCAGTACCCATTCTCTGAATACTCTGACACTTTTTTATTGCAAATATCAATGTAAATATACAACTCGTGCTTTAAAAATAGCATCAATTGACCCAGTTATTGCACAGTTATTTACATATGGGAGGAGTCACAATATATATTCACAACAATAGACTGAGCTTACAACAGTAATAGCTGAGTTGTGTATTACCATTAACATTCTGAATTGGAATAATACAATTATGTGGCACAGACTCATCTCTTCTCTGTATGTAAATTTCTGCTCATGGATAAGTAAGTGCCAGATTGTAAAATGTGTCTCTCCATAAGTTGCTCAGAGGATTCAGAAAATGGATACTACAAGTGTATATACACATATTAAAGTTTTAGCTCTGAACCCTTAGCTGGAACAAAAATCTTCTTGGCTTGGCTGGAAGAAAAAGATTCCAACCTCATGAAATGCAGAGCTATTGCTCCCAGGATGTTTGGAACTATAAGAAAAAACATATTCTGACTATAAGACCCACATTTTATTTAAATGGGAAAAAAGTGTGTGTTGAGGCCTCCATACACCTTACAATTTTCCCTTACAATTTCTGTACAACCAACTTTTCTTCTACCCAAACCATCTAATATGAGGACCTTTCTAACCTTTCCAATCACTATGTATTCTATCAGGGAGGACCCGGCACTACATACCAGTGATATATACCTTCCAATCACTATGTATTCTATCAGGGAGGACCCAGCACTACGTAGCAGTGATATATACCTTCCAATCCCTATGTATTCTATCAGGGAGGACCTGGCACTACATAGCAGTGATATATTCCCTTCTAATCACTATGTATTCTATCAGGGATCCATTAAACTACATAGGTATTGTAAGAGCTAAAGGAAATTGTATGGAGTGATCTCAAGGTCTATGGGGGGTTAAAACTGTATATATATATGTAAGGATTGTGCCCATACAAGGGATACCTGTGCAATCGGCCTGCAGTCGCGGGTCAATCAAAAGGGAATCAATGTGCAGCACTTTGCACATTGATTCCCATTTGATGGGGACCCTGGTCTGGTGTTGTGGCATATTTTCCTACTGGAAGGACATGTCCGTAAATCCTGGTTCGATTTTGTAATAGATTCAAGCACAATCAAGCACTGTGAATGTGCATGCTGCTCTATTGTGCTCGAATCTGTTACAAAATCGAGCTATGTACTGACTGACACTCTTATACCAGAGCTGTCAACCTTCCAGTTTTGTCGAGAAAGTCACGTTTTTTTATGTGGCTTTCCTGGCCAAATCCTGATATTAAGAAATCCCAGATGTTGCACATTATCCACACAAGCAGGGTGGGGCATTAGCAGGGAGAGTAACACCCTCTCCCTGCTAGATCAGCCAAGAAGTAAGCCCGGCACCGGAAGTGGCGTCAGTGACGATTAGATCAAATTTTTTGACTTGCTAACTTTGTGAGCTTATTGCAAAGCCCCTAAAAATGGTATAATCACCAAAATTGCAGGAGATGTAGAGAAGGGTTGGAGGAACATTTAAAAAAAAAAAAGGTTTGGTCTTGCACATGTAGTTTTTGCATAAATTAAGTTCAAAGTTAAAGTAGAAATTCAGATTTTTGAAATTACTTGATTTTGAACTTAATTTGTAAAAAAAATTATTTGTGTAAGAGACATAATTTTTCTATGTAGTATACCCCTAACCCTTCTCTACATCTTCAGCAAGTTTGGTTATGATACCATGTTCAGGGGCTTTGCAATTAACTCAAAGCCATAGAAATGGTCGAAATTTTGAAAAAAAAATTCGACCATCTCTAGTGACGATAAGTATACCGGAAGTGACGTCACTTTCTGTATGTCCTCTGCTTTTTTTTTTTTTTTTCCAAATGTACAGCTATGCATTATACACCCATTCCAGGTAACAAGTAAGTAAAAGTTTACTCCAAAATTTTTTTTTAGTATAAATTAAAAAGAGTTGTCTTCAGTATTGTAGAGATCATAGCAGGAGCAGAAAAATTCAAAGCCAATTTTTTTTTCAGCTTTAATTTAGGTTCCACTTTTAGCAACAAATTCTCTTTAAGTAAAAAACAAATAGCTGGGGCTTGGACCTGGCATGTGTTGGATCGCACAGCTCCGTGCCAATCTTTCTACATATACTTTTTTTTTCTAAAAGCTTTTGAAAATGAACCAGCTCAATGTAAACTGTGAACAGAAAACAAACCATGAAAGAGAGATTTCTAAAAATAATCTAAAAAGCACAGAAGCGTAGAAATGGAATTGCTGAAATGAAACAGATGTATATTGATAAATGACTGATACGGCAAGATGGAGCAAACACATTTTTATATCGAGTAATTTTCCACCAAGAATCTCACCAAAAAAAACACTGGAAAATGACTGAAAGAGATATATGAAGTCAATTCCACATTCCGAGGCCATTGCTTATGATTAGTACAATTAAACATCAGTCCTGACATATAGTAATATAAGCCCGGGCAGAAAGCAATTAAAAAAATCCAATTATTCGGGATCTTTGTTAAAATCATTCTTAATTCCTGTTAAACTGACGTTTTAAAGGATTGTGATTTAACTACTATAAAGATAATCTGAATGTGGGTTTGGTTGCATTAATCTTTCCTACCATGCTGTGAAAACATTGATTTATAATGATATAAAAAAGAAATGATAAATCCGAGATATGAGGAGCGGGACAATGTTCCCAAGCCTAAGTAATTGAGTGTAATTATATAAAGAGGTGCGTGAAATAATGTGCTATATTGTGGAATGTGACAGTTTCTGGGGGTTACTGAATTTATAAAAAGTAAAAGACTTAAAACTAGAAAGGATTTGCTTAAACCTAAATGATCATAATACCTTTGAATTCAAAATACTTTGAGAAGCATGAAACGCAATTTAAAAAGGGAATCTGTCACCAGGAAAAGAACACCTGGACGTGCGGATAGTCCACCAATTTGGGAGAAGAAAATATGTGAATGTAAAAAATCCAGATCCAACAATTGTGTTTGTTTCCTCTTCCATATAATTGTATTTTATTGTTTAAATATACTGTATTTTTGGACCAAAAGACACACTTTTTCACCCCAAAATTGGGGACAAAAAGTGCCTGTGTCTTATGGTCTGAATGCGTGACCCCCGCGGCCACTTGGCTGCCGGTGGTCGCACCTTGGCTTCCCGCCAGCTCTCCCGGCATGGAGATTAGCCAGGGAGCTGGAGGATCTGTGAGATGTGAGATGCCGGCCAATCTCTGGCTCTTCCATCTGAACTGTGTATTTGCCTATGCCAGCACAGCTCAGAGCCCTGAACTGGCATAGGCAATATAAAGAGATATATAGATAAACAGAAACAGCTGATCAGCAGAGGGAGAGAGGAGAAGCTGTTGGCCCCCCTTCCTCCTGCCAATCAGTGCTGTGAGTGTACTGCTGCTAGTGACACCTACTGGTTGGATTGAATATTGCATTCATTGCATTAACCCAATTGATGTGAAAACTTATTAAATAATTTTTTTCTGGTTTTCCTGCCCTAAAAACTCTTATGGTCCGGTGTGTCTTATAATCTGAAAAATACGGTATGTTTTAACCTTTAAAAAAACATTACCCTACCATACACCTTTAGATAACTCTGTAAAATTTTCATTAGGTCTACCAACAACTATGTAGTGCGGGTCCTCCCTGTTAGAATGCATAGTGATTGGAAGGTTTAGAAAGTTCCTCATCTAGAACAAAAGTTGTACAGAAATTGTATGGTAAGATTGTAAGGTGTATGGAGGCCTCTACACTTTATGGGACTATATGATGGACATAAGCTTCAGTATTCAAAGCATTCAGGACAACCATGGACTTATTTTGGCAAGAGAATGAATCATTGCCTCCCTGCTTATAAAGCCAGACATGAATATTAACCCCCTGGCAGTCCAGTTCCATTTGCATGGAGGTGCTTAAAGAGGTAGGAAAAATTTAAACAGAGAACCCATCTATGGTGTCAATGGTGTGCTGCCTGCACTTATGCCTGTATTGTCTGACAATGATGGCATAACAATAAGCTTCCAGGAAGACCTCACTGGCCATCCTAACTGGAAGATGCCACTGGATCACAGAGAACAGGTAAGTTACTTAGAGTGTGGCTTAGGATTACCGCTTTTGGTAGTAAAAACATACCCCAAGTCACATTTGAGAATACAGAAAAACAGTAGCAACGAAGGGGGGAGGGGGGGGGGGGCTGGTGTCTTCCACCTTCCAATAAATGGATTAATCAAACAAAAACAACAATAACGCAACATATTATTCCCCCTTGTCAGAAATTGAGATTGAACTCTAGGACTTTTCAGGCATATTTGATTCACCACAATCGTTAAAATATATACAAGTTTTTTATTTTTACATACACGTTTCTAAAAGATATTCACAATATTTTGACATGATTCCAGCAGTGGTAGGATCTTTACATATATAGTTTACCGTCACATACAATGAGATAAAATCAAATCAGATTACATGATCCACATAAATACATATTTCAAAGTTTCAAATCTGTAATGGACGTCTTCTCCAACAATTGGCTTCATCAGGAGATCCTGCCATTACTATAATATTAGCTGGTCATGTAATGTACTAGATGACACCCCAGGTGGGGTGGGCCCCAGGTGGCCACCACCAGGCCAACCATCCACACCCCAGCCGACATAGGAGGCCAGGAGAGCGGGGGACATTTGGTAGGGGCCAGAGGCGTCCGCGGCCCCCCCAGAACCACCGCCAGGACATGACCGCCCAGGGTCCCAGTGGATTCCAAACGGCAGTCAGGCTTCCACGCCCCAGGTGTGTGTGGTTTGAGAATACTTCCAGGGGGGTTAAAAAAAAAACCTTGAACTAATCCTTGCTATTCTTAAAATACCAATCTTTCATACTAATAAACTTGGTTTCGAAAGGAGACAACAAGGTTTGGACATATAATGTATGTCACAGGTAGGCATGAATTATGTTCAATCTCAAGTATTATTATTTTGGGTTTTACCACCAAAAAATTCCCTTTAAACATATAATACTAAACTAATTACCAGAAATACATAGAGGGAGAGGGGAAATTTAATCAACATGATTATTGTTGCTACAAACAGCAGAGAGAGACATGTATGGACATCCTAATAATAGGAATGGGATTATAATTTGACTCTGTTGGGAGTTTAACTCCATGTATACAATCTATGCAATTTATGCAGGAATTCATACTACCACCTCTGACAACTACCAGCCAATGGGATTGCTGCCTTTTGTATCTTAACAACAATATGATCACATTTTTTGTAAGGTGCATAGTGGGCAGCATCCTCACTGGTTGGTGGTCGTTGATGATGGTACCAATAGGAATGTTTCCTGTAAGCAAAACCAGCTAGTTTGTGTCAATGCACTCTTTTAAAGAATGCTGCCCAAACATTTAGTGAGTTGAACCTGGATATCTTTGCCCAACACTACACAATGACAACCCTCAATCTTGCAGTAGTTAAGTCCATTTGGCAGGACAACAGGAAGAAACAGGAAAACATGCGTGCATAGAGGAGTTTTGTAGATCGTTTTTATTATTTATTTGCATATTTAGGTTGGCTTTTAACCATGTGTAAGGTATCACATTATCCTATTAACATCCCATTAATATACAATTACCAGGCAGATAAGTAAATATACATGCTTGTAACATCATTATGGTCATTATTAATATGGCCTTGTTAATGGGGGCATAAAAGAAGTTAGTTAGTTAACCGTCCCTGGCGGTCCTATTTTTTCAGTAAATTGTGAGGATGTAAGGACCCAGGACGACTATGCCTGTGATATAACACAGCCCTCACCTTCCCAGAGTCATCAATAACATCAGGGAGGTGGATCCAGTGACGAGCCAAGAGCTGGTGAAGGTAAGCTACACTCAGGGGGCATACAACCAGGGGGGTTTATTAAAGTGTGCAAGATTAATTCACTGACTAATGGACCATACCTCAGATTTGTCAATAGAATCTTAGTGCCAACCCAAATAAAGTAGTAGTGGTAGAGTTGTGAAACTGGCCCTGGATGTTTAGTTTTCTTCAAGATTCTGCTGCAGATCGCCTGTGTGGGATGACAGCATCACGCACAGCCGGTTGTGCAGAGAATATACGGCCAAATTTTGCTTTTAAGCATTAGATTTGTGGACGATTCCCCGGCAAAATCTAAGCGTCTATACCAGCTTTAGGGATTTAACCAAATGGTAACAATAAAACATGTTCATAGTAATTTTGGTGACAACGCTCTTTAAATATACATCCACACATGCTAATATGATAAGGTATGCATGTACAATAAATTAATCTTATTAAAAATCTCCAGACACCTGTTGAGCCCCCCAGCTAGTGATGGGTGAACTTGGGCCAAGTCCTTTTGCGAACAGGGGGAGATTCAAATTCCCTGCCTATTTGCGGGGACTTTGAATCAGGAAAACTGGAAGTGATGTCCCTTACAGTACCTGGAACGCTGGAAAACTGGAAGTGATGTCACTTCCAGTACCTGGAACGCATAATTCCTGGTTCGGGTTGCTGGACGTAGCGTCACTTCTGGTTTTCGGAGCCGATTTTTTTACTCGAAGACCAGGTTTTCTACTGAAAAAATTCTTCCTCTGGCAGGATCTTGCTGCTCCTGATCCGGCCAGTGGAAGAATAATAAGCTTCTTCTTGCCGGCGAACGGGGCGAACACCCATACTGTTTGCCGGCTAGAAGGAATACGAACATCCATGTTTGCAGCCTGTCTTGCAGACAGTTGGGCCATCACTACCCCTAATCCAGTTCCCTTATTAGAAGTGACTCAGGAAAAGAAGATCATTCAAGTCAACTAGTGTCTACAAGGAAAAGACAGATAAACCAGATAAAACACATGCATTGCAAACATATCCCATTAGCTCTGTTGGATTGTATAAAAAGCAAACCTGCGCATATCTTATCCGAAAGGTTTGTTTAAAAAAAAAAGAGACACAATTTTGTTCCACCTAACGTATCCCACAATGTATTTATTAAAAAAAGCTTCAAAAGTAAGTATGTATTAAGTCATCAGTACGCAACATTGATTATAATGCCATCCTTGTTTTTAGTCCTCAAGGTTTCCTTAAAAAAGCCTGTTGCGCAAAACATATCAGAGCACACCTGAAGCACAACAGGTTGATATTTTTTCTTCCCACCTAGCTGGGGAAACCTCCAACTGTAAGGAGGGAATGTATGGAACCCCCTTTCCGCTTCATGAGGCTTCTATGAAAGAGATCTTGGATTACCGTCTTTAAAGATAAAATTGGCAATGTTGTATAAGAAAAGCTTAACTAAATGTTTCTTAAAGATGTACCGTATATACACGTGTATAAGCCGAGTTTTTCAGCCCAAAAAAATGGGCAGAAAATGCTCCCCTCAGCTTATACTCGAGTCAGCCTGGGTCCACTCACCTAAGCTGAATTACCATGCTGAATTTCAGGCAGGCAGCTTCCCTCTTCACTGCATATCTTCCCTCAGCTCTCCGTGATTGCCGACTTACAGCTGATTGATATAAACAAACTCCACACTGCTACCTGGTGGCCGGTTATTAGTTCAAATACAATTCAATTCAAATCATAATAATCCTGTGTTGTCTTAAATTTATTAAGGTTGTGGCACTAAGATAAATCCTGTTTGATTCATTCCTAGGGGCAATGGTGCTTTCTCTATATTTTTCTCATTTAGAAAACTCCACTATCTGACATTGCGTTTCCCACTGTCGGCTTATACTCGAGCCAATACGTTTTTCCAGTTTTTGTAGATAAAAAGATAGGTACCTCGGCTTATACTCAAATTGGCTTATACTCGAGTATATACGGTAAATATTTTCCAATGTGTACAGTATAAGGTTATTTATTTTTTGTTGTCTTGCATGGACAAGATAACTTTTTTGCTCTTTGAATTTTTTGGATTTGATAGCCCACGGAATTTTTCCGGAAAGTGGGGTGGGGGACTGGAAGAGACTCAAGCAAAGGGAAAGATCAAAACAGAGAGGACATCTTCTAAACCCTAGAGCATAACTGCATGTTTCGGTTCCACCTAATGTATTCAGCGTGCATTTCCTGTTCCCTGATAAAAACCAGTTCTACTTAAAGATGAGCACAAATACATAGTCATGTTTACTAAATCATCCTTGGCTCGTACAATGAGTTTTAGAGCAACATGTGAGCAATCCAAATCGTGTTTGTGATGCAAATTAAACGATTTACAAAAAATATGTACGGAAAAAAGAATGTTATTTACAAAGCAAATCAGCTGATAACAAGGCTGATTACCAAATTCAACCTTTGACCCCCCAGGTCTGTATGAAGAAAGGATAACTGTGCCGGTTCTATAAAGGGTCCTTTAATGTGATCTTGAACAGTTGCCAATGAAGCTTTTTGTATCCTGCTTGCTATTCATGCTGCATACAGTGTGCCAGGCATTTTAAAGTATGATTGACTTTTACACATTAGAACAAAAGTTCTGTATGAGATTTTAATTGGAAATCTTTCCTCTGTGACATTTTAGAATCTTCTACTGAATCTGAATGGTACAAAGTACTGAAAAGTCAATGTGTGACTCACAGAAAGACTCAGAAGCAGATCTCCCTTTTGTTTAAAGAGCCCAAATTCTCTTCAGGTGATTGCAGGTATCTGTGGGTAATGATATTAGCACGGCCTTTATGTACAATAGGTTACTGTTTGAAATTTTTTATTAAGTGAATCACTTCAAAAGCTTGTTTTAAACCATCACAGTAAACCTGCTTCATGCAGGGATATAAGCAAGGATCACTTTTGTCAATGCAGGGTAAGCTTATATAAAGACAAGCTTTATGTTAACTCTTTTAAGCATGGGGCATCTCTGACTTTTTATTTATTATTTCATGTTGACAGATCCAGTGATATGGTATAAAATAAAGACATGCCTCATTTGCATATACTGTATTTTTCTGACTATAAGACACGCTTTTTTACCATTAAAATTGTAACATGTCCCTGCATCGTATGGTCCAAATGTGTAAAAATGTTTTTTCTATTTTGTCCCAACCCTCTTGGGAGCAATAGCTTTGCATCTCAGGAGGCAGACATTTTGTCCATTCCCTCCAGCCAAGCCAAAGAGCCACTGCCATGAAGAGATCTTAGCTGCATTGGCACTAGCAGTACCCATTCTCTGAACACACTGACCAACCAGCTGGGTGAATTGAGATAGCAAGAGTTAACATTAACGTTCTGCATTGCGGTAAATACATTTTGTGACAAAGACTCCTCCCATATGTAAATAGGTACTCATGGGTTGTTCAGTGCCAGATTGTAAAATGTGTCTCTCCATAAGTCAGTCAGTGTGTTCAGAGAATGGGTATTGCTAGTGTATAGGCACATGATAAGTTTTAGCCCTGACACTCTGCTGCAGAGAAGACCCCCCTCCTAGCACTGGCCTATTGGCTGGAGGAATATAGAGGGAATACTGCATGGTCCAGTCCCGCCTACTTTGCTGGAACATTCTGTATATTCACTTGATATCTTAATGGCTTTTTCCTAATTTTGTCTCCAAATCTTTGGGTGCATCTTATGGTCCGGTGCATCTTATAGTCCAAAAAATTGGGTAATCTTTTTTTTTTTTGTAAGATGATGATGAAAGAAGTCCCTTTAGAAGTCCACAATATATTTCTGCTAATAGGAACTACTGTTATGTTCATTCCACCATAGACCCTATCACTGCACACATGGAGGTGTAGAAGTAAATATCTATATCATAATGGATGGGCATTGCTCTATTCCTCCTGTGTCATTACCTGTACCTGTGTGTTATTGTGTGTTGCATCTCCACTCTAATGTATTGTACAGCGCTGCGTAATATGTTGGCGCTATATAAATAAATGATAATAATAATAATAATAATTGCTGTCCATCAAAATAGATGAAAAAATTCAGAGACACTGCTGTCCATCATAATGGATGGCCAGGCACTGCTGTCCATTGTAGTGGTCAGGTTGAGAGGCAAGGGCACCCATTATACAGGCTGGGAAGATGGAGCAGCACTGTTGTTCATCAATATTGTATGACTATGTGAAGAGGCAATGGTATCCATCATCATAAATAATGGGCAAATTGAGAGGTGCTGGTGTCCAATATAACATATAGGCATGATGCATTGCTCTCCACCATACTAGAATCAAAGGTGGAGAGCCACTGCAGTGGGGTGAACACACATTAAATAAACTAAGCGAACAGTTTCTTTGGGATAATAAATCAATTACATATATAGTAACATCAGAATTATATACATAGCAGCATCATGACTGATACTATTTTGTTTTTGGTTGCCACCAAATGCAGGTCCTGTATGAGATTTATAAAAAAATAAATCTACAGGTAACTCATTGAATCATTCATTGATGGTTTATGTTCTAATCAAAAAGGTTATTCAACTATGTTTTTCAACAGCTATTCAAATTAAACTTCTCTGCTGATTTCCAAATCTGTAATTCTGTCCCATATATTTTTTAAAGATAAATGTCTTTAACCTCCTGAGCGTTTGCCACGTGGCACGGTTTTTTCAAAACACAATATGCTCCGCCGTGATTTCCTGCTCAGCTGGAGGACCTACACATAAGCCCGGCGTCACTGGAGACGCCGGACTTATGCTGAAGAAAGGCGACGCCCCTCCAGTTTGACGGAGGTCTATGGCGCCGCCTACCCCCGCCCCCTTCGCGTCACCGGTGACGCGATCGGGGGCGGACCCCCGATAGGGCATTGAGGGAGTGATAGGGAATACATGCCGATGCTCCCGACCGCCGTCAGAAGACGGCGAGACCTCGAGCGTGCCTCTCGTTAGCTGGGGCTGAGTTTCATGTATCATGAAACTCAGCCCGAGTTAACTCGGGGAGAATGCTCAGAAGGTTAAGTGGAAAGCCCCCCATACACCTTCAGATTCCTCCATACAATTTCCATCAGATCTACCAACAACTATGTAGTATAGTGGCCTCCCTGATAGAATACATAGTGATTACAAGGTTTTGGTAGAAGAAAAGTTGTTTGTACAGAAATTGCATGGTTATTGTATGTGGTGTATGGGGGCCCGAATATATATCTCCAGTATACAGTAGAACTCACCATTTACCTGCAAAAAAGCATAATACATAAGTATGAAAATGTTGACAATGTTGTACATATGTACAATTATATTGTCATACAGTTGTGCCTGCTTGGAATCTGCTTCATTGACAACAGAATAGTTGTATGGCAGTTATGTTTGTTTTGGCAGAATAAATATAATATGCAGCATACGTCTTACACATATATAACTTTCATAGGCACAATAGTACCAGTGTCTGAATGATTGAGAATTGGCAAGAGAAATATTGTTGCTGGCATTCCCCTTTATCGCCCATCTATGTTACAAACCTCTCTAGGAACCCCCTAAAATGTTCCAACAATAATAAGTATATTATAGGTGTGACCTGACATTGCTGAAAACATGTATAGCTTAGAGTGGAATTGTCAATAAAACTTTATGTACAAGTGCTATTTCACATTCTGCCACTAGATGTCACCATGACAACACACATTGCGTTCGCAATATACACATGTACAAGTGCCAATTTTCACAATAAAAGTAATAATGACTGGAGATCCCAAATTCTCAAATTTACTGAGAAAATTAGCCCAAAACTTACAACTATTGCCTGTGCGGTTCATCACTAGACATAAAGCACATAAGGTCAATTTATTGTGCTATTTAATTAAACATTTAATTAAACAAAAGCTGTAACATGCAATATTAAGGTAGGCATACATGGGCCAATTCCCATCTGATTTTTCGACTGTTCGACCGCTGTGCGTGTTCCCACCGGTCGCTCGGCCGCAATCCAAAGTAATGTCCGGCACACAAAGGATGCCACCAATCCTCAATCACCTATCGAGTGAGAATTAGCTAGTGTATGGCTACCTTTACACACACATGCATCAGACTTGTGAAAAACAGCATCCATATTACCCTGAGAGTGAAAATCACACTAATTTCCCAACAAAATGTTTGCTAGTTCATATTGCAGAGCTGATCACCAAAGATCTATTGAAACTTTTCTTTATTCAGTGTAAAGCCCCCCATACACCACATACAATTACCATGCAACTTCTGTACAACCAACTTTTCTTCTACCAAAACCATGTAATAGGAGGACATTTCTACACCTTCCAATCACTATGTATTCTATCAGGGAGGTCACTATACTACATACTTGTTGGTAGGTCTCATGGAAATTGTATGGAGGAATCTCAAGGTGTATGGGGGGCTTAAGCCTGAACTCCACACTAGGTAAGTAAAACAACACATATTTGAATTGTATGATTTATTTTATCTCGGTCATTACTCAAAGATGCTGGTTTCACTTGGTGATATATCGAAGCAACAAATCTGTTTTAAAAATACAGCAATAGTACAAAAAACATGTAAATCACAAAAAAGAGCATTACAGGTAAAGCTTACAACGTATATGTACTCACAAAAGAAATATTGTTATTTCTACACAACCCAACACCAAGCACAATCCATGGGACTAGGAGGTAGGGATTGTTCAGACTTGAATTGCTGTCTGTGTTGGGTTTTGCCATCTCTGCTTATATTATGACTATTATAACAAGGACTGAGAGTGAAAGATAATCCAACATTTGTGTTGTCATTGGAGCAGAACAAGGTATACAGTTGTAAATACTGTTTCAGTGACAACCATCTATGACAGTGGTTCTCATTTTTTTTTAAATCCACAACCCCGTAAATGACAACGCGAAAGTTCCTAATACCGAAAGTGACACTCCGCGACATAACTTTCAGCACGATCAGTTAAGTGTAATGCCCCCTCCTTTTTATTTTCCAACCCCGAAAAAATGTGCAAATGATGTGTGGGGTGGGAAGTTAGGAGGGAGTGTAATGCTCCATCCTTTTCTCCTTACTTCCCACCCAGCTTGTTTTCAGTGAACTTGACGACCCCTGTGACATGGTCATTTGACCCACAAGGGGGTCCTGACCCACAGGTTGAGAATCACTGATCTATGAGAATACTTCCAGTATTTTGGAGAGATTTCCTCTCACATCAGCTTCATGTTTCACAGGTGTCCTGACATGAGTAAGGTTGCCATATAAGGGTCAATTACTTTGCGATTTGGTTGTTGATTCGATTATATTGCGCAATAAAAAAAAAAGGATCTCCAGTCAAACATCGATCAATTGTACTCCCATCACTACCGCTTTCCAAAAGATGGGGACTGGAAACCAAAAAACTACACGCAAATGTAAACTATTGACTGAAAGTCAGCAACTGCTTGATCGATGTTTTGTTTGAAATAGATAATTTTGCTTGATTATAACAGGTTGGCAGGAATCAATTCTGGTTCAATCAACATAAACAGAACGATTTTGTTGATCAACCAGAAATATCAAACCATGTCTTTCAATGGACACAAACCAAAAGTAATAAAAAAAAACAAATATACGTGAAGAGCTGTGGTTTAAGAATGTCCCATCTGACACATCATTATCGCTGTAGCACCCCTGTAGTTGCGGGTGACCTACCATTATGCATTGGGCGGGAGTGCGCACGGCTGACGATTGCCCTCAATCAGCAACTATGGACAGCTTTAACTATCAAGCCACTTTCCACCTTTAGCTTACCAATAGTGATGGCCGAACATCAGCCTGGACTGTCCACGAACGGGCGGGTCGGACTTTTAAAGAAGTCCGCCGTCCGCCTGTTCGCGGACACATTCAAATTCCCCGCCTCTAGGCGGGGAATTTGAATCAGAAAAACCGGATGTGACGTCAGTGACGTCACAGCCGGTCCCTGGAACGCATCCTGGAACGCATAGTTCCTGGTTATGGGAGCCGGATGTGACGTCACTGACGTCACTTCCTGCTCCGAGCCGATTTTTTCACTAGAAGGCCGGCTTCATGCCCTGTCTTCTAGTGAAAAGATTCTTCCTCCGGCACGATCTCGCAGGTTCTGATCCTGCCGGAGGAAGAATATAGATCTTCATCTCGTCGGCAAACGGGGCGGGTCGAACACCCGTACTGCTCGCCGGCGTGACGGAGGGCGAACATCCATGTTCGCCGCCGAACTGTCCGCCTTGCGGGCAGTTCGGCCATCACTGCTTACCAACACGTTCCTATAGGTGATCAAAGAGTATATTTTTAAAAATGTAAAGATGTTGCAAACCAAACCTAGATTACCTTTTCCATACCAGAATTTTTCCATACCAGACATTGAATCTAGTGGATGTTGGAATAGCTCATCATGCTTTCATAATAAACTATCCGTTGACCCCTTTACACTCACACTTTTACCACTTTCATGCTAAACTTACCATCAATTCCCTTTAACCTCCCTGGCGGTTCACTGAGGTGCAGATTTCTGTACCAAAAGTGCTTACAGTGTTTGCCTTTCCGCCCCCATCGGCGTCACCGGTGACGACCGATAGGGGCGGAAGGCTCGTGCTGCTGCAGTTGTAGAAATGCTGCAGGCACACAAGAGGCCAGCGGCGTTTTGCGCCTGATTCCGGCACGGACGCAGTTTGATTCACGATCAGAATGCGCCAGTACTTGCTCCAGGTGGGCGCGTTCATTTTGCAATGATCACCAAGCGCTTACCCAGAATGCACATGGTGATCATTCGCAAGATCGGCCACACGAATAAAGCACTATGGCCGGCTTCAGAGGTACAGAAAACAAAACATTTTTTTGGAAAAAAAAATATTAATTTTTTTTTTTAAGTTTACACTTGTTTTCTTTTCGTTTGATTTGGATTGGATAAAACATTTATAAAATATTTATCCAATCCAATCAAAATAAAAAACAATGTAAAAAAAATGAAAAAAAAAAAATCTAAGAAAAAAAAAAAATTTCTGTACCTTTAAATCTCCGAACCCGCCGCGATGACAGTCATCAGGCCACAAAGAGAGCCGATCAAGGAGATAGCCGGAGACCTATTTCCTATTTGCTATTTCCGGAACGGCTCGTGTGCAGCCGGACACACGATCCCACTATCAGGAACGTGACGAGCGTTTCTGCTAGCGGGATCCACTTTGAGCTGGCTATAGAAAGACATTTCTATAATCCAGACTCAAAGTAAAAAAAAAAGATTAAAAAAAGACGGGGATCGGGGTCCCGCCTCCGGACGTCAAGTCACTCCGGGACCCGGAAGCAGACGGAGGCGCCAGAGATGAGGCGGCGGCGGAGCAGGTGAGCTCCCCCGATGTGCCCGAACCAGTTCGGGCGTATCGATAGTTGCAGTGTGCCTTTGCCCGAAACTGGGTTCGGGCATATCGCTAGGGAAGGTTATACATAGTTACTTCCAGTTCTCACTCAACATAGTTTTTCAGCCTCAAAAAAAAAAGTTAATTAAAACAATCGATGTGTGAGGTTCTAGTTTATTTGAAAAACTGTTCTATGATTAGTGTCAAGCAGACATGTGCTCCACTCATGATTTTCACCTACAAGATGACTAACAGCCGAAGGGTAATCGCACCAGTGACACATTGTTCGTGCACCGCTACGTTCCGAGGATTAGATACCATATCTGAAATGATAGCATTTTCTTAAATCCAGAAGTTTAACAAATTGCCCTATCTCTGAAGGCTGACATATGGATATGCTCACTCACATGTGAATAATTTCCTCTGACATTTAAATTAAACATTCATAAAGGCATCAGACCGGCAAGTCTTGTAACTAGTGCTATATATTGTTTGAGGCTGACTTGATGTTTCCTTTACCAATACATTACCGGGCTTAAGCCACTTCGATTTATAAGAAGACTGCATAATGCAATCCAACAGTAACATGTTTGTCAGTCCTAATGATATCAGTTTTCCTTATTAGTAGGTCAGACTCGGGGATAAACCAATCCACAATTTAGTTCACATACCTAAATTACTAAAAATACTTTTACGTCTATTTTTACGCCTATGTCTAGTGTTTACACAACATATATGTTTTCATACTAGTGTATGCAAGTTAATTCATTTGTAGGCTTTACACTTATTAGTATTTCTTATATTCCCATTGATAGTGATATTACCCCTGACATTAACCTCCTAGTGTGGTAATGACGAATCAATTTGTCAGGGTTTGTTTGATAACAACTCCAGGCTCGCATGACCGCCCCACATCCCAGGAACGCCGGCACCACCCCCAATCAGTGAAGCGGAAGGGTAGGGCCATGCCATAGACCTCCATGTTAAAGCGGACCTACACATTGTAGGTCATTTGCACTATCAGCATCAGGCTGCCAATAGATAGGGCAATCACTGTCCGAAAAGAAAATAAATAATCTTAAAGCAGGAAAGACAGTTTTACGAGGTATCACAACCATGCGTGACGTTGAGCCGAGGCGCCGAGGTCCCTTGTTAGAGCTGATACTGCCGGGAAAGCATCAGCTGTTAGTGGGCCCCGAAGCATTGCTGTGCTCTGTGATGTCACTATCACAGTGTGTGTGTGGCGTGCTGTGCTCCCTCCCTCCCCCTCCCCCCCCCCTCTCTCTCGGAAGTATCATGGAAGTGGTACATCTGTGAAGTGATTGTGGAGGACCGTAGAAGGAGACATTGCTGGGACTGCAGCAGCACAGAGGAGATAATAAGATATTTTAAATTACACCCAGTAAACCCCATGTCATGTCCTGTCCCCATCCCCATAACCGATGATCTGGAGAAGAGAAACCTTCCCAGACATGGAAGTGTCACTGTGAGGTGATTGTGGAGGAGAGTAGAGGAGAACATTGGCTGGTGGAGCTGGCAGCAGAGGAGAAAAGAAATAACCCAGTAACCCACAGCGCCACACCAAACCAGCTGGATGAATGAGAACACTTCCCGACATGGAAGGGCACGGAGGGAGTGGAGGCCGGGAAGAGGAGCCCAGCGGGGACTGCCAGCAGAGGCAGGAACAAGAAAAACCCGCTACCCAAACCCTGTCACCCCCACAATCCATGTCCCCCCCATATCAACCTGCAACCACTGAAACCCCTTCACCACCAACTTCCAGTACTCAATCTCTCCTGCTCCTACAGTGGTCCTCCTTCAGCTTAACTCCTGTCTCTGGAAGGCACTACGAACTGTCCGCACCATAACCAAACCCTTGGGATGGGAAATCAGGTCTGCAGGGGAGGGGCACCAGAAGGCACTTAGTAATGTCCACACAGAATGGCGGCGAAGTAGATTCAGGACAGGCCAGACCGTACGTAAGATGGTGACCTAAGGAAATGAGGAAGTGACGGATTGTAAGGACCTAGTTTTATTTCTCTGTGTAGCAGTTCTCACAGATGTATACTGCTGACAGGTGTGTAATAGCGTCCGTGTCCTAGGTAATGTGGGGGATTTTTTTTGGAGTTACTTTTAATGGAGGGGCATTAGTTTCCCAGCCCACGTCGCTGACGTCATTGATATGGGCAGACCACTAGGGGGGTTAATTCAGTTCTTCTATTCTCAAGGAATAGGAGCACCAACCTGTCTATCTTTTTTGACAATAAACACCAGCAAACTTATTTTAGGGGTTTTTCTGTTCTCCCTTCATCAGGGCTGGTAGTAGCACAGGACAGAATTCGGTGTTTTTACCCTGATATCTTCAGTGCTTTTTTCTTGTGCAGCCAGGAGAGCTACATAGAGGTTCAGGTATCATCCAGGGCCAACATCTACCTCAAGGAAGGAGACTTTGGCTCAGAAATGATATAATAAGGTAAGTTCTTCTGAAATGTCATGTGCGAGTGTGTTTTGGGGTAATGCTTTCTTAATGTCAAGGTATAGAAGCACCACCCTGTCTAAGAAGATCATGTACATCTCTTTTTCCACGTCAGCCAACACATTATAGAAAATTTTACTTTGACTTTCAATATTACTGTCCCTCCAGTAATGGGGTTTACCGCCTTCAAAGCAACAAGTGCAACCAATGATGTTTTGTTGGAGAAACAGGACAGAGTTTGCAAAGAAGAATTTATTTTCATAAAAAATGCAAAGAAGATGATTACTGCACTATCATGGGACATTATTTCTCCCAACCTGACCTATAAATGACAATATCTTGAATTTGGACTTTTCATGCTTCGGCAACATTCTAAGGGCCTGGATTGAGGATTGAAAATGGACTGTTCTACCAGTTAAGCACTTATCAAAACAAGAATGTTCATTTATTTCTGGAACATGCAACAGGGTGATGGTGTGGGGAGGGGGATGATGGCTTATTGGCTGTTTTAGATCTACAATCCAAGTAAGCTCCTTACTATTGCCCTATGGAACAAGGCCTGTTCCTTCCCCACGGCCTGTTCCTTAGTTCACTTCTTTACTACTTCGTTATTGAATATCTCACTTTTTTAACCTATATGTACCATTTTTTCGCATTATAAGAGGAACTTTTACCCCCTAAAATCCTGAGAAAAAAACTTCTGCCCCATACATTGTGAATGCAATGGGAAATGCAAAAGGGCAGCTGAAGCTACCTGCTCAAATACAGACATCTGCAAACAGATGATTGTCCATGGATCTGCAGATAATCCCTGCCTCTGTATATGAGCTGGCTAAAGCTGCCTGCTCAGGTACAGAGATCTGCAGAGCAGTACCAGGAGACAGGGGAAGCCTCTGACAGCTTCCCTGCCCCCTTTAACTCCCACTCTGCTGGTTGTAACACGGAGCCCTGACCATCAGAGAGGTAAAAATCCTCCATTGTTTAGGGTGTTTTCTATACAACAGAGCACTTTAAAAAATAAAACATTTAGGCTTTTTGTTTCCATCTGCATTGGCTGGAGGTATTAGGGATAAAATTGTACCTAAAAGCGTCTTTTGTCCTAGTAGTAATGTAAAAAAGGAAACTGTTTGAATGAATTGTATAATTAAACAAAGATAATAAATAGAACAATATACCTCCTGGGCATTTTCTACTTATAAAACTCACCCCGAGGTAATTTTGGGCAAACTCACCTGTCCGACGAAAGCCCCCATCAATTCTTCGTATCAGCGAACAATACTTCGAATCCTTCGGGGTCTGCACTGATAAGGTCAGATAAGATACCGCAGGGGCAGGGGGTAGGCAGCGATCATTGACCTCCATGTTATGGAGGTGGCATTGCTTTTTTAGAGCACTTCTGCAGTATCACCGGTGATGCAAGGGATATGTTCCTGGTTTCCTGGAGGGCAGGAAATGTATTTTTAAATCTTTTTTAAAAAGAACCGCCCAGGAGGTTAATGTACTGGTAGAGATATCAGATACTAAGACACGTTTATTATAAAGCCATCAAAGATGTTTAATTCTTATGTTGATAAGTCCATGATTTTAGTTTTTTCTGGGTTTCCTGTTCTTTATAAAAAATATTGAATGCCATAAATACTTTGCTGTTTTTCAATGTTAATAAAAGTCTGATTCACATTTTCTATTCTGTCCTGTTTCTTTAGCCGATTTAAAGAAAAAGTAGCCATTAAAAAAACTCAACTATACCTTGTGGATAAAAAAAGATGATACAATTTCTCTTCTGATACTGATCAAAGTGCAGATACCTAACAGACAATAATGACCTGCACATACTGGGAACTCCTCATTCATGACAAACCGTAATTTAAGATCTGTAGAACAAATGGGTTCGATAGGCCACGTGCAAGAGTCAGTAGAAGATAGACAAGGTGGAGCTCCTCTAACAGTCTCACGCCTGCTGCTGCTCAGTCTGATGTATGTAAATGCCAAGTGTCTCCATGGCATGCAGACCTACCTTTCATTTAAAACCCACAGGGCGTTTCAACAGTACACATTTTACAAAATCCACACTTTGATGCTTGACAAAGGCCTTGGGATGTATATAAAGCTTGCGTGTTCTACCTGAATTTGACCAAGCCTAAGCAGACAAAACGGATACTACATAGAACATTTATATGTTTATAAAACAAATGGGCTACAGTTAGAGATTTATTTTATTTATTGGAGTCACAAAATATTAACTGACCATTCTGTGTCATTCTAGTCTTTCACAATACCACAAGTTGTAGACGACCGTCTATGAAATACACAATTGGCAAGTGAGAGGATAGATTGGCAAGTGAGAGGATAGTTTAGTCTGATAATTGTATGTCTGAGATATTCTGAGATGAATGGATTCTTCAACCTTCAGTCTGGCATTGAAAATCATTTGAAAAAAAAGGTAAGAGCTGGGAATTCTGAGACCACCATCTGAATCAAATAGGCAGCATTGAATACATTTAATTTTTCAAGCTAAACAATAAGATATTTAACTGGATCTAAATCGATCTAAAATTATTGGGAATATACTCTTTAATTTTTTTACTGAACAGTAACAGCAGTCATTTTTGTCAATAAGTAAATATATCTTTATAAGAACTAAGAACTATCTAAGAACTATCACTGTTATTAACTTGTATTTAGTGCCAACATATGCAGCCATGTACATTAAATAAGAGATGTCCCCCAAAGTAAACACACAGGTACAGGTATGACACAGGAGGAGTGGAGGACCCTGCCTAATCAGGCTTACACTCTAATAGGTTGGGGAACAGAGTATACAATAGGTGGGGGGATGGGACTCGATAGCTAACATAGTACAAGTACAACACTCCACCACTTGAAGGGATCAAAGACAACACGTGGTCATCATGACAATGTTGCTTCTTTCAAGCCTTCTTTTATCTTTCTCCCATTTTAATAGAATATGCATTTTGTATGTTTTGCAGTATTTCCACTTTTATCAAAGTCATAGACAGAAACATCTCATCGTCTTTTCAAAAATAATGAAAGACTATTCCCCATCTACACAGGAACACAAATCCTCAATTTTATTATTACTAACTTCTGTTCACCTTTTCAAATTTAGATACACAAAGTCTATCTTTGTATCTGTTCGTAATGGTTTTAATTCATCTAGCTCAAGGGTGTTAAACTCAATCGGATATAGTGATGAACCTTTTCATATGGAAACTACTTAAGTTTGGCTTAAATATTGAATCTGGAACAAGCTAGAAATGATAATATAAGGCATATAATAATATATAGTATAGTATAAATATATATAATACCTAGATATGTGACATCAAATAAAATAAAAGACGCATCTGTGGCATTTATTTCTTAAATAAAACTAAGAAACAATGATGTGGTCAAATATAATATCACAGCGGGCCAGATTTGGCTCCCAGGCCAGGAGTAGTCAAAGAAACAGGGCTTGCGGTAATTCTCTTGAAGACATTTCACTAGTCACCCAACTGTGCTCTTGACTTCAGCAAGTCAAATTGCTTTGTTGATTTGACTTATTATCTATATTAATATGTGCTCCAAGAATGAGGTCAGCTGACTACCTGAATATACTGAATGACCAGGTTATTCCATCAATGGATTTTTTCTTCTATGACGGCACATTCCAAGGGCATATCCCAAGATGACAATGCCAGGGTTCATCTAACTCAAATTGTGAAAGAGTGGTTCAGGGAGCATGAAACATAATTTTCACACATGGATTGGCCACCACAGAGTCCAGACTTTAACCCCATTGAGAATCTGTGGGATGTGCTGGAGAAGGCTTTGCCCAGCGGTCAGACTCTTCCATCATCAATGCAAGATCTTGGTGAAAAAATGAATGCAACACTGGATGGAAAAAAATCTTGTGACATTGCAGAAGCTAATCGAAACAACGTCACAGCATGCCTGGTGTCATCAAAGCTAAAGGCGCTCCAACAAAATATTTTATATTTTTTTGGCCAACGATTTCTATTTTTTTGGCCAGGCAGTGTAAATAATTCTTACTGACAAAACATAACATATAGGTGCAATCGTTTGGTTTCTATTCATTTGTTTTTGGGATTTTGATCAATAGGTTCGAATCAGGGTAAGCTTAAGAGCATTATATATTTTTTCTTACATAAATTATCACTCACACATGTCAGCTTAGACAAAGTCTTCTAATCCCAGCTCAATATAACCAAAGAAGCAGGTGATGCAGGATAGGACATTGCAATTTGTGTTTTTTTAATTTGCAATTTCAAGTTACTAATTAAAATTAAAAATCGTCACACCACTACAAGTAAATATGATTCACATAAAAGCAAATTTTTGAAATGTTAAGCAATAGGATTTAGAGAGGTGATTCTAATATATCCCTTTCCAAACTAGCAGCCTATTCCCTCCTCTCTGCCGTCCAGTCCCTTCTGGTACTTTTCTTTAGTCAAGCTTACTGGAGCTCCTCTCTACAATTCTTAATTATTATTCCAGCGCTACCGGAAAGAAAATCAAGAGACATTTTACATCGTTAAACTTCCTGACTTAGTCTCCTCACTGTTAAATGTATCCTTGTTAATTTATCACTTGTTATTCCACTTTATGTCTCATTAAAATTAAGAACTTGGAAATACAAAATAATTGCAACCTAAGGTGAATTAATATATGTCTTAAATTGAATTTAAAGTACTTTCTATAGCCAGGAAACTGGTTTGTTAGGTCAAGTTCATTATGCATTTTAACTGCAAAATCTATGAAAATGACTGTCATACTTATCAGCCTTGGGAAAAGAGTGACTTCCATGGTGGGAGGAGACGTATGCCGTGCTAACTTTCCATGCGACAATATATCGCTATTATTACTGTACATGTATTTCATAAAAATTTATAAAAGTGCAAAACCTGTGAAACTAATTAAAATGAAAAAGATTAGCTTCAGAAGAAATAAGATAAAAGTAAAATGAGTACAAAGGGAATCTATTTTCTTCATTTCTTATACATTATATGTGCTCACAGTTTGGTCTTAGTTCCTTTGTAATGTCTACTAATACCTGGATCCTGGCAATGAAGTCCATGCTATACAGTTTGTGTGGCAACACTGCTGGACTAGTTTTGAATTCATGTAATTTAGTAGGGCAAACTAAACCCAAGGAGGGGTGGCCAGCTCTTATGGACTTTGAAGGTGAAAATCTTAAATAGAGTTCCAGTCGGATGAATGAGTTTACAATATTAATCGAAAATACGTTTGGATGCGGTGTTTAGGCTACCGGCTATGAATCCTCTCCCCCTTTTCATAGTTTTGAATTCACAGAAGGGTTGTCTGTCTCATTTAGGCCTTTCATTTCAATGTTGCAACAGTTTTAAGGGGCAGAGGGACCTCACCATTTCTGAGTTTCCGAATATATGTTGTGATGGAATCTGCATTCATTGTACAATTTTATGTAAATAGTAGTGATGGCTGAACTGTCCGCAAGGCGTGAACTGTCCGCACGGGCGCGAACAAAACATGTTCTCATTTCTTCCCCCGCCGAACAGTACGGATGTTCAACCCGCCCTGTTCACTGATGGGAAGAAGGTTATTATTCTTCGTTTTGCCAGATCTGGAGCAGAAAGATTGGGCCAGTGGAAGAATTCTTTCACCAGAGACTGGGTAGAGAACCCAGTCTCTAGTGAAAGAAAACTGGCATCAGTGACGTCATATCCGGATATCGAAAACCGGTAACTGTGTGTTGCAGGTCCCGGAAATCTTCACTTCCGTTATCTTTTTTCAATTCAAATTCCCTGTGAACAGGCTGGGAATTTGAAACTTCTGCAAAACAGGTGGACATGTGACTTTTTTAAAAGTACGATTCGCCTGTTCGCAGATGGACGTGGCTGAGGTTCGACCATCACTAGTAAATAGTAACATAATAATTAAAAAAGAATCAGAAAAGGCAGAGGACAACTTAAATCTCTAGTGGTTTGAGTTGCCCATCCCCTAAATCACAATAGAGTGGACTGAAAGTACCAGACCTGTCGACCTTCACGTTTTGGCCAGGAAAGTCACATTTTTATATGGCTTTCCCGGCCAAATTCCGGATTTCTCCCAGATTCTTGAAATCACGCTTATCTAGCAGGGAGAGGATGTTTTTCTCCCTGCTAATGTCCCACCCCGCACATTATTAGCACAAGCAGGGTGGGACATTTGCAGGGAGAGTTACGCCCTCTCCCTGCTAGATCAGCTGAGGAGTCCGTCCGTCCGAACGCAGAAGAACCAAGATCATACCAGAAGTGACGTCACCTCCTGTACGCCCCCCGTTTTTTTTGTTTCCAAACTTGACAGCTATGGAAAGTACCCTCAGTAGGGACTTTTAGTTGGCAAACCCCACCCTTAGAAAATAAAATAATCACATAAGAAAGAACATTGACACATTTATTTATTGGGTATAACAATGAAGACAAAATTAAGAATACCCCATGTAGGCAAGGTTTTTCTGGTTTGAGCTGTAGAAGAGTTGTTTCAAACCATAGGTTGTCTTGTCAACATGTTTCACCCCAAAATTTGGGCTTCCTCAGGACATTAACCATCTATTAGAAACAGCAATTGTGATCATAATATCATAGATAATAATGGAAAAAAAACAGAAAGACAAAAAAACGAATTGATTCAGCTGAGTCAAATGGGATGGCTAGTCACAGAAAGAGAATGAAGAATTTACATGTTAAAGAGTTAAATTGCCTTCCATATTTATAACTGCATTTCGTTATAATTTTTCATATAAATAAAACTTCCGTTCTATTCAAGAGAAAATGTCACCATGACATTGAGCTTGCTTGTGTCATTACTATTTTTATTTTTTGCTTAATCCTGCCAAACAATAAATAAAATCACAACTGTAAGCAAAATGCAAGCGCATTATTGTAATCAGCATACTTTCCTACAGCATACTGCAAAATTTATACAGACAGATTTACAGTTTTATCCAAAGACTGCAGAAAAAGAAGCACAAACAGAATATATATATATATATAACATATCATTCATTTGCTATTGGGTAGTCAATAGTGGCTTGTACCTAATTGTTGGGTTTGGTCTGGCGTTTCATTCAGCCAAATTATACCACATTTAATTAAGCCAATAGCTCTCCATTGTTTTACCCATCAATATGATGAGTATAATAATGTTGTATACTAATTTGGAACACATGTTTTAATTTATTATACAGTGGACCCTTGACTTGAGAACGTAATTCGTTCTGAAGGGTTGGCTGTAAGTCAAAACCATTTTCCCATAGAAAATAATGGAAATGACAATAATCCGTTCCGTTCCAGATTATCACCTACTTTACCTTTTCATGTTAAAAAAGGTTATGTGTGTAACATAAAAGTAACACCAATGAAAGAAACACCAATAATATTCCTATTTTTATAGCAATTAAAGTTATAACATGATCCTAGCCTACCAGAAACAACAAATCACCATTCAAGTAGACATGTCTTTTTTCTGCTCTATTGTGATTGCCCTCTTATCCCTGTTCTTTTTCTTCCATCTGTCCTACCTTTTTTTGGGGTAATTTTGCTCTAAAAATGCACTGATCGTCCTATGCGGTCCTTGCTTACACCCCCGAGTATGCTTATATCTGGGCTCAGCAGAGGCTTCAGAAAGGAGTAACCCCAAGGCATTAGCCCTTGTACTGGCTGTAAGTGTTAAAGCGTCATTAGCACATTCTGCCATAGAAGGGCATGCCTGGAAACCATAAATAAATCGCACACATGTTAATGTACCTATACTGTTCACTGGCTTCTTAACGGAAATCTGGTCGCAAATCGAAATGAAAATTTTGGTGGTATCTCAAGAGTCCATTGTATCTGTTATTATAAATTCTGTAATTTGTGCATATTAAAAAAACTGATATCAAGCTAAATATAACTATTAACTTTTAAAGACACCCGACCAAGATATAATTGCCTATAAGCTTTAATAGATGTGATATAGCAAGTAGAGTGTTGTATTGTGTTGGCCATCAATGAATATAGAAAATTTGGAGTTCAAGTGATCCCAGTTATTGAGTTAGTGGAGGAATTCAGACAGCAAGCTTTCGGGATGTCTCTGATCCCTTCTTTAGGCTTAATACTCTCTTCTAAAATATGATTCCATCAACACTGAAATACACACAGTGGAATAATACTCAGCAGTTTCCTGTGTAGAGATCAAAATCCCCCCCCCCCCTCTCCTTTAATCTGTTCATGGAACCACATGTCCAATTAACACAATGGATGGTGGATGGACGATCCCCGAGCAAGGTGTCTACCAGGGGATCCAGGATCCATAAATACTGCACCAGGCAGCCACAACAAAACCAGATGAGGACTTGCCAATGATTTTGAAGATCTCGATGGGGGAAATCAAGGAGGTGAGTATTGTTCTTTTGGGGGTTTAGATTGTTATTTTGTTAACTTAACAGAAAATGTTTTTTGTGTTTAGGGTTTAATAACCTTTTAAGAGAACTGTTAGGTGGCCTTCTTAATAAGGAACAAACTGTTTTCCCTAATAAATGAATGAAATTGAAACATTTCAAAATTAAGTCCTAATTCTTTTAGTCAGCTTTTCCCTTCAGTTCAATAATTGAACATACAAATTATGGAAATGATGTTCCATCAGACATCACTTTTCAAGCTATCATATCCAAACATGAATACTTGAGCAGTTGGTTCAGCATTACACTTCTTGTCTTCATAGATCAACAGCCTTGTGGTGGCCCCCTCTCTTTTCCTCCTAGCTCTAGTATCACAATAACAAGATCAGACATCATAGCCACACAAGGGCGGAAAGGCTGAAAGAGACAGTTTGCCCACTGTCAGTTTGCATCAGTAGATCCAGAACTGATCATTGAAAGAGTACGGCAAACCTCTTCCCTACTATTAGCTTCAAATCAAGCTTCAAGTGAAATGGGCAAGGTGTTCATAAGTTAAAAAAAAATACAGATTATTTCCACAGAAATCAACCAAATTCCCAAATTCAACCTTCCACCTCTGCCTTATATCTCTTATGTTTTAATAGCATTCATCAGAGTTGTAGACTCTGGTGATTAGCAATGTTCACAGACTGAAAAAGACAAAAAATGAGGAAAGGTAAGTTCCTCAAATTTCTGTTTGATTCACTGTCAAGAGTCATTCATGAAGGTACCTCTGATGCGATGTACTGAAGAACAGAACATGCTGGAAGGTGAAGGTCCCTGTAGGAGTTTATTAGTCTTGTCTGTCAACCCAAAAGATACGATTCCAGTCAATCAATTTTACAAAGAAGAAATCACATCTAGAGACATCTTGAATGCCTTCCTTGTTTTCACTACTGGTTTAGAGACCAACATAGTATGAATATGAGAAAATGTTACTGGCTTTTTAGTATCATATTGAGAATATTATTTATGGCTTCTGGTACTAAGTACATTGAATAGACCATATGGAGCAAGACTCTAGTATGAAGAAGTACAGGTATCGGAAGCAAATTGGGGAGAGTTAGTTACTATTATAATCCTGTATTTTTATAGCACCGACATATTACTCAGTGCTTTACAGAGCATAAACATCACTGTCTCTCAGGGGAGATAATGTAATGTCTCTTCCATAGTCATGTATATGTTACTAACACAGTAATATGTCACAGTTGATTCTGCAGTCAATTCATGAACAATCGGTCTGGGTGCACGTTTACAAATGAACGAACGACCCAAAAAGGTTTAAAAACAATTATAGCCCTTGTATAACTGATGAGATGACCATTTTATTGGGGGGGGGGGGTCAACTTTACTTTCAACCTAATTAATGCAAAGATTACATGTGCTAGAACATATTTTTTTGTTACCATTCTTTTCATATCCAGGTGATGATGCCTTTTCAGGGGCTTTGCAATCAACCCTCCAAAAAAAGTAAAAATGTCATGACCATCTCTACTTATGCGTCGATTGCCAATTGTTAACCTCCTGGTCATTCATCCCAAATTATCTTAGGGTGAGGTGCCGATAAAACTCATCCCAAGATAACAGCACTAATACTCACCTGTCTGCCGAATTCCCTGAGCATCAGCATACTGGCCGATGCTTCAGTGCCCACCCTGATGACATCACATAGGATGCCGGAGAGGTTGGGGGTAGGTGGCTCCATTGACCTGCATGTAATTGAGGAGCCGTCTGCTTTTTCCAGCACACCTCAAGCATAACTGTTGATGCTGGAAGCGGTTGCCGGACCTCCTGGAGGGCAGATAATCATGGCGGCACTTAATGTGCTCTACCACGATGACCCATGGCACATTTTTTTTAAAAGCACACCATGTGTGCAACGCCAAGGAGGTTAAGAGATAGAAGAAAAATTTAATACATACATTTTATTACAGCGGCAGTAAACACACATATATATATATATATTACTTCCCAGGTGCCCAAACTGCGGCCCTTTGGGCATTCCTTGGTGGCCCCCCTTGGTTTTCCACTTGCGGCCCCGAAACCTAACTGTTAATGCATAGGGCATAGGAACTCACCTGTCCTTGCCCAGGATCTTCTTGGGGAGGAAAGAGCAGGAGAGGGACTCGCTCTGGCTGAGTGCATGAAAGCCAATCAGCAAGTCCCTCACCTCACCAAGAATATCCCGTTCTAAGAAGATAGTGCCTATGCTCCCACTATTCCACCAACGAATGGGGGATTATTGTATGTGGCACATAACCTCAGAATATGGGCACATAACCTTTGATGATATATATATGGCACAAAATGTGCATTACCGTTCTACAGTGTTCGCTAATGCTTGAAGTATCATGAAAAACAAGTTTTGTTATTTAAAAAAAACTGAAAAAATGTCTTCTAGCTCTTTCTGTTTTCATTTTTTCATTATAAAATGCTTATACAGGTCAGTATAGATTGAAAATGTTATATGCAGCCCTTGTGGCCCTCCATATCAACTCAGTTGGCCACCACTGTATTACTTATACTACATTATAAAAAATCTAGGGCTATGTGAATAACCACTATCTCCACTTTCACAGAGATCAACAAATGTTAATAAAAAGCCTCAAGAAAATGCCAATAGTTAACAGGGTGAAAACATCTACCTAGATTTATGCACACATGTGTGTGTATTTTGCGTTGTGATGTAAAGTATGCATTGCTTTTAATTTCCCTATTTATAAGCTATTAATATTTTATGAAAATCACAAGTGAGAGGGCATTTATCACAGCCTCCAATAGATTTTCCACTCTTAGAGTGATGGATAGATGATAAATATTTATGAGCGCACTAATTTATGACTGAATGCTGAAAACCTGGTAAACAGTCATTCCCTATGCATTCAATGAATAATATGCGCTCAGTGCACATTGCAGCAGAAATTTCTGCCTAATCGATGCTTCCGAAACCGCCATCCGGTCAACACATTCCTTCAGTCAATCTCAAAGTCATTGCAGATTCTGAAGATCACGTCCACATGTGTTTAAATCTAGCACAAGTATACCACAACATGAAATGAAGTTTAGTCGCTGAGCTGAACCGCATGACATGCTGTCCTAATACAGATTACTTATTTTGAAACCGCAAACCCTGAAATAGAATTGTATATAATAAATAAATTGAGTGTTTTTTGAGCCTGGAACAACAAAAAAGGTTTCTAACAAGGTTTCTTCCCTATTGTTTGTGCATAATGAGGACACAACCAGCCATTGTTCACAATAGCAAGCAGTCTGATGACAAACCTTCCAACACTTACACTTTATGAGGCTGTGGATGAGTAGCAACATAGCAATTACTTTTTGGTGTTCCGGTCCTCTGAACTAATAGAAACCTGAAAACTGACTGGTTGCTCCGGGTTAATATATTTTGCTCATCTTGGCCTCAATGTTGTCTTGCTGAAGGGTGCTGCAGATAAATTAAAAGGCACCCACAGAAAATATATGATCATCCTAAAAGTATTTATCTGTTATGCTTTCCAACCATTCTTCAATCTAATTATGCTCCTAATTATAGTTGAGGTGGGTTATGGGCAAGGTTTCCTGACGAGTCACAATATATTGCATGAATGCGTTAGTTAGAAGACATTAATACATCAGTAGAGTATCAAGCAACCCTTCAATCTGATCAAAGTGATACATTTCTCAAGTAAGAATAATAATACATACACATAAATATATATAATAAATATACATCAAAGCCTGTGATGTAATATGATTGTTTAATAAAATATGTGCCATAGGCTCCACGGTGCTATGGGGTCCATCCGCTAAGCGCATTTCTTGGCGGGGATGTCGATGGACCAGATCCATATTACCTGCCTACAGCACCTCCTTTTCCCACGGCGTCATGTCGATCCACCATCCGGAGGTTGACATACCTCCGGCTGGCAGAGCGGCAGCACGCTGTAGGAACAGCCGGTGCTGAAGGCAGGTAATGTGGAACGGACCTGATAGCGCCATGGAGACATACCCTTAAAGTCCCCACTCGGGCTCAGCCTAGTGTTTACGAAGACCTTGCTCTCTGATTTCTTCTGTACAGGTGACCCTTTAAGGTTACTCTGTAAATCATAAAGCATAAACAGTGCCATATTCAGGGAGAAACGCCCCTGAGCAAAAATTTTGAAACATTTTAGATCTCAGAAACTCAAGCGTTTCATTCAAAATAGTCAACAGGGTCGCAAGAAGCGTGTGGAACAACAAAG
>CM070033.1:177952391-177963407 GCA_036250615.1 Ptychadena robeensis | reverse complement strand
TGTCAGAAATGTATATTTGTGAATGTTGAGATGTTATATTGGTTTCACTGGTAAAAATCACCTGCATATCTGTCACCTGCACACACAGATATCCCCCTAAAATAGCTAAAACTAAAAACAAACTAAAAACTACTTCCAAAAATATTCAGCTTTGATATTAATGAGTTTTTTGGGTTCATTGAGAACATGGTTGTTGTTCAATAATAAAATTATTCCTCAAAATACCACTTGCCTAATAATTCTGCACTCCCTGTATAGCAATCCAACTGAATCTTTTTATCCACATGTGACACAAACCTTCAGCCAACAAAATCGTTAAAACTGTAGTAGATAACAATACAATACATACGCAATATTGCGTATGATATCTAGGACCTTCTCATATTATTTGCTGGCAGACCATATAGTCTAAAAAAGTCAAAAAAAGTCTAAAAGTCTAAAGTCACTCACCTCCAAATATGTGTTAAAAGAAGAAACTGAAGGGTCAATAAACCCAACTTCGTCCCTCTTGCCATAGAGACTGAGACATCTTACCTAGAACCTTGGGGGCAATAGTGTCAGTTGGTCAAGAAACCTATCATTATATTGCTGTCTCCCTGCGGAGGAAGTATTAGCTGGCAATTTGTTACTACTGGGACTGAGGAACAGAAAGATGCAAAGAGTATCTCTTAATATTTACTTGATGTCAGACCTGGACATAGAAACAGAAAATGGTATTTGGAACTCTGTAATGATCAAATACATTTATGGTTTACTAACTTTTTAATATATACAGTAATGAATCAAAAAATCACAGAGGCAGAGTCTATATCTGATCCAGGGGAAGGCAAAGCCCCTTATAAATGATGATTCAATTAATTCACAAATGTAAAAAATAATTATTCATGACAAATTACACATCTATAAATTAAGCTAGAGAGCTGTCAAGTTGCTAAGCATGCGTGATAACAGATTCATACCAGAAATGATGACAATAAAATCTCTATTGTATTTACTCAGGTCATGCACCAGCCAACTATGAGAAAAAATTATCAGGCACAAAATTACATGCAAAACAATCCAAATGGAATATGAAATACAAATTAAAAAAATAACATGTAATGTAATAACACATTGATCAATGATATGGCTTATTTTTAAGTATCCTACTTTGATAGTGTAGAGGTCCTAGGGTACACTGTGTCTATGATCTATGTAGCCCCTGCTTTTTTTTGTCTATTGGAAGAAAAGCTATAAGTGACCATCTGTATTCTTTAGTGAGCAAATTCAAGAGGACAAGCCAGGGGGGGGGGGGGGGGGGGGGGGGTGAGTTGGACAGCCTAGTATTCAATCAGCAATGGCCACCTTGTATGCTTGGAAAGGTTTACTTTATTAATGAAAATCCTAGGCACGGTACCATACATATAGTTTTCCACTAGAGGGAGCATTTGAGACTTTGAATATTAAACATACAAACATAAGAAAAAATATCATACAGCAAGCATATTCAAAAGAAAGATAAAAAAAACAATTTTATATTTATATATATATATATATATATATATATATATAAGCTCACTATTCATATATTCAAATTCTCAACATTTTATGAATTGTATTCTCCAAATAAGCATATTAGAACATTTGAGATCTTTTTCTTTTTTGCGAATATCGGTTCTTCACATGCCAATATTGTGATGGCAGTGGTGATATATACTGTATTTAGGTGTATTAATGATAATCAGTGTTCGCAGGAAGAGGGTTGAATGACGCTGGCTGGCATTTGCTCAGCCTGGAAAAGAGTGGTAAAGGATGGCTAAAGCTGCCTGGCAGGATGGCAGTAGGGAATGGCACTGAAGAGGGATTGCAGTAACTGAAAATTTCAGGAATTATAAAAAAAATATGTAGTTCTGCTTTTAGTACAGGAACTTGTTACTGCAAAAAGTATAAAAATAAAAGTTTTTTTTAACTATATAATGTGTACATTTTCAGGTTGATAATCTGTTACTGCTCACTTTGAATTCAGTCTGATGAGTACAGTCTTCAATCAATTAAATTATCTTCCATTAATGTTTGATGATCAGAGCTTTGAGAGTTACTCTGTTACATCTGGCAAATCTCAGTTTAATGCCAGCTTTGAAACTTAGACGTCACATGATTACTTTTTTCCCTGGATTTGTCTGCCTACATTTGAACCTTGTTTATATAGAGTGGGACTTGTCTGGGGGCAAGAAAAAAAAGGCAGGTATATATATATATATATATATATATATATATATATATATAAATATACAGTATATAGCTTTGGAAAAAGAGAAGGAGAACACTATCCTCTTGCAATGCGACCAACTGGATGCCAATATTTTAATATGAAAACATCAAAGATAATTGGGAATTCAAAAATGACCATTAACAAAAACAGGTGAAATAAAAAGGGTGACCATGCAAATGAAAAGAAAGAATTAATCGTGCAATCCTGGCTCTACTGACACAAGGATACAGTGAGCTTCAAGTTGTTTCTATCCTTAAATTGTAAAAGACAGCCATATACAAGAACAAAGTCAAGCAACAGGCACTGGGGACAACAATGCGAGGGAAGAGCTCAAACTCATATTTATGTCATTCAAGAACCATAGGCTGACGTCAAGTGACCTTCAAATACAAACAAAGACTGGAGTGATGTACATGGCCAGAAAATTTTCATAGAGGCTCCAACAGGACTGAAGTCATGCAAAGCCCAAAAAAACATCCATCAGTGAGAAGCACACAAGAATAAGGCTGGGGTTTGGAGTAAGGCCCTCGTTGATGAGTTTTATTTTTAACTTTGCCTAACACCTGGTCATGTTATGGTTAGATGGACACTTGCAGAGGCCTACAAACCACAGCATCTCGCACCAACTGTTACAAATGGAGGAGGTTCCGTGATTTTTAGGGTGTTCAGCAAGGTTGAAATCAGGTATCTTTCTGCTAAAATTATGTTCTCCAGCTAAGAGCATAGTTAATTCAAACAGGATAAAGCTCCATGCCACTTCGCCAAGCTTTCTATGGAGGACCACCAAATCAAGACTTAGCCAGGGCAATCTTCAGAGTAACATAAGAGTTTTAATGTTTGAAACCAGATTATTGTAAGCACCTCCGTTAGTGTTTTGTTTGATGAGTCCCCTGTCCTAATTAGGATCTGATGATATTTTGCCCCAAATTCTCATTATTTTTGGCACCAAATTGTGGCCCTCCTAAATGTCTCAGAAATCTAGACTTATCTATTGTACAATTTCATGGAAACCCTTGTGAATCAGAGCCTCAGTTGTCTTTTAAGGTAGCCATACACGGGTCGATTTGTCACCAATCGATTCCCGATCCGATCATTCCAGGCGATCGTGGAATCGGCGATTGATCGGATCGGGAATTGATGCAACACCACCTTGGGAATCCGATTTGTGGTCGATTTGGACATGAGCCAATCTCCAAAGTGGCTGATTCCACAAAATCCATCGATCGGAAAGGCTGCTGCATAGGGAGCTATGAGTCAACCAACGTACGAATGCCAAACGATCGACCAAAAAAAATGTCCAATCCGATTTTTGATCGATTACGATTTTGTTTGGTCGATCGTTGAAGGTGGGCAGAACTAGATTGATCGCCAATCGTTTGCCGATCAATCTTGTAAACACCCGCAGTGAAAAATCGACCCACGTATGGGAGCCTTTAGTTATTTGGGATTGGCCCCCCAGTTTGTAGTCCATTTACTTCAAGATTCATCATTGTGGGCTGATCTCTGTACCTTAGTTGCAAGTGCTTATTTTCATTCCTGTATCCAAACCAGACTGACCATTCACATCTACCTCCTTTATTGATAAAACCTTTTCTCCCAGAGAAGTTGCTGTATATTTCATCTGTACAATTCAGAGATCATACAACCTAGTACCAACAAACATGTCACGTTCAAAGTCTTCTAGATCACCCCTCTCCTCCATTTTCAAGCCTTAAATATTTTGTGGCTACATTTGCCCAACCAACATACAGTACTGGCTTCATTTTTTTAAAACATTTGAGCTGGTAGCACTGTATGGGCTGGTCACACATTCGGACCTTAAGACACAGGCACCCCCCCCCCCATTTTGGGGGTGAAAAAGTGCGTCCTATAGTCCAAAAAATATGGTATATTTCACATGACCTCATATACTGTAGGGGAATTAAAATAAATAATAAAAAAATAAAAATAGCTAAGAATCACATTGAATTTTGGTAATATTTCACTAGAACACATTAAGATATTCAATGACTACACAAATGTCCCACCTTCATTATCCTGTTCCTACTAATTATATAAGGTTAATTGTAATTATGAGGAAACCTTTAATTTAGGATTAGCAGCTTATTAAAAAATTTTCCTGGGAAGTAAAATATATTTTCAACACCATAAGCCATTTTGAGGGGTTTACCTTCAAGTAGTTTACTTGAAGGTAAACCTTAGTACGTTTTAATACACCTGCCCTTATGTAACTAATTTTAAGTTGAATACTTAAGAACAAATTCTCACTTGGCCATAATTCAGCATCACTTCTTAATAAAACAAACCAATCAATCAATAAAAATAAAGCAGGCTGTATTTACTTGCCCTGCCATCCATGACCCTTGTCTTGGCTCTTGAAAAGATATAACAGCCACAGAAATTTTGTAACAGACATATCTGGGTAGTTCTGCTACACCTTTGAACAGTAACGACCTAGCAAGAGCTGAGTGGATGAAACATATAAAAGAATGTTTGATGGTGAAGTGTCTTCAGTCAGTAAGGCTCCATAAGACAAAAGATATCCAAAGCATGGGAAGTAGAACAGGAAACTATTATCTCCCTTCCACTGCAGGATGCTTCTTTTCTTTCGGAGCGACTGTTGTACTGAGACAGACAGAAAGTATACTTTTATTAAGGCAACTCTATCAACCATGTAAATTTGTTTAGTGAACCCTTTACTTGTAGAGAAGAAATGGAAAAACTAGGGCCACAGGGGATTTGGGGAGGTCAACAATATTGTTTTGGCTTTTTATCAAATATGGGAGACCATTACAGAGCAACAGAAAGAGTTCAGAGACTCAAGCAGAAGGGAAGCTATTCTATTTCTTTTTAAAGCTAACTTCAGTCGACCAAACTGCATCACTCGGTAGAGTGGTGTTCAGTTTTGTGCGGAAGGTCAGTGAGGAGCTATCAATCACCCCCAACCACCTCTTCTCAATCCCAAAGGGCAACCATGGGTAAGTAGTGACACGTCATGTCTGGCCTGCAGTTCCGGGTTCCCAAGCAGCAAACACATAATTCCCAATCAATGATCTAAACTACATGGTTGGGCTTTCTTGACACAACTTTCATATTTTACAGTTTAAATTTATAAAAAGACCAACAAAGCAAACTCAATACGCTTTCAGAATGCAGAGCCTGAATATGTAAGGAATACAGATTAAATCTTAATTTATTATTCTTATTATCATCATTTATTTATAGCATATTATTCAGCGCTGTACATAACATTAAAGTTGAGATGCCACACAAGATAACACACAGGTACAGGTTATGACACAGGAGGATTAGAGGACCCTTCCTGATTGGGCTGAAAATCTAATAGATTGGGGAACAGAGCAAACAATAGGGGGGGGGGGGGGGGGAGTGGGACTGGCATGGTTTTGTTGTGCAAACGAGAAGATGGATAGGCCAGACTGAAGAGGTGGGTTTTCAGAGCTTTTTTTAACATGCCAAAGGTAGGAGCTGATGGACCGAGGCAGAGAGTTCCAGAGAGTAGAAGCGACCCTAGAGAAGCCATGCATGTAATGATGTTATGAGTTAATATTACTAAAGAGAACTAATGCTGGAAATTTAATTTTTTTATATGAAAGAAACTTTAAAGCTTATCTCTGTATATTAAGACATTACAGAACAAAGCTCTTGGGCGACAAAAATATTTTTATTTTGGAGATAAAGGGTGAGAATCATTTTAGCAATTTAATACAAAGTTGGCCCCCCTATTTAACATTGAACTTTTATTTCTGCTGCTCCTTGCTTCAATATTTTTACATCAAACTGTAACATGTATATCAAATCAAAAGACTGCACGATTAAGCAAATGCAAACCTTGTGAAAACAGAGCTTTCCTTTATGCTTACATCATTAAAGGCATTAAAGCAACAAAAAACTCATAGAGTCCTGTGCCATCTCAAATCAGTCTAATGAGCTCTCCTAGTTGGTATTAAGACTGACTAATGATTATCCCTTAATATTCCTGTGCATACCTTTTACAATAAAGTTACAGTGATCAGAAATACTAAACAGATTCATCATCAGACAGAATAATGAGTGTCTTTGTTGAAGACATAATGACAGTGGGATGAATTTAACAGTTAAGCAAAAGTCAACTTGACAGGGTTGATACCATTCCTCAAAAATGTAAGCATGAATATATATTAGAAGGATCATGTGAGGGCTGTCAGGCAGTTCCCTGTCCAGAAGAGATGGTGGAGCCGCATTGCTGTAACCTGGGGGTGGGTTTTGCATAATGCAGATCCTAGTTTTTCTGTGTGATCTGCGGATCCATTTTGAATCACCCTATGGGGACCTGTTGGAGATTGGCTGCGTCTTGGTATTGGCCAATATTACCAAATAAGGTCTTTACCTGGGGTAGCTCTGTGCCTATGATAGTGTCAGTTTATGCTTGGACTCTTAAGCAGGGTACAGAGGTGGAGATATGGGTCAAATCGATGGCCGTTTGAGCGCCGTGCACACTCACGGCCATCTATCTGACCCATATACTGTAGTCTGTCCCTATAGCTGTTTTCGAGTGGGACAAATCAATCACGCTAAAAAACAGCCTTACCGTTAATGCGGCAATGTCCGATGCTTTGCCTGGGTCTCCAGGCAAAGCTTGGCTGAGGAGGAGGAGCCGGGGAGAGGCAGTTCTGCTCTCCCCAGCTCCTCTGATATCTGACAGCAACGTGATGACGTCATCACACTGCTGCAGGGTACATCGGACGGCTCGAATATCGAGCCGCCTATACCCTGCTTTACACTGTTTATTGTTGCTCTGTTTATTCAACCAATCTGCTCTGTATGACTTCTGTGTATGTGGACTATGCCTGTGCTTAACCCTTTGGCTCCTGTGTCTGCTGTGTATGACTCCCGCTTTGTACTTGGATTTCTGTGCAACCATTGCAGAAGCACACAAAGTGATAACACATCACAGTTCCAATCATGCTAATGTAGTAACACCTTACCTCCATGCGGCTCCATGCTTGTTAACAGATTATGCGGATTGGAGCTATACCCCAGAGTATATATATATATCTAGTAAGATTGCATACAGTTACAAATTGAGAAAGCCAGTTGGATAACTAGCAAAATGTCTTCAAGAAACAAACACAGAAAGTCCAGTTGATTTGAATTAAACACTACACATATATAATGCCCTGGATGAATGAGAACCTTCACAAACTTCTGTTTAACCCTTTGTCTACTGAAATGTTGGACTGATCTGCTGTGAATGGCCTCCACTTTGGCTGGATTCACTCCCTAGTGGTCCCTGGGATGTTTTCTCATTCTCTGCTCTCAGGTGGGATACTTTGTGTGCTTCAATCCTCGGGGCAGACAATGTTGGGAAGCTGTATTGTGTCTTGCGTTAAAGCGAAGGTTTGGCTAAAGGTGAAGACCATAGAAAAAATTTGGGTATCCGACCTGAACTGAGACTGAAGATGCCTCAAAGACCCTTACAGATCAACAAGTATCTGCAGTGTCTTGGAAAGATAAAACTAAGGAGCTTGCATATGTTTCTTTTTTTATTTTCTCCTGATATACACTTTGTTAACATTGGCAGTAAAGCTAGCCATACACGTGTCGGATTCCATGTCCGCTCGATCACCCATCCGATCGATTCCGGCGATCTCAGCGGGACTCGGAGCTCCGATCGAGAGGCCAATTTCCGATCGCTGCATACCACCTTGTCCAGCTGATTCCGGGACGGATCCGTGTCCGATTGTCCACCTCACAAATGGCAACTCCCCCTGATCTGTGCAGAATCAATCTGATGGAACCAACATGTTGGTTCTCTGTCGGATCCGATTCTGAGCCCCGGAACGGACGGACCTGATCGATCGGACAAGGTGGGCTGCACGCGATTCCGGCACGATCGTTTGGCGTGCACGCGCCCGGAATCGATCGGACCGGAATCAGACAGGAATCTGACCCGTGTATGGGGGCCTTAAGTCTCCTTTTTCCTAGCCAGACCAATAAAAAACTGACCAAATGACAATGTTATATTCAGTAGAGTAGGAGCTTTTTAACATGCAGTGAATGGCTCTTCACATAAAAATAAAAATGCAAAGCAGAACAAGTTAAATCTGGATCTTGGAATGTGAGCGCGCTACCACTGTGCATGGAGTTAAGAGTATTTTATATGCTTTTCTGAACATAGCGGAGGTGAAAGAATTTCTAACCTAGATAGCTGTGATGATCAATATTCCCCATTTTCTCAACACTTCCAGGTGTCTCTTATAAAGTGTATCGCTGTTTGCCGGTAAGAAAATGAAAGCCGGGCTTGGTTCACGAACCAGGGCTTTTAAATACGGGTCTTTGACTTCTTTCCCAGGGAAGTATGGCTGTAAGCGTACAGTTTAATCTACGGATAGACTTCCCACAGTGGTTAGGAAAAAGCACACTTAGTCAGGGCGCCTTTTATTCCTCGCTGCGCTTGACTTCCTGACTTAATAAGTATAGATCATGTTGTTTTTTTAGTAGGCTTCCAACCTTGTGTTTGCGTCCACTAGCAACACACGGTATGAGAGAAGTAAAAAGTTTATGAGAGTTGACATCACAAGGAATGGCTTTTTTTTTGTTATTTTTTGTTCCACAGACCAAACCGAATACCTCAGTTATTTCAATGTAATGCTTTTAGGTTTTAATCTTAAAGCCCCCCATAGACGGGCCGAGTCCCGGCTATAGTTGTGGCCGACGGAACGCTGTGCGCGCTCCTGCTGAGCACATAAAGGTTGGTCGGCTGCAACTACAGGGGAGCCCACCTTGAGGATTCGACCAAAAGAGCTGACAGGTCAGATCGCACACGGATACGTCCTTCTGGTTCTTTTTATGCCTGATCCTTCAAACCTGTGCTGCAGTCTGTTAACTCGGAGGGGAAGTCTCCTCCCCCTCTGAGTTAATTGGCTACAATCTGACAGGAATCACGCGTGTTAGTGGAACACACAGGATTCCTGTCCATTCTGTAGCCGACTCCTCATAGCGTGGTGACGTCACCACACTGTGAGGAGTCTGCTAAAAGCCGGCCATAGATCAGTACGTCTATGGCCAGCTTTACTGTGATTACTTAAAGGGTATAAAGGAATTTTAAATCCATAGAAATATAAATATCTCTATGGTAATCTAGGCTGGGGGACACACACTCTTATTTGTAACATATACTTATTAAAGGAGACTTTTCAATAACTTTACTATGCATTCCTTAAATATTTCAACAAAACATAGTTAAATTGTATTGAAAGACCACTGGCTTTGTCTAGTCTGATATGATTTCACCAGTATGAGACAGAAAAAAGGTAGCATTGTCTTCATCCGGTTCTTCACAGTGATGCAGACAATAGGTGTTACATGGGTGTGAAAGTAGATGGTGACTGTTGCTGATGCCTGAACAAAGTTGGCAAAGTTGACACTCTCCTTTGAAAATTTTATTTTAAAAATGTGTTATTTGTTGGCGCTTTAGAAATAAAATAAATAAATAAATATGACACACTGATAGTGTTATTGATTATGTATTATTGATGGTTGTGCAGGCATAGGAGCAAGTCAGCTTTTGATGACATATAATCAACCTTAAGCCCCCCATACACAGGCCGATTTCCGGCCATAGCTGCAGCCGACCAACTGGCGTGTTTGCTCCCGCCGAGCGCTTAAAGGTTGGTCGGCTGCAACTATAAGGGAGCCCACCTTGAGTTTGTTGGAAAAAAAGATCGCACACGGATCTGTCATGCTGGTTCTTTTTCTGCCCGATCCTGCTGCAGGCTGTTAACTCGCTGTTAATTGGCACAGTTCCAGTGTAAGTGGAACACACAGGATTCCTGTCCTCTCTGTGACGTCACCACGCTGTGAAGAGTCTGCTAAAAGTCGGCCATAGATCAGGACGTCTATGGCCGGCTTTACGAGGGCAGCAGTAGCAACCAGAACATTTTTTTAATAAATGATGAATGTTTCTGAAACAAGTCAGTCATGAGACTGAAAACAGCCAAATCAAGCAACTTTCATCATATTCATGGGTGCATATTGGCTGAAGTCCTTAGCTAAGACTAAAGCCCCCCATAGACAGGCAGACTCCTCCATGCAACTTCTGTACAACCAACTTTTCTACTACCAAAACCATGTAATAGGAGGACCTTTCTACACCTTCCAATCACTATGTATTCTATCAGGGAGGTCACTATACTACATAGTTGTTGGTAAGTCTCATGAAAGTTGTATGGAGGAGTCTGCCTGTCTATGGGGGGCTTAATACAAGTCTATAGAAATCCAAGTTCCAAGCAAAGTTAGCTCCTTCCTCCTTAACACCTTCAGATTCCTCCATACAACTTTCATGAGACCTACCAACAACTATGTAGTATAGTGACCTCCCTGATAGAATACATAGTGATTGGAAGGTGTAGAAAGGTCCTCCTATTACATGGTTTTGGTAGAAGAAAAGTTGGTTGTACAGAAGTTGCATGGTAATTGTATGTGGTGTATGGGGTGCTTTAGTAAAGTAGCACCTCAATTCAACTCATGACCATCAAGTTCAAAGTCCATCGACACACATTTGTATTTCTTTAATACGTTGCCTATGGGTGTTTCAGGATGAGTGTTTCAGAAATCAAAGTGAAGTTAGCTGTGCATCAAATCCCATCTCAAACTGATGTCCAACTCATGCCAATCAAGCCAAGCTCAAATCCCATCGACACAGGCCATTAAAGCCCCCCATAGACAGGCAGACTCCTCCATACAACTTTCATGAGACCTACCAA
>CM070033.1:177900413-177952291 GCA_036250615.1 Ptychadena robeensis | reverse complement strand
AGTTGGTTGTACAGAAGTTGCATGGAGGAGTCTGCCTGTCTATGGGGGGCTTAAGATAGCAAAGCAAAGCTGAAGAACATATAGAGACTACCCAATTGCAAATGGAAACAAATGGTGGCAATCAAGCAAAGTTCAAAGCTCATCAACTACCCAGAGAGAATACCCAATAGCTTTCAATGGAAAAACTCAGGCCAATCAAGCAAATTTCAAAGGTCATCAACACAGGCCAAAAAGAAAGCCATTTCAGTGCATTGCTTATGAGTTTTATGATGTTATGATGTTTTAGGAAGAGTGCTTCAGTCCTGTTTGAAACAGCTCAAATGCATGTCAAAGAGAACATAGCTGCACATAAAATCCCTCTGTCAGTAATGGAGCATCCCAAGCTGATCTACAACTCATGACAAGCAAGCCAAGCTCAAAGTCCATTGACACAGGGCATTTGTGATACTTAAATGCTATTGAAACAGGTCAAATGCAGGTCAAAGGGAAGTAATCTGCATATCAAATCCCTCTGTCAGTAATGAAGCATCTCAAACTGATCTCCAACTAATGCCAATCAAGCCAAGCTCAAAGTCCATTTGGCCATTAAGAAAGCCATTTGTGTTTCTTCATTGTATTGCCTTTGGGCTGCTTTTAAAGCAAGGCTGAAGAACCTGTAGAGATTACCTAATTGCTTTTATTGCAAAAAAAATGCCATTGTATTCAAACAACAGGTGTCTTAAAGTGTAAATAGGAGTTATATAGTTACTCAGGCTGAAAATAGACTATGGAGTCCATCCAATATCCACCTATATAACAGAAAACAAAATAAAATGAAAGTGTATCGCTTCAGCATGGCTACTTTTGAGATTTTATATTTTATATTTATAACAAGAGTTCTAATCACCGTAGCTAAAAATCCAGATACTACACATGCAGGTGGATATCACTGTAGGTTGTCTCCACACAGCTATTCCATGATACACTTCCATATCGAAGTTAGTGGAATAAGCACTAAATGCAGGGGGAAGCAATCAAGAAGGATTACTATAATTATACTTTTTTATAACAGCTTTTTGCCATAAATATAACAAAGAAAAATTCAAGAAGGGAGAGTGAGAGGTAGTATTACCCACTCACTCACACATGACAGAGATTAGCGTGAATATGGAAGTATCTGCTGAGTGTATATGGATTCATGGTGGGTGCATCGGGAGCATTTGCATCTCCTTTCTACACATTTGTACTCTACCAGAAGCATTTATCAAGGTGGTTTTGCTGTTGATGACCATATAAAAGAGAATGTTTAGGAGGAAAGTTAACATTTTTCAGCTGAACAAAAACCTTATACAAGGGATTACTTAAGCAAGGGCTATACATTTTATTATATTGACATAGCTAACTGTTAAAATATGTTTTTTGTTTAGATGAAAATAAATAAAAAAAGAAGTTGGAATTGGCATACAACCTTATGTGGCCCAGCCAGAGCCCAGACTTGAATCCTATTGGACATTTCTGGAGAGATCTTAAAATGGCTGCACTGACGGTTCCCATCGAACCTGATAGAGCTGGCCAAGGATAGGTGTGCCAAGCTTGTGGCATTATATTCAAAAAGACTTGAGGTTGTAATTGCTACCAAAAGGGCATCAACAAAGTATGTGTATGTTTTATTATTTTTAATTAATTTGTCAAAACCTCAAGTAAACTTTTTTTAGGTTCTACTTACCTGTTAGGCCTATGGATATTTATGGGTATACTAATACCTCCTCTCCTCATCTCCCAGTATCTTACACCATTGCAAATATCTCCTGATGAAGCGAGTATTCGCAAAACGCGTCCAGATGCAAATGTTAACGTGAAGATTTACGTGGTGGATTAACCTGTTGCTAACGGACTTCATTTAATGGACTGTTGAACTTTATTTACTTTGTTACTGAATTTGATGCCCATTAAAATCCCTTAACCCATCCCCACATGAAAGTGTGGGAGTGGGAACGTATTAAGTATTTACTTTTTATTTGTATTGTTGGTTGGGATGCTGGCACTATGTTTGGGATAGTGAGACAAATTCTCCAACAATAAACTTTTTTCATGTGGCCATTATGGGGTGTAGTGTGTAGAACTTTAATTTGAAAATTTTATGAATAAGGTTGTAACATAACAAAATGTGGAAAAAGTGATGCGCTGGGAGTACATTCCAGATACACCGTATATACCTTATGTATTAATATATTTGGTTTCGGATTATAAAAACCAAGACAAAATTGACAAAGATTAAAATAATTTATCAGCAAAACAAGAGCTGCTTAACGGTTGTAAAGAATAATTGAAGATTCAGCCTGCAAAATCCTTACTCATCCTAAATAATGATAATAATCTCCAACACTCATTATTTAGAGAGTAAATGGTCAGGTTGTTCCAAATTGAACTGTCCAACAACAAGTGTGGGCAAAGTGCAACCGAGTTCCATAAGAAAATCTTTTAAGTACATTTACAATGGTGGAATGCACCCCCTTGCACACTTTTAACTGTATTATTTTTTATCTATATATGTTTTCCTGTTTTTTTGTGATCATTATATACAAGAAGAAATTTCCCAAAAGTTTTTTATATACACTACATTTTCATGGTCAAGATAATTGGGTTTTCTTTATCACAAAAGATCATTAGATCACCGAACAACAGATTGCCCCCCATACAGGCTTGAAAAGGGGACTCACAATATTGACCACTGCCCCCCCCCACCCCCCAGAACAGAACAGAACAGAACGTTGTTTGATATTAATTAACAATCATTGCAGGAGAGAATCATTGAGTGTGTATATGTAGCTAAAAGTGCACCTAAAGCTGTCACATCACATCTCTATGTAAGTCTATTGACTTCTTTTCACATAAAAAGCCATTGTATCTGGTGCCCCCTTGTGGCTGTACCCGTTGCCGTGGCTATTAACTCCTAAAATACTGGAAGCTACACAAAACAAATCTGGAAACTTCCATAGATGAGGGCAGAGCAAGTAGGTATACTGTTTCAGGATTTTTGGACCGGCTTTGAGCCATTGAAAAAGAAAGAGGTCCCCAATATGAAAAACGATTCCTGAAGCTTGCTTAGTCCAAGGAAACAAGTTCTTTAACTAGGCTCAAAAAGGTTCTAAAACTCTATATACTGGACTTCTACTACTAGGCTACTTAAATCAATTTCTGAATCTGTAAAACATACAAAATCTTTATTTCTTTCATTTAAAATGAATGGGAAACCTAAGAGTTAAACACACAAATTATTTGATTTACGAGAAACGTTATTAAAAACAATTTCTAGCAGTAAGATTTTTATTACAGAAGGGACTCCATATGTCTCTTATGCAATAAATGTTTCTTCAATGTCTGCTGGCTATTTTGCTTAGATTGTACTGTGAACCTCAGCATGCCATGGGCTAAAATAATGCCCTGTGCATTCACTGAAAGTATGTTATCTGATGGCAGCCAATTAAGATGAGGGAGCGTCATAGGTGGACGTCATAATCACTGGAGAGTAGTGGTGGCCGCAGTGTTCGTGGGGCAGACAGCCAGCAGCAAACACTGAATGATCTATTTGCCTCTTGGAGGTGAACAGTACAGGTGTTCGACCCACCCCCTTTGCCAGCGAGAAGAAGTGGTATTCTTCTGCCAGACGGATCAGCCACGCAGGGAAAAATACCCTTACCGCTGGCATCTGTCAAGTTGATTTTTTAGATCCCTGCGTAGTTCTTCACAGAGGCCATAATGAAGGTATTCTTCCGCCGCTCAAGGTTCTAAAAAAATCATTTTTTTTGTCCCAACCATCCTGGGAGCAATAGCTATGCATCCCAGGATGCAGAAAAGTGTTCCTTTCCCTCAAGCCAAGCCAAAATCCACTGCCAAGAAGAGATCTTATCTGCACTAGCACTACCCATTCTCTGAACACTCTGACCAACCTATGGAGAGACACATTTTACTATTAGATAACACGAGTTGTGTATTTACATTAACATTCTGCATTGCGATGAAAACATTTTATAACAAAGGCTTATATCTCCTCCTATATGTAAATAGCTGTTAATGGGTAAGTTGTCAGTGCCAGATTGTAAAAGGTGTCTCTTGAAAATGTGTTCAATGTGTTTAGACAATGGGTACTGCTAGTGTATAGACACATGCTAAAGTTTAAGCCCTGACACTCTGCTGCAGCCAAGACTTCCCTCCTGGCACTGGTCTTTTGGCTGGAGGAATATAGAGTGAATACTGCATGGTCCAGACCTGTCTACTTTGCTGGAACATTCTGTATATTCACTTGAATCTGAATGGCTGTGTCTGTTTTTTCCCCTAATTTTCTCTCCAAAACTTGGCATGCGTCTTATGGTCCGGTGCGTTTTATAGTCTGAAATATATGGTATATTTTCTAGAGTAACTTTGTAACCACCATCTTATTTGGTGAAAGAGTTTTTCTTATCTAAAAAACAGAAACCATTTCAGCCACTTAAGGTAGCCATACACACCACAATTCGCAGCTAATTTTGTAATCCAAAGTAATGTCCGACACACAAAGGGTGTGCTCCGATCCTCGGAGTAACCAGCTGCAGGGTAATGACGTCCTCATGCGACAATCGGCCGCAAGAGAATCAGGTGGGGATCATAACGTGTACGGCTATCTTTAGTCTGACACTAAAGAACAATCCATCTATATTTTTATAAAAAGCAGAATTTCCACTTCTATTATATAATAAATATATGGATAAAGTTCTTATAACTTACATTTGTTAAAAGAAAAAGATTACCAGCTCCTTCCCCTCCCCTCTGCAGCATTGTGTGCCGGGTCCCGCCATGTGAACCCAGAGGAAACTCACAGACAGAGATTTCAATCAAAACCAGTCAATCCATACTTAAAATAGTGTTAACCTTTTAGTGCGTTCAGTGCAACCGAAATGCAGAGCTGAACAAGACATGTTTCACCCCTTGTGGAGAGCATCTACATCGACATAACCAACTTTTGCTTATGTGTACGCCAGAACAGGGATGACAAGATTGGCTGTTTAATTGTGGTGTAATGCTTGTTTTGACTTTTATGATACAAAATAAATGTATAGCACTTCCCCTAAGCCAGTGGTCCTGTAGGTCGGGACCCCCTTGGAGGTTAAATGACCATTTCACAAGGGTCACCAAGCTCACTGAGAGCATCATAGCTGCTGTTAACAAGCAGCAGTGCTGATGCCCACAAGCAGGGCATTATTTATAATGTCAATGTAAATGACTGGGGTTTTGTGTTTCATATATTGTATCACTTTCCATATACCTACCACGAAAAAAGCCCAACCTGATCATTTAATCTATAAATTCCTTTCTTTTATCCACAAAAAAAAAAGTCACTCACCTCTACTCCTTTTCCCACTCTAAGAAGATCCAGGCAAAGATGTGTTGGTGGGGGATTGGCGGACAGGTGAGTGCCTATGCCCCCACTATCCCATTAATGAATGGGGGATGATTTTATAATATATATTGCGGCACATAACCTCTGCATCAAAATGTGCATTACCACACTACAGTGTTCCCTAATGCTTGGAGTATAATGTAATCTTTTAGATATGCCTGCTGTCCTTTTTTATAAAATACTACAAGTCAGTATAGATTGAAAATGTTATGTGCAGCCCTTCAGTGATGCTTCTCCATATCAACTCAGTTGCCCACCACTGCTCTAAGGGGTCAAGAATGGCACACAGATTTTAAATACCTTTAAAATCCCCATGCCACCCATGACCTCTTTAACTTTTTTTGTGGATAATAGAAAGGAATTTATAGATTAAATGATTAGGTTGGGCTTGTTTTGTGGTAGGTATATGGAAATCCACATAGCGATACAATATATGAAACTTTTGTAATTTTGTGGATTTCCATTGGGTTGTGGCATCGTTAAATCCGGAGAGTTCACACACTCTGTTCTAGTCCTTTCCATCATCACTAATTCTACATATTTACTATACATACACTGAGAATGATACAGTAAGACATTGCAGAAAGATAGGAGTCTGATATTAAGTTTATTTAATTATGAATCTTAATTATGTGCAGATTAAGAAATAATTTCAGTTTATGGGAGCACTTAATTGTATTCCACAACAGGAAGAACATTCCAACGAGACTAGAGAAGATTCATTGCTTACAATATTTCTACAACAACAATACCTACTACAGAGCAAAGAAATTAACAGAGCATGGCCAGCTTAATTCACAAAATATCGCAAATTTAAATATTGCCTGTGCCGCTCATAGGGACAGTCAGCAGCTACTGAGAGGATATAGCTATAGCTAGTTACTGATATATTAAGCTTCTGGGATACCCCCTATGGAATGATTGAGAAGAACCTTTTGTCTTTAGGTTTTGTAGAAAGTTCAAAAACTGCCTGGTAGTGAAAGCTATTAGACAATTGAAGCTAAGCAGCAAATATAACCAACCTCTTATATGTTGGGAAGTCTCAAATCCGAACAATATCTACACTATGTCTATGAGCACAATCCACTATCCTCTCCTTCATAATAGGTAACTCAATCTCCCTGAGGCTTTACTATTCAATATTACATATATTCTTTATTTTAAGAATTCTTTAAAAAGTTATTTGATCACAATACTCCAGGCCTTTGCTTCTTAATGGTGTAAGGTGAAAGAGTATAAATGTGAGGAATCAAGGGGAGGGGGGATCATACGGTAGCCATAACTCACCACATCCGTTTCAAAATAGTTTGGTTGGGGAGGGTTGGAACTAGACCCAGGGAGTGGCCAGCCCCCGTGGACTTTTAAGGTGAGTATTTGGTAGAAATATAGTTCCAGTCAAGAGATTAACGTAATATTTTTATTGTCACAGCATACTACATAGAATAAAAGAGTGGTGGTTGCAAAACATAATTCACCATAAAGTTTACAATTCAATAAGGTTCAACCATGGAAGGCTTGAGCCCTTAACACTTTAAAATCATACAGTCACAGGTCGTTTCCAACATGCAAATGATCCAAGAGAGATTTTTTGGTCCTATAAAAGTCGCACTCCAAATCGGTCCTGTAAGAGTATAAACCTTATTTTTCTCCCAAGACAGCCTTTACCATAGGAGTCAATTCCTTTCATTTACTTTCAAACTCAGGGGAAAAAAAAAGTAATAAACAGGAAATCACAGGATAGCTATACAATACTTCATTATATTCCTTGTAGTAGAAGAAAAAAACAAATACTCTTCATATGCAGCACAGGACCTCTCCTATGCTTAATATTCAAATTAAGACCTTGTATGTAATGTTTACCTGTGATTTTTTTTTTACATGATCTGGTAAATATTCATACATTACTAATAATTTGAATTCTGGTACTCTATACATCTGCTGTTATAAGCTGTTATTGGCCCTTGTGGACCACAGAACAATTACTTATTCGTTATGGGGTAAGGAAAGTGATCTGTAATCTCAGTAAAGCTGGCCATACACCTCGAGATCTCTCTGTCAGATATCCTTTAGATCTACCAACAACTATGTAGTGCCGGGTCCTCTGCGATTGAACACAGGTAGACTTGATGGTTTAGAAAGTCCCTCATGTTACATGGTTTTGGTAAAACAAAAGGAGATCTAAAGGAAATCTGGCAGAGAAATCTAAAGGTATATGGCCAGCTTTAGGGATGAAAATTCTTTGTTCCAAAGATACAATATGATAAACTTTGTAATCCAGATCCAACAGGGATCCCTGGAAGGGGGAGCCCTGTCCTTGGGGCATTACAATCAGCAGGAAGAATCCAGACCTAAGACATACATGACCAAACATAACTTGGAAGAGCATTCCAGGGAAAAAGGAAACCAAATATAAGGTTGTATGTAGAACTAGGTTACATTCACACCATCTGGATGTCGAGTTTCCCGATTGGCCATAGCATGTCAACTGTCAGCCCCCCCCCCCCCTGAAATGGGATGTGTGAATATAGCCAAAAAGTAATTTGATCACATTACACCAGACCTTTGCTCTGTTTCTAGATAAAAGTGTACAAGGTGTAAGGGTGTTAACCTTATTCCGCCTAGAAAGCCTTTACCAAAGGAGTTAATTCCATTCATTTACATTCAAGCTCAGGAAAAAAACTACTAAAAAAGTAATAAACAGGAAATCACAGGATAGCTATACAATACTGCATTATATTCCTTGTAGTAGAAGATAAAAAGCTAAAAAAATACTCTTCATATGCAGCACTGGACCTCTCCTATGCTTAATATTCTAATTAAGACCTTGTATGTAATGTTTACCTATTATTTTATTTTTTACATGATCTGGTAAATATTCATATATTACTAATAATTTGCTGTTATAAGCTGCAATTGGCCCTTGCTCACTCTGTGGACCACAGAAGAATTACTTATTCGTTATGGGGTAAGAAAAGTGATCTGAAAATTCTTTGTTCCAAAGATACAATATGATGAACTTTGTAATCCAGATCCAACACTATGAAATGAGAGGGAGAGCTCTGCCCTTGGGGCATTACAATCATCAGGAAGAATCCAGACCTAAGACAATACATGACCAAGCAAAACATATGGAGGCAATAAGTATCTGGGTCAGATTCTGCATAAACTAGAACATAGCCAGAGGCTATGGTCAAGAATTAAAATGTATTAAGACTTACCAAGCAACAAATGTGATCTTGCATTCCAGAGAAAAGGGAAACCAAATATGAGGATGTATGCATTTACACCATCTTGAGGTTGAGTCCACCAATTGACTATAGCATGTCAACTCTCAGCCACCCTGAAACCGGATGTGTAAATATAGCCTGAAACTGTGGTTGAAGCGGACCTACAACCCCGCCGGGCACTTAACATTATCCGCAGGAGCACTGCCAATAATGTTTATTGTGTAGACGTTTTTCCAGATTTAAACTGCTAAAAGATGAGTATTATGTCAATGTGTAAGTGTGTTTTTTTGAGTATAGAACCGCTTTAAGGTGGTATCTATAAAATTTAGAGAGATATAAAGGGCGTACAAATTGTAGAAAGTTTTACTATTAGGGGGTGAATATAACAAGTAGTATATAAAGCAGTAAAGAACAGTATGTAATGGAGTGGTTCTTATGTATGGACCTCGGTTTACCAATGTGCCTGCTTTTCTATTTCTGGAGAAATGTCAGCACTTGAAACACCTCCTCAGAACTGATTTCTAATAATACGGACAGATTTTGGGAAGTTACAGGCCTACAACATAAGGAAAAATTTACCATTGAAGTCCATGGTGCACTTTTGGTACAGAAATCTGGACCTCAGAAGTGCGCTAGGGAGGTTAAAGGGTTTGAGGGTTGGACTTAACATTTTCTTCTTTAATACTGCAGATTCCATTGAAGCATCTTTTTTTTCTCAGACCTTAAAATATCAGACTCATAACTGAATTATCTAAATTATATTTCTCAATCTATCATTTAATGCACAAAGGCTTGAGACTTGAGAATACAGCAAAGGCGCCCCACAGATGAAAGAGAAATAGAAGGGACTTAATGATCAGTAATAAAACCGTTGAATATTCTGGAAAGCAGAGCACGGCGGAGATAAAATGACAGTGTCCTGTGTCTTTATTTTCTTTTCCAGTTTTACAGACAGGTTAAATATACAGCAAAGCAGCGCCGGCCGTACAATGAGTAGCAATTTAGTTTGTCTGAACATAGTTGTGATTTCGCAATATAGCAAATCCAGGCAACTAGCATAAATGCGCTGGAGAAAGTCCCGCTGAATAGATTCCTTTGTTTCCTCTAATTGCTGATGATCAACTTAAATCGCATCTGCCATTTTCAAAAGTTAAAGGATGACACAGAGCTGGCACCGGTCCCAGCAGAAAGGGAAAAAAAAGACTTATGGATTTCGGCTGCTTTGCATTCTGATCAGGAACGCACAGTTACAACATTATAAGCCGGAGCTGCCATACCAAGAAGGATTCCAAGCTTCTGAAGATGATGTCTGTGCAAAAGCAGTCTTTACATTAGGAGAATATGAACATGGAACATAAGTACAGAAGCGACTGGAGTCTTCTTCTTATCCACAAGCTCTTTAAAATTGACATTAAATCTTCTAATATTTGTCATTCCTATTGACATGCTGGTGAAAATGTCAATTAAATCCTCTTTCTCATCACTTGGTCTTTGTGTTACTCTATGACAGAGAAGTATATCAAAATTGACAGTGTTATCTTATTGTTATTATCTTGTTAATGTATTTGCATTATATGTAGCCCGCAAGATCTTACAAAAAAATCAAGGAATGAATGCCATAGAAGTGTCATTGTAAGATTCCAGCAGTCCAATGACCCTTAAATTAGTACGGCGTGCTCTGTTTTATAAATGATCTTGTCAGTAAGACTTTTCAGTTGGCGTTCCGCCAGTTTAGTTTTACTTGAGGTTGTTGGGACGTATTATTAAACTGCACAGATGAATAGGATGTATGCTCCAACCAGTCCAGTCCGGTGAATTCCTTGACATTTGGATTCTTTTTATTATATGAAGAATTAAAGACTTTTTGCCATTTTTAACCTATGTACATTATATTCAAAACCTCTCAAGGTTTCACTTATTTGTTCGCATATTGGACTTTTTCTTGTTTCTTTGTGTTTTGATGCCGTTTTGATTGACCTATAATTTTAAACCCACACTGGGGTAATGTATATGGTGGCCTCTCTAAAAGTCCCCTTGGCTTTGCCCAGGCAAAGGAAAAACCCAATGGATGGACAGACAGAATACTTTCGGTCTCTCCCTCCACTGAAACCTCCTCCCTTTTGCCAGTTTAGTTTTAGCCATGATGCCTTCCATGGGTTCATTGTGATCAGAGACCGACTGGTCTAGTTCAGCAATGCAGTTCCCATGTTCCATTAACTGAGCTTGGGGGCCAACTGTTGCGGCACAGACTCACTAATGAATTTGGCTTTTGCTTTAATGTGTTAAGCTTGCCATACATGCGTGCATTCCTGCCAATTGGCCGGTGGTCACTCGGTCGAAAATCTGGTGCAGCCACCTGGTGAGATTGACCAGGAATCTGATGCATATCGGATCACACAGTGATCCGTCATGTTGGAAGATTCCTGTCACCATCCAAAGTATTGCCCGGCACACAAAGGGTGCCGCATGATGACGTCATCGCATGCAGTCTGCAGTCTGTCCCTCAAGAATCAAGGGAGAATCCGAACATGTATGGCTACCTTAAGGCGATCTTTTGTAAGAAGAATAAGGGAACAGGCTAGTCACTATCATATTCCTCTACCTTACTGTGCCATGCCACACCATGTCTGCCATCTTGTGCTGTGAAGGTCCAGGCTTGGCAACATACTTGTCTATAACTTGCCCCATTCGGTAGCGGTTGTCAGGTTAGCACTTCTGATGGCTCCATCTCATCCAGTGCTGTCCTGTCAGTATTGCAATGGATGAGATGGAGCCGTCCAACAAGATTAGATCCCTGGCTGCACATACTCACTGTTCTGTGCTGTCCCGGTGGATCTGATGCTCTTAGCTGACTTCTTTACCTTAAGCCCATGTCATCCCTCTCCCCCCCACCCCCCAGTGACGTGATGACGTCACATCAGGGGGGGGGCGGGGGATAGCCGCAGGACATTCAAATGCAAATTGGGTTATCTTTAAAAGCACATCTGGAAAATCACCCCCAGAGTCATTTCAAGATGTGCTCTTTGAAGTTAACCCTTTCAGAGGGTGCCAAGGGGCATTGCATTGGATACAGTGATTACTGTATCCAATACAATTCAAAGTAAAACAAAAACCAAACACATTTCCAATTGTAATAAAAATGTTATTACAAACAAAACATAAATAGGAATACATACTGTTTTGAAATCATTCATACCAAATAAGTATTTAAGAGATTTTATCATTCATGATACATTTATTCATTTTTTTATGTACTTTTTTTTAGAATAATTGTGTGTTTCAAACATTATTATATTCAGGATGTCTACTAGACCCTTGTACGGACATACTTTGGGAAGTTACAGGCCTACAACATAAAATAAAAAAATTCAAGGTACAGAAATCTGGACCTTGCAAGAGTGCTAGGGAGGTTAAAAGATAGCAATTGTTCTATGGAAGAGGTGAGCACAGAATGGAGCAGGGTTCCTAAACTTCAACCTCATAGAGCCCGGGAATTAGAAGTGTCTTTTATTTATCTTTGTGTTTATTTTTTTATGTCACATAGTATTACACTCTGTTGTTCCAGAGTCAATGTTCAAGGAAAGCGTAATGCTGGGCATACACAGGTCAATTCCTGTGCGACAGAGGAGCCGTCGAGCACAGCCCTCGAGATTCCTCGATATCGAGGTGCAGCACTCCCCATCCAAACTAATAGAAGTCTAACAGGGTTTACCAACATGTTAGTTCCCTGTTTGACCGAGTGTGATCTATTCATTCCGCTCGTAGATAGGCTGGGCAGCTCCATTTTTCTATAGATTCGAGCACAATCGAGCGACATGCTTGTTCATGGTGCTCGATTGTGCTGGAATCTATAAAAATTGAGCCGTGTATGCCTAGTTTAATATTGTTAAATATCAAGGTTTGACCTTGACTTTGACCAAGTGTTGCACAATGTCTAGTTGAGTTCAACACACCTGCTCTATGCATAGATTTGTAGAAATAATGGCTCCCAAACTCATTACTCCACTCAAGAGCTGAAATATTATTAATATATATATATATACTGTATATATATATATATATAGTGCACAGCACATTTTAATACTATCTCTCAGAGGAGCACACAATCCAAGGTCCCTATCATAGACATATATATCTAACACAGTTTTAGGTCACAGTCTGAGTCACATGTATCAAAATTTCCAACATGTCTGATGACTTGATCGATGTTGTAATCGGTATCGGACGGTGACTCAAAAATCGAATCATGCATGCCTAGCTTAAGGGTCCCCATACACCTTTAAGTTCCTCTCTCAGATTTCCTTGAGATCTCCTGTTGTTTTACCAAAACCATGTAATATGAGGGATTTTCTAAAAAAAATCAAGTCTACCTGTGTTCAATTGCAGAGGACCCGGCACTACATAGCTGTTGGTAGATCTAAAGGATATCTGACTGAGAGATCTAAAGGTGTATGGACAGCTTTATCCTTCAAATCACTATGTTTTCTATCAGGGAGGACCTGGTACTACATAGCTGTTGGTAGATCTAAAGGATATCTGCCAGAGAGATCTGAAGGTGTGTGGCCAGCTTTACACTTTTCTTCAAAACTTCTCTATTTTATTAAAAAAAAGTTCTACGTTCATTTATTTCCTCCGGTGGGGTGAACTGGAGCGAGAAGACATTGTCATGTGTGGTTTGATGAGCAGTACTTTTTAATATGGCCTTGTACTTTAAGGTTGTCTGTCAATTGCCTTGATATACTATAAAACAGTTTTGCAATGAAAGTATGATAGGCTCCTGTAAAAAGGCAGGACGTAACCTACGCCACGACATTTGAATGTCATCAATTAAAATTACAATTTCTACTTCTCAAGAAACCAACCGAGAAAAATATGACACCCAAAGTCAACTTTCTGCAAACGTGACGTTTAAAACTCAACCATTTGTGGAATAGAAGCGATTTGCTGTGAAAGGCCATTTTTCATTATTCTGACATGTTGAAAAGAAGGAATGGTAAAAACCGTAACAAGGTCTGACCTTTAAAGTATTTCAGGGTGACAGTTAAAAGCGGATTGTGATAAGATACCTGCAGAATGAAAACAGTTATTTTCAGCGACTGAAAAGAACTGTCGCTTGGATGAAAATAAATGTTGTGGCAAACAACTATTATAACTATGTGAATTAGGGCTTGTTTCCATTGATGCGATCCCGCGCGTTTGTAGCCGCACGGCAGCCGCGCGGCCGCAAGCGCAAACAACCGCATCCATTGGAAACTTCAATATAGTTTCCACTGGTGCGGTTGTGCGGGTTCGGGTGCGGTTTGGGGCGCGTTTCTGAACGCTAGCTGCTGCGTTTTGAAACGCATCCGTGTCCCAGCCGCATCCGAATCTAATTAAAAAAAAATCGCGTTGCAAAAACGCATGACAACTATACCATGCGTTCAGCCGCGCGGTTGCAGGCGCGCGGGATCGCATCAGTGGAAACAAGCCCTTAAACTGAACATCTGACCAGTTATCGCTAGTCTGGATATATCTCAGTAGGTTTCTACTGGCGATTAGGGGTGGTCAAATTTTTTTTCAAAAAGTTGACCATTTCGAGTTAATTGCACAGCCCCTGAACATGGTATTATGTAGATGTACAGAAGGGTTGGGGGTATACTCCAAATAGAAAGTATGTCTTAGTTTTTCCTAAGTTCAAAGTCAAGTAAAAAGTTTGAAAATCGGAATTTCTAATTTAATTTTGAACTTAATTTATGTAAATTAGTGGCGGTGGGCATTAGGATTTATTCAAACTACAATAATGCAATCCATGTTACTTGGAGGAATAGATTCAATATGTTATCTCTTGTACATTATTATTATTATTATTATTACTATTAACTTTTATTCACAAGCTGACAGCATATTACACATAACTGTACATGAAATAGGAGTTGGAAAACAAACACATCTAGTGAGCTATTAATGAAATAGATATTCATATACTTTTTTTTCGGACTATAAGACGCACCGGACCATAAGACGCATCCAGTTTTTAGGGCAGGAAAACATCAATTGTGTTAATGCAATGAATTAAATGAATGCAATATTCAATTCAGCCAGAAGGTGTCACTAGCAGCAGTACACTCTCAGCACAGCGTCATACTCCACACTGATTGGCAGGAGGATTAAGGGGCCAACAGTTTTTCCCTCTCCTCTGCTTTCCCTCTCCTGATCAGCTGTTTCCCACGGACAGGAGAGAGAGATATAGATGCCAGTTCATCTATAGCTCTCTCTTCATTGCCTATGGCAGTAGCACTCTGAGCTCTGCTGGCATAGGCCATAACACAGTTCAGATGGAAGAGCCAGATACGGGCCGGCATCTCACATCTGACAGCTCCACCGGCTAATCTCCGTGCCGGGAGAACTGGTGGGAAGCCAAGGTGAGACCACTGGCGGCCGTGGGGGTCGCACATTCGGACCATAAGACACAGGCACTTTTTGGCCCCAATTTTGGTCCGAAAAATACCGGTATACTATTTGGCTTTTATCACCTTCTGTATTCATATTACAAATTCCATTAATATCTGGATGAGTCAATAAATATGGTAGTACCATTCTTTATGGTTATGAGGCTTTGGTTTGCTTCCTGAACTAAAACAGTAGTTATGCTTATATATAGAGAACTTTGTCCTGCACTGATGTTTCATGTTTCCTATCTAGCTGCCAATCAGGCGTCCAATTATTTGGTTTTAGACAAGATAGCATTGAGAAGTTGTAACATCAAAAGCAATCTTGAAGTTTCAAAAATTCCAAAAGAAATACGTTATTACCTCTATGTAGACTAAGCTTCTCATAGACAGTGTTCATGGAAGGACTGTGAGCCTGAGGCTTTGTTTCCATTGTACGTCGGGAGCCCTCCGCTAAGCGCATACGCTTAGCAGGGGTCCCGACGTATCCCATAGACTCAGCCTGCCGGCGGATAGGGATGGACCGAACTGTTCGCCGGAGAACAGTTCGGCCGCGAACTCGGCATGTTCGCCAATCCTCTCGCCGGCGGACAGTACGGGTGTGCCGGAGGAAGAATCTTTTCACTACAAGACCGGCATGAAGCCGGTCTTGTAGTGAAAATACCGGCTCAGAACAGGAAGTGACGTCAGTGATGCGTGATTCCAGGATGCGTTGCAGGGACCGGATGTGATGTCGCTGACGTCACATTCGGTTTTTCCGATTCAAATTCCCCGCCTAGAGGAGGGGAATTTGAATGTGTCCGCGAACAGGGCGGACGGCGGACTTCTTTAAAAGTTCGACCCGCCCTGTTTAGACATCCACCGGTGTACAGGCTGAACGTACTCGACTACTCGGCAGGTAAGTCTATCTGCTACGTCGGGGACCCCCGCTAAGCGTGTACGCTTAGCGGAGGGCTCCCGACGTAATGGAAACAAGCCCTGACACTCATGATTATGCTCAACACAACAAATGAAATATCATATATAGTAGAGCTTTCATTTAAGCTTCCTGCCCATTGAAATACCATGATCCAATCTCTGCCATGTCTTATATACTCAATTATATATACTTTAATAAGGAGAAGAGTTTTCTGAAAACTGCTTGAGATGTGCAAACAAAAGGAACTCGATGAGTTATTTCTGTACTTTGATTTCTTTAAGGCTGAATTTAGTCATTAATAGCAGTGTTGCTCTCCAGATATCCCCTTGTGTCAAGAAGCAGTATCATGTATTTTCTGTAGATTATAGAGTTGTTTTTAGGCACTTTTTACCTAAAAACAAACAAGACAACAGACATTGAAGGTACTGGACTCTACTATAGGGAAATAAAGCAGTTGGCAATGCCTGAAAAATGACAATGGATATGTAGAGCGTTCTTATTGAAGTCGACGCTCGGATGGTTGAGAAGCCATACAACCTTCAAACGTGACAAACAACTAGAAACCGCACTACTTTCCAAAAAAAAAACCCAAAAAACAGAATGCTTTTTAACAGCTCGTATATGCTTCAATTATTTATTGAAGGAATTCCCATTTTCCCAGTATCCAATGGAAAAATGACCATGTGAATGGAGCTTAACTGTAACGGTAGTTTTGGTCAACTAACTAATGATGATACTTGATGCTGTGAGACAATGACACACACAACTGCTTTGGAATCCTAGTTTATATGATATATCATTCTTTAGCTAAATGAAGCACATTACTGCAAATTAAACACCACGTGTCATAATGGTTTTGGCTCTGCATCCTCATGTCTAACTTTAGAGTGTTCAAAAACAAGGCAGTTCATTATTCAAGCTACAGAGTGTGCATGAAAAGTAAACACTAAGCTGTTAGTCAATTTGGCCTGACCTATGTTGGATTTATAGCATTATATACAGACATTTGTTGACAGTAGTCCTTTTTCAACCTTGAAATAACAGTTTGAGAAGTTACTTTCTTTTGTGTTCTAGCATGACTGGATACAGAGCAGAAAGCCATGATATGGTTAAATCTGGTGTTGATACCTGACCTCACAAAAGTTCTTGGCACCAATTTCCACAGATGGGATGGCCAACAGTTGGGATGGTTAGGGCTTGTTTCCACTAATGCGGAAGCCCGCGTTTGCCCATGGGGCGGATATAACTACGCTATGTTGTTTAATGGGCTAGTCCACTGCTGTGGTCAGGGGGCGGGTGCAGCGTCCGCCGCCTAAAAACTCTGTTCACTCTCTTCCACAGCCGCCCAGCCCTGACCGGGGCCATAGAGGTGAATGGCCGCAGCTTAGCGATTGCCGCCGGCAGCTGCATAAATGGAAACAAGCCCTTAAGTGTATACTAGCACAAATTTTTATTAGATTCATAAGAGTGTTGTACCGTGTTAGCCATCAATGAATACAGAAAATTTGGAGTTCAGACAATATTGTTTTTTGGCTAACTGAAATCATTAAAGACGTTTTTGGCTTCTTATAAATGTAAACATCTAAAGCCTGAAGAAGGGATCTGAGATATCCCCAAAGCTTTCCTCTTTAACCTTCTGGGCATTTTACTCTGGGTGAATTTGTTTATGAACAATACTCACCCGAGCTGACCTCCAGCATACTTACCTGTCTGGTGGGAGCCAACCCTATCGACCCGGCGATCTTTCCGGGTCCGCCTCATTGACATCATTGATGGTGCCGGAGAGGCAAGGGGGCAGTGCCATTGACATCCATGGCCTTTTTCCATCACATCCCGATGACAGATAGCCAATAAAGTGTATCACTTAAACTCCAAACTTTCTGTATTTTTAGATACAAAACTTTAACACGCATTTATTTGAAAACTTTTCCCTTGCATGTTTAAGAAGAGATTTGGCAGCCAAGTCTATAGAATATTCATGATGCTCTACACCATTATCGAGTCATTATAAGCATCTTCCATCTTCCACCATGGGCTGCGTGTATTCGACAGTCAGCGCTAAACTCGGTATAACAATGATTCATGTTGTACTAACTCGGGCTAATGAAGAATTACATAATGGATAAGGCACTAGAAAATATTTATTCTTCACTCCAGCTGCAATTGTTTCAGCAACTGCTGAATATTTAAATGTGGCTTTTTACAGATTAAGGCCTGTTTTGAAGTATATGTCATTAGCTGTGATTGTGCAGTCTCTTATTTTCTTGATTGTGTCTGTGATTTATTTGCTGGGAAGACGGTGGCACGCTGAGATGTTCAAAGTGACGTGTTATTAGAAAGCCGGCGGTAAGGGCTTTTATTTTCAATATTTGATAAACAGAGATTTTTAACTGATTGCATGGATAAGTCATAATTGCTAATCCGTGGCCATATATGCTAAGAATGTCTGAATTATGCTTAATTTAAGCTTATGTTTCCTACTGATATTATATTATATTGGCCATTTATACCAGCAAGTGGATGGTTTGCCAGCTGTGTAGAAATAGCATTTTCAACAATTAAAGGAAATAGGAGTTTCTTTGAGAAACCAATATTAGTATTATAAATATAAGCCATATATCATAGGATCTACTACTTCGCAAAAACCTTAAAGCGGTTCAGATGCTGGAAAACTGCCCCCCCCCCTCTCCTCCCCCCTCCACTCCACCTCCCCTCCTGTCTCTTCTCTAGGGCTGTGTGGAGGGGGGGGGGAATCTGCTGCTGACGAGTTCCTGTCTGGGAGAGATGTCCCAGACACCACTTCGGCTGCCTAGGCGCTACGTAAGACAGTGGGTAAGACAGCACTCGTAACAAGCTCCCCTCCTGCTGTCAGAAAAAGATTTTATTTTTTACAATTAAGGGCGTCAACAGTATCGGCTCCCAGGCGGTAGGTCTGCTTTAGGTCCTGGCTGTAGTTCTGTCTGCTGAGCCGTCTGAATGTTTGATTTAGTCCCTTGTCTGATACCTTTTTACCAAATTTCTCACTGAACCCTGAACCCTTTGTCCTCCCATGTAGTTCCTATAGAAGCCATGTCCTTGCTCTGTCCCATTGCCAGATTGTGCTCCTGACAATATCTTGCTGCTGCTGCTTCTTGTGTGCTTAGTATCATCATCTGTGTGCCAACCCTTGGCTCCGTATTACCCAACTGCTCTTGCTCCATTGCTTACCTGACACCAGTTATTCACGTAGATGTTGTTCTATCAGTTTGGTGGTTTGGAAGATTAGATCATGTCGGAAGACCTAACAAAACATTTGATTGTGTTTTACAGCGCTCCCGACCTTGAATAGATTGTGGGGGTCTCATGGGGCTACAGGTTGAGCCTCGGAGGAGGGGCCGTTCGTGGGGGAGTCATGCTATGGGAGAATCCGTGGGCCGACCAGACCTTGGGACATGTTTCGTTCTATTTTTCCATCTTTGTGGGTCGTTAATCTTGTGTGACTGCCTGGTACTCTGCTTTCCTGAGGAGTCTCACCCATTATCACCCAATTACAAAAACAGACAGGGGCAGTGGATACCCCCTGAGTTTTATCTGAACGCCTACCGGAACAGGTAGGTAGTCATTGACATAGAGTTATATTATCAATAGCTATCAAGAGACATTGTTGATACTGATGCAGTTGCCTTGATCCAGCCTTGTTATTAGCACTTGAACATTGGAATATGTAAACAATGACATTTATAGGGATTTGTTTGATTGTGAATGTACAATGTGATTTACACACTTATTTCATATTTTGCAGTGTTGTGTCTTTATCTCTCCTGAGGAAGCCCCAAGAAAATAAGGGTGGAAATGTGTCGAGTCCTAGGATATCATTTCGGTTGATTGGTAGCAAATAATTTTTTCCACTCCCCCAAGTCTTGGAGGGGGAGAAGGTTTGGACTCGTGCCCCCCATTCACCTGGTAGATGTGGGTTATCACATATCATGTATAGGCTTTTATTGAACAACACAAAAATTGTGACGAATCATATGTTTTATTGTATTTAATGGATTTATATTAAAGGCACGAGCTGAAGACCAATTTTAATATAATTATGTGGATGTGGTAATGTGCCTAAAAAAACTGTAGTTCATGCCCCTTTTTTTTGTTTTTTTTTGTTTGATGACACCATTGACTACTCTTCTGCTCTAACCCTATTGCGATCTGATCCTGCCTGCATCTGTGTTGCTGTTTCAGCCACTGGACTCTGAGCCTACATCGTTACAGTGTGATGCAAAACAATGCATATGTGTTGGCATTGAGAAAGTAACCTTTAACCTCCCTAGCGTTTATGACGAGCCCAGCTCGTCTGGAGTTTGTTTGAAAAATTTAAGTTTTAAATGGCAAGCAGGATTAATGCTATCTATATGTAATATTTCTTCGTTGGCCTTGGCAGTATTACTGGGGATCACTCTTTGTATGCATCCCCCCATCTCCTCACTTTGTTAACCTTAATTATTCCTGGACTAATCCAGTCATCAACTCCTGTAACCACTCCAAACTCCCTAGGTGGCTACCGTGTCTTGGTTCGGGCAGTGTGTGCCTGTTCAGGCTCTCCGTTCTTGGGGGAGGACCCTCCCTCTGCATCCTTAACCTCTGATTTTATCGTGTTGATACAGTAGTGCGTATTTGTGCTAGGGCACAACTTATCAAATTTCTAAGTAAAACCATCCATCTAGCTGTCCTAATCCATAGTGATTTGTACATATATAAATTCTTTCTAGATCATTGATCATTGTTTGTCGGCCTAACCTCTACCCCCTCTAACGACCCCCTGTAACGACGAAACGTACGTCGGGGTGACGTTCAACATCTGAGGACATTGTTGACTGGTCTTTCAAATTAATAACTGTGACCAATCCAATGGGCCCACTTGGAATGTGGCACATGGTCTAGGCTCTTGCTTAACTGTATCTTGTATTGATTACTGTATATGTGTGTTATAATGATTGTTTTCACTTTTTGCAATTGAATGTTTTCATGATAAACCCATTAAATGAGGTTTGTTTTATGATACACACCGCCCATTATCTACCTAACCTGTATACTTCCTTGAAGCCTTTAAAGTCCCCTCGCCCCTGTTTTGTACAGGGGAGATTTCCTTTGGTTCTAATTTTTTATATGTAAATATGATTTATGATGCATAGGATGCCAATTCTATTTCCATTGCTTAATACAGTTGAGATTGTGTAGCCATGAAAAGTCAGGTGGCAGGTTGAATAACTAGTTAAAACAGGAATATTAATAAAAAAAAACTAATGTAGCGCTAACAACGGTTTTTGCTTTTAAGTTTCTACCCTTTAAAGCCCACATTTCCCTGCATACATTGTTTTTCTTCTATTTGTGAGGTGCAATGAACATGGCTGACAAGGAAGTCCGGTTAGGGTTTTGCTGTAAGTATTTTCTATCTATATTTTAGTTTCTAGCTGTACAATGAAGTTGCCATGATCCGATTATGACCTAGATGAGTGGAATTACCACCATTCATCCGCTCTTCTCAAACCTGCTTCACATTATTATTCCTCTATTGAGTTATTTGATGACGATGGAAGTAAGGTGGAGGGGTAGGAGGTCTATGGACGGAAAATTTATTCAAAGTACACTTGACCTTTAAAATAACATTGTTCAGCATGCAATTAATGTTGTATTATGTAAATGAATGAATAGTTTTCATGTTAATTGTATTATGCAATTAAGGAATTGTATTATGCAAATTAATTATACATTTTCTAAAATGCTTACAAGGTGATAAATGTGCTGAAATAAAATGTCTGAAAAGCTGAAACAATACAATCCATTAATGCTTTTTCTTTCTTTGAGCCACAGCTGATCAGAACTAAGTGCTCACGTGTTATGAAACACCTCCAAGTGATGACCATTGTTTATCTCCTACTATAATCTTGTCGTGTGTAATGCTTGAAAGCAGGAAAAGATGACCATTGTGAAAGTTGAATGTAAAGATGTATTATTCTATATGATCTGCATAATTCATTATATCACAAGTCTGCATTATCTCACTTTAGGAACTTAAAAAAGCCCAACAGTTAAGCTGGCAATACACCTTTAGATCTCTCTGTCAGATATCCTTTAGATCTACCAACAACTATGTAGTGTCAGGTCCTCTGCGATTGAACACAGGTAGACTTGTTTAGAAAGTCCCTCATATTTCATGGTTTTGGTAAAACAAAGGGTGATCTAAAGGAAATCTGACAGAGAAATCTAAAGCCCCCCATACACCACATACAATTACCATGCAATTTCTGTACAACCAACTTTTCTTCTACCAAAACCATGTAATATGAGGACCTTTCTACACCTTCCAATCACTATGTATTCTATCAGGGAGGTCACTATACTACATAGTTGTTGGTAGGTCTCATGGAAATTGTATGGAGGAATCTCAAGGTGTATGGGGGGCTTAAGGTGTATGGGGACCTTTATAAAGCAGTAATGTAGGTGGTTATGTTTATAGCACATTTGATGTCATTAGGCTATTGCCAGCTATGCATTAAGCTGGCCATACACCTTTAGATCTCTCTGCCAGATATCCTTTAGATGTACCAACAACTATGTAGTGATGGGTCCTCTGCGATTGAAAAGACTGCGAGTGAGAGATTGAAGGTAGACTTGATGGTTTAGAAAGTCCCTCATATTACATGGTTTTGTTAAAACAAAAGGAGATCTAAAGGAAATCTGACAGATAAATCTAAAAACTGCCATGTTAATTGCTTACAAGAGAGTATTCTCTTGGCCACACAAATGGACCATGTTCACAAAAATATATGTCTGCATCATTATTTCCATTCTGCTAAACGCAATGCCACTATAGCATAACACATTTTTAAAGAGGATTTATAGAAAAAGATATCGACAAACTTTTGCTACCTCTTAGATGACACAGTTGCCAATCCTAAAAAAATATACTTGCCTGCAGTTGCCAATTCTAGACTTTTCTAGCGACAGGGGTTGATTTCCTGCAATCATGTGAATGGCCACTAGATGGTGCTTGATAATGGTTTAATATGCTTAAAACGTAATTACTGTTGGCTCGTAAAGGGGGCATTTAATAGCCTTTGCCCAACCTCCTCTGCACTGGAGCTGGCAATGCTGTGGCACAATGTCTGGGGACAATCATGATTAACTATACAGGTAAGGTTTTTGTATCATGAATTGTCCATATAATTGGTGTGTTTCATGGGAAAGGACATGGAGTATAGGTGAGAACAGGTCCACTGAAAAGCTGCATATTAAAAACTAAAAACTCTACTAAATAGCTAAAATATTTTAGTAGCTGTCCTTTTTTTTTAAACAGTTGGGTCCTCGTATGCTTACTATACATGAACAGAATCAGCAGTATAAGATTGTATTAGTTAATACATTAAATATTATAATGGGGATGACCATAATTGTTGATATTTTCATTGGTTGTACACTGGAACTGGCAAATGTGAAGCTATGGTATCTCCATACTAAAATGGTGCTTATATCAGACAGCCGGCCAAAAATCCCAGACAGCCCACATTTTTGTAGACACATCACCATAACATCACATTACATACATTACCGGTGACATTTTGTTACAATGTGCTAAAAATACCATAACTTGTGACTGCTGTGTGCCTGTGAAGATTGGCACCTTGCTGTAGAGAGTGTTGGGGGGCTTACAACGTGTCCCTTCCTTCCTATTTGGCAGGCAACCCACAAATGCAATTTTCATTGTACATCAAGATCACACTTCACCTGGCTGATGCTCAAATTCAGGAAAACATTCTATCGGGTTTTTTTAATGATATTCTCATTCATAGGCTTTACGTTACAGCTTTATAGAGGCTTGTCATTGGAATTTAACAACAAGGCGTAGAGAAGGTTCAGATGAGCAGATGTTTTTAAAATCTGTTCATCTCAAACTGTAATCTATTTCATGTAGGACTGTCTTATCCACCATAACTGTTTATGTACTATGGTACAGTGAGAAATGGAAGGAACCTGTATTTTGTTGGGATAAAACAACCTATTAGTAAATTAGTAACCAGGAGAGGTGGGAATTTTCTACAGGTCAAGACTCGACAATTAAAGGAAATATTTTGATGATATTGAGGAATGCTTTTTAGATCACTACAGCCATGGAAGACACCACCAATGTTAAACATCTGTAAAGGTTCCTGATTATCTAGAACTGGGGTGTCAGACTCAAATACACAGTGGGCCAAAGTTAAAAACATGAACAACGTTGTGGGCTAACTTTGATTTTTATTGAAAAACATAATTGTAAAAATACTGTGAGACATTTTTTTACCCACAAGCTGGAGTTTTACACCCCTGAACTTCACACACTGGACAGGGTCTCATGATCCCCTGGCTGAGTCACTCTCTGTCCCACTTTGTCTTCCACCAGACCCATCCTTGTACCCCTCTGCCCAGCTCTGCTAACCCTACAGCCCCCCTTGCAGCAGCACTAACTTTGTCCTCCACATTCTATAAAGAACAATAAATACTTGCCCAGTCAGTGGGAGCACACTGTGATGTAACAGGAACTTGCCAATGAGCAGGTAGGGCTTGTGGTTTTCTACTCCCAGAGTGGGAGAATGGACGTGTGGTGAGTGCAGCTAGCAGGGGGTGGCCAGGAAGGCAGATAGAGCATTCTTGCAATGGGACAAAAATATTTGCTCTGCGGGCCAAAATTGGCCTTCTGGTCAGACTTTGACACCTATGATCTGGAATATCTATAGTAGTAAGTCAAAGTGACTGGGCTTACTGAAATTTCCCTAAAGACACCATTAGTAATCCCACTCTCAAATCAGAATGAACTGAAAAATGTATATATTATTTACATTGCATAACAGCATTAACATGTACAGCACAATACAATTCTGCACATTTACGGCCATTACCCTACTGTGTTTTAATAAACATGAGAAAAAAAACCAAAAGGCTGGGCACCATGATCTATTCCCATTACCTTTGAGATCAACAGGTAAGTCGCTATCTACTTTTTGGGCACCCCTGTTCTTCACCATCTAACATCCACATATACTGCCATGGTGATTTGACAAAAGTTTTACACATACAAATAAATCAAAGGATTAATACCTGTGGAGCTTCACCTGTGGAGCTTCTTGACACTAAGGAACTAGAGATAGATGGTTCCACAATTTCACACCTCCTATCATGATGTTTAACTAGCATAATCCATGGACTGGATTAAGGTACCTGTGGTGTGTGTATACAATTACCGGGGATTCAAGAACTCATTTGAAATGTACATAGTCTTCAACCTAACTAAATAGGTCCGATTCATTATGAACAACAACTCAGGTGGCCATTTTAGCACTAGGAAACCACAATATCTGGACTGACTACATCACATGGTTATAATGGCTGTCCTTCTAATCCAATCAGAACAGACAATAGGGGACAGGCTCTCATCAGTCTCTAATGGGAAGTATTTAAAATATCTGAAGCTTTTTCAATGCATTTCCAAAGCCTAAATCCCTATTATTAACTTTCTCTTTCTCATGAAGAAATCACGTACAGTTTGTGGAACATCGAGTACAGTACGTGTGACAACCTTTAATGACAAGTATTTATGGAAATTTGCTTATTTTCACTTCACAGATAATTTATTATTTCTCTTGCACTTTAACTTATTGCTATAGCAGAAGCGATATACTTAAATAGCAATTAATTACTTAATAGATTTCCCACACAAATTGCAACAGATGTGACTGATCAACAGTTTAACACCCTCCGCAATTCACAAGGGCTGTTGTTACTTGCCTGTTCTACAGAGCTTGGGGTCAAGGTCACACTTTTTGTTATCCAAGTGAGAGAATGTTTACTTAGCAAAACTCATGTTTACCTAATTTTAAGCGCTGTTCACTTATGCATTACGTGTAGAAGTAACAAAAAGATGGGTTTGCGCTTGATTGAGCTAAGCTAAATAAACATTTTTGTAAATGCATATTCTTTTTCATTTGCCTGGCTGGTGTGCTTATTTTTTGTGTTCCTCACATGTGTCTCAGTCAGATACATGCTTGTTTCACATGTTTGAATGAGGGCCCTTTCACACTAGTCATGTTGTGTAACCTCGTAACATTGCGCACTGGGCCATAGGTACCTTTTACGATTCCATGCCTTGCCTTATGCATCGAACCATTGGGTAAATGCATAGCATACTGCACAGCACATTTTCATACCCCAGTACAAGCATCTTTCATACAGTATGGCAGGTGTTCTACACCATCTAACATCCACATATACTGATATGCTCTACCTTGTTGATTTGACAAAAGTTTCACACATACAACTAAATCAAAGGATTAATACCTGTGGAGCTTCTTGACACTAAGGAACTAGAGATAGAGATAGGGCCCTTTCACACTAGTCATGTTGTGTTACCTCGTAACATAGCGCACTGGGCCATGGGTACCTTTCACAATTCCATGCTTTGCCTTATGCATCAAAACACATTGGGTTAATGCATAGCATACTAAATGGCACATTTTCATACCCCAGTACAAGCATCTTCCATACAGTATGGCAGCTATAAAGCAGCGCATCGTATTTGACCTAATATAGGCGTTGATGGTAAACAAAGCAAATTTGCTTGTGTGAAGTGGCCCTGTGTGCACTTCACTGTGGTAAGGACAGATAAAAGTCTTTAATACTCTTTAATACACCCCTTAAGCAGGGCACACATGGCTCGATATTGGATCCGTTTGAGGTTCCCTGCAGCAGCATGATGACGTCAATGGAAAAAGCAATGGACATTGACCATGGTTTACGGTCATGTCCGATATCCCTGTTTTTGAGCGGGATTGATTGGTCCCACTCGAAAACAGGGATGGCTACATATGATATGCACCAGATAGATGGCCCATGGCGCTGGAATTGGCCATCAATGTGGCCCACATCCACACGTGTGTTTCCTGCTTAAGGCTTTGACATCACTATATGTAAAAAACCCTGCATTGAATGCAGGGATTTTAACACACTGCAGAAGGCTCCCATTGACAGCAATTGGGCTATGACAAGGCTGTCTCCACAGACCTTAAGAGCACTTGATCCTTCGGTCCGAGCCTCTGTCACATTAATGTCAATGCAACGAAGACTTGACAGATGCCGGATCCAGTGATTATGAAAAATCTTTTCATGTTAAACTCCATTTCCATCACTTTTGGTCGATTAACTGGAAAACTTGGAATCATTTTTCTATTTTGGGGGGGAAAATCCAATGGCAAAGTCAAACAGTGTATGCCCAACTTTTCCTATTTGCATAAATCCCACAAAGGGGGATAAGTACCAGCTGTGTCTTTATTCAGAAGATACATCTTACTTCCTATAGAGAAGGCAAATGAAAAAAACACATTTTCAGGAAGGGTCTCAAACGTCTTTATTGTTGTTTTTATTGCCCATATTCAAGCTTTTCCCTTTATTTCATGTCAGGGCATCATAGGAAAATCCATTCAGAATGGTCACAAACAAGAAAATTAAATAATTTTTACACTTCTTTATTACAAAAAATGGAACGTTACTAAAAATATGTTATTGTTAAAAACAAAGGGTTGTTTTAGTTGAAAAGGGTCAACCCACAGATATTTATTGCAGGTTACATGCTTTCACCAGCAAATAGACTGTTCCCCACAAGGGGGGGGGGGGGGGGGTGACTAATAGAGTAAAGCATTTTTATCTTAGAAAAAGATATTACCAGCCATTCCAGCACTAACCTCTTTGTATGTTGACAATACTGCTTTACAGAGTTGGCTACTCCTCTGTTGATACAGAAGAGTGTAGACATTTGGGCTGTTGGTTACTGGCTGGATCACACAGTGAAGCAAAAGCATACACAGCTTGTGAATCACAACCACAGAATGTCCCATAGGGGTTAACATGGGAGTGGTTAGCAGGTAATTGACAGACGCTTGTTGACTGCACAATATTTGCAGTTAAAGGCGGCTGCCAAGGGGGTTACTGGGCAGCTTGACTAGCTTGACTTTGCCTACATACTGTATTTTTCTAAGATGCACCAGACCATAACACGCACCCAGTTTTGTGGGCAGAAAAAAAATATTTAAAGTGTTTGATCTTTTATCTCAATTGGGGAAAAAATCCCCAATGAAAAATCAATTTCAGCCACAATATGCCCCCAGTGAACACTTGCCATCAGCATACAGATGACGTCACCGGCTTTCTGCTCATCAGGGAAGAGGGGCGAAGGCGAACGCTGCATGCATCTCTCTGCAGATAACAAAAATGTAAGTATGTACTGACCAGACTATGTGTGTTTCTCCTGCCACGATGGACTCCTTGCCTGCCTTTCAGGGCACTGAGCACTGAGGGTGCATGAGACCCCCCCCAAAATATTATTTTACCACACATTTGGACCTTAAAGGCTGCCATACACGGCACGGATTCGTGCCGGATTCTGGCGCGATGGATTCCATGCGCGTGCACGCGGATCCATCGTGCCGGAATCCCCTGCAGCCCACCTTGCCCGTACGATCGACATACGATGGATCAGGGCACAGGGAATCGGACCGAGGGAAGAACCAACATGTTGGTTCTGTTTCGGTCCCGATTATGCTTGATCAGGGGGCGGTTGCGGTCCGGGAGCCGAGCGTCGGACACGGATCCCTCCCGGATCGGGCCGTGCAAGTGGGCGGCCACGATCGGATCCCTAATTGGGGGGGACTAATAGTTCTCACCGTGGATGCGGCGATCGCCGGAATCCATCGGGGCATGAATCGCATCAGCCAGGGAATCCGTGCGTGTACTGGCTAAGACTATAGGACCACCCCCCCCCCCCCCACTTTTGGGGATAAGAATGCATCTTATGGTTCACAAAAAAAACTGTAGTTTGTGCTGATAGACATCCATCTTCTCATCTCAGATATTGGGGGGGATAATTACTGGCCTATTTATTAAACTGGTGTCCAAACTATAGGAATTCACCAAAACAAAGAACGAATAACAAGCTGCAATAACCAGCTTTGCTCATTGAATTACTTTGTTGAACAAGCCCAGCTAAGGCTCAGCATGACGGAAAAGTACTCGGGTGAACCTGACGGTGATAAAGATGACAAACAGTTTTGATATCCGGGAAGTACAATAAAACAAGCCATAAAATGCACTTATTCCTCAAAGACGGCTCCAGAATCTCAGCTTCTGATTTTTCATATAATTTCTGAGGAGAAAGATGTATGACAGACATAAGTTTTTCTTACACAAGAAAATGTATGGGTTTCTGTCTAAAAAGCAAAGTTTCAAAAGCAAAAAAATTTTCAACCTGTCCCAATGCAAAATTATGGGCAGAGTCCAAGTGACTTCAGAAGTCAGCGATGTTACAGTAGAATTACAGTCTGGCATAGCATACAAAACATACAAATTCTTTATTACCCCCATAGCTATCCTACTTGGCTTTGCCCCAAAGTAATGTCATTTCATAGTACACATAATCTAGGGTGAAGCTATCAAACATGGTTGGGTCATATCCTGCTTAGACAGATCAGTACACATGAGATAAATACAGCATTGCTTAGGATTGATGCAGCTGCCGTCCAGGAGTTCAGCCCTAGCACAGTGCCCAGAAGAGGTATGCAGGTGGAAATAAAGTTATTAAAATTGAGTTTACTCTTTCAGAGGATTTTATTGTTGGCTCTTTTAAAGATAAGACATATCTTGTAGGGTTAACAACCATAATTTTACACTTTTATAAGGTGCACTTCCCACCAAAATTAACTGTGTGTCCTATAGAGAATATATACATGTTGTAGCAGAGAATAAGAGACTTATCCCGGACTCTCATTAGTGCCTGTATACTGGTATTGACATGGAAGGGGTGGCACTGCTGAGAGCCAGAGTAAGTGATTCTCCCCACTGGACACCCTGCTCTGTGAATCTCTGGCTCTCAGCACTGACCCTTCTTCTGAGTATATACATGTATGCAGCATGTCACAGCAGAAAGTCCTTAATGAGTCTTTGAGTCTCCAGTCTATCAGGAATGCTTCTCCTCTGATCGAACATACTCTATACTAGGGCATTAACTGACTAGTCAACTTTGCAGGCAGAGTACACCACTCCTAATTTGCACAGAATACATTTTGGTTTTGTTGATCAGTGTTTTATTTCTGATAGTTGGGCAAGTTCTCCTCTTAGTAAAACTTCAGAGGAAAACTTAATTTAACTTATTATATAATTTTCCTTTCCTTTAAATTAAGCTCCTCCGGGCCTGTGGGGCCAGAGTCGCTTTTCAAGGGTACACCTTGACTGACCTGTGTCCACCTGCCACAGTTCTGGCTTTTGTTGCAAAGTCTAAATAACCACATTCCCATACATCCGCTTAATTGTAGGTATAACTGTGAAGTACGATCTTTGAATTATGTCTTCAATCAATCACTATATTTGGCTAAGACTACTTAGACATATGAACCTTAACAACCAGTTAATATAATGCAATCGAACCAGCAGCCTAGTTGAAAAATGCTCACTACTATGCCTCTCACAACTGTATTATTTTTGTTAAATTCTGAATTGTAATGTATTGTATTATATGTGGCCCTGTGACAGGACATGAACATATGACATTATATATGCTGTATTTTCTTTTTTTTTTATATTTAATTATTGTAACCAATACACACAATTTTGTACCTAGATCATGATCCTAATACCTCCCTGATGAAGCCCATGGAGTGAAACGTGTCGGATCAGCATACCATGAAAAAACATGACTAAATTGCGGATGTATATGTAATACCATCATGTTTCTATTGTTTTTGTTTTACCAATTCACTGACAATTACCTGGACCGTGCCTGGTCCTAATCTTTTCCATTTTCATTTAAATATCACAAAGAGTCAAAGATGAACTCCAGCTTCCACTACAGTAAAATTAGCCCCCGTCCTGGAGTGAACCCTAAGTTATTGGTGTAATACAGTTATCACCCATCAGCATAAACTTCTACAGACCACAGCCAAGAAGAAATTTCATGAGCTGATATTCTACACTCACCTGACACTTTATTAGAAACACCTGTCCAAATACTCGTTGACGCAAATTACTGATCAGCCAATCACATGGTGGCAACTCAATGTATTTAGGCATTTTGACATGGTCAAGATTAACCGCTGCAGTTCCAACCGAGCTTCAGAATGGGGATGAAAGGTGATTTAAGTGACTTTGAACGTGGCATGGTTGTAAGTGCTAAGTATTTCAGAAATTGCTGAGTATTCTTGCTGAGCATGTCCATCCTTTTATGACACCCATCTTCTGATGACTACTTCCAGGAGGATAATGCACCATGTAATAAAGCTTGAATTATCTCAGACTGTTTTTTTGAACATGACAATGAGGTCACTGTACTCCATGGCCTCCAAAGTCACAAGATCTCATCCAATAGAGCACCTATGGGATGTGGGAGATTTGCATCATGGATGTGCAGCCGCCAAATCTGCAGCAACTGTGTGATGCTATCATGTCACTATAGACCAATGTCTCTGAGGAATGTTTCCAGGACCTTGTTGAATCTTTGCCAAGAAGGATGAAGGCAGTTCTGAAGGCAAAAGGGGGTCCAACCCAGTACTGGCAAGTAGAGATGGTCGAATTTTTTGACTTGCTAACTTTGTGAGCTGATTGCAAAGCCCCTGGACATGGTACCATCACCAAACTTACTGGAGACGTAGATAAGGGTTGTAGAAACATTTGAAAAAAAGAAGGTTTGCTCTAGCACATGGAGTTTTTGCATATATTAAGTTCCAAACTAAAGTCGAAATTCCAATTTTCGAAATTTTGACTTAACTTTGAACTTAATTTGTGCAAAAACTATTGTTAGAGGCATACTTTAATTTTTGTAGTATACCCCCAACCCTTCTCTACATCTCCAGCAAGTTTGGTGATGATACTATGTTCAGGGGATTTGCAATTAACTCGAAATTTTCAAAATGGTCGAATTTTTTAAAACTCTCTACTGGCAAGTTGTGCCTAATAAAGTGGCCAGTGAGTGTATAAGCTCACTGTCAAGTTCTATCCTATCTGGAGATCTTCTTTACAATGACAAAATAAAAATGTCATCTCTTATTTATCCAGAAAAAGGCAACTGTAATATCCTTGCCATAAATGTCCTTGTCAATTTTTTTTCCATCAGTAAAAGAAAATCATTTTTCAGCACTAACCCCGAGCTCAATATTATTGTGTTTCTGGCACCAGCTCCCTACATCGGGCCAAGTAATTATTCAACTTCAGTAGGCTGAACTCATGCATACACCTACACTCATTTACTCGTATGGGCAATGCTGGAACACACGGAATGTGGTGCTAACTGCAGAACTCATTTCCTCAGACTTTGTAATAAAGCCAGGAAATAAACCTTCTGGACAAACACAGCCGAGCTCGGAATCCAAAGATGAGCCATTTTAAATGCTTTTAAATCGTACACGGAGCGGTTATGCACTACTGTGGGCTAAAGTGAGCTTTGAGCGAAAAGAATAGTTAATTGGCTTCTGAAAGGTAGTATATTCGACATCCCCATAGTGAGCTGTAAATGTGCCAGCTGGTTAGTTAAAGGAGAAGGATAAGAGTAAGTTGTATCTGATCTATATAGGAGACAACAAATAGGTCTCCAACTTTTACCTATTCTGTGCGAACCACAAATACAAAAACCACTGGGCTTAATATTAACTAGCTCTTAGGTAATTATCCAAATGACCTACTAACCATGAGGTTATTATCCATACTATTAATTATGTGTCACTGACAGCCACTGTATGTTTTCTCCTTAGACCTACCTGGTAAACCCTCCTGAAGAAGCGACCCTAAAACCGCAAAATGCGGCGAGGTCATAGGTCAACACACAGGTCATATTTGTAATATTGGATTTAGTATTGCAATATTGATGTCAAGGTCCACCTTCCTGCAGATTGTATTGGATCTTCTATATACTTTATTATGTCACGTTATTTAAAATATTCACTATTTTATTCATTTTTACGCTATGACCCCTTAAAAGTCCCCGGGTGTTTGTTAGTGTTATTCCTGACAAACAGGTGCCACCATTACGAACTTGGCTGTGTGCCAAACTCTCATTTCTATATAATATGAACTAGTTTACAGGCTTGAATGGGCTGAAAAAATTATAATATCTCAATTTATAACTTTGAAAACAAAAATTATAAAGTGAATGAATATAGCAAGTGATACAGTTTATTGGCTAACTGAAGTCATTAGAGAAGCAAGCTTTCGGGATATCGCAGATCCCTTCTTCAGGCTAATACAATTCTGGTTTTTGAAACTTACATTTATACACAAAACAACAAGGTCATAAATATTTTAACAAAAGCAACAGTTTTGTCTTGACACACTTGACTGATGGAGGTGAGAGTTAGTTAGTGGAGACAGTATGGTACAACACTCTACTATTATAAAGTGAATAATGGAAAGTGCCTTTGTTGATATGCTTCAGTTCTATAATGCATTAATATATTCAAGCTCAATCGAGCACCGTGCACATTCATGGACCTCAAATGTAATGAAATCTATTGAAAATTTGAGCCATCCTGCTCAAAGGAGCTTGGTCGAACAGGGTTCCAGCATGTTGGAAAACCTTGTTCGATTTCCATGACTTTGGATGGGGAACAAGAGTCCCCATTCAAAGTATCAGATTGGCTGTCAGCCGCAGATGTGCTTCAGCTCGATATTGGGCCAGCTCGTCCACAGCATGATGACGCCATTGTGCCGCAGACGGGCTTCCTCGATCTGGAGGAAAGTCTAACCCTGTGTGCACGGCTTAAGATTGAGCAAGATTCTATCAAACTTCTCACACATGCCCTTTCTTAGTGACTGAAATTTATAGTGAAAAGTTTAAGCAACAAAGGCAGTGGTCTCAATCCAAGAGTGTGCAAAATAAGGTGAGATGGTCACTAAAATGGAAATGTAGAGCAGGGTGTGGGATCATTACAAAAGACATATTGCTCCAGCACATGTAGATTTTGCATAAACTTCAGTTCAAAGTTAAGTCGAAATTTTGAATATTTTTTTAAACTTAATTAAAAACAACATCTGTTTGTAGTTACTCCACAACCCTTCTGTACATCTCCAGCAATTTTGGTGATGATACCATTAAACTCACAAAGTCAGCCATCTCTTACTGTCTAGATGAGTCTCTCATATTCACTTCCTGACTGACCCAAGGGTTAAGCTATGCCCATAAGTGGGCATCCCAATGCTTCAGCATACTAAGACATTCAAACAATTCTATGATTCCTTTGTGGGAAAAGCTTAGAGTTGGCAGAGCACAAAGAACGAACCATAGACATATGGTTGGTAAGGTTTTGTATGGAAGACGTCTGAACTCCATCAACCACTTTTGAGATGAACTAGAATTAAGACTGCAAGCCAAGTCTTCTTGTTCAAAATTAGGGACTAGAGATGGTCGAATTTTTTGACTAACTGACATTTTAAGCTGATCTGAAAATGGTATTATCACCAAAATTGCTGGAGATGTAGAGAAGGATTGTGGAAATATTAAAAAAAAAAGAAGTTGAGCTCTAGCACATGTAGTTTTTGCATAAATTAAGTTCAAATTCAAAATCGAACTTCCAATTTTCGAAATTTTTACATGACTTTGAACTTTAGTTGTGCAAAAACTATTTGTGTTAGAGACATAATGTTTTTGTAGTATACCCACAACCCTTCTCTACATCTACAGCAAGTTTGGTGATGATACCATGTTCAGGGGGTTTGCAATTAACTCGAAATCGTCAAGTTATTGAAAAAAAATGTGACCATCTCTATTAGGGACTGCTCTAAATACTATTCTGAATGGATGGCCAACACTTTCCACTAAAGCTCTCCGAATTATTGTTGAAATGAAGACTCTAAGAACTATTATAACTATATAATTATACTAGTATTGGTATGAATACATTTACAAGTCCTGGCCAGGTATCTGGAAGTTAACAAAATAACAAAATTGTTGACAATGAAATATTTTGGTGCCACAATAAAATTTAGAAAACAAAACTGCTCTCATGCCCAGGGATTTTCACAAAATCATGTCTGTTCAAAGAAAATGATGTACATTTTTTTTCCAGTTATGCTTAATAAATACATACAACATACACACAAACAGTTGCGTTTTGTTTTATGATTCACCACCAAGAAATTAAATTTTTTTTATGTAAAATTAAATCATTGCTTCCAATAAAACTTATAGGAGTACCTTTGCCAGTAGGGGTAAAGGTCAATCATCACCTGAAATGTGACCTTTCAGAGCATCAGGTATATTGTGTAGTTTCATAATGGTCACAGAGAAGTCCAAGTTCATTGTGATGATTGGCTTATTGGAAAGACTCATGTTGGTAAAACAATGGTCAGGATTGGCTGGAGCTCCCTGTTGTACATAGACTGCATAGCTTAAGCCCCCCTATATAACTTTAGATCACTCCATACAATTTCCTTCAGATCTACCAACAACTACGTAGTGCTGGGTCCTCCATGATAGAATACATAGTGATTGGAAGGTTTAGAACGCTCTTCATATTACATGGTTCTGGTAGAACAAAATTTGATTGTATCGAAACTGTATGATAAGATTGTAAGGTGTACAAGGGCCTTTAGTGTTAGGCCTACATAATACGCAGAAGAATATTCAGGCTTCAGCTGTGTCCTCCTAAATGCCCATCCTCTGGCACGTTCTCAAGACATCAATCAAAGAAAAGTAGAAGGTTAAATGGACTTTCATTCACCAGTTGACATGCCAAGCGCTTTTTAGGGCTTTCATTAAATTAATAAGCATTCCCCATAGTCTAAAACTATTATACAGAAGTGATGCACTGGAGCTTTATATTCTGTCTTCCCCACGTTTCCTGAAAGATGAGTGTTTGTGATTCACCTATGTGTTAACAGGCTTGTTGTTCCTTTAGATTAGCCATTCAACATCAATAAAGATACCCACTGTCACAGCTGGTGTCTCTGAGTCATTCCTCTCCAAAGCCAGCACTTACTGTGGTCATTAAGGGTCATTATAGTAAAAAAAGACTTGAAGTTTTCCAAATGGAGCTTAAGTGCCATGATAAGATGTCCTAGGAGGATCCCAATCACTGTACTCTATGTAAATAGCACCCAACGTGCTGCTTTCCCAAACCTACGAGGTTTAGAGTACACTTAAAATAATGGTGGATGAGAACTGAACCATTAAAAAATAGTCCATCTTCCTCCCGTGGTTATTGTGCGGAGCACCAATCCATTAAATGACTTAGATATCAACAAGCTGTAAGGTTGGTATGGGCATGTATAAAGTTTAAGGTGCCCTCAGGCAAGGATGGTGTTGTGAAGGAACGTTTTCTCTTACATAAAAGTCTATAGAGTCACAGCATACAAGCGACATTGCCGAAGCTCCTATTAAATCAGAGGAGCAGAGTTTGTTCTACATGAATTAAATCACTGGGTACGACATAGTGAATAACAACAGTTTACATACAGGTCACAGCTTTTACAATTGTTTCTCATAGAATATATCTTTAATTTTTCGAAAGATTTCCTTAATGATTGCCTGAAGATCTGCATATTTCTTTTCATGCGTAACATACTGTAACTGAAGCATATCCCATACACTCTGATATCTAATATATTGCTATTTTGATGTTGCGGCCTTTGCACACTAGCTACGTTGCATTGTTTACAGACAACACCAGTGATAGCATTAACGCTAACAGGCACCAAAACACCAAAACCAGTGCATGGGATGTGTGGTATGAAAATACGCTCTGCAGATGTGTACATTGGAGGTAATGTGAGTGCTAATGTGAAAGGTTTCTTAATGAGGAAACAAACATGTTTTATAATAATTATGATCATCAAATTGACACTTGTTCAAGGACAGCTGCCATTTTTTTGGCACCAAAAGACGCACCTTTTTCCTTCCAAAATCGGATTGCCCTGTATGGTGTAAATGCGTGACGAGCCATGGCTAAAACACTATTCGCCCTCAGGTGGTCACGCATGCTACCTACCCTCTATCAACCAAGCACTAAGCTTGACTGGCAGAGGAAGAGACAGACATGTGAGGCTTCTAAGCTCCGGTAAGTCTTATAGTCCGTAATAGAGTATATTACCATAGTAGATATGGTTTAAATTTTTGAATAATTAGCTAGTCCAATTAAAAAACAATCTGATTAATATTATCTAATAGGCAGTAAAATTAACAACCAATTAACATTCAATTTTTGAAGTTGATAGCTAGACAATGTGTTTAAGGCATCCACAAAACAAATGATCCTTCTGTGGTGCGTCAAGTATAAAATTATTACCACTTAACAAAGTGTCATAAAGAAGGACAACCAGTAAACAATTACTTGGCTCATTATTTTGGCAAAGGTAGGACAAACACTAGATACAAGTAGCAGGCAGTCTACACAAGTTTACTTCCTACTACAGAAAGCACAAATATTATACTGTAGTACAACTGCTACTGGATGTTGGCCAACGCTTGTCCATACTGATTTCCCTGTTTGCTGATTGTCTAGTATATGCACAGTGTCTCTTACTGTGAAGTGTATACTCTTAAGCTAGCCATACATGTGCCGATTCCATGGGCGATCGATCACCCATCCAATCGATTCCGGCGATGCCAGAGGGAATCGGATGTCCGATCGTTCGCCCAATTAAGCCTGTCCCTACCACCTTGGGCCACCGATTCCTGGACGATTCCGTGCCCGATCGATCACTTCACAAATGGCAACTCCCCTGATGTGTGCTGAATCGGATCAGAATGACCAGCATGTTGGTTCTCTGGCAGATCCGATTCAGGGGGCCATGTCGATCGGGCAGGTCGATCGGGCAAGGTGGGCTGCACTCAATTCTTAGCCGATCGATCGGCGGGCACGCGCCCGGAATCGATCGGCCAGGAATGGGGTGGGGAATCGGACCCGTGTATGGCCACCTTTAGACTCTCCAAGAGTCTGTGGTGGGTGTACTCTCTGGCTTTCCAAATGTTTTGGAGACAAGGGTAATAAATGTAAGCAAATTTCTCTTGCTGGTGGGTGGTAACCATGTGAAATTGTCTCACTTCTAGCCACCTCACCTTCAGCACTAGGGAATATTATAATCTCTCCACTGTTGACCTTACCCATGATAAGGCCTTAACTTAAAGCAGATGCATATTTATATATATATATATATATATATATATATATATATAAAACTAAAATTTAACATCAACTATTCAAAAAGACTTGGATCTCGGTGCCAGTGTCCCACCAATTAACATATATTGAAAAATGTGACCCAAACTGGGCTATGCTCAGTATGGAGGTGGCAAGACTTTTCAATAGTGATGCCTATAAAAATGTCCTAGGAGGCTTAAAAAAAATTACATTTAACTTTGACTGGCCTCTGATGGAGCAGCATTCCACCATCCACAAAAAAATATACTTACCTGCTGATCCCGAATTCTTGTGAGAGATTCTATGTTTATCTGCTTCCAATCATATATCACAAGAAGCCACTAGAGGCACCATACCAAGGTTTTCATTGAGAAAAGCGTCTCTGTGTAGTTTTCAATGCACAGAGAGATCAGGCAATTTCAGGCTGTGAAAGGTAATAGATAGTTGCGCACAACCGTTAGCTGTGATTACACAGTTACAGTGATGTCAGTGGCCAGAAGGGTCCTCAATGGGTGTATGGGGCCTGGGTAAAGACCACACAGTAAAGTAGGGTCAGTATGAGGGGTGCGTGTTTAAGTTGTGTGTAGGTGTGCAGCTCTCAAAATGGAGGAGTGTGGCCCCCTGTAACAGACAAATAGGAACAAGGGCAGAGGCACACAACCTAAGGTAAGATAAGGTAAGTTTACAGTACCTTACTTTGTACTAGGTTGTGTGCCTTGTGTCCTTGTTCCTATTTTCCCGGCTGTCACTGCTCTGGCGACGTTGCTGCACTCAAGAGAAAGGGGGTGTGATGAGGGACATTCTGGCTTTAAATATTACAGACGAGCTATTATCAGCAGTGTCAACCACAGCAAGTACAAAAGCCAGTCCACTTTAAGAAAGAAATATATAATGTAAAAAAAAGAGACGCATTACGTGACCAAAACCTGAGAACAGTGTTTGTTTCAATGAAGAATAAAAACTGAGGTGAACTGTACAAACAATTGTACAATAAACATTCTCAAGAGATATATATGTCTGCATGTCATATTGTACTTAGCTATAGAAAGCTTTGTTTTTTTTAAGTTGTTTTCTCCAAAACCAAAGAACATTTAATTTGTTTCTAAAGCTTGGAGAAAGCAGGAAGTGCCGATTTATATAAACAATTCAGAATATACAAATTGACGTTTAAAAAGCTTTATTCTTGTTTTGTTGCAGCTTTCATGTTATTTTATGATTCAAATACCAAAGAAATAGAATTCAGAACTGTCTTTCACAACCCAACACCATTTGTTTATTTTTTGTGTGTGAACGCTGTACCTGCATAGAAAGTAATATCACACATAAATACACAGCTCACAGCAACTAATGAATTAGGAAAGTACTGTCCTAGAAACATTTTACCTCCCAACATTTATCTCAGGGATGCCTTCCTTCTATTCACCTGTCTATTTTCCATATGATGCTCTTGGGGTGACAGGTTGAGGGATAATGCAATATAAAAAGGGTCATTGTATTTAGGAGAACACTATGGGGAGCTATAAGCAGAACAATACAGCATGGGAGTATGGGAGGGGGGTGCAATCAAACAAGACTAATATGAGGGAAGCTATATTACAAGCATAAAAGCACTATTTATGGGGGGGGGGCACTATAAAGAGCTATGTCAGTTTGGGTTTGGAGTCACAAAAACGAACACATGAGAAGAGCATCACAAAGAGGGTATTACAGGACGTGCACCAAACAGGAAGATAAATGTGGGGGAAGGGTATACACTGCAGATGTTATGATCATGGCAGCATGATGGCTCAGGGGGTTAGCACTCTAGCCACGTAGCGCTGGTGTCCTAGGTTCCAATCTCAGTCTGGGCACTGTTTGCATGGTCTCCATGGGTTTCCTTGGTGTACTCTGGTTTCCTTCAACACTCCAAACACATGTGCTTAATTGACCTTCCTCGAAACGAATCTCTAAGGGTCCCCATACACCTTTAGATCTCCTTTTGTTTTACCGAAACCATGTAATATGAGGGACTTTCTAAACCAAGTCTACCTGTGTTCAATCGCAGAGGACCCGGCACTACATAGTTGTTGGTAGATCTAAAGGATATCTGACAGAGAGATCTAAAGTTTTATGGCCAGGTTTAGGGTCCCCATGTACCCATGTACTATGAGGGACTTTCTAAGCAATCAAGTCTACCTGTGTTCAATTGCATAGCATCCTATACTACATAGTTGTTGGTAGATCTAAAGGATATCTGACAGAGTGTATGGCCAGCTTAAATTTATATAATGTAACGGATTTTGACCAAGGTTGTCCAATATGTTGGAAACCTGTTTGGTCGAGTTCCTTCGAGCAGGATCCGTTGATCCTGCTCGAAGGAACTGTGGATGACTGAAATAAGGAAACATATTTGAGCAACATCAGGTGCTGTGACCACGCACGGTGCCTGATGTTGCTCTAATCTGTCTATAACCCCTATATGGACTCATTCAAATAAGATTCTATTGGGAATAAGCTTCTAAGATCTTCCATTTGCTGATGACTGTCATTGATAGCTGTCACTAGACAGAGGGAATTCTTTGTCAGAAGGTGATCCTTGCACCCTTAATCGTTTGGTCGGGAGAACAACTTAAAACTTTCCCCGTAATGGTATCTAATGCGCGTTCTCCTTCCTGCAGTTATGTAGCATTTCATCTCCATTCCATTAAATCACTAGTAGGCCCAAAGTTCGGATGGAAGTATAAAATATTTCTGAAGGCTCTTCACATATCCCCATCATAGAATATGTACACAAAGACGGAAAGCCAAACAACTAGAGATTAATTAAAAAAGAATAACCCATGCAATCCCACGGTGTCTAATTAACTCAAACAACCAGCGTCGCTCAAAAGGTAAAACCATTCTATAAAGGAATATCTAATGTTAAGTGTGCGGGAATCAACTTCCTTTCAACTATCCAAATCAAATGGGACTTTTGTTGGAAAGGTGAAAAGAATCTCTGAAGTTATGTAAATAATTAGGGGGAGAAGAACAGAGGAACTCTTGTTGATGAAATAAAAAGTTTTTTCTGGCATTCGCTATGACCAGTGTCTTTCCTTATTCTTTGTTACTTTTTAATTCTGTCTGTGAATCCGTAAGTTCCGTCAGTGTTCTATAATAAAGCTCCCCAGGCGCTTCTACAAACCTACAAATGTAGGGCATGCCCAAAGTCTTTACCGTGCCTGAAACATAAGACTATGAGAGTGATGACTGATGCGTCTGTTTCCCGAATCCAGAAAGTCCTAGACTCTCTAATCCAGGGGTGGGCAAACTTTTTGACTCAAGGGCCACAATGGGTTCTTAAACTGGACTGGAGGGCCAGAACAAAAGCATGGATGGAGTGTTTGTGTGAACTAATATAAATTCAAAGTAAACATCATTACATAAAAGGGTTCAATCTTTTTTTATTTCAATAGTTTTATTTATTTCAAACATTTTAACAAGAAGAATGTAAACACTAATTATTATAATTTAAAACTTTAAAAAATTGAGGAATCATAGCATCATCATAACGCCATATAGAAAGCCACAGCCATGTCTCCCAACGTCGCCATGGTAACACTCAGGACCGCCGTCAGAAATCATGGGGCCCCATAATGACAGCCGAACGCGCCTGATCCGGCCTGTGGGCCATAGTTTGCCCACCCCTGCTCTAATCTGTTTACCACCTCCTCACAACCCTTGGGCTTGACTTCCTCAATCCAAGACCTTAAAACAGAAGATCTTAAAGCTTCAAGTGAAGCTTCAGCAGATTTTGCAACTTCAGCAGGTATTGGAGCTTCAAGAAGAGCCTCAGCAGATCTTGGAGCTTCAAGGGAAGCTTCAGCAAATCTTGGAGAAAGACTATATTTCCAGAATCTAGAATATCTAATCTTGTCCTCCTCATCACCCTTGGGATTGACTTTCTCAGTTCAAGACCTAAAAACAAAATAGCTTCAAGTGGAGCTTCAGCAGATTTTGGAGCTTCAAGCAGAGCTTCAACAGGTTTCAGAGTGGAGCTTCAGCACATTTTGGAGCTTCAAGTGGAGCTACAACATATCTTGGAGTCTCAAACGGAGCTTCAACAAATCTTGGAGCTTCAGCAGATTCTGGAGATTCAAGTTAAACTACAACAGATCTTAAAAATTGAAGTGGAACTTCATCAGATCTTGGAGCCTCAAGTAGAGAAGCCATTGCCATCAGACTTATTCTTAGTACTAACAAAAATATCCCAAACAAGAAATAAAGTTAACTTGCTTGGGCAATACACACAAGGAACCACTAAAGGTCAAGTCAAATCCTCTTATATTACTAATTGCAATTTTAGGACCCCATTGTGGCCAGATTTAGCAGGTTACTGCAGAGTTTGCTTTGTACATCTTCTGAGAACTTAGAAACCCAAGAAGAAGGTCATATCTAAGAACCTGAGAACTCAATCCCATAGCAAAAAACGGAAATGAAGTCTGTGATGTAACTTTTATTAATCAGAACGCAGAACTGTGTGTTCCAAATACCAGAATTGACATTGCAGACGTCATTTCCTGTACTTTTACAGAGTTACACTTTTCAAAAGTCCAATCCACCTCTTTGCAAACGGACATGGCCGATGTTCGGCCATCACTAATGAGATGATGGAATCTCAACATTATCATCCAAATTGCATGCAGACTGATACTAATCTCCCGCGCTTTATTGGACAGTTTTCAATCAGAATACAATTAAGATCTATTTGCATATGTAAGATTGGCTATTTTATTAGTCCTCTCTATTCCCATGTATGTAATTTATCCGTATGGTTGGATATTTGACTGCTTCTGCTTTAAAATATAAACACACACACAGTATATATATGTCTCCGTGCTCACTCGCACAGACCCCTCATTACACTTCTGTGTTGTGTTGATTATGTTGATTATCTCTCTCCTCTTTCCATTTTACAACTTGTCATCTTTTTCAATACATTGCTGCAGTTTCCATAATGGGATCTGACACTCATTCACACGGAAGGAAGTCCTTGTACTTCATTATAGATCATGTAACATTGATATACATCTGTTTTGCATGTATGCCATGGAAAGTGAAAGCTACATTATTGGAGGAAGTCCTTCTGTCAGGTTAACTGTGGCAGCTAGTCACCATCACAGTCTTCATCAATCATATGAAGGATTTTGTTTACGGGTTTCTGTAGACATAGATTGAGGATTGTTTCCATACATTTGTCTCAGATTTAAAATATGAAATTCTCTTTCTGCAAAGTTGCTGCAGCATAGATACTGTGCTCACTCCTTTCCAAAACTTGACCTACAGGAGGGATACCAGCAGGTGGGTTGTTGGCAGGACAAGATCTACATGTTGCCAGTCAGGCAAGCAGTCAGATGTGGTGGCAGGACAATATTTATATATCATCTGCCAGGCAAGCAGTCACATGTGGTGGGTGGGGTTATATTTACATATCATCCACCAGCAAGCAGTGAGATGTGGTGGGTGGAGCTCTATTTGCATATGATCCACCAGCAAGCAGTCATATGTGGTAGGTGGAGCTAGATTTACATATCATCTGCTAGGCAAGCAGTCAGATGTTTTGGGTGGGGCTAGATTAACATTTCATTGACCAGGCAAGCAGTCAGATGTGGTGGGTGGAGCTAGATTTACATATCATCTGCCAGGCAAGCAGTCAGAAGTGGTGGGTGGAGCTAGATTTACATATCATTCACCAGCAAACAGTCAGATGTGGTGGGTGGAGCTTTATGTACATTTCATCTGCCAGGCAAGCAGTCATATGTGGTGGGCATGGCTAGATATACATATCATCTGCCAGGTAAGCAGTAGGATGAGGTGGGTGGAGCTAGATTTACATATCATCCACCAGATAAGCAGTCACATGTGGTGGGTGGGGTTAGATATACATATCATCTGCCAGGCAAGCAGTCACATGTGGTGGGTGGAGCTAGATTTACATATCATCCACCAGTCAAGTAGTTAGATGTGGTGGGTGGGGCTATTTTACATATCATCCACCAGTAAGTAGTCAGATGTGGTGGGTGGAGCTAGATTTACATATCATCTGCTAGGCAAGCAGTCATATCCAGTGGGCAGGGCTTAATCCTAAAGTCATCCCTCAGACAGACAAGCAATTAGATGCAGTGGGCGGGGCTTAATCTAAATGCACTCCATTTAACACACATTCAGGTGCAGTAGGCGGGGCACATTCTACATATTATGGATCAGAGAAGAGGTCAGACATGGTGGCCGGTCATAGAGCTATACTCTCCTCTCCATACTTCATTACTACAAATGAGAGAACCCTCCCATTTCCCAGGTTAGGCTTTTCATGTGAGCTAGTGTTGTGTCCAGGCAGAGCCCTGCGTATTGCAATGAACACTTTGCTGTATGATAGGGACACAGAAATGACATTCCGAAGGATTCTTTGTATGCCTAAACTATAACTAGTTCTTACATTAGGTTGTCATACATTTCTATTAGTAGGCCTGCCAATAAGAGGACACGAATAGGACATTGATAGGTTGTATCCTCAGGGACAACAACAAAAAATGTTTATTATTAATGTTTATTAAATGGAATCTGACTTTGAAGAACAAGCAAAATCAATCATCAAGTCAATAACACCGCGTCCAGCCAACACAGCAACTGTGCTAAAATAAGAACGTCTCCCTGGTTTCTACATTCGGAATTTCTCCCCATAAAAGTAATTTTTTTAATATTTGAGGATCCTGCCAGAAATCCAATGAGGAAACCCTGACCATTGCCTAATCCAGTGGTTCCCAAACTTTCGTTGCAGGGACCCCCTTTTCTATTTAGGAACATTATTAAGCCCCCCTCCCTATTCAAACACAGGCAAGCAGTCAGATGTGGTGGGTGGAGCTATATTTACATATCTGCCAGGCAAGCAGTATGTGGTTGGCAGGACAAGATCTACATATTATCTGCTAGGCAAGCAGTGTAGGAAGGGACTAGATCTACATGTTATCAGTCAGGCAAGCAGTCAGATGTGGTAGGTGGAGCTACATTTACATATCATCTACCAGGCAAGCAGTCAGATGAGGTGGGTGGAGCTATATTTACATATCAACTGCCACACAAGCAGTCAGATGTGGTGGGTGGAGCTAGATTTACATATCAACTGCCAGGCAAGCAGCCAGATGAGGTGGGTGGAGCTAGATTTACATATCATCTGCCAGGCAAGCAGTCAGATGTGGTGGGTGGAGCTAGATTTACATATCATCCATGAGCTAACCCTAACCATTACCTAATCCAGTGGTTCCCAAAATTTCGTTTGAGTGGTTCCCAAAGTTTCGTAAGAATGAGGGCCAGCGACCCCCCTGAAATACATTTGCGCCCCCCAGTTTGGGAACCACTGACCAAATCCAAGGAGACAAAACTGGAATAATGTTCAGGTCACCTTTAACTAATTTCAACATGGTTGGCAATATCTATCATATTCCCATACCTAAGTTGATGTTCCTGCATCACCAGCAATAAAAATCAGCAGTAGGTACCCCAATGTCCGGCAGAATTCTGTACAGAAGTTAAGTATGTCATTAATGTAACCCAAAGGCTCCCCAATTAACCAACAAAACTTGTGATCACTCACCACAGAGGACCGCTCAGGAGGCTGCAGAAGGAATGCCGTCATGACAGCAAGACGTGACAGCTCCGGCAGCGAAGATAAATCTCAGCGAGGATTCATGATATGGATACAGACGCTCACCGTTGCCAGTGATCCTCTCTGCATTAATACAGGTTTTAATTACCATGATTTATGCACGCTGGCAAAATCCCATCAGAATTAAGAAAAAAAACTTGTGTAAGAGGCAGTGAACCGGAATGACTACATACTGTACGTGCTGATCAAACCCAATGTGCTGAGCATATACAAGACCTACATTAACTGCGGTGATCTAACTACTGAGATAGATTCCATGCATGGTGGCACTCATGGGGACCCAATCACCTGTACATACTTTATTATTACAATCAAGTTTAAGATGAAGAAGATGAAGAATCTAGATAAAGCATAAATCCAGGTCTACTGATACTTCCAGAAACATGAGCAATACACACGTCTGTCTATGTTAGCTAGTGACCCAGTTATGGTGGCACCAGAAACGTTGCCCCACGCAGGGGTCAGACATGCAATATAAGAGCTGGTTGCCTGCTTTAGATGTGATATGCTCACGAGGAGGAGAAGACAGCAAAAATTCAAAACCATATGGACACCTTCAGTTATCCAGTGTTTCCCAAAAATTTTCTGTTCTCATACCTAAGTAGTAGTTTCCACGTGACCAGGAATAAAAAGATGATCAGCTGTAGGTACCCCAAAGTCCTGCATACCAGGGACATTCTGTATAGAAGATAAGAATGTCATTTAACCAAAAGGCTCCCTAATAAATCAACAAAATTTAGGATCAATGATGACTGCAGACTGCAGAACTCTTCATGAGAGCAAGGTGTGACAGCTCTGGCAGTATATCATTCTAGTTGGTGGCTTTTAGGATAATGATAAAGCTCAGAAGAATGTCTTCTTAATGATTGACCAATGTTCCTCTTAATACAGAGCTGAAATATTAAATAACAAACACATTCCACAAGCCCCGCTCTCATTTTATCAGCAAACTTTATGAAGAAACCATTTTAAGAAACATTTTATTGACTTAAATCTTCTGAGATGCCTACTTGGTTTAGATAGTAAGGATGAACTCAACGTGTGTAGATGTTCAGTCACAAGCTGAACATCTACACGAGGGCTTGTATACCACAAACATTATCCTACTGCTGAAAACAATTCCAGAAACTCTATAAGGATGGGCTATGTGGTTACTGTAAATAAGATTCTATCGACTAAATGTATCTGAGATGCCTTCTTGGTTTAGATATTGAGGGGGAAGGATGACCAGGAACCAAGCTACTGCAGAAAACAATTTCAATAACTCTATAAGAATGAGGTCGTTGATAAATGGAGATAACATTCTATTGACTGAAAGTATCTGAGATGCCTTCTTGCTTTAGATATTGAGGAGTAATGAGGACCAGGAACCAAGCTAAATATCGACACAAGAGTTTATATACCACAAACTTTATCTTACCTAAGAAAACAATTCCAGAAACATTATAAAGATGGGCTATGTGGTTACTGGAGATAACATTTTATTGACTGACAGAATGAGGACTAGCCACAAGCTACACATCCATAGAGCTTGTATAACATAAACAGTGAGCTCCTGCAAAAAAACTATTCCAGAAACTATAAGGGTGGGTTACATGGCTACTGGAGATAACATTCTATTGACAGAAAGTATCTGAGATGCCTTCTTGGTTTAGACATTGAGAAGGAACTTAACAAGTATAGATGTTCAGCCACACACATCATCCTACTCTATTGACTGGTATCTGAGATGCATTCTTGGTTTAGATATTGAGGAGCAAGGACCAGGAACCAAGCTAAACATCTACACGAGGGCTTGCATAGCACAGGCATCATCCTACTGCAGAAAACAACTTCAGAATCTCTTAAATGGGAAACGTGGATATTAAAGATAAACTATGAATCTGCTGATACCCAAAGCTATGAATGTTTCAACAGACATGACCTATACAACATCTGTCTGGGATTAACAAATACAATTTTAACCATGAACTCAAAAACTAACAAAGGCTAGTATACCACATTGTTTGTGTTCCTGCAGAAAAGAATTCCAGAATTTCTGTAAGGATGGGCTATGTGGTTATTGGAGATAACATTTTATTGACTGAAAGTATCTAAGATGACTTCTTGGTTTAGATATTGAGGAGGAACTCAACATGTGTAGACGTTCAGCCACAAAAATCATCATACTGCAGAAAACAGTTCCAGAACCGTTAGAAGGATGGGCTATGTAGTTACTGGAGATACCATTCTATTCTAAAAGTATCTGAGATGCCTTCTGTATTTAGACATTAAGGAGTAAAGATGACCAGCCACAAGCTGAAAATCTACACGAGGGCTTGTATACAACATTGTCCTACTGCAGAACACAATTCCAGAAACTCTATAAGGGTGGGCTGTGTGATCACTGTAGATAACATCCTATTGACTGAAACTATCTAAAGCCCCCCATACACCTTCAGATTCCTCCATACAACTTCCATGAGACCTACCAACAACTATGTAGTATAGTGACCTCCCTGATAGAATACATAGTGATTGGAAGGTGTAGAAAGGTCCTCCTATTACATGGTTTTGGTAGAAGAAAAGTTGGCTGTACAGAAGTTGCATGGTAATTGTATGTGGTGTATGGGGGGCTTAAGATACCTTCTTGTTTAAGATATTGAGAAGGAACGATCATCAGGAGCCAAGCTGAACCTCTAGACAAGGGCTTGTGTATCACAAACATTTTCCTACTGCAGAAAAAAATTCCAGAAACTCTATAAGGGTGGGCTATGTGGTAAGTGGAGATACCATTCTATTGACTAAAAGTATCTGAGATGCCTTCTTTGTTTAGAGATTGAGTAATGATGACCAGCTACAAGCTGAACATCTACACGAGGGCTTGTATACAACAAACATCATCCTACTGCAGAAAATAATTCCAGAAACTCTATAAGGGTGAGCCTTTTGGTAAGTAGTAATATTTTATTGACTATCTAATATAACTTCTTGTTTAAGATATTGAGAAGGAATGATGATCAGGAACCAAGCTGAACCTCTACACAAGGGCTTGTATACAACAAACATCCTACTGCACAAAACAACTCCAGAAACTCTATTATGGAGAATGTGGTTATTGAAGATACAAGATGAATCTGCTGAAACCCAAAGCATGGAATGTTCCTACAGACATGATCTTTACAACATCTGTGCATTGGGCTTCACAAATCAAACTTTAACTATGAACTCAAATCAAAAAACGATAAACTCAAGAATCCAAAGTAAAAGGAAATACTCAGAATAAATACTAATTGACTTTCCCAACTTGAATGATAATTCCTGGATCCAACCACCGGTCATTACCTTGAATATGTAAGGTAGCCGACAAAGTAACATAGGATGAGACTATGAGGAATGGTAACAGCTCAGGCATTGTAAGTTACTAATGGGTTAAAAATCCAACTGAATGGCATTCGATGAATGCTATGTGCTATTGGTGAAGGTTTCTTCCACACTTCTGTTGGCCAATATTCGCAGTAAGGGTTCCCATACACCATTAGATATTCCATTAGATATTTCTGCCAGACTTCTGCTTTTGTTTTACCAAAACCATGTAATATGAGGGACTTTCTAACCCATAAAGTCTACCTGTGTTCAATCGCAGAGGACCCAGCACTACATAGTTGTTGGTAGATCTAAAGGATATCTATCTGAGAGATCTAAAGGTGTATTGCCAGCTTTATCCTTCCAATCACTATGTATTCTATCAGGGAGGACCCGGCACTACATAGTTGTTGGTAGAGCTAAAGGATATCTGCCAGAGAGATCTAAAAGGTGTATGGGCAGCTTTAGTCTACCTGAGCTCCTTAAAAGTAGCCAACACGGTGCTAAATAAATAAATCAACCCAAACCAATCTGAATAAGATTATTTATTGACGGTTTTTAAAAAATCCACTATTACTATTCAGCCGAGTACGCCCGGTAAGTAACCGGTAACTATATTAAGCTTCTCTAATAAATCATCGTCAATGCAAATGATGTCATCATGCTTATGAGATATATGTCCTTAATGAATAAACCGATGAATCAATCCATCAATACATGAGCGTGCCCCCTTTTTTCTGATGCCGGTGGTCGGCACACTGTTGATTTTGTTTTTTTTACGGCTGATGATCTGGTCCCCGTGTACGCACAGGAGTAAATGCTTGATCTCTTCTTTACGCACGCTGCACAATCGATGATTTTAAATTTGCTTCTCATGACTCCCCACTGCCATATTAATGGAGCAGGGATGGCATTAGCCAGCACCTGGCTGAGTAAACACCAGCGGCTGGCGGTCTCCGGCTAACCCCTTCCTGGTACCATTCGGCTGAAATCACTGCTAATAAAGAGACCATCCAACCGGCCCTGGCATTCATCTCTATAGAGTAAAGATGTTGTTATAGTTCCGCAAACTGACCGTTAAACAGCTATGCCTTCGTTTCCGCCACCTGATAAATTAACGAGGACGGTTTTAACAACGTTTACCCACCGAACCCCCATAACTGGACAGCAAGACCTCAATTTGGGTGTTTTTTTTAACCAAATAAGCTTAGATCAACAGAAACACAATTCTCTCTCTCCCCCCCCCCCTATTTCTCCTATTATAATTTTTTCTCCAGCCTAGAGAAATGACGGGTTTATGTCCAAAATGTCAAGTCGTGCTCGAGGTACGGTGGCAGGAGCGATGGAAGGAGCGTGTCAAAGCTTTTCCCAACACTTAGTTTAGGCAAGAAGAGGTGAACTTGCCATCCACACGTTGATGTGCAGACCGCTAGCTCCCCCTGCTGGAGGAAAGCAAGATCGCCGCCGTCCCTTCTCATCGCAGCCACACATTAACATGCACAACTCGGTGGGTTTGGGTGACTTCATAATTACAACCTTTATCTCTGAATATAAAACAAAACCTGAACATTACAAAACAATTTCAGAAACGGGTCAGCTGTCGGTGGAAATGACATTCAAGGTGAGTATTAGAAGTGTGATAACAGACAAAATGGGATTTGGGGGAGATAAAAAGTCACCCAAGGGACAGTGAGTGACACTGACAGCGGCTACAAACAGGAATGGCAGGTATTCATAGAATGGGAGCCGATCCCGAAGTCTCTGGATTCCACCAGGCAATGAATATCTCTCCGTTATGAATACATGGCGCGATGTCTGATCCCTCCAGGGTGACTGGGATGGGTCAATGATGGGGAATGAGCCCTACCTTGCCCGCTGCTGATAAGTAATCCAAGCAGGTAGAGATGAGGGACTTTCATGTTCAGGAGGTTCCGGCTGCTGGACAGTTCCCGGACTTTTCTATGGAGAACGAGGATACAATGTATCCGTCCCGGTGGCGCTCACGATGAAGCGGAGGGCACAACGCGGAGACGCGGCTCGCTACACACAGCCCGCAGCGCCGGTCCCGAGCAAAGTGATGAGCACCGATCTGACTGCAGCTCTATATCAGCCACAAGGCGGCCAAGGTGTTCATCCGCGAGAAACACGTCACCCCCTCCGCCGCCGCCGCCCCCCCCTTCTTCTTCTCCTGGCTCAGGGATTCGTCCGCGCGGCTTCGCTTCTACGATGTGCTCGTGTCCGCTCGGCTCCGGGAGCACTGACCGGCTGGGAGACGGGGAAGAGTACAGGAACGGAGAGGAGGCGGGGCCGTGACACTAAACCCCTCCCACTGCCCACCGGGAACCATGTGCTCCGCCTGGGCTGCTTGTCTCTCCTGACACGAGAAACGATCCGCTGCAGACGCTGAAGTTTCTGCATCAACCGGACTAGATTCCTTCAACAAGTCAAAGGGCTCAACAGGTGGTCACAGGCTAAGAGTTATAGGAGGGGGCGTGTGCCATCACCAAGTCAAAGTGCTGTGTATGAGGATGTGGGTGGGGCTCAACAGGTGATCACAGGCTAAGAGTTATAGGAGGGGGCATGTACCATCAACAAGTAAAAGTGCTGTGTATGGGGATGTGAGGGGGCTCAACAGGTGGTCACAGGCTAAGAGTTATAGGAGGGGGCGTGTGCCATCACCAAGT
>CM070033.1:177880783-177891613 GCA_036250615.1 Ptychadena robeensis | reverse complement strand
CACCCCTGGGTCAACAGGGGGCCCTTAGCAAGAACTTGCATAGGGCCCTCAAAAGGCTAGTAACGGCACTGTGTTGCATATGTAGGAGGGAAGACCAAGGCTACTTAAGCTAGTGCTACTGTTGCATGAATCTCAAAAAAAACTAGATACCACAATAGGTGCCCAAAGCAACCGTCTCTCTAGGGCAGCAGATCCGTATGTAGGGGCAGACTTTGCTTCCAATCTGTAGCCGCTATATAAATAAAAATAACTGTAAGACTTTGGTCTTGATGTGCATTGTAAGTATTTAGCTGATTGGACATTCAATGATATGCACAATACTATTCTTTGCGTCACTGTACTTCCATGAAAATATTTTTATTTCAAACCCTAGCCGTAGGTATGAAGAAAAAATGAAATGAATTAAAATTAGCCGTAGCATCAATAGCCTGCATGACTCTCGCAAGCAGCTGGGATGCAATAGGAACCATTTTTTCTGAAAAACCGTCTAAGCATCCCACAATGCTATACATTATGTACTTCCTTCTCTAGGACAGAGCGTGTGACTGCAGAGAGACAGTATGAGCTAAGTCTTTCATTAGTAAAAGCCCAGAGGCAGAGAAACAGACAAGTCTTATGATCACAACACAAGAGCCTGAGCATAGTATTGTCTTGTTTGCCGAAACATTGCAAACCTTATCTATAATTATTTATTCTGTGTAGAGGTTACATAATAATTACATAACAATTCTGCCTTTTCTTCTAGCTGTTAAGGCCTACAGTGCCTAATGCCATACTGGCATTTAAAAAGCCTGTTTATCTCAATTCAGCTGCTTGATCAGTTTCTCGCTCATTAACCTCATTTATCGATGCCACTGTCATTTTGTCTGCAGAACTGGCTGTGGCAGGAAGCATGTAAACAAACATATTGGTGTACCTTGAATTGCCCAATTAATGGCATGACAAAACACATTACACCCTTTGTTTGGCAGGAGATCGAGATCTGTTTGTTGTGTCAGGCAGCAGCATTCCAGCCATTGATTCAAGTAATGGACTGGTTATTGCTGACCTTAATAGTATGCGATATGCAAATGTCCTTGGATGAGCCAACAGAAGCAGTATTTGTCTCATACATATGAAACTATCTATCTTTATAATAATGGCAGGCATGTGTGAAGGAAGAGATCTGTCCTATATTATCCTTTACTTTATGCTACGGGTATAAGTGGCTTTAGCTGGCATCTGGCACTAGTAATAATTATGGCGATTGACCATTTCCTGTATTATGTATTCTATAACTGACTGACCAACCCCTATAGTATGTTTTCAGTAACTACCCATTTCCTGCATTATGTCTCCAGTAACTGACCATCTCCTGTAGTATGTTCAAGTGAGGCCATGTGTCACATGCAGATTCCCCACAGCTTGCAGAGCTGGCAGGAAACAACCAATTGATGATCTTTAAAGGTTGGAGGTGTCTCCAAGACGTGACAAAACAGCACTCGATGCTGTTGGGCACAGTTTTTCCGCTTCTTGGAGACACCTCCATCTTCAATGATCATTCAGGAGGTGTCTCCTGCCCACGATAGGTGACACCTCCACGATTTTCAATGCATGTGTCTCTGGCATCTTTTTCCCCATAGTATGTCTGCAGTAATTGGACATCCCTCTAGTATGTTTGGAGTAAATGAACATTCCCTGTAGTATGTCTGCAGTAACTGAATAACCTGTAGTTTGTCTATAGTAAACTGACCTCCTGTATCATGTCTGTAGTGGTCGGCCTCTCTGTAGTATGTTTATAGTGGCTGGCCATTTCTGTAGTATGTCTGCTAGTGGCTTGCCATGTTCCTGTGAGCACTGTCTGCAGTGGCTTGCCATTTCCTGTAGTATGTACTGTAGTGGCTGACCATTCCTGTAGTATGTCTGTAGTGGCTAGCCATTTCCTGTAGTATTGCTGGTAGTGGGCTAGCAATTTCCTTGTATAGTCTGCAGTGGCTGACCATCTCCTGTAGTATGTTGCAGTGGCTTGCCATTTCCTGTAGTATGTTCTGTAGGGACTAATCATTACTGTAGGTATGTCTGTAGTGACTGACCATGTCCTGTAGTATGTGTAGTGACTGGCCCTCTCCTGTAGTCTGTAGTATGTCTGCAGTGGCTTGCCATTGTCATGTTAGTATGTCTGTAGTGGATGACCATTTCCTGTAGTATGTCTGTAGTGACTGGCCATTCCTTAGTATGTCTGCAGTGGCTGACCATTCTCTGTAGCATGTTTGTAGTGGCTAGCCATTCCTGTAGTATGTCTGCAGTGACTGGCCATCTCCTGTTGTATGTCTGCAGTGGCGACATTTCCTGTAGCATGTCTGTAGTGGCTAGCACTTTCTCTGCATGTAGGTCTGCAGTGGTCTAACAATATCCTGTAGTATGTCTTGCAGTGGCCTTGCCATTTCCTGTAGTATGTCTGCAGGATGACCATTTCGTAGTATGTCTGCAGTGACTGACCATATCCTGTAGAGTATCAGGACTGACCATCCCTGTAGGATGTCTGCGAGTGACTGACCATCATCCTGTAGTATGTCTGCAGTGACTGACCACTCCTGTAGTATGTCTGCAGTGATCTGACCACCTTCCTGTAGGATGTCTGTAGTGGCTAACATCTTCTGTAGTATGTCGCAGTGAATGGCCATCCTAGTAGTATGTTTGTAGTGACTGGCCATTTCATGTAGTATGTATGCAATAACTGGTTATCCCCGTATTATGCCTTCTGTGACTGACCATCCATCCGTAGTATGTCTGCAGTGGCTAGCCATTTCCATGTAGTATGTCGGCAGTGGCGACCATTTCCTTAGTGTGTCTGTAGTGGGCTGACATTCTCTGTAGTATGTCTGCAGTGGCTAGCCACACACATTGTAGTGTGTCTGTAGTGGCTGACCATCCCTGTAGTATGTCTTCAATAATGAACATGCCCTGAAGTATGTCTGCAATGCTGGCTAGCTTTGGATGGTGCTGCAGTAACTGGACCATTTTGCTTGTAATATGTCTTAGAGTATCCTTTCATTTTGTTCACTGGAAGATCTATATTTGTTATTATTTGTATTAAGGTATTAATTGTTATTTTTTTTCTGTATTTATATAGTGCCTGACTAACTACATCTAGATGCTGCTCCTACCAGTAACACACTACGGTTCTAAAATAATAACACTTTCTCACCATGCAGGAGTATATGTCTCTAGACCATTTGTAACACAGTTTAGGGGCATTTTATTTGGGAAAAAATCATAACCAGCCAGCATGTCTTTGGAGTTGTGGGAGGGAAACACTATTCAGCACAGAAAGAACATGCAAACTCCGATGCTGTGATTGGGACCTGGGACCCTAGCGGTCCATGTCAGAGGGCCAACCACTGTAGAGCACACCGTGCTGCTCCTACCAGTAACACACTATACCTGTGTAACAATGGTAACACTTGCTCACCTTGCTTTTCAGCCATGTAACACAGTCTTAGGGTCTTAGGGCATTTTATTTGGGAAAAACCCATTAACCAGCCCAAGTGCTTTGGGATTGTTCATAAAGCGGATGGAGGACTGGGCACTCCTCAGGATTTCATGTAGGCAAAGACAGCATGTTGTCAACTTGTTACAGGAAGTGGGTTTAGGAATTCTTGACAGTGTCAGCATTTGTTTTATCAAACATATATAACAAAATACTTTCATTGGTATATTTAACAGACCAAAGGGAAGCAGATAATGGAAGCCCATTGTATATGTCCTATACGAATGATATGTTCTTGAATGTAGTCGTTCTGTGCTCAGCAGGAAAATCATTATCCATCTTTTTTTTCATGCATTGAACATTATATTAGTCTTCATTGATTTTTGTCACAGATGTCATTTTTTATGTCTCCTGTGTCAAATACATTGACCTTGACAGCCCTCGCCCATTTGGAAAGCACAGTCTTCCTCATTTTCAGAAGTGTATCATATCATAAGAATAAAGAACACATAAAACTCTGGTAATATATCGGATTTCCTTCTTGACACGAAGCCACATACACATTACATCCTTCCACCCTTTAGATTTTTTCTGAGGCCAGTTTACGAGCAACAGCAAATAATAACATATTATTACCATAATGAAATGTTTGACTTTGCCGTATTAAGTGAGCCGGCGGTTAGAAATGGCATTAAATAAAAGTAATATTTCGATTTGAATGGCGAGTTTTTTGATGAATGTGCCTTCTGTCAGGCGATCACGTAAGTCACAGCGGCTCCCCTGATTTTCATTCAGCTCACATATCTCTGTATTATGCAGAAAGAATTTAAAGAAGGAGAGTTTGCTCTAGCCTCCTCTTACATTTATTCCTATTTGCCTTTTTTTTGTGTGTCTCTGTACCTTGCAACTGCAAATAGCAGCCGGGAAGTCAATGAAAGGGAAGGGAGGATGGTGATAAAAAAATAAAAAATGAAAGGTCTTGTTAAGATTGCAGATAACCTCCTTAATGAGTGAACCCATGCTGGCTAATTCTTTCTATTTATGGGAGGTGATTTTATAGAGGAAATTTAAAGGACAGCTACAGACAAATAAAAAATCTCTATAAAAGCATCAAATATAAAATATGTTTAAAATATATAACATGTGCTATATATGGGGGATATATATATATATAAACTGCTCAAAAATTAAGGGAACACAAAAATAATGAATTAAATATCCTTATTAAATACTAATAAAAAATAACAAGTTGCGGGCAGTTCGGCCATCACTAGTTGCCAATAGTGTTGAGCGGCATATGGTATATTCAAGTTTGCGTAATTTTGCGAATATATTAAGGAACATCGCACGTAGCTGTTCGCAATTATTCACAAAGAACCAGCATTACAGATTCTCTTCTTCATTCTGTGATCTTAGCCAGTCCGAGCACTGTGTGTATTGCACGTATCCATTCGCAATGCACACAAATATGAGCGAGGTATGCCAGTTAACAATGTTGAAGCATAATATGACGAATATCCGCCATTGCATGTTGGATATTCGTAGAATATATTCAAATTTCTAATATTCTCGCTCAACACTAGTTGCCAATTTCTGCGTGTGGAGAACTTTAAGTAACCCACAAACCACCCCAATGTTGCCGCTAGAGACCACTGCCTGGAGGACGTGGTTCACGGATGGTTGAAACTGGTAAACAATTTTGTTGAGTGGTAAATGGTTCCTGGCTGCTCATCTGAATGTAGCTTAAAATGAAATGAAATCAAAATTGGGTAATGCAAAGTAATGCAAAGGGCAACAATATATATTTACAGAAAAGTCAACTAGGTACAAGTTGCTTACTTCTGAGAGCAGTGGAAAACACAACACATTTCTTGACTTATTGATGAGAGGCATGTAAGTGACACACATCGCAAGTATGAAAAAATGTAATTCTGGACCATGCAAATGGCACGGTGACCGGCACAATCTGTGTTGATGTACAATACAAGTACTTATGCATGGCCATCAGAAATGGCATTGACGAGCTAACAGGTGATGCAGCACTCAGGGCCGCCGTCAGAAATCCCGGGGCCACATACACCGAAATTTGTTGTGCCCCCTGAAAAAGCGCAGGGGGGGGGGGCACACAGCTAACAACTCCAAATTCACAAATTCTTACAGTGACAGTATCGCTACCAACATCCAAACCCCCCCCACAACTTCAGTCGGAAGGAGAGAAACCCAGCTGCCATGTTGATTGGGCAGCCCGAAATGCTCCGAGATAATGCATAGATAATCTGTGTGATGGCGTCATCAAATGACTAGTCCACTCAACTTCAATTATAGTGATGGATATAATATATTATATATAATAAATGTAAAAACACAGCACTACTGATAAAGACTTGCATGCAGGAAGGGGACACAAAAAGGGCAACCTATGCAGCTATGAATTCCCCTGTGGTCATAATTGTGGGTGCCAGACTAGGCTCAACTTATGTGTTCTGGTGGACTGATCACCATTCCAACCCTTTGTAGTCAGCAGATTGTATGATAACTATTACTATTATTATTTATGTATATATATATATATATATATATATATATATATATATATATAATTATTGATCTCTGAATAATGAAACACTATATATTATTCTATTGCTTGAAGTGTCAGTTGATGGAAGCACTGTATATATTGGCATTATATCCCTATATAATGCAATTTCATAAGGGAATTTTCTGTTTAAAAACATTAAACTTTCAGTTTACACCCCACCTTCATCTTAATCCTACAAGGATAATAATATTTAAGGCTAGGCAACTGTACTATAAAAAAGTTTGGTTTTTCAAAAAAAAAAAAAAGCTTAGCTGATGGGGTGGTTAATAAAGTTAAAGTCTTTAGTAAACAATTCCCAATCTAGACCTCAGTGTTTGTGACATTACATGCGCTAAGACTTGTAGTATAGGTAACAAGCTTTGTGAACTGACAGCTCTTATATCTGGGGATTAGTTGGACTTTGTTACGATTACAGAGACACGGTTCAGTGATCCAAATGACTAGGAAATAATTATACTAGAGTGCACAGTATAGAGGGAAAATAGAGTAGGTTAGGAGGAGGTAGAAGATGCCACTTATGTCAAGAAAAGCATAAAATGAACATTAATTCACAAAACAAATGACCTACTTGAGACCCTCTTGTCCTGCATAAAAGCTGGAGAAGGATAAAGCTATAGAATTGGCCTATTATTATTATTATTATTGCTATCTTGTATTTATATAGCGCCAGCATATTATGCAGCACTTTACTTTACTGCATATATAGTCATATCACTAAGAGCTTGGGTCCACTGCTGATGAATGGGACAGTGTCCACTCGTATTATGAGCGGCACACCCGTGGTGCTGTTTTGAAGCTGCGGGCGGCTGTGCCTTCAAAGTAGCACCATGCGGTGCTGCTGGAGACATCTGATCAAGATCAATGGAGGTGTTGTAAGAAAGCAAACTCGGAGGTAGTGAACAGAGGAAACAAACCAGTGATAACCTTTAAACACGAACTTTAATTCACTCTTACAAATACAACAGTTGAGGGAAAATAACATGATCAGGCAGCCATTAGTCCTAGTAACAGCAAAAAAGTCTCTGGCTGGGCATCTTAAGCTGGCCATACACCTGCAGGATTCTCTGTCAGATTTCCATCAGATCAGATCAGATCTACCAACAACCATGTAGTATAGTGACCTCCCTGATACAATACATAGTGATTGGAAGGTGTAGAAAGGTCCTCATATTACATGGTTGTTGGTAGATCTGATCTGATCTGACGGAAATCTGACAGAGAATCCTGCAGGTGTATGGCCAGCTTTACACTCTCAACTCGACAACCTGTCCAGCCTCCTCTTCTCCAGCTTGTCCTTCTTGCCTTGTGATACCAGGAACCAAGGCCTAATTCAGCCGGCAGCGGTCAGCGTGCGAGCCAAGCAGACACCCGGGCTGACCCAAAGCAAGGGATGAGTGCGAGGACACAGGCTGTTCTGAGCCACCTGTACTCTCCAGTCTCCCTCCTCGCATGGCCGGGGTTTCACACTCCCCTCATCAGAGAGCAAGCCTTCCTTCAGCTTTACTCCGGCAACAGGTGTTTGCTCTCCTTTTATCAGCTCTAGCCTGGAGCTCCCGCTAGTGGGCACCTCACGCACTTCAGGCAGTGTATCACAGCAGGGCACCCCCCTACAGTGTCCCCAAGATGTGTAAAAACATTTTCCTTGTCTTTTCCCTCTGCATCAGTAGGCGAGGGAATCCGCCTGGCAAATGTTCCGGCAGGTGCCTTAATTCCCTGGATGTAAGAAGCAGCTGTAAACACATGGCATTACTGTCATGGAGGCTCAAAACTAAATGTCCTTCTATAGTCATGTAACTAATACAGTCATATGTCCCAGTCTAAAGATACAATTGTCTATTCAATCGTCCTGTGTGATTTAAATATCGACTGTCAGTGGAACATTGATCGATTGTACCACCACACAGTGTGGCGCCTAGAAAGCAAAAGATGACATGTAAATGAACGACTAAAGTTTACCAACTTGTTGTGTCCAACTTGTCCAACCAAATGTTCTATTTGATATCGATTACTGTTGGTCAATCGTACCAGGTGGGCAGGAATCAATTCCCATTTGATTGACATAAACAGATAGATTTTTTTGGTATATCGAAATATACTACCTGAATGGATACCTTTAGTCATGTGTAACTTTTTTGGGGGGAAGCCAATAACCCTATCAGCATGTCTTTGGAGTGAGGGAGGAAGCCAGCACCCATGGAGGAAATCCACACAGACACAGGGAGAACATGTGAATTCCTCGCAGATAGTGCCCATCTATCATACAGGCCCCCGGGGGCCATCTATGGTAATCATAACTTATTGGTAAACAAGATTGATCAAATGAATATAAAAGGAGAAGGCTTTTTTGGGTTAACTTCAGGATGACAAACATGTAGAGGCAACGATAGGCGAAGTACTGAAAGGGATTTCAATAACAACAATATATAAGAAGCCCATTCAGAGGAGATCATATTCAGTACCTACTGACAAATGGGGATTGGTTGCCTGTCTGATATATATATATATATATATATATATATATATATATATATATATATATATATGTATGTGTGTGAAATTAAGAATTTTTCCTAGAAGTGACATCACAATGCTCCCGCCCTGGGGTAACATCCCCTCCCTCCTAACTTGCATGCATACAATTCTTCTTTATATCTCCACCAATTGTGGTGATGGTACCATGAGTTGTAATTAACTCACAAAGTCAGATAGTGAAACTTTCAAAATGAAATGAAATTTTACCAGCTCGGGATCCAAGCAAGTTTTTTACTCTGAATTGAGCTCAATTTAGGGGGAAGAAAGGGTGTCACCCACCACCTCTGACACCATTGATGGTGCCCCCCCCCTGCAAGCTCAGGAGCCCCCAGGGGGTGGCTCATACCCCATATTGGGAACCAATGTTCCAGTGGTCAATTATATAAAGTATTGTCCATTGGAAGGAACCAGATAATGAGCAAAGTGTATCTCCATAGTTTTTTTTTTACAGAGCATGATTATATATTTCCCTACTGTCACTGGGCTTCAAGCTATTGGGTTTTTCAGTGCACCTTGGAGCAACATCAACAGGGGGGAGAAATAAATACAAAGCTACAGGTAAGCCTTTTTTCCCAGATCATCCCTATATTGTGCGGTTACTCTTCAAAGTAACAGAGGAGGAACCAAGTATTGGTCCACTTTAAAGTTAGTTAGTAATGTCTACTCAGATGTATGGTTGATTTTTGTAAGTGATATTTTCTGGAAGGAAGTATGGGGGAGTCGGTAGCAAGTGGCATCAGAAGCCTACCATGGACCACAGATACCGGAGAGGAGGGTTGCTATTACAGCCTGCCACTTCCTATTCATCTCTGGTACGGTAGGTTATACACTATGATGTGACAGTAGCCTCCAAACAGGGCCGGGACAAGGTCCACCAACAACAGAGGCTGAGCTGTCCAAGTGCACCCCCCCCCCTCCTCATCCTCCATATACCATGATCTGGATGAATGAGAACCTTCCCAGACATGAAAGTGTCATCTGTGAGGTGATTGTGGGGGAAGTGTAGAGGAGACATTGCTGGGACTGGCAGCAGAGGAGGCAATAAGATACTATATATTAGATATATAGAGCCAGACTCTCCCGCCTGTCAGAGCACGCTGACAGGAGTCAGGAGGCAGCGCCCAGAACTTACCAGCACCCAGAGGCTGGATCCTGTCCAGCCTCTGTGTCGGCCCAGCCCTGCCTCCAAATGCTCAGCTTTTTCTTGTTTAACCATTTGATGGTGTCCATCAGAGTTTCAGATGTTGGCAACTATGCAGTAAATAGTAGATCTGAGCTCCTGCATATCACAAGGTTAAGGAAAAAATGCTGCTTTCCTCCACCATCACTACCACCACCAATTCTACTCTTCTACTCCCAACTCCACCATAGAGGACATTAAGTCTCCACATCTATCGGGCCCCGTACATTAGGCGCAGTGCTTGACGGGTCACATACACTTTACCTGCTCGGTGGATGCTGTGTTCTCATGGCGCTGAGCCAATCCGTCGGTGCAGGTGTTAACGTAGTGCAGTACATTAACCCCTGCATCTGTGGATGTCTGAACAGAGCATTTGCTGTCAGAACTCCAGCCAAGCAATGCGCTTGGATGATGAAACGTAGTGGAGACATGGCCTTAATGTTATGATTATTAAAGCAAATGATTTTGATTTATGGGGTGATTTATGTGGTCAGCGCGGAAAAACACTCCACCCTGGGTAAGATATGCCAGGGTCCAGTGGAACCTGAACCCGCACTACAGATTGCAAAGAAGAAGCAATTAAATGGATAATATAATTGTTTATAACATTTTATTATTTTGTTTTTTTGAACCTGCAAATTATGATAAAGAACAAATTAACAAGTCCCTGAGTTCTGACAAACCTGATAAATCTAGTGGCAGCGGGTTGCTGAAGCACACCAGCGGGGAAGCCTGTTTAGGGAAACAGTATTCCTGCTGATCATCATACATTTGGTAACAGCTAAACGTGTTAGCTTTGTCAGAGCTGTAAACAGGCAGCAAGCCGTCTCTGAGATGCAGACTCATCCACTTTGATTGAATGCCATACAAATACGGATCATACAGGTCAATTCATTCAAGAGAGATGCTTATTGAAAGAAACCGTATTTCTCGGACCATAAGACGCAGGCACTTTTTCACCCCAAAATCGGGGGGAAAAAGTGCCTGCGTCATAAGGCCCCCATACACGTGTCGGATTCGCACCGGATTCCGGCCCGATCGATTCCGGGC
>CM070033.1:177843185-177858693 GCA_036250615.1 Ptychadena robeensis | reverse complement strand
TTTACCTTATCCTTTTCCACATTTTTTAACCATCTGTTGTACTAGGTTGTGCGCCTCTGGACTTCACATCTGGCCCATGCCCGGTACAATGCTAGAGATTGGGTGTCTCTAAATAATTCCTCCTCTGACCGGGAGGAAGAATTATTGACTTCTCACCAGGGAAGTGGGCGGGTCAAACACCTGTACTGTTCGCCATGGAGAAGAAGGGCTAACATTCCAAAGTATAGCCATCACTACAGCTCAGATGTAAGTAGAATATATTTAATGTAATGACTTGAGGTGGGCTTTAAGTAAGATATTGCTTTTTTGGATTAGTATTATTAAGAAAAAAAAATATCATTGTGTATTTTACAGCCATTAAAAATTCCCTTAAAATCAATAGTAAAGAGTTGATCCATCTTCTCCAAATAATTGAAAGAAACGAAATGGGGTTCCCATAAAGTTTCCCAGACAAAAACCTTTAATTAAAAGACCTTTCCTTTTGATGAAGTAGAATTGAAATACTTTCCCGGCATAATATTTCTCAGAAAAAGAATACCATCAAAGAGCTGAGAACATGGGCACCAGATGTCTTTTCATTAAGAGAAATTGAATAATTATTAAAGCAGAGAACAAAGAAGGTGCTGAAAGACTATTATCATCTTTTCTTTCAGTAGACTGTAATACTGACACGTTGCCATGTAAAGTAGTTGGTTCTCCTGATAAAAAATAATGATGTTGTTCTTCCTTAAAGGAGGACTCCAGGTACAGAACATAAATCAGTCACTGATAAGTAGTATAAGAAAGCAGGCCTTTGGGGTAGTGAACAGAGAAAACACTGCAGTATTGATTTTTGAACTAGTGATGAGTAGAGATGGTCGAATTTGTTTTCAAAAATTCTACCATTTCGACAATTTCGAGTTAATTGCAAAGCCCCTGAGCATGGTATCATCACTAAACTTGCTGGAGATGTAGAGAAGGGTTGGGGGTATACTACAAAAAAGAAAATATGTCTGTAACACAAATCGTTTTTTTGTATAATTTTTATTTATAAATTTTCTTGTAAAAAACAAAAGGAAAACACACAAAACTTTCACAATAACAATAAAGAGGAAAAAAACAAAAACAACAAGAGGGTCAAGCAAGGTATAATATATATATCCACAGATATGTATACATAAAGGTGCCTCCAACCTCCACCTCAGGCTACTGCAGCCCCCGACAGCAGCCCAATGAAGAAACAGCCAAAACAAACTCCCACCCCAGGTTCCATCCACAAGCACACAAGTGCCACGCCAAACCACCAACACACCCGATGCACCCCGCGGCCAACGTCACCCCCCAGGAGATGTCAAGCCAACGCCCAGACAAACCAAGAAGAAGGAAGACATGATCCACCGCTCTACCCAGCACACAATCCCCCTGGACACAGCACACCACATCCCATTCATCAAATGTAGGGCGCCCCATCCCCTTCAAGTTAACGGGGGGCCTCCCAGATCCTCTACGTGAACTATTGTAAAAAAAAAATGCAGTGCATAACTTCATCTTGATTCAATATATGATATATATGAAAATTTATATTTTATCTATCTAAATATTATATAAAATTATTGTGATGTGGGATACCGATGTGTGTGCGGACCTATGTTATGATGCATTTTGACAATTAATTGTGTATGTGTTGGGAAACAGTATAACACTATATCCCCAAAAATTGTGTATTAAAAATAATTAAATCACATCTATTAACCTCCCTAGTGGTTGTGACGAGCCCAGCTCATCCAGAGTTTGTGTAAAGAACAAACTCTGGATGAGCTGGGCTCCCATGGAAGCCGCATATCCCCGGAAAGCTACGGCGATTCTCTTTCCAGCCACAGCATTTCCGGGGTTAGCGTTAGCGTCCGGTGACGCGGAAGGGGGCGGGGGTGGGCGGCACCATAGACCTCCATGTTAATGGAGGAGCACAGGCTTTCCAGCCCACACAGCTGACATCATTAATGATGTCGGCTGTGTGGAGAGAGGCGGGGGGAGGGGGGAATTGCAGGCAGTGTACGGTGTACACTGCCGCGATTGCCCGTACCATGCTGTTAAAAACAGCGCGGTACGGGCAGTGCGCTAGGGAGGTTAAAAATCAATCCAACTTAATACATGAAATAAAATATAAAGTGAACATGATGCTCCATGCCTATATGAGCTAGGCCCCTATACGTACTGTTACTAATATTAGTGAGTGCACAGCTCCTATGTATGTGTAGAAGTTATACTAATAATGAGAAGAAAAAAAATAAAAGGGGGGTACACAGTGACATAAACCGCCACCCCTTTCCCTGTCATAATTAAGAAGGGATTAAGATAGTGATAAAAGAGCCATGACCCCCCCCCCCCCCCCCCCCCCCCCCCCCCCCCCCCCCCCAGCCCTAACCACTGTCCCGAGGCACAGGACGACACAGGGCAAACACAACATCCCACCCCCGACAAACGAGACACAATGCACAGTGCTGAATAGAACCACACGCCAAACAGAACAATGACCCACGCCCCCCCACGGTGCGTCCAAACATGTGCTAGAGCAAAACTTTTTGTTTTCAAATATTTACACAACCCTTCTCTACATCTCCAGAAATTGTGGTGATGATATTGTGTTCAGAGGCTTTGCAATCAGCTCACAAAATTAGCAAGTCGAAAAATTCGACCATCTCTAGTGATGAGCGGCATAGGCAATATTCAAATTTACGATATTTTGCGAATAATTTTAATAATATTTGTTTCGATATTCTCAATTTCCAATAATAATGAATAGATCATTCACAAATATTCACAATGCATTCACATTGCTACTGCCTTCAAAGTGAATGGTAACATGCTATATTTAGTTTCGCATTGCGAATATATATTTGCAATGCATGGCCGTAAAGCTTCCCGGTGCATAATATCGTAAATATATGAGATTGCAAATATCCGCCGCCATATTGGCACTTTAAATATACAGGCTCAATACTATTTTTAACAAGAATTTTACTAAAGGGGGCCTTTAGGTCGATCGAATGTGAAAACTGAAATGGGGGCCATTTCAGTTTTCACATTCGATCGACCTAAACCAACCGATTTTAAATTTGATCGACCAAAAATAGATGCCTGTCCACATGGTTCGATCGACCTAGTTGATTGAAATTTAGAAAAAATCTATCGAAAAAATCAATGTTATTTTGTTGCGCACCGACCGATTTTGGTTAGATTTAAATAAAAAGCATACTTATACATCTGTTGGCAGACATTTTGGTGTGTTTATGATCGGCTTTCTTCCATTATGCTTTCGATCGAACCAACATCGTTCAAATATCGGTTTCTGCATGTGGGAGGTAGTTTGATTGTACTATCAAACTAACGTTGATCTAAAATTACCGACTCTGACATCGATCGTAGGGAAATGTAAACGTGTATGGGGGCCTTTACTTGGTTCAAATACAACTGCGTAATTGGAGGAACTTGTTTGGCGTGGTCACTTTGAGGAAAGCAACACAAGTCTCTTTTTGGCGGGTTTTGCTCACCATGCATTGATCCAAGCGGGCCTTTTCTTCTCGTCCTGCTGCCAGGGCCTGATTCAGGGATCGGTATAAGCAGACAGAGGGGTTGACCCAGATTGAGGAATTGACACAAGGAGACAGGTTGTTAGACCTAAGTTGCACCTGCTCGCTCAGTTCTCCCTCCTCCCAGGGCTGGGGTTCCTCACACCGCTCCTCAAATTTTCTCTCTGGCAAAGGCCCCCTCTCTTTCTTGCTTTCTCTTCTTTTATCATCTCTAAACTGGAGCTCCCCCTGGTGGATCCCTCCCACATCACAGGCCCTGCATAGACCCGGGGCACTCCCCTACAGTAGTGTAAAAACTCTCATATTAAATAACAGCAAAAGCTCCCCACACACCTTACATTCTTAACATACAATTTCTGTACAATCAACTTTTGTTCTACCAAAACCATGTAATATGAGGATCTTTCTAAACCTTCCAATCACTATATATTCTATCAGGGAGGACCCGACACTACATAGCAGTGCTATTTACCTACCAATCACTATATATTCTATCAGGGAGGACACTATACTATATAGTTGTTGGTAGATCTAAAGAAAATTGTATGGAATGATCTAAAGGTGTATGGCTTAAGTTAGGCTCACACTGATAGGCTGACAGTATTACAATCTGCAGGAAATACATTTTGAAAATGTGATTAAACTATTAGAGTGCCCCTGGTTGTGATATAGCAGTGAGTGTGATTACATTTGCTGCTGATTGGACAGATCTAGTTTTTATTCAGCAGGGGCATGTTCAGTCTCTATAGGAAGTTTATTGCTTTCACACGGAGAGCAAGAATATTTCTTTATAGCATGTTGGTGGGAGGCAAACTTTTATACATAGGCTGTGGCTGCTTTTCTTAGAAGAAAACAAAATAATCTGTTAACCTGCACACTAGGGGTGGTCAGGTAACCACTAAGTTTTTTTTGCCATAAAATTCATCATTTTGCAAGTTTCTCTTTCATATTTGTGGATTCTCAGCTATCTAGTGAGTACTGGGGGCATGATATGTCTCTAGATATGAGGCCACCTGACTGCCTCCTCAGTACAGGAGGTCCATGGGTTACATACATGATAGGGACTGTAGTTTTGTTCTTGAATTTGTATATTCAATATTCTTGAATGTGTACACGTCCATACAGCAACAGATGTGTGACGATCTGTGTCCCTCAAAGTCCGCCAATGGAATGAAGATTCAGATGCCAGGTGGATTGATGTCCCATATGAGAACATATGAGGATATAGTGCATGGGCAGTGACTGTTGAAACAAACAGGAAGATATCATTCAACTCAGCATCTGAATCTTCATTCAGTCCCCGGACTTCAAATGATCATCACTGGAGCATCAGTGAAAAGCCCCCACTTCATGGGACACTTGACCCTTCATGGAAAGAGATGTATTTACAATGTTGGAGTATACACTGTTCAGGTTACTACTGTGTTTCCCCAAATATAAGACACTGTCTTATATATATTTTTGTTCCCAATGGTGTCCTACATCTTATTTTCGGGATGTCTTATTTTTTCATGAGGAAGAATACGGCACTGGGGCATCAGGGTGAAGGGATTACTTAATTACACAGAGGGGATCAGAGGGGGGAATCAAAATGGCACAGGAGACATAAGAGGGGGGATTACCATTTTAGTAACCCCTTCTGATCCTCCTGCGTCATTTTAATTGGCCCTCTGATCCCCCTGTTCAGAGTTACAGTACTGTATCTTCGGGGGTACCTTATTTCCAGGGGGATGACTTATATTTCAGCGTGAGGCAAAAATGTAAGGATGCCTTAAACAGGAGACAGGGTATGTTGAATGGTAGAATTTAAAGTAAATTGTTTTACTCTGTCTTATCTCTTATTAGTGATGGCCGAACTGCCCGGAAGGCGGACAGTTCGGCCGCGAACAAACATGTTCGCCCTCCTTCTCGCCGTCCCGCCCTGTTTGCCGGCGAGAAGGAGCCCTCTATTCTTCCTCCGGTGGGGTCATAAGCAGCGAGATCCCGCCGCAATCCCGTTAGTGACGTCACATCCGGTTAGCACACCAGGAACTATACGTTCCAAGTGCCGGGTTTTCAGATTCAAATTCCCCGTCTAGAGGTGGGGAATTTGAAAATGTCCGCGAACGGGCAGACGGCGGACTATTTTCAAATTCCGCTCCGCCCGTTCGCGGATGGACACGGCCGAAGTTCAGCCATCACTATCTCTTATTTCTAGGAACTATTTAAACCATTTCCTGTGAATGGATTAGAGGTCCTTTGAACCTCTGTACTCATTCAGTTAAGTGGGGAGCGGGAACCAGGGGTCCTCTTGTTAAATTGGAGCTCTGAATTCTCAATTTTGTTGTTGTTTGTCCTCCACCAATCCCTGATCCTACATGTCACCCTTTGCGCATGTGAGTCTGGAGGGTGAGGATTAGGATGACATAACTAGCCTCCCAGAGTGCAGCAATGACTAGAGATGGTCAAATTTTTCGATTGTGGACAGTTCGAAGGTGGACAGTTCGACCCCGAACATGCAATGTTTCTTCTGGCGAACAATATGGGTGTTCAACCCACCACGTTCGCCAGTGAGAAAAAGATGATTATTCTTCCGCCAGCCGGATCAGGAGCAGCAAGATCCAGCCAGAGGAAGAATATTTTCACTAGAGACCAGGTAGAGAACACGGTCTCACGGTGAAAAAAATCACCAGAACTGATGTCACATCCGGTAGTCAGAATAAATAACTGTGTCACTTCAGTTTTTCTGATTTAAATTCCTCACAAACAGTCGAGGAATTTGAATCTCCCCACAAGCAAGTAGACAACTGACTCTAGAAGACAGATTAGCCGGTTCGTGAACGGACCTGGCCAATGTTCGGCCATCACTACTGACTTTGTGAGCTGATTGCAAAGCCTCTGAAAATTATATCATTACTAAAATTGCTGGAGGTGTAGAGAAGGGTTGTGGGAACATGTAGTTTTTGCATAAATTAGGTTCAAAATCAAAGTCGAAATTTTGTTTTTCAAAATTTTTATTTGATTTTGAACTTAATTTATGCAAAAACTATTTGTGTTGGAGCCATATGTTTTGCTTGTGGTATACCCCCAACCCTTCTCTACATCTCCAGCCAGTTTGGTGATGATTAACTTGAAATCATGGAAAATTCGACCATCTCTAGCAATGACATCTGAGCTGTAATGAAATAGGACATAGAACAAAACTAAATAATAAAAAATAATATCATTGTTGTCCTCTGTGTAAGACTGTAAATATACAATGTCCATTATTTTATGCTCGTTACTCAACCTTTGATTGACCTTAGTCACTGTCCTTGTCCTCTGCATACAAAGAAGATATATGGCTAAAAACATTAATGCAATAAATGGATTTGTGTGTTATAAGAATAACCAAGGTTAGCAATTCCAGACAATTCAATTCTCTACAATAGTCCTCATCTTAATTTCCACACTTTTTATTCCTGTTTGAAATGCTACAGACCTATATAATTGGTTTAAAAGTATATTGAAGTTTTCAGCTATTGTTGGCTGTTGTAACAATTTTCCCGTTGAGGAAGGACATTTCTTGGTACATTTAGCTCGCCGGCTCAGGTTATTGTAGAATACAGATGAGAAGAATAAAACTGACATCAATCAAAATAGGAATGACGTGGAAAGTGAGGGATTGGTTGGAATACAGAAAGCACAATGACATATCACAGCATGGAAGTATCATTTAAGTTATTCCGAAGTGACAGGTAATGTGTTTGTTAGAGCTAAATGGGAACATAACATTTGCATTCCCTAGATTTGTGTGCATGTTTTTCAATGACATTTTAAATAACAATGAATTACATCTTGTCCCTAAGAGCTGTCGGAATAGGGGAAATCATTATGGTAAACACGTCCAATGTATTTTTGCTTTTTTTTCTGGATTTTATTTTTGAAAAGAAGATACAGAAACCAAAGTGCAAAATCCAAATAGTTTTTTTGCATAAATTAAGTTCAAAATCAAGTAAAAATTTAAAAAATAAAAATGTTGACTTGGATTTTGAACCTAATTTTTACAAAAACTACATGTGCCAGAGCAAAACGTTCTTTTTTTTTAAATGTTCCCACAACCCTTCTCTACATCTCCAGCAAGTTTGGTGATGATACAATTTTCAGAGGCTTTGCAATCAGCTCACAAAATCAGCTAGTCGAAAAATTCAACCATCTCTAATTGTGAACACAATGCATAGTAGTTCCGCATACTGACAAATCTTAAAAATTTGCGATTACAAAGATATAGCACTCTATTTTAGAACGTGAATTCTAAAAATGCAGATATTCACCCAAAAAAAATTGTGATTAGAATATTTGCAATCAATACTACTAAGTCTAGTCAGAGTTTCATACATTAATAATTACAGTTGATGAAATAACCAACACATTTCAGAAGCTCAGCAGGCTCCCTTCCTCAGGGCTTTGTAAGGGCTTGTTTCCACTAGTGCATTCAACTGCAGATGGACAGTTTCTATTTATGCGATTACGCAATGGGCAGGTTCCATTTATGCGATGGGGCGTGGATGTGCGCATTCGGGCGTGGATGCGATTAAGGATGCATTTTTGAACGCTACCCTACTGTGTGCCCTAGGAGAAAAACATGCCCGATCGGGTCTTGTAACATCCCCCCAGTGGTGCCATTTATTAAAGGTGTCTGTAAACCGATTGTGCCTTAGGGAAGTCAATTGTTTGTTTGTACAACCACACAGTTCTATAGATTCACAGACAATCAGTTTTGTTTTCTCTTTGAGCATCATTACCCCTTTCTGCCACAAACGCACACATGGAAAATGGAAACCTACAAAATTACCTGAAAATGCAAAATATCGATGTTCTGTTTGATTTCAGTCACTTTGGGTCGATTAAACCTGGTGATCAGGAATCGATTCCCATTCCATCGATTTCAAAAGATCGATTTTGTAGTTGAAATATCGACCCATGTTTGTCTACCCTTACACCTAATCACTATAAAAACATAAAAATTTTAAAAAGTATATATCTTGCTTAAATACTTAATTTAGGAGCATATTTTTGGTCACTTCTAACCTTCATCTTTAACTATAAGGACTTGGGCTGAGGGTGGATCTAAGCATTAGTTGGTGAAGTGACCTTTAGCAATAAGCCAGAAAATGTAAATGTACTACTAAGAGCTATGTGGGAGAATCTTTCCAATGCCACAATTTGTAATACAAAATAAATGCAAACTCAAGCAGCTAATGTCTTATAAAGGGTCAGTAATGGTATAAAAGGAAATGTTCATGTTACTCCTGATATTTTTCTAGGGTCATTGTTGCATTTATCTTTACATATAGTTTGCATGGAATTAGCTAGTCTCCATGCAAGCCATTCTTAAAGTTTCTTGCATTATAGGGATAGAAAAATATTGGAGTTCAAGTGATACCATTTATTGGCTAACTGAAGTCATTAGAGAAGCAAGCCTTCGGGATGTTGCAGATCCCTTCCTCAGGCCTGAAGAGGAGATCTGCAACATCCCAAAAGCTTGATTTTCTAATGACTTTAGTTAGCCAATAAACAGTATCACTTGAACTCCAAACTTTCTGTATTCATCGATGGCTAACACGGTACAACACTCTACTATTGCATTATAGGTAAAAGAGGTAGGTGATCTATTTAGAGGTGAACCCTGTACACCTCGGTTTACCTAAAAGGCACTAATCATTCCATCTGCAATAGAGGATTTAAGAAGAAAAAAGGTTGGTTAATTTCTCCACTGCTATATGTCTGTCAGATGTCAAACTACTGCATTTTCCGGACCAGATGTTACGTTGTGTAGGATGCACTCTATACGGCGTAAGTCTGATGCCCAAAGACTTACCCCAACCGGCAGAGCTTTTGCATGTGAGCTGGGCAGCTTAAATCCAACTCACATACAGTGCACTCCCAGCTGACTACACTGCAATGTGGTCAGCCAGGCGTTTTTCTTGTGCGAAAATCCTACTTTCTCTCCAAATGTTTTTTCTTTTTAACACATTTAAACAGTCAAAATAAATTATCAAAAAAAATCCTCAATATTTAACTAAATATTTCACAACTAATATACCACAGCTCAAGCCGCCAGATACATATTCTACATTTCCTAGCAAAGCCATGAACATTTTCAAAGTTTGCTATTATAAGTACGGATATGCTGCTTTCAATGACCCCCAGATTTCATTATGGAAAATACCCAGGAAAGAGAAAAATGCAGTAAATTATTTGAGATACAGAATGTGCTCTATAACATTACATTGGAAACACTGAATTATATAGACAGCAGTCTCATCTCATCCTGTTCAATCACTTGATATCATCAAATACATTTTCCTGCAAATATTTTGGTCATTTAATATTTTTAAATTAACATTTTTAAATCAGCTGCATTCTAAACTATTGTAAGGGGGAGGTTTCATATGATGTGTATTGGTGAATGGTGCTGAAATGTTATCCATATTGTATATTTATATTTTAATTCAAAGGACAACTAAGTTTAGCAGTTTAGCATGGTCCTCTTACCACCAGATTATGACTAGATTCCCAACTTTAAAGCCCACTGCTTTAAATTTAATGATCTCTACTCACCTGTTGTACTAGATGCCCCTTGCACCCAAACCCCGCATTGTAGGGATGGCCTGTAAAAAACCCTTGCCTGTAAATAGTCTTTGAATGTCCCTTGTGGATCCTCCACTCTGATGACATCACAATGTTGCAGGGTAGAAAATCCAATAGCTGTAAGTCCTGTAACAGTCAGGAAATACTCTTTATACAAAACTATAGAGATACGTTTTCCCCATTAACAAAACATTATCTGACGCCCTGTAATAGTCACTTGCGATACTGTTGTCAGCTTACTAATCTTCCGAAGACTGCCAGCTTGATATGAAATCTCTCATATGGTGCCAGAGAAAAGGAATACAATTACATACATATATTGTGGAGCATCCCATGGATGGATCCTGGATGGGAAGTATATCTCCCCATATTAGGCCATATTCCGGGTAAGGAGTCTGGCAAAATATACCATGTTTGCTATTTGTTTTGTTTTTTTCTGGGTCCCGGTCTGGAGTGGGAGGGAAAGAACTGGGCGGGCCTTCTCACTCCACCCGGGGTACACTTCTGGGTTTGATTTTCAGCCAGACAGGATTGGTTGAAGAAGCTCTGGTGTCAGAGAGGGTGTGGACTACAGGAGCTGAGTTCAGGAGTGCAGCTTGTGCATGTAGTCCAACTCTCTCTCTGGAGAAAGGATTCATTCCAGAGAGGGCTTGCAGGACTGATTGCCTGAGAATCATTGGTGAGCGGCAACAACACAAACCAGTGGATAGTTGATTGGTATGCTGCATGCAGTAAGACTGTTTCAAGATTCAATTTGGGTTTTAGGGTTTTATCACACGGCTGTGCTCGTGATCCCTTTGCCCTGAACTTTACAATATATACATTCACTTTAAGGGTTATTAAATAATATGTTAAAAAATAATTGTTCCAACCTACATTTCTTTTTACAAAAAGTTTCACCCCTTTAGTACTCTGTTTCTTTCTATGTCTTCCTGTTCCCCCCTAAATCCTGTTTGGGAACCCTATTTCCTGTCAAGAGTACTTGTGCTCCATAGAGTCCCAATAGTTAAGGTAGTTACCACAACACAGGAAGTAGCTGGTGCACATATGATAGATACTTTATGAACAAAAAGTACAAAGACAGACAAGTGCATAGACATAATTTTATAGCAGTTAAGACAAACCAAGTTCTTCCGCAGTTTGGGTTCTTGTCAACCGCTACTACAGTGGGGATCGGATAAACCCGATAAGCTGTGGTGATTCCCCATTTCCTGAACCATAGACCATAAAAAAATGCACCTGGTTTAAATGTCAATGTCCAGCTCCACTTCCCCTTGAATCTTGTTCCATGGCAGGCTGCAGGCGCAAGTGGATTTGGAAAGATAGACATCAGCAGTCCCTTTTTGCCTAGCAGCCAGCCACATCTGAATCCTGTGACACTGAATCTGGATTCAGATCTGGATTGGTGAAGGGAGCGTGACCGGAAGAGTCCAGACACGGCAGTGCCGGAGCAAGCAGACAGGAAAGGGGAGTATTTTTCCTTTAGGGGTTGCTGTCCCTGGACGAAGACTGGATGTAGACGAGTTATGTGTATATTTTTACTTTCACAGTTTATGTCCACTTTTAAGTAAGCACTACCCTTACAATCACAATATAAAATGTGAATAACAGACTGGCACAATTTAATATTCCTAACAGATTGCTCTTTTAGCAATATTTTGACTATACAATATTTATGATTGGTGTACACCACAGCAGATGTATCTATTTAATTCATTTTCTGAAAAGCACGCCAGCTCTGAGTGTGATATTTTTAAATGCCTAGGTGGAAAGACTGGTATTGCAGCTACGGTATATAATTTTTTTAAAGCTTAAAAGATATGCAGCTAATGAGCGTGCTGAGAGAGAATTGATTTTGTGAGATGGCATTGTAACTGAGTCAGAACCCAAAGAGAGACCTAATTATTTTTATGTTTATTTTTAAGCAATGACACACTTTTTATTGCATGGGGATTATGTAGTACATCACTAATTGCCAAGGATGCATTCAGTGTAACCTTCAAAAAGCTTCTTTGACTAATTGAGCAAGGCTTAGCATTCTATTTCTGCGTTAAGCTCGGGAGTCATAATAAAATAACAGATTTATAAAGGCATAGAATATGACTTTATCAGTTAGATAATTTTAAAGTTTAATTAGAGTAAATTAGTCCTTCTTGTCGTAAACAGTTGGTGTGTCAGAAGGGTCAATAGATTTGTTTCAGAAAGAAGGATGAAGCTCAAAAGTCAATTCAATGTTATGGAAAACAAACACAAGATAGGTTTGTGTTGCCTATTTTCTCCTTTCATTACTGATCTCATATCTTCATTAACTCGTACATGAGATGGGATTCTTTTTAAAGCTCTTGGCAAGGGAAATAGAAACCATTCATCCATGCTGGCTCCCTCTAGATCATCTATTTTTAAAACTAAAATAAAATACAAATGTATTGCCTACTTCTGGTGACCATCACCATGTCTTCTCAAGGGACCTCATAGAGTCCTAACTCAGAGAGTGAAGAACTGCTTGAATTTTGGTGCTTCTTTTCTAAAGAAAATAGACTGGGTGGGTAAAGGTGTACAGGCAAGTCCATTACAGTTCTCCACTCTCCACTCAGCAAAGAATCCGCAAAGATCTTGAATATATTGCTATAACTTTGCGATTTATGAAACTACCGTGCATTGCGTTCACAATATGTCTATGTTCAAGTGCCGATTTGCGCAATAAAGGCAATTAATGATTAGTTTTCATGTGATAGTGTTGATCATGAAAATATGCAAATATCAGCACTTTTTATTGCAAAAATCTTCTCTGCAATTAAGGCAATAATGACTGGAGATCCTTCAATTCTTGAATTTATGATCGTATTGCTTATATTTGCGATACCTTGCAAATATGAATACTGCATCACTATTCTCCACCAGCATTTTAAGCATAATGTACAGTATATATTCCACTTGACCATGCTTTCAGTAGTAGGGTGTACATGGCAAAGGGATCCCACTATATCTTCTAGCACCTGGTAAGTATGCAGAATAGGACACAATACATGATTTATTTAAAATACGCAAGATGACGGTGTGTTTTTTTTAACTTTGAATTGCATTAAACAGAGTACTCAGTGTATTAAATACAATTCCCCTTTAAATTCCCCCGCCCTGGTGTGATGTCAGCACGTCCATCACACTGGGAGAGAAGCAGACAGAGCAGAAGAGGACATCAGGGGGCACCAGAACCTTTAATGATGTATGTTTTTTACAGTTTCCAATGCAGGAAACTGTATTCAATTAGATGTGGGTTTGAAAATACTGACGTCACCTCAATGTACATTACAAGAGGGGAAGAAGGGGGTTCTATTTCCTTACTGGAAGCATCAGACAGCCGATCGGAACCACCACGGACATAAGGCAAGGTGAAATGGTGCTGCGGTGCTCCGATCAGCAGTAGACTAGTCCAGTTCATCCAGTGCATTTTTTGCAAGTCAGTGCTGGACCAGCTGGACTCCTCACAACCACTATGGGGGTTAAAATTTGCAGTGTTTCCAAGGCTTAGTAAAGTAAAACATTTTTGCCTAATTGATTGTGTTCTGCCCCTGCTGTGTGCATGTATGTATATCTTTATATATCTGTACAACATATTACTCACAGCACACCATAAACACCACTACAATGCACTGGGTGACAGAAGACACTGAAGTATGGTGCAGGACCATGTTGGGCCACCTTTTTCCCCAGAAATACCTATTGTCAGTGAACACTTGGAACCTTGAAATGTCCAGAAGACACTTTTAGCCTTTCTCTTGCCTTTAGTTGGCTATTGGTTTGTTTCATATTGAGGACTGACTAATAATGTGCAACTGTCCATAGTCTATATTGCATAAGTAAGACAAGTAGCACATGAAGTCTGTAAATAAAAGTAAGAAGTGATCTGGTCTGTGACAAGGAAGGGGAGATCTGGAAGGTTAAACATGCGAAGATTTATTGTGACTTCAAGTATTGTTTTTGTAAGAGAACAGCGGGGATCCAAGAGGGAACACACAGTAATCATGAATTCTTTTCTCCTGGCAAAAACAGCTTTTTTAAGACACTTACTGGCAGGGAAAGAAATGTATGGTTACTGCGTCTCATCCCTACCTCACTCTCTCTGTGTGACTAACCTCTATAGCTCTCTTATAAAAACTATGCTGGAATTCACAATTATTATCCACCAAAAGTAACCTGCTAGACTGGGAGCTTTCCTCCAATCCTGGTTACCACCAGCAAACTCTTCTTTGCTTAGGTTCTTCTATCTGTTGTGTCTCGGAGGGTACAGTAAAGTTTTCCCCATGTCATTGGTTCAATCTGTTTACTTTAACTTAACTTTATGTTTTGTTCCTTCTTTATGTGTTTTACCATTTTTTTCCTTCAAAGTGCAACATAGTATTATAGCATCTTCACTTTGGATAAGAGGATAACATGGATCACCAATTGTCACTAATTTAGCCCTCTTGCCCTGTTGCCACAGGAGGGTCTTTAACTCAGCTCCTGGTGTGGAGAGAAAGATCACCTGCCTCTCCCATTTCAATAGAGATAGTTACAACATTTTTAAGAGTTGATTTGTGTTAATTGCAAAGCCCCTTAAAGTCGCATCATCACCAAAACTATTAGCGAGAACAGTTTTAAGAACATTACAAAAAAAATGATAAGTCTAGCACATAGATGTCAAACTTTGACCTGTCATAGTTGTGTTTGATCAGATAGATCTGCCTTCTCGACAGCTCCTCTGCCTCCTACACTCATTGCACTTCTGTACTCTCACTCCGGGAGTAGAGAACTATGTGTCTCGACACCCACAGCCATGCGCTATTGAAATCACAGCAACCGCCTACTGTCCAGTTTCTACTCCAGGAGTAAGAGTGCAGAAGCTCAGTGAGTGTAGCAAGCAGAGGGGCTGTGGAGAACACATCTACTAAGGGAGGAAGGAGCACTGCATGGTGCTGCAGGGAAGGCAGAGCCAGTGAAAGTATCAGGATGGGTTGGGGAAAGCAACTAGTGATCTCAAAAATGTTGTTGTATGTTTAAGATTTCCAATATTCGCGGTATGGCCATGTATTGTGAAAATAATATTCGAACTGCAAAAATATATAGCATGTATGACCATAACGCGAATATTCAAATTTACGAATATTAAATGGAATATTAGTAGGATAATTAGCAAAATATCACAAATTCAAATATTGCCTATACTGCTCATCACTAGAGACAACGTGGGACAGAGTGATCCAGCCAGGAGGTGATCGGACTGAGTACTTTCACGGAGCAGCAGGTGCGGACCCACTGTGCCACGTGTCCTACCTCCTCTAAGGGCGTTG
>CM070033.1:177828103-177840444 GCA_036250615.1 Ptychadena robeensis | reverse complement strand
GCTGTGCGCGCGCCCGCCTAGGACAGCCGGCCTGCGCATGCGCAGACGCGCTACCCTGTCTGCGCCATTGCTCTGCACGCCGGCTGCGTGCAGAGCCAGCTATCACTTCTGGGTACCCCATGGCAGGGGTATCCCCAACAATTCCTCAGGTTAGTTACTAACTGGGGGAGAAGCAGCGTCTCCCGGGGACCCCACTAGCCATACTGGGGACCCCGAGGGCGCCGCATCTCCCCCAGGGGACCCAGGAGGCTGACACCGCCGAACTGTCTGCCTTGCGGGCATCACTAGTCCTCACCCTTGCATCACCGGTGTCACCCACTGTGTCCATATAGTGTATCTAGAAAGATAGTCACCATATTGCCCCATTCTGACATTCTGTTTTTTTGAACTACCTACCAGAGATGGTTGCGAAATTTCAACTAGTTTATTTGTTAGTTATTTGCACTTCAACCTCAAAATGACTGGATAGGTAAAAAAGGGTTTTGGGAACATTACAAAAAAATACTTATAATGCTATAGCACAAGTTGTTCAAAGGCAATTAGAATTTGTTTCTAGTGGAATTTTGGTGAGGACTTATATGATGCTTAGGGGCTTTGCAATTAACTCCCAAATAAATGGGTCAAACGTTTGCAACCACCTCAAATTCATGTAACCAACACACTCTAAAACTAGTGATGGCCGAACGTGGGCGGACAGTTCGGCGGCGAACGTGGATGTTCGCCCTCCTTTTCGCCGGCAAGCAGTGCGGGTGTTCGACCCGCCCCGTTCGCCGGCGAGAAGAAGATCTATATTCTTCCTCCGGCAGGATCAGAACCTGCGAGATCGAGCCGGAGGAAGAATCTTTTCACTAGAAGAACGGGCATAAAGCCGGTCTCCTAGTGAAAAACCGGCTCGGGAGCAGGAAGTGACGTCAGTGACGTTAAATCCGGCTCCCTTAACCAGGAACTATGCGTTCCAGGGACCGATTCCAGGGTTTTTCCGATTCAAATTCCCCGCCTAGAGGCGGGGAATTTAAATCTGTCCGCGAACAGGCGGACGTCTTTAAAAGTCCGACCCGCCGGTTCGCGGACAGTCCTGGCCGATGTTCGGCCATCACTATCTAAAACAATATTAAGTATGAGCTTAATACCCTACCAGTAAGCTTTGGTATGGAATGAAACCCACCTAGATACATGGAGAAAATACAACTCCTAGCAGATTGTTCGCAGGCTGAAATTTTAATCTGCAACCCCAATGCTGCATGGTTAGAGAACTCACTGTTGGACCACTTTACTTTGCCATTGAAATAAATTTATGCAAAAACTACATGTGCCAGATAGAGCATTATTTTTTTAAAAAACAATGTAGCCACAACCCTTTACTACATCTCCAGCACTTTTGTTGATATTAGCATGTTCAGGGGCTTTGCAATCAATTCACCCCCCTGTAACCCCCCCTGTACGCCTCGGTACCCCCCTCTACTCTGCTTAAATTCCCCACCCTCCCTCGGCCCCTGTCCACGGCATTAATGACATCGGCGAAGTGGGCTGGGTGACCTAAGCCCCTCCATTAACATGGTGCGGCCCCCCTGCCCTTTTGGTGTCACGGTTCCGGGTGGACCCGGAAATGCTGCGGCGATATAGTGAACCGCCACTGCTTTTTAGCGATGTGGAGCTGTCATGCGATCCCGGCTTCATAAACAAACTGCGGAAAAGCTGGGTTCGCCATGACCACTAAGGAGGTTAAAGAAATTACAATTGAACCCCTGTTCTCCTGTAGAGATGGTCGAATTTCTTTTCAAAAATTCGACGATTTCGACGATTTCGAGTTAATTGCAAAGCCTCTGAACATGGTATCATAACCAAATTTCCTGGAGATGTAGAAAAGGGTTAGAGGAACATTTGAAAGAAAAAAGTATGTCTCTAACGCAAATGGTTTTTGCACAAATTAGGTTCAAAGTCAAGTAAAAATTTCGAAAATCGGAATTTCGACTTTAAATTTGAATTTAATTTATTCAAAAACGTTTTGTGTTAGAGACACACTTTTTTCTTTCAAATGTTCCCCCAACCCTTCTCTATATCTCTAGCAAGTTTGGTGATGATACCATGTTCAGGGGCTTTGCAATCAGCTCACAAAGTTAGCAAGTCGAAAAATTCGACCATCTCTATTCTCCTGTTGCATCCAACTTTGGAGCTTAAATTGGCTGTGAGACTTGATATATTTTGTATATCTTTACTTAAAACAACCTAATCTTTCTATTTTTCACAAAGCTTTAGAATCACTCTGTATTTGTGTACACCAAAACTAAAAATATAGGTTTGATAGATTGTATTGTGGATTTTGAAATATAAAACATTTCAGCTACTATCATACCACAGAATGGTACCTCCTATAAAGGCCCCCATACACGTTTCGATTTTTCCATTAGATCGACCTGAAAAATCAACCGATTTTAAAGTGGATTGACCAAAAATCGATGCCTGTCCACATGGTATCAGAGAAGTCCAATAGAGTGGACTGAAAGATTGATCAAAAAGTGATCAGACATGTCGGAAAATTTTTAATGGATCGAGTATACATCAAGTTATTTTGTTGTGCCTGATCGATTTTGGTTAGATTTGAATAATAAGCATACTTATACATCCTTTGGCAGACATTTTGGTGTGTTTACGATCGACTTCCTTCAATTATGCTTTTGATTGTTCGAACCAACATCGACCAAATATCGGTTTCTCCATGTGGGAGGTAGTTCGATTGTACTTCGATCAATGGAACCAATGTCGATCAAAAATTATGATCGAATCTGACATTGATCGTAGGGAAATTGAAACGTGTATGGAGGGCCTAAGGCTCCATCAGTAAGAGTGTTAAAGGAAGGGTAAATAAAGTGGATGCTACATCCAATGGCATAAAGCCTCATTAAATACAAAGAATACCAGCATAGGGATATAGGTGTCAAATTCTTACTTTTTAGCTGATCTTAGGAAACTTTGTTATTTAGAAATCTAAAATGAATATAATTTTTTTTTATTTAAAACCTTGAAAAGCTGATATTTTAAACAAATACAATTTATTTTAAATACTGCGACCAAGAAAGAATTCTAGAAATGTTCTCCTTGGATTTTATAATTGTTTGGTATAATATGGACGGTATTGATAAAATGCAGATGAATGGTATTGCAGAAGAAAAACTCAATTTGCAGAATCATACACAGAAACGTTTAAAATTTCTTAGTATATAAAATTCCTACAGGGTGATGGACATGTGAACTAAGTATATTTCAAGTCTGAGAGAAATAATCAACATTCATGACAATAGGTTGTTCTGTTCTTTGAGTTTTTATTGTGCAAAAACATGTTCGTTTCTGGTCACATGGCAGCCGAATCCATCCAAGCTAACTTATGATCCAAGGAAACGGCACAACCTTCAGCTGCATTCCCAAGCAGCTGATTCTTTTTAGACAGAGACCTACTGTCAACCTTTGCACATTTATAGACTCGTTGTTGCTTGAAAATAAATATATTCAAGCAGATGTATACACAAAATCTAAAAAATAAATATGTAAAATTAAAATTAAATTCACTTACCTTTGAGCTAGTATGATGGCCGTTTTTTACTCAACAATCCCCCAAAAATATACTTACCTGCTATTCCCTGGAATCATATGAGAGATTCCATATTTATTCACCAGGCTTCCGGGTGCAAAATCGCAAGTGGCCACTGTTTATAATGGTTTTCTATGGGGAAATATTCTCTATTCACTTTCAAGACCAGCCAAGGTTAGAGATCTACACTCCTATGTCTGTGGTGAGTTCTGGGGGAATCACAGCACAAGACAGGCAGAGAGGAAGGGCTGTGAGGGAGCTTCATAGATTACTCCTTTACCTCCCTAGCGTTTGTGACGAGTCCAGCTCGTCCACTGCTGACTTGCTGAAAGTGCACTGGAAGAGCTGAACTCGTCCAGTGCTGATCATAGCGCCTCCGATCGGCTCTCTCATGCTTCCATCCAGGAATCCCCCCCCCCCCGTGTCACGTACGTAATGACGTCACACCGGGAGGCGGTGGGAGTTTTGCATTTAAACCTCAATTAATTTTTTTTTAACTTACCCGAATTAAGCATTGATAAAGCTTCAACGATGCTTCCGGGTAAGGTGGATCCCTCCACCCCCGGTGGGACGTGCCAAATGACGCCACACGGGGTGGCGGGATTTCTCAATTCAAACCGCGGTTTCCCGCTCGCTGTTGGCGGACCCAATCCGCTGACCTATCTACAGCACCCGCTGTGGAACATTGGATGCTGTGGTAAGGTAAGGGGATCAGGTCCGACGACATCCTCCCTAAGGAGGGGGTGCCGATCACCCCGATAGCACCCGGGAAACCGGCGCTATCGGCACGATCGGCAACCCCTGCACCAAGTGCATTCCTTGGTGGGGATGCCGGCGGATGCAATCTGCTTACCTAACCACAGCACCCGATTTTCTTGCAGCAGGAACATCGGGTGCTGTAGATAGCTCAGCGGATCGGGTCCACTGGCATCCCCACCAAGGAGGGGATGCCGATCTCCCCAATAGTGCCGTGGAAACTGCCATGCGGTTTCAATTAAAAAATCCCGCCGCCTTCCGTCACACCTGGAAGCAGCGGGATTTTTAAATTCAGACCGCAGGGCGGGAATTTTTAATCGTACTGGATCCAGCTTTCTGTATTCAGCGCAATTTCAAAAGAACCTCGTTTGGTCCTTTTCCTCCAGGTGTGAGGACCTGATTAAAATGTATATTATATAAAGAAAACAAACAAAATTCACATTATACTTTAAATATTTTTTTTACAAAAAAAAATCCATTAAAAGTCTATAGTGCGCTTTTGGTACAGGAATCTGTACCTCAGCAGTGCGCTAGGGAGGTTAAGGTAATGGTTTTTTAGTTTTTTATGCATTCCTACCTATTCTAGGCACTTCTAGTGCCATTCATGAAATGATCAATTTCTGGTGGTAGGTCCGCTTTAAGGTTCATGTCATGGTTATTGATATTAATTTCAGCTTTCAAAAAAAAACACCTTTATTAAAGCTCCTGCCTTTGTCTCACTTTGCCTGGTGCAAAAGAAAAAGCACTTCCAGTTCCTTTACATAGTAAAAGCTGTACTTTAACCAGTCATTTACATGATTTATATGGTTTCCTGCTTACTTTTTCAGCTTTTTACATAAATAAACCCCTAATCATCCCATCTGGTGTTCCACTGGCCTACTAATCAAGTCTACACTCATAACATCTTCACGTGGCTTCTAAACATCTCTAGGGCTGCTCAATTCTCTCCCTTGTCTTGTTAGGCTTGCTGCTACATTTAACATTCAAACCAGCCTTGAAAACCAACCTTCCTAATATACTTGCTAAAGCTGGGCATAGACGGGCCGATTCCTGCCCGACCCACTGTTCGGATGCCGTGCACGTTCCCGCATTCAATCGGGATCGGGTCGGCATGGAATCGGATGTGCCAACTTGCAGGATTGGACTAAAATCAGTCCCCAGCCGAAGTAATGAGCGGTATTTACAGTTCCATGTCCCCTACCTATTGTATTGCCCCTAAGAGTGTAAGCTCCATTAAGCAGCGTTCATAGTTTGTACTAGTTAGCTCTCCAAAAGATCTTTCAACCCCAATGTACTGTACAGCGATGCGTAATATTGCCACTTAATAATAAGTTAATGTTCATATAAATATCTGAGAGAGCAAATGTAGTAAAAATAATTGAAAACTGACTTCAAATAATGAAAAAACCTATGAACCAAAAATGAATGCAGGTGTCATCTAAGGACTAATAAACCAATTTATATATAATTGCTTTTTGGGGTTCAGAGTCACCCTGCTTATTTATCAAAATCACAGAATTTACAAAAATCTGTTTGTTAATATCTAATGGTTAATAAACTGTAAAATTACAAAACAAATATTTCATTATTTTAGTGTAGTTTTGTTTTACACAGTAAAGTATGGAAGGAACTACAAGGTTAAAATCAATATAAATAGAAAAGGTTCCAGAAGTATGAATGAGAGTGCTGGAGGCAGATACATTAAGGTCTTCAGAAGGTGAAAGAAATATTTTTGGGAAAATTGTGAAATTCATTGCAATGCAGTATAATCATTCATAAACAAAACACATTTGACTTGTGTAGCACTGATTTCATTTTAATGGTTTCCTTGGGTGGCAAGATCTTCAACAAGAAAATGTAAATGTATTACACCTTGCTTTCTCATTTACTGTATTTCAATAATCACAATTCTCTTTTCATCTCAGAATGATCCAGGCATTTTAAATTCAAAATAGAAAGAGTTGTTGATATAAAAGAACTTACTAGAGTAAAATATATAGATTAAAAAATAGATTGTTCTTTATATGAAATAGGTAAAGTCCCAAAAAATATATATATAAATATTCATTCTGGCTCCTGCTGCACTCCCCTCTGCTCATTCACAGCAATGGCGTCAGCACTTTGCCATGGTGACAACTCAGCAGCATGATAATCACATGATCATGCCTCTGTGTCATTAGAGCAATGCAACATGCAATGCATTACCCCATGGATTAGGAAAGCAAGAGGGGGGTCTTCACCATGACAGTGTATGTCAAACATCACAAGTGAATCTAAGCATTGTTACCTGGGAGTGCAGATTATTCCTGCATTCAGGATGCACCTGAATTTCCAGCAGCCGGTGGTAGAATCATCTATAAGGGCAGCAGCAGAACACACATAAAACGTAAACGTAAAGTAAACTTTATCCTCTATAGCAGTGGTGGGCAACTGAGCATAACTAAACGGTGGCACATAACATCGATCTAGACCCTCCCCCATCAACATATCTCCACAGGCGGTGGACCATATCCCAACAGGCAGTCAAAACCCAATAGCACCCCCCTAGCCATACATGTTCCGATTCCATGGCCGATCGATCACCTATCCGATCGATTCCGGCGATGTCAGCGGGAATCGGAGGTCCGATCGATCGGCCAATTTAGTGTGTCCGATCGCTACATACCACCTTGTCCCACGGATTCCTGGACGATTCCGTGTCCGATCGCTTACTCCACAAATGGCAACTCCCCCTGATGTGTGCAGAATCGGATCAGAAAGACCAACATGTTGGTTCTCTGTCGGATCCGATTCTGGGCCCCCGAACGATCGGACGTGATCGGACGGACAAGGTGGGCATCACGCGATTCCGGGACGATCGTTTCGCGTGCACGCACCCGGAATCGATCATCCCGGAATCCGATGGGAAACGGACCAGTGTATGGGGGCCTTAAGAGTATAAATTTGGTGTCTTCTTAAAACAACACACAACCAATAATGTCTAAACTTCTGCCAACCAGTTGTGGCCAAATGTTAGTCGTGTCCGCCCGAGAACAGGCGGATCAGACTGAAAGAAATTTTAAATTCAAATTGTGGAGCTATCCCGGATGTGAAGCCACTGTCATCATTTCCAGATAATGGAATGTACAGTTCCTTGTTCCTAAACCAGAAGTGGCGGCGGCCGGACGTCACTTCCTACCTGTGCCCGATAAAGCACTAGAGATCGGGTATCTCTTCCCAGTCTCTCATGAATATAAGTCTTCCTCTGGCCAGACCAGGCGCAGAAAGGGAGTAAGTCGCCAAAGGGAGCGGGTTGAACACCTATACTCTTCACAGGCAAGAAGAAAAGCGAACATATAATGTTCGCCCCAAACTGTGTGCATGGCAGACAGTTCGGCCATCACTACTGGCAACCAAAGTGAATACATCCCTAAATGAAAGATGTCCAAGTTGGGCCCAAAGTGTAAATATTATGTGTGGCTGCCATTATTTTCCAGCACTTACCTTATTCATGGAGGTCAGTTGGTCTACCCAGGTTGGCAATGGACAAATAATTCCACATAGCTGCATGGAGCCCTATACACTGAAGATCCACATTGAACTCTCCAGTGCATTGTATCTTTAAAATGTATGTACAGCCGACAAATTTTTTTATGGTTTTGTTTAGATCTTAATCTTTAATTTGAGAGTTTCATTTGCTGCATGTGTGTGAACTGTTATATAACAGGATCAATGTAAGCTGGGTTTCATTTTCTTTGATTGGCAGTGGGACATTTGAGCTTACTGTAGTACGTGTGTTCATTTTCTTGTAAGCGGTGTTAAAATAACAGCTACATTTCTTGTCGCTCCTAAAAACAAAACTGTCAGTCATCTTAAACTTTCACTGCGAGGTGTCTTTTGTTACCGATGGTATCCAGAAAAAGCTTTCAGTGATTCCTATTTCACTTCCTGAGTATAATGCTTGATGGACATTCCTGACTCTTGGACCCAATCAAACTCCTTGCAATGGCACCCCAACTTCAACCTCCATGTTCTTTTAAGCTAGCCATAAACGTGTCGGATTCCATGTCCAATCGATTCATCATCCGATCGATTCCGGCGATTCTGCCGGGAATCGCAGGTGTGATCAATCGGCCAATTAAGAGTATCCATCGCAGCATACCACCTTGTCCAACGTATTCCGGGACGGATCCGTGTCCGATTGTCCACCTCACAAATGGCAACTCCCCCTGATCCGGACAGAATCGCATGAGAAAGACCAACATGTTGGTTCTCCGTCGGATCCGATTCTGAGCCCCTGATCAATCGGACGCGAACGATCGGACCAGGTGGGCTGCATGCGATTCCGGCACCATCGTTTGGCGTGCACGCGCCCGGAATCGATCGTGCCGGAATCCGGTGCGAATCCGACACGTGTATGGGGGCCTTTAGTAAAAGGTTGTTCTGATTATGAAAGTTTAGCCAGAGCAAAGCCAGGGCAGAAAATCTTAACTTTGTCTTTAGTTAAACTTTTACATGACCTATGACAGTGATGGTGAACCTTTTAGACACTGAGTCACCAAACTGAATCCAAACCCACTTATTTATCTTAAAGTGCCGGCATGGCAATTTAACCTGAATTACACAACTTATATACACACACAAAACTTGTAAACACACACTCTACTTTCTTATAAGATAGAATAGGAGAGGCTATAGGGCACTGTGTGCAATCAGAAGAGACGGGAGATAAGAAACAGCATTGAGAGTCAATAGGCTGCAGTTATTTCCTCTGTGCTGGTTGACCGCTTTCATGCCCACAGAGAGGGCTTCGAGGGCCACCTCTGGCACGCGTGCCATAGGTTTGCCGTCATTGACCTATGATATAGCCTTTGTAGCAACAGGCTTCATAAAATCGAAGATACTAGTGTACACACTGGTTGACAATAAATTCGACATCCTTACTAGTGTTGATCACCAATATTCTCGAAGATATTGCATATAGTTCTTAACCTTCGTAATCAGAAACATTTGAGAATTTTTACATCAGCACCCGGAACTATAGTACATTGTGTTCGCAATATGTGCATGTACAAGGGCCGATCTTTGCAATGAAGGTAATAATGACTGGAGATCACGAATTCCCCAATTTATGAATTTATTGTAAACATTAGGCTGAAAATGTGTGATATTTTGAGACTGCGAATATTGCCTGTGCTGCTTATCACTAATCCTTGCTATATGAAGTACATCCCTGACATTGTGGTAAATTATTTTTATTATGTTTTTGTGGGACAACACTGGCAATATTTGCTCACTTTAAAATAACTCAACACACAGCCATTAATCTCGAAACTTCTGGTAACAGAAGTGAGTGCAAGTAAAAAATTGGCAAAATTTGCATTAGTTATTTTGAATGGGGAGCAGGTTTGCTAAATTTGGTGTTACCGCTCTCATACTAGTCACTGGAAGTTCAGCATAGAACCTCAAAGCAAAGAACTCTCTGAGGATCTAAAAAAAGAATTGTTGCTCTTTATAAAGAAGACAGGCTATAAGAAGATTGCCAAAACCTATAAACTGAGCTGTGACAAGGTGCCACCATACAGCAATGTACCTGGACAGGTTCTACTCAGAATAGGCCTCGAAATGGTTGGCCGTAGAAGGTAAGTGCATGTGCTCATCATCATTATTGATGGCTGAACATTGACCAGGTCCGGGCGGATCTGACTTTCAGAAAAGTCTGACATCCACCTGTTCAAATTGACTGACATCACTTCCTGTACCTGGAAGACACAGTTACTTATTCCGATTACTGGACATGACATCACTGACGTCACTTCCGGTTTTTAAAGCCAATTTCTCACTGGGGTGAGAAAAACACCCCAGAGACTGGGGTCTCTAGTGAAAAACTTCTTCTAGCCAGCGAACGGGGCGGTTCGAACACCTGTACTGTTCGCTGGGAGAAGTAAAATAAACATTCTATGTTTGCGGATGAACTGTGCGCCTTGTGGACAGTTTGGCCATCACTACTCGTCATATCTAAAGGTTGTCTGACTGTCATGCCAAAAAGAAGCTTCTTCTAAAGATGATGCACAAGAAAGCCCTCAAACAGTTTGCTGACTAAAGACTATGTCCTATGGTGTGATGAGACCAAGGTAAATTTAATGTGTTCAGATGGTGCCAAGTGTGTATAGTGCCAAACAGCAGTGGGCTTTATGTCTCTTAAGTACATTTTCTTTCACTGAAAACCCAGAATTACAAGTTAAAATAAAAAAAACCATTGCTGACTCTTTATACCACTGCCCCATGTTTTATAATGCTAAAAAATTTGGGCTTAAAAAAATTAAGAAAATCATCTACCTCTGACACAATCCTGGTGGTTAATAAACTGCAGTAACTATTATGTCCACTAGATGACACCAGATAATTGTTTTGAATTGTATCTCGGTAGGGTTTTAAAGCGGACATGATGACATAAGTAACTTGTACTTCCGTATAGTTAAGGTGCACCTAAAAAAAATGATTTAATTATTTACCATATTTACTTCTGTGTAGCTTCCAGTCTTTCAAATAAAAATAAAGGATGAAGTAACGTGAACGACCACCATGGGCGCCAGATACATTGTCTTTCAATGAACATAAAGTGAAAGTAAATAGAAGAGCTGCGTTTTTATAATGTGCCATCTGACACATCGTTCTTGCCTTGGTGGGCATCAGAGGGGGCCAGAGAGGAGGAGCAATGGGGGAAATACACAAATATCTCCTTACAGGTAAGAGCTAGGGACATTAGTGGGTTAAAGTACGATTTAAGAGGCTACGTTTTATGAAGAGGAGGAGCGATATGGTAAATTCAGGATTATCTGATGACAGATAAGGATTTTTCTGACAGGTTGTCCACATAATGGGGTGTTTGCCAGCGAGGGACATAAAACACATACGGTGATTTTAGGTGCACTTTAAAGTACATAAAACTTTTAGGACATGACTCTGTTGAGATTTAACTTCTTGATCATTCTTTCAAAAGGAAAGTTTGAAGCTCCACCTGTCTTGTACAGTACAGTAAATTGTTCTAACAAGTCACCCGTTACAGAGTGAATTAGGGATCTCAAAGGCTAAACTGCAGCCGTATATCTCTGATATTACCAAAGACAAAATGTTACATATCTTGACAGGGCATAAAATATATTCATCGCCATATTAAATGCTTTAATTCCTAAAAAAAAAAAGCCCCTTTGTCTTTTCTACAGTATATGATCTGTATAATTGCACAGTCAGGGAAGGTGTTAAAGAAAAAGATATCATAGAACAGTAGTCGTAAAATGCTGGCTAAATGAATCATTTTAAAGAACGGGTAACATGGAAAATGATTGCTTCATTTAATATAGTTCTGACAACTTTTTAACATTGATTGAGGTCAAACAGAAAGATAAACCAACTTCTCAGAAGCAGCAATCCAACTTCTTCTGTGTTACACATCCAAAGTAAAAGCATCGGATTTTCCTCTGATGCGTAGCTACTAAATGCATTTATTTTTATCTAATTGGAAGGATCAAGGGTATCTTGCCCTAGGTAACTTTTATATATCACTAGGCCTAGTCCTTGTGGGGAATTTTAAGGCACTATTAAATCATACACAAGGGTAACAAGTCATATACAAGCGTAGTAAAAGCAATCATTGCAGTTTTTAAAAAATTGCTAATAGATCAATAGTGCTTCCAACATTTTAGGGTCATAAGTTGGATGCCACCCCCTAAACATGTAATTTAAACACAATTCCCTACTGCAGTAATCAATATATGATCCTGAAGAAAAAACTAATAGTGGGTTTGAAGGCATCAAAGGGATCAATTATTTTATAAAAAGGTATTTAATGGTAATTGGACCTATACAAACATAGTCATACATAGTAAAAAAAACTTCAAATACATATCAGTTGGAATCCAGTAACATGATTGGTATTGGTGCATCCTATAGCTGATCCAGATTAGTGATGAGCGACTAGGCAATATTCGAATTCGCGTAATTTCGCAAATATCCGCCA
>CM070033.1:177800509-177816410 GCA_036250615.1 Ptychadena robeensis | reverse complement strand
TTTCAGGGGCTTTGCAATCAGCTCACAAATTAAGCAAGTCAAAAAATTCGACCATCTCTACTACTGGCCTCTGTGGGACACAGTTCACAGAGACAGGAGGTGTATGTAAGGTGGGCTTACCTCCTCTCCAGTTCTGGGACAGCGTTCTGTTGCTGTCCGGCGCCGACGTTCTCCGGCCATCAGGTACCCGAGTGGCAACGAAAGTATCTGCCAGCTTAGCGGCCTCTTTCGTAGACTTTGGGTTCCTCTCCAGGATAAATTGCCGAACTTCTGCAGGGCAAATATGCAGCAGCTGGTCCTGTACCATTAAGTCCGCAAGGCCCTGGTCATTGGTTATGTACTTGGTCCACTGGCTAAAGACAGTAAACAGATTACTAGCCACATTCGCGTAAGTGTCCGTGGGGCCCTTCTGAAGGCTTCGAAACTTTTTCCTGTAGACCTCTGGGGTCAGCTGGTACTTAGCAATGATTGCAGCTTTGATGGCACTATAATCATTGTCCATCTCAGGGGGAAGCTCTGTAAAGGCTTCTAGAGCTTTGTCACACAGGTTGGGTGTCAGATATCTCGCCCACTGCTCCTGGGGCAGATGATGCTGACGACAAGTCTTTTCAAAGAAGAACAAATATTTATCCACGTCTGCGCCCTTCTCCATAGCCGGAAACTTGAATTTGGGAGACACAAACGAGGTTCCTTCTCCCCAACAGTTGGCAAAGGACTCTGGGGTGACCTTTGTAGTCTGAGGAGCTCTAGTTCATGCTGGCGCTCAGCTTGGCGCTTACGTTCTTCCCTCTCAGCTTGGCGTTCTTCTCTACCAGCTTGTTCTCTGAGAACCTGTATGTACAGGTTTGGATCTATATCCAACAGTCTCTGTAAGGCATGCTGTGATCCCAAACCCGTAGCTACCTCAGATACTCCATTCCCAACACAGGACACCAGTTCTCGGGGTACTCTGTGATTAAAAGCAGTGCTCGGACTCAGACCCGACTCTATACTGGGCTCTACCTGGTCTGATGTTGTGGCATTTCCATTCATCCGGCCAACATGCGTAGCCTCAGGTCCAGTATAATTCGGTCTGTCAGCACTTTTCTCCAGCATCTGATTTGGCTGGTGATCCATCTGGATTAAGTCCTTAATCAATTGTGCTTTTGTTTTGCTGTTTACCTCTATGCCTCTTTCTTCACAAAGCTTTTGCAGATCATGAAAAATTCATTCTCTTGTACTCCACTCCCTCAGACATTTTTTTCAAAATAAAAGATAGGATAGAAAAACAAAGGTAGGGAGGGAACTATCTCAATCTCGTTCAAATCTATATCAAATGCACCATCTTTGCACCCAGAACTACAGTTCTGAAAGACAGAGTTACTGTGGTAACAATGCCTTGTTGCTCTGAATGATAACCCAAATCCCACTGCTGCCACCACTGTCACAAACCCCCACCAACAGCAACCAGTCTCCTCGACACTTCTTCACAGTCGCAGTCCCGGTCCCAGCCACTGGGAGCCCTCGGACTGCCTTCCTCACTGTGAACAGGCCAGAATGGAAACCGATTGGTTGGAAGGGATGTGAATGCAATACACTATACAATCTCCATGCAATCTCGGTGATTGTATATGTATATCTCTCGGTATCACTGCCACCAGTCTCTAAAATGAGCCAGACGTCTCCTAACTAAACTATCCCTGTGGGAGAAAAGTTAATTCAGAATAAAAATGTGAAAAGCTTCCCCACCATTATGAGTTAATAGTAAAAGTTTATTCCAATATGTTTTTGCTTGTTTTTACTTTTTGTTAGTATAGATCTATTTAACATTTGCACAATATGGTAGCACATACTGGTTTAAAATAAGTGCCCTTGTTACTTTACTTATTTGTAGTTATTTTTTTAAACATTCTTTCTTAATGTTAAATATTCCTGCAACTTTTAATATGCGGACCTCCTTCTGTGTTGAATCTTAGAAGATGAGAATAAAAGCAAAACGTAAAAATTTTGAAACTTCTTTATTGGTTTCCATTAAAATAAAAATAGTCAGATATCCGATGATGCCGCCAAATATTATTCTGGCAATAGAAAAAGAAATAAAAAATCACATTATGCAGCCAAACATTATTTTCACTCAGTATTTTATTAATGCTTTTCTAACAGTGAACAAAGCAGGTGTCAGTTTGTTAAATCCTGCTACCTCAGGTAGGAATAAAAAAAAACCCATCAGAGTCATTTAAAAGAATTAATAAAAGTTTGTATTCATGTTGTCATTGTGTTTGACATATCTCTTGTTAAAGATAAAGAGAATTTGATAAGATTTTTTCCTTTTATTATGGTTAGGATTGAATGACTGTGCTCTTAACATAAGATTGCATCCAGGATTTCAATTAGACAGAGCTTCTGCTTGAGCTCAAATATTCAAATTGCGAATATATTCAACCGATATGGGCTATATGAGATATGCACAAGTTTTGTGAATATGGCGGCGGATATTTGCAATCTTGAAAATTCAAGATATTGTGCATTGGAAAGCTTATGGCCATTAAAAAAATCTCTACCCAGGACCCAGCGAGGTGTGGGGTGTGTTTGCTGCCTGCCCCGTGTTTGCGATGTGCAGGTAGGATGATCTTTTTACTCCATGAAAAACGCAAGGAGGTTAAAATTTCGAAAGTCAAAATTTCAACTTTGATTTTGAACTTCATTTATGCAGTTGTGCTAGAGCAACACTTTTTTTCCCAATATTCCAACAACCCTTCTACATAATATAATTTTCAGGGGCTTTGCAATCAGCTCACAAATTCAGATAGTCATTTGGCTGCTTTTGGTGCAAAGATTTAAATGTCCTTTTGTGCTCTTCTTACCTCTGTTGAGCACAACTTTCGCAGTTTACATCCTCCCCATCCATCCCCTGTGAGGGGTATCGTTCTCTGTTAAAGCTAGGAACACACGGCTCGATTTAAGCATTTTGGTATTTTATCGATTGTACCGTGTGCGCTATAGTGTCATATAATAGTAGTACAATATCGATGTAGAAAACATAGATTGTTGACTAAAATCACTTCATCGCATACAATTGTACGATGAAAATGAAAAAGTAGTACGATCATGGTACAATTCGACGATAATTTTCAAACTAGTCCGATCACTTTTCAACCGATTTAAAGCTCTTCATCGAACTAAAATCGACGATTGTACCATGTGTCCGCGCTACGATTTTGGTACAATCTATGTAAATTTTCATTGATTTACATCGATTGTATGCTTAAATCGAGCTGTGTGTTCCTAGCTTAACTGTAAAACAAAACAAAATCTAAAAAAATTTACAAATACAATACAACAAAAATTACACAATGACAACCAAAATCCACGGTTTTGAGGAGCTACAAGTGGTTTACAATATAAATAGTAATATTTCTCCCATCAAAATAGTTTGTGAAGGCATTTAGGTTGACACATTTCAACCACATATGACAGAAAAATAGCATATTTCACTGGAAAAAGACATTCAGCGCATAATAAAAGAAAAACACACATTACAAGGAAAAGTCAGAATTGAAGAGAGAAAGGATGAGGACACATCTATTGCTGCCTGTAAAGTTGCTGACAGAATAATGCTGCCTTTCATCACTATGACAATATCAAATGTTTATGGCAAGTTCAGAACTTTTAGCTATTTCTATCGAAACAATCAACGTGGCTTAGCAAACTTTCTTCATAAGTGAATGTTTCATTTATGACTTGGCAGAGGTCGTCAGAGGTTAGTTTTCTGATGGGTCAAAAATAGCTCAGAGGTCCATTTATGTGTGCATTAAAAATATTTATACAGCAAATACAGTGAGGGAGATAAGTATTTGATCCCCTGCTGATGTTGTACATTTGCCCTCTGACAAAGAAATGCCTATAATTGTTATGGTAGGTTTATTGTAGCCGTGAGAGACAGAATACCAAGAATTGGAATGCTACCTATGATCCCAAGAACACCAATCTGACCGGAAAACATAGAGGTGGACACATCTTGCTTTGGGGGTGTTTTTCTAAAGGGACAGAACACCTTTACTGCATCGAAGGAACAGACAAGCACATCCTTCCTTTAGTCAGGACATTGAAAATGGGTCCTGGATGGGTATTCCGGCATGACAATGACACAAAACATATGGTCCAAGCACAAAATGTGTCACCTAAGAAGAAGCATATTCAGATCCTTTAGTGGCCTAGCCAGATTCAAGACCTTAATCCCATAGAACCAAAGCCAAACAACAGCCTCAAAACCTTAATGACTTGAAGAACATCTACAAAAAGAAATGCCACAAAATCCCTGCTGAGAAATGTACAAACCTGGTGGCCAACTACAAGACACATCTGACCTTTGTCAACAAGAGTTATGCCACCAAGAGCTTAGTCATCTTCTGTAAATGTATCAAATGCTTATTTCTATCATTAAAATTCACATCAATCCCTGACTTTAGTGCACTGGGTTTGTGCACTAAAGACAATTATAGACTGATAAAAGAGTGTACAAATTCAGCAGGGGATCAAATACTTATTTCCGTTGCTGTAATTATATAAGAGTACATTACTGTAATATGTGTCCCTGAGGTCAAATGGCACAGTACATGAGAGCTTGATGATTCTAGGGCAGTGGTTCTTAACCTTTTTAGATCCGGGACCCCAGAGGTGAGGTAGCAAAGTTTCATTTCCTGCATTTGGAATGCAGAAGTGCAGGTACGGAGTGTGACTTCCACATTCCGAATAACGGAATTGACTCTCCATGGCGCCACCGGCACGATTAGGTAAGTGCTTTGTCCCCTCCCTCCTATTTTCCTTCCTCTTGTGCAGATGATATGCATGGTGGGAAGTTAAGAGGAATTAGGATGGAGGGGGTGTTACTCTTTCTTCTACCATTGGCATCAGAGCTGCTCCTTGTTAGCAGAAGCTCTGATGCTTTCAGTGAACATGGAAACCATGTTCGACCCACGAGGTAGCCCTGACCTATAGGTTGAGAACCACTGTTCCAGGGCTTGTTCACATGCTGCACAATGTCAACCACCATAAGTGACTACCATGGATTTGTCTGACCACCATCCACCTCCAAAATGGACAACAATGAATATGCCTGACCACCATTCACTACAATGACTATGTCTAACCACTATCGACCATTAGAAGTGACTACAATGGGTATGTCTGACCACTATCCATCACTAAATAAGACTATCATTGATATGTCTAACCACTATTCATCAACAAAAGTGACTACAATGGCCATTCCTGACTAGTGATAAGCAGCACAGGCAATATTCATATTCACAATAAATTTGTACATTCAAGAATTTGTGATCTCTAGTCATTAATACCTTCACTGCGCATATTGCGAGCACAATTCATTAACTTTCCACAGATTATCTTCATTGTGTACATACATATATGAACATAATGTGCGATAGTTCTGAGTACGGATGTAAAAACTACAAATACAGCACGATATTTAAGATTTTGGTGAATTCTTAAATTCATAAAATCAAAATTTGTGATTCATATATTCACGATCAACACTATTCCTGACCGCTAGCCACCACCACAAGTGACAACATTGTCACTATACACCTATTGCAATGGACCAATGCAACATCTTCTTTTAGATTATATGTTGATGATTGGGTGCAAGTACATATTCAAGGAGACCCCAATCTCACAAGTTACAGGACCTCTATAATCTCTTAAACCCCCCAAAAAAGCCTCGATTGGAGGATGATTTTGTGGCGATCAACCGCCGTGCCTACTTATGGCGATCTATCTGCCACAAAATTGGCTGCAAATCGAATTACTTAAACTTTTCATTTGACCAGAAATCTGCCCACAAATCAGTTGAATACATTACGTAATGTTTAGATCGATCTACTTAGATCGATCCAAAGTAAATGTTGGCAAACATTGCTGGTGGGGGATCAACTAGAAATCTAAACTTAACTAATGTCATTACAAGACGCCTTCAGAGGTATCCAGCAAGACACAAGAACGGGGTCCACACAACATCGATTTACTAAAGTTTACACAAATAAGTGAATCAGGAGCAGCCATGTTCACCTCTGTCATCTTATTTTGTACAATGTTTAATTTTCTTTAAATTCCTTTGAATCATATTATAAATGTAAAGTGCATACAGGGGTTGTATTTCTAAACACTGGGGTATTTCTTACAATCCTTTAAAAACTTAAATTTTTTTAGTTATTTAACAATAAAGGTAAGCATCTGCTTACAAACTGGATGACCATTTATATTTGTTTCCTTTACGGATGAATGTTTAGCTAGGTGAACTAAAGCTGATCATTGTAATCACTAGTATTGACTGCAAATATTCAAATCACACATTTTTATTGTGAATATCAGCACATCAGATCTCGAATATAGCCCTATATCTTCGTAATCTTGAATATTCCAGATTCCGGGAAATGTACCATGCATTGCGTTCGCAAAATATTTGCATGTGCAAGTGCTGATTTTTGTAATGAATTACTTCTTTGAGTGTTGTCTCATGTGGTGAGTACACTGCAGCTGCTATTTCACATTCTGCCACTAGATGCCGCCGTGACAACACAATATTCACATACACAAGTGCCGATTTAATAAATAGCAGGAGATCTTGAATTTTTGAATTCACTTAGAATATTTGGAGAATAATTGAATATTTCCTATGCTGCTCATCACTAGAAATAACCCCTTTTAACATTAAATCGTTGCAGGTAATGTAACCATAAACCATGGAAATGTACATAAATATTTCCATAGGTAGATTATCATTCCTTCAGTTAAACATTAGCAGGGGGTTATTACCATGAGACATAAAGTGGGAGTTTTTTTTCCAGGAAATGTATCTCATTAGTATATATAAATATACATGTTGTAAGTACCTTATTTCTCAATGACAACCTTTAGGTCAAGTGAAGAAGATGTCCTTTTGAAGACCACACAAGGCATATACTTTCCAAGGAAGTATGATCGTGATTGATCAATGATTGATGACACATGCACTATTAAGTACAATAAAATGACAGATAATACAATCAAATAAACTGGAGATAGCTTTTGCCTACATAAGACTATATATGTATGTCACTCTTTGGAAACTTTAAATCAGGACCAGCGCTGGCATGGAAATCCAACCAAAGCACAAGTTAAAGAATAATGAAAGCTGATCCATCTGTTCCTCATGACCTTAAAGTGACAACGTAAGAAAAAGCCTAATGATTATATTTCTGCATACTAGACAGTTACTGCTAGATACTTGAAAAAAAGCCAATGTTTTTCCTTTAGTGTGACATCAAATAAGAGTAAATAAATGTAAAAGATGGTGAAGAACTGACGGAGAAACTTCATTGGTCTTAGAAACTGAAACAACCGCTACACAAGCTGCTTTCATGTTTATCAAGCCACAAGACAACTTGTCATTTCTTAATATTCATGTACCTTGCTCATTGTGATTAGTAATATTAGATGAAAAGACATTTTTGTAAAAACTAACATAAACTAAAGTCTTCACATTATTTTTTTTAAATGGTGTCTTTATGAAAAAAAGGATCATAAAGGGATTTGTGCAACTTTCTGCTTTAGGTCATGGCAGAAAGTTGCACAAATCTGGCAGAGTTCCTGGTGCGGATTGCCGGATATGACGTCATTAACGTCACTTCCGGTTTTCGGAGCCGGCTTTTATCTAGAAGTCTGGGTTCTTTACTCGGTCTTCTAGTGAAAAGATTCTTCCTCCGGTGGGATCTTACTGCTCCTGATCCTGCCGGAGGAAGAATAGTGAGCTCCTTCTCCCCGGCGAATGGGCGGGTTGAACACCCATACTGCTCGCCGGCTAGAAGGAGGACAAACATCCATGTTCGGGGCCAAACTGTCTGCCTTGCGGACAGTACGGCCATCACTATGTATCAGGCACAGATCTCCTAGAATTGGGATTAATCTGTGACAAGTAGTGATGTCGCGAACACGGAATTTGCTGTTTGCGAATGGCGAACGCGAACCTCCGCAAATGTTCGCGAACCCAGCAAACCCGGCGAACCCCATAGACTTCAATGGGCAGGCGAACATTTAAAAACAAAGGGACTGGCCACTACTGTTGGGAAAAGTTATTTCAAGTGACTAACACCTGGGACAATGACATGACAGATTGGGATCCATGGCAAAACTCACAAATTTTTTTTTTTCACTGCAATAAATCGCACAGAAGGATTTCTACAATGATAGTCAATGGGATTTGAACATAAGAGGGGAGCTGAGAGCACCTAAACAACATGGTTGGTAAATGCCTGTGTGAATTCCACCTGTAACAACCTTGAAGTTCTATCTGCTTTCCACTTTGCCTACAGCTAAAAGGTGAATTTTAATTGTATGGAGGAACACTGGTGAGATGGACTGTGGAGGACACTGGGGGAATGGATATTCCCCATGGATGGATGGATGGATGGGATATTCAGTGAAGACTGTAATCAACACAGAACACTGCCCTAGCTAATGGTTTCCTTATAGCAGCAGCACAGCTCCTCTTTCCTTACTCTATCCTTCTTCAGCAGAATGTGTAGGCTTCCTGTCTGATATGTTATAGGGGTGTGAGGGCTGGTGAGGGTGGGGGGTGCTCATTGGCTGGATTATGTCTGCTGACTGTGACTCACAGGGGTCCAAGTTTCTGCAATGTTAAAAGATAGGGGTGATCAAACTCGCCATATGTTCGCGAACATGCGCGAACACAACATGCGATGTTTGCCGCAGATAGTTCTCCGGCGAACATCCGCGACATCACTAGTGACCAGTCTTTTAATTTTCTACTGTCCAATGAAGATGCAACATGGTAAACGTATGTGGAAGTGCGGACATTGGTTGTCTATGTAAAAACTTGTGCAGTAAAAAAAGTGTGTGATAAAAAAAATGCACATGTTTTTAAAACGCAACGCATATAGTGTAAAGGGTCCCTCAAGGACTAAGAACTATGCCACATTCAGTCACTTATAACATATCTCCCTGCTGTTCATTTGAACTTCTGCATATTGTCTTGACAATGTCTATATGTTTTGGAGATAAGATATGTGAGTTAAAAAGTAGTTGAATAGGTTTACCTTATAAAGTGGTCGGTGTGTATATGATTGTATATATATAAAAGTTAGAAAGTGCCCTCAAACCCTCTAGTTTGTTAAACAAACAATTTTAAAAAGCAATACCATTCTATACTTTAAGCTGAACTAATTAGTTCAGTGGGTCCACCATCACACTAAAAAATACTAAATCCTCATTTAGGTCTAGAAATCCTAAATAATATTTATATAATTTTTAGTTTGTAATACTTAATCCTCATTTAGGTCTAGAAATCCTAAATAATATTAATATTATTATAAGTTTTTATTTTTAAAGCTCCAATATATTACACAACACTGTACATTAAATTAGAGATTTGATGCAACACAAGATAATATCGCAGGTACAGGGTATGACTTGCAGGATCAGGTAATCTTGAATTCTATAGACCTAAACAGACTTTTTTTATTACACTTTTGTCCCTGCTTTGTTGACTGGAAAAACATGACTGTTGACACCAAAGCAGGGGTGACATGGCTGGTGACACCAATGATATGAAGGAGTGGGCCCACTGCGCTGGTACAGTTGGCAAAGGTGCAATCTGAGATGTACAGTCTTAGGAACCCCCTGTTAGGTTTCAAACCTGTGACCAGCAGCATTCTGGACAGTAGCCCTGCCCACTAGTCTGTCTGCCCTCCTGGACTTTTATTTGGTACTAACTCTTTCATCTCCCTTGCTCCAGCCTTGCCTTGCTAATTGCCCTGATCTCCTGCACCTGCTACTTCCTCTATTTATATCCAGTCTCCTGCACCAGGCCTTTGCTGATTATTGTGCTACGTGCCAAGAGATGAGACAGAAACAGTTTTTGGAACAAGCCAAGGGTCTGAAGCCAGGAAATAGAAATACAAAATCATAACATGCACAGGTACCTGAGAGGCAAGATATGAAGATTATCTTGCTCAGGGAACTTCCTGTTGCCTGAGACTTCCTTAAATATGGAGAAATTAAGGAGGAACACATGACAAAGAAGTGGAGTACTAATAACAGCCAGCAGAGGGAGAACTTCTGCAGAACACTCTGGTCTTCTGAGGCAGAGTAAAAGAGTAAGAAGGAAACACACGTAAATCAACAGACACAAATTCCCTGGACCAGCAGACATCTATGACAATTTAAATTTAAGTCATGTCTCAAGAGGTTTAAGAATGCATGTATTTACGGTAAGAGTAGAAAGAGTGGATTAGTAGGTTACACAAAGACCAGCCCGCAGGATGAGAGAAGAACAATATGTTTGTCAGTTATTCTGTACAGAGAAGCACAAAGCTGAACTCTAAGTTAAACAAAACCCTTTCAAATTCTAATAATGTTAAAATGTTATTGTTCTTGGACTTTTCAGCAGCTATTCTCTGTTATTGGGGTTGATATACTAAATAAGAATAAAATGTTCACTCTGCTTCGCAAATAAAGTGAAGTAGTGTTCACATCAATCATCCAATATTGTTCAAAGCAAAATCCATTTTCGGTTTATTCCTCTGCATGGCTGGGTATGGTAAGTGAACACAGCTTTAATGTATTCACACAGGGAACTTTCTGTTCGTTTAGTCAATCAACACAAGTGAAACACAATCACCTTTTATCAGCTACCGAGAACAAAAAAAGTCATGTGTACAAAATATCGTGTTGTGTTGTATGACATTTAACAAGGGGGGTGGGACTGTGTTTGTACAACCAAGGAAATTATCTTTCTATTTTTTCATGTTAGATGTCAGGGATTTAGCATTATTCAATAATAAAATAATTTTGGTAAAGATTTCAACAGGAACTAACATGAGCTACAAAGTGACAAATTTTAAGCCTTAAAGTGGCTTAAAACTAAAACAAAAAAAAGCACATACATGAAACAGGCACATTACTTACCTGTCATTAGTTCAGATCCTGGAAAACTGCTACACAAAAACAAATAAAACGTACTTACCTTCTTCATGTTTTCACTGATGGTGGCAGCATGTGGATTAAGGGCAAGAGAAGCCACTTCCGGATTGATTCTTCTCTGGGCAGGCGGCAGATGACACCAACCCACCCCCTCCTGTCACCCCTCACTTCTACACAGACAGAGACTCCTCTGCAGAAGAGCTCCGTGTGGGGGAGAAAGGGGGGGGGGCAGTCGGCTGGATTCATCTAGCTGTGGCTGAGGGAAGAGAGGCTTCTCTCTCCCCTCTTCACAAAGTCTCACAGATGTGGCGCTGACGTTACATCTGTGAGAATGAGACACAGGGACTTTTTGGGAGAGAATTCCCAACTGGTGTATAACCACCTTTACATTTACTAAATATGTTCTTATATTTATTTCAAGGGCTTGCTGCCATGGGTGGCTACTGTGTATGGTTACTAGGAGAAAAAAGGTTAACTGAGTCCAGACCACCTGGAAAGGTCTGGCGAGGAGTCAGTTAACCAGGATTTTAGGCAGAGAAAATTCCATTATTGTTTTAAAACAAATACAAACAATATTTGTTTGTATACTTTGCCAAGGGACGCGGCACTCTATCTTTGCATAAAATGATGAAAGGGTCCTTCCCCCTTTTTTTGTGTATGGTTACTGTTTAAGGGTTGATACCCGTGCAATCGATGAACCCTTTAGCATGACCTCAGCATGATGACGCTGCACTCAAGCTTTCTTCTGCACAATCGCTCCCGTTCGATACTTTGGATGGGGACCCCCAATCCCCATTCAAAGTAATGACAATCGAACAGGGATTTACCAACATATTGGTTCCCTGTTCGATAGAGGTTTCTCTGAGTGGTATTGTTTGATCACAATCAATCACCGTGAATGTGTACATCAATTGATTGTGCTCAAGATGATTAAAAAAAACAAGCCCTGTGTGCCTAGCTTAAGGTACTTACCCAACCGGTAATCCTGCGCTGGTCTCTTTGACCCCAGGGATCGCAGGCAGTCTTAGGGCATCCGTTCTGGGCGAACTACTGTTTGGCCAAATGCCATTCCCAGAGTTGCTGTGGATGTACTGTGCACAGTACAGTCATGGGATCCCGCTGCCTAGCTGCTAGGTGGTACATTTTTTTTTCAATTTGAATTTCCTGGTGCCCAATCTTCTGCAGGAGTTTCACCAGATAATTGTTTACCAATCGTATAGCGGCAGGTGGCCCAATGTGATGGGAAAATCCACCCATTTCCTTTGGATCTGTCGTGCACACCATTACCCTTTATAGCCTTTGGATAGCAGTGTGCTTGGGTGTGCTTTTATATTAGGTTTACCTTCTGCAAAAGTCTTTGTTGACAACACTGACCCGGCCTGATTTCTGATATTGCTTAAACTCTGCCTGCCTTAACGTTGGATTGTCACTGACCACAGCTCTAGAGATAGTCCAATTTTTTGGAAAACTATTCAACCATTTTGACGATTTCAAGTTAATTACAAAGCCCCTGAACATGGTATCATCACCAAACTTTCTGGAGATGTACAGAAGGGTTGGGGTATACTACAAAAAAGTATGTCTCTAACAGAAATAGGTTTTGTATAAATTAACTTAAAATTCAAGTCGCAGCAGGTCCAACGATTGCTTCCATTTACACCAAAGAGGCGGGGTGTTATAATAGACCTCCCTGTTAATGGAGGGGCATTGCTTTCCCATCCCATATTTCCAGCATTATTAAGGGCACCAGTGATGTGTAGAGGGGAGCAGGGAGGACAGGGAATCACTATAGACTACAGTGATATGGGCAAACTGCTTGGGAGGCTAACAAGTACAAAAAAGTCAACCACTATGGTGGATGTAGGCACCTGATAAAGATTAGGGAAGGGGTGTATAGTGTTGAGTAGAGTGCCAACCCATCTATGCAGACTCTATGAAAATTCCCTACAAGAGGACTAAGCCTCAAAAGAAACTATACAGCGCTACTGGCAGGCTTCATCTTTGCTTCCACCCCTCTGTACTATCCTGGGAAGTGCTGGGAACAGCTAGGACCGTGGTGTTCTCTGGGCTCCCTGTGGCTAAGCCTTGGACCCAGCATCTCCAATCGCCATCCCACCCACCGTGAACGAGCTCTTTGGGGATCCCGACGGCAGTGAGGCTACCACCAGGCGTGCTCATATGAGGTTGTGGAGGGGACCCTGCCAGATCTATAGACCTCCGCTTGGCTAACCATGTATGCAACTGTGATAAATCTTCACTGCAACTGCTTGTTATAGAGCTGCATCTCCCTGATGAAGCCCAAGGTGGGCGAAACATGTTGGAGAATACGAACCTCTAGATCATGTTCATCGGCAGACTGCATACAGCAGTACTATTGTGGTTTTATGTAATGATTTTAATATAACACTGTTGTTGCTTTAAATATGGTGGTATGACCACCCAATATTGACATGTTATCCTTATACGAATCACATTTGGTGTTTTTGATGTATAAGTAAAAGTCCGAACACAATAAAGACATTTTAATAGTAAATATTGACATTCAAGCATTAAATCAAGTTATGATTCCAGGTGCCTTAAAAATCCCAGTATAGTTTCTTTTGAGGCTTAGTCCTCTTGTAGGGAATTTTCATAGAGTAGGCAGCTGTGAAAAAGTAGCCATACTGTTCCCATTTTTCTATATGAATGCCAAAATACTGTACGGAATGATCATTTTATTGAGTATAATATTTATGGATTATACAACTTCAACTGTAAAAGTCTAGTTCACGTTTAGATTTGTTCCAGTTTAGATACTCTTCGAGATCTTTTGTGTCTATGGAAATATTACTTTCACTAACAGCTTGTCATTTAACGTTTATAATATAAAAACCTTGAACTAAAGTAAGAATTGAAAGGATTGAATTACAGTTCATTATATCTACAAGAACACATTGTTTTATTATAAAATGACAGAGACAGAACAGAATATGACATTGACATTGGTCATCTGAGGTTTAAGTAGACCCATGACTGACAAAACAGATTTAACAGAGTCCAATGTGCATTTTAACATTTGAGAAGCAACTGATCATTTTACAAAACGATACAAACTGTTCTAATGAAACCAGCGAGCTGCCGTATAAATTACCAACGAAGGTGCTATGGTAATTTAAAGTAATTTACTGTATATACTCAAGTATGAGTCAAAGGTCAATACGGCTTATATTGAAGTAAAAGATGAGGTAATTGCAACACATATTGTGTTATCACTGAAATCACAGATGCAGGGATGTAGGGAAGGATTGTGGGGACTAGTGATGGCCGAACTGCCCGCAAGGCGGACAGTTCGGCCGCGAACAAGCATGTTCGCCCTCTTTCTCGCCAGCGGACAGTAGGGGTGTTCGACCCGCCCTGTTCGCCGGCGAGAAGGAGCCCTCTATTCTTCCTCCGGTGGGATCATTAGCAGCGAGATCCCGCCGCAGGAAGTAGTGATGGCCGAACTGTCCGCAAGGCAGACAGTTCGGCCGCGAACAAGCATGTTCGCCCATCCTCTTGCCAGCGGACAGTACGGGTGTTCGACCCGCCCCGTCTGCCGGCGAGAAGAAGATCTGTATTCTTCCTCTGGATGGATCAGAACCTGCGACATCGTGCCGGAGGAAGAATCTTTTCACTACAAGACCGGGCATGAAGCCGGTCTTGTAGTGAAAATACCGGCTCAGAACAGGAAGTGACGTTACATCCGGCTCCCGTAACCAGGAACTATGCGTTCCAGGATGCGTTCCAGGGACCGGATCACTGACCTCACATCCGGTTTTTCCGATTCAAAGGCGGGGAATTTGAATGTGTCCGCGAACAGGCGGACGGCGGACTACTTTAAAAGTCCAACCCGCCTGTTCGCGGACAGTCCAGGCCGATGTTCGGCCATCACTACTTGTAAGTGTCAGTGAATTCACATCCAGTTAACACAACCAGGAACTATGTGTTCCAGGTGCCGGATGTGACGTTTTCCGATTTAATTTCGAATTTAAATCTGTCCGCGAACGTTCAGACGGCGGATTTTTTTAAAAGTCCGCCATCATTAGTGGGGACATAAAAAAAAAGGATTGGATATAATATGTTCCTGTGTCTTAGCTGCAGCATTTCCCACCCTAGGTTTATACTCAAATCATTAAATTTTTATGAAAAATTAGGTACCTCTGTTTATGTTTGGGTTGAACCAAAACAAATTGAACACTGGGCTTTTGAGGCACACCAAAAATTAACAAATGAATATTTAAAATTGTTTTTATTAGACATATGACCTAAATAAATAATTAAAAAACCATTCAACATAATACATCAAAATTGTACAATACAGATAAATTAAACCTTGTTGCGAAGTGACATCACTCCAAAGCTCCAGATACAGATCTGACCACTTTGCCCACCAAGAACTGGGGAGGGGGTGGAAACAGCTTTATGCCAATTTAACAGTGGCAAGTGTCCTAGAGACTCGGCGCGTTTTGCCCCTTGCTTTTCTAGGGGCTTCCTCAGGAGAAACAATACAATGCTGCAAAATATAATAAAATGTGTATATAAATCATACTGTAATTTCAAACCACAAGACCATTGCAAATCATTTTACACATATTCCAATGTCAGATTGTTCCTCAATAGCTGCATGGGGCCCAATATGTCATATCAACAATATCAATGGTGACTATAAATCGGAAATATTGAAACATATCTATCAATTAGGGTAGACGTTCCCCCAAAGCTCACGGTAAAAAGTACAAGGTATCCACTGCCCCTGTAGATAGATGATATCGAACTGAAACCCTCAGGGAGGCAAGTAGTTTAGTAAGGAAGACCACAGTATTGAAGATAGGAAAAGGAGGTGCCCTAATTCCCAGTCTGCTTTCCAACCACAATGCCCCTTCTTTCTATTGGGCTTCTCCTCCAA
>CM070033.1:177776463-177790516 GCA_036250615.1 Ptychadena robeensis | reverse complement strand
CAGATTCTCGATTGGATTTAAATCTGGACTTTTCTAACACATGGATATGTCTTGTTTTAAACCATTCCATTGTTTCCCTGGGTTGTCTTGCTGGAAGGTGAACCTCTGCCCCAGTCTCAAGTCTTCTGCAGACTCCAAGAGGTCTTCTTCCAAGATTGCCCTGTATTTGGCTCCATTCATCATTCCATCAACTCTGACCAGCTTCCCTGTCCCCGCTGAAGAGAAGCACCTCCAGAGCATGATGCTGCCACCACCATATCTCACAGTGGGGATGGTGTGTTCAGAGTGATGTGCAGTGTTAGTTTTCCGCCACACATAGCGTTTTGCATTTTGGCCACAAAGTTCCATTTTGGTCTCATCTGACCATAGCATCTTCTTCCACATGTTTGCTGTGTCCCCCACATGGCTTGTGGCAAACTGCAAACAAGACTTCTTATGCTTTTCTGTTAACAATGGCTTTCTTCTTTCCACTCTTCCATAAAGGCCAACTTTGTGCAGTGCACAACTAATAGTTGTCCTATGGGCAGATTCCCCCACCTGAGCTGTAGATTTCTGCAGCTCATCCAGAGTCCCCATGGGCCTCTTGACTGCATTGCTGATCAGCCCTCTCCTTGTTCGGCCTGTGAGTTTAGGTGGAATGCCTTGTCTTGGTAGGTTTGCAGTTTTGCCATACTCCTTCCATTTCTGAACGATCGCTTGAACAGTGCTCCGTGGGATGTTCAAGGCTTTGGAAATCTTTTTGTAGCCTAAGCCTGATTTACATTTCTCCATAACTTTATCCCTGACCTGTCTGGTGTGTTCTTTGGACTTCATGGTGTTGTTGCTCCCAATATTCTCTTAGACAACCTCTGAGACATTAGATTACACACAGGTGCACTCTATTTAGTCATTAGCACTCATCAGGCAATGTCTATGGGCAACTGACTGCACTCAGACCAAAGGGGGCTAAATAATTACGCACACCCCACTTTACAGTTATATATTTGTAAAAAATGTTTGGAATCATGTATGGTTTTTGTTCCACTTCTCACGTGTACACCACTTTGTGTTGGTCTTTAACGTGGAATTCCAATAAAATCTATCTATCTATTTGTCTATCTATTAATAAAAAAAAATTATTCTTATACATTTAAAAGAAGAAACATTGCTGAATGTGACTCCATAAATATGAGAGGCAGTCTACACATTTTACCCTAAACTGAGCTTTCTCAGGACCCGATGTATATAGAACAGTGGGATCTACAATTGTACTTTGTGTTTGGCCGTTGATGTTGAGTCAAAAGTGCCACAAATGTCCAGGAGTGTATTGGCTACTGGAAAATAAATCTTTCCTTCTCCTATCTCCTGGAGAGTTTATATTTTTTTCAACAAAAGTAGAAATTCTCCCATGAAAATTGGACTTTAGCTGAAATTTCGAATTACTATATTTTTTTTCTATATTTAATCAATAAACAAATAATTAAATATAAGGATAAATATGACCATACCCCGCCCCTAACCGTATGAAGTGATCATAGAGGTCTCTCAGACCTCTCAACCATTCCTAAAGGTTTAAATAAATTTAAAAAACACAACCACTAGTAAGATGAAACACCAAATAAGTTAAATAAATAAAATTAATAACATACTAACAATTGATGTGCCTGGCTACACTAATTAAAATAATAATAACCAACCAACAAGTTAAACCAGGGTGTGTTGAAGCTTACATAGGAGAACCCGGCTAGGACTAAGCAAGTGCTTCTGCTCAGCCCTTACTGATGCTTTAAGGATTTTTAACTTACAATTTTGGTCGAAATTCCCTGGTCGAAAAAAAAAGTTAAATTCATATTTCGAAGTAAAATTTTTGACCGAATTGAATTTTGACAAGTTTGACCTTCTTTACAATAGGTTACACCTATCCATTAATATATGATATATCTTCAGGATTTTGGTCTTTATTAAACAACCCAACAAAAATAAAGTGGTGTTTCTTTTTTTCCACATTATTATACTTGCCTTTTATGGACAACGTTTTTGGACTAGTTGTCTTTTTGAGATAATTGCAAAGCCCCTGAACATGGTACTATCATCAAAATTGCTGGAGATTGAGAATGTTGTGCAAATGTTGTGAAATATTGTTCGAATACATGTTAAGTCAAAAAAATGTAGACCTGACTTTGACCTTAATTTATGCAAAAACAAGTCAACTAGACAAAAAAAAACAAAAAAAAAAACATTAAATTCCCTTGCAAAGCCCCCTCCGTCCTTGTCATAGTCATCTACTCTTCTAGGACCATTTCATTTTTCTATGTGCTTGTCAAGAAACTTGCACCTCATTTAATTTCCCTTAAATTTTTCCAATGTTGGAGTAAAAATAAAACTGTAGAGTGTAAAGTGACACCTCTGAGTCTACTGAGGCGGCTGCTATCACATCCAATATATCAGCACCCAGTAGTCTCAAGGCTTCTTGATGCCTACAAAAATCTAAATATCATACATATAAATAAATAGTGATGAACGACTAGGCAATATTATAATTTGCGTAATTTCACGAATACCCGCCATAATATTCGATTCCATATTCGGAATCTCAAATATCCGCACTTCTGGACATGGATTGCGATCTAAAAATAGCAATGCATTCAAATATGCGCAATGCATGCAAGTCAGGGGAGCTCGAATATTCGACTGAGGGAATATCCGTCATTTTAAAAAAATCATATCGCGATTAAATAATCGCAATCCGTTGCAGTAAATGTGATTGCACAAACGCGCAATAAATCGCAAAAAACACAATCGCGGCGGATATCCGATGATATATTTGCAAATATTCGCGAAATGTTGAAATGGCGATATTCGAGCTTAATTTTTTTCGAGGCTCAACACTGTAAATAAATTGAGTGCGCATATAATAGTGCTCATACATTGAGTGCACATGTCAATCTTACATCAAATGCAGACCAGTTGTGCATATGAAGATCCTACTTGAGTGTATTTCTTATGGTATTAAAGTGAAAAGAACGGCTGCACCACAATGATTCTGGTAAAACTTTAAATCTTGCATTATGCATGACCTAAGACAGTGTTTCCCCCAATCCCATGTGTTTTTTTTCTAGTTGAGAAATACCCACAAAACAATTTGTATTTGAATCAATAAATATGACAGTTACATTTACATTTTTACTCTTTAGATAACTCCCATTTACAAAAAATGTTCTTACCTTAAAAAAACAAACTTATGACGGATACCACATTATCCTGACACCTAAAAGAACTCAACCATCTGGTCTCTGACCTTAGATGACTTCTTCTCAGGCAAGAAGATGGATTTCATAAAAAGCAGCTTAAATTAGTGCTGCTACAGGGAGAGCATATTAGATCTTTTCAGTAGACTTTACACCCTAATTGGTTTAATGAGAGCTTTTCACTAAAAATCTTTTACTTGTATAGCTGTGCCGATGTCAGTAAAAAATGTTTATTTATGTACTCATACTTTTCATTTACACCCTATCCTTATTCATTTCAATATTTAATTGAAGCCTCTGTCTCAAATGATTTCGATGATGTCTCTATATATTCTTTTATACAAGCTTTTTTTATATTTTCCTACCACTTGACATAACACAAGAAACATGCTCCTGCCAAAAGCACATCTTCTCTGGACCTAGTACCACACCAGTAACTACTTCATATTCAGCACAATAAAAGGAACATTCAATTAATAGTTTAAATTGGGTATATTTACTCTTTAAATAAAACAAAAAAACTTTTCTAGTGCCTAAACCATTAATCTTGATTTTTAAAACTCTATAATGCAACTAAAAGACCCAAAAATATAAAGCCACCCAGAAAGAGGCATGACTCCGTTACTAGTGATGAGCAGCATAGGTAATATTCGCATTCACAAAATATCCCAAAATTTCAACTAATATACAGTATATCCAATTAGTAAATTAGAGAATTTGTGATCTCCAGTCTTTATTACCTTGATTGCGCATATCAGCACTACATACACATATTGCGAATGCAATGCACGGTACATCCAGGTACTGATATACAAAATCTTGAATATTTGCGTTTATGAAGATATAGCACTATATCCAAGATGAAATTTGTGAAGTGCCAATATTCGCAATAAAAATCTGCAATTAGAATATTTGTAATCAACACTATCCCTAAAGCCCCCCATACACGTTCCAATTTTTCGTACGAATTTTGCCCGACCGACCAATGTGGTCGGGAGATTAATCGATCGGGAGATTAATCGGATTCGGAATTATGTACCCAACCGATCCCGGTCGGGACCGCTTTGGACCTGTCCGTAAATTTTTGGTCGATCTGCTGTTAATAAATAGGGTCGGGCTGATGGATCGGTTATTATTCCCATTCCGATTTTTCGTGCCAGCCGACCGACCGACCATAACATTTTAGGTGAAAATCGGGTGACAGGATCGGACGAAAAATCGGTCGGGAGAATAATCGGAACGTGTATGGGGGGCTTTACATGGACTCGTTAGAGTTACTGTGTCCATATACCTGGGTGCTTTTTTAACATGTCCTATGAAAATTGTGGTCTACTGTATTTATGTATATACAGGGGTGCACATAGCTTTTTTATTGAGCTCCTCAGATGAGTACCAGGAGATAGGGTGGTCTTCCTAACTGTCTCCCTCATTGTCCTCTGCTTCCTACATGGTAGATTCTGCTGCAGATGGACCTCCCTGTTCTTGATTGATCCTCCAATTAGTTGTCTACATCCAAAGGTCCTCAGCTCGCTTAGGGTCAAATGTAACTCTCACAGTATAACACTGTTTAACCCCCCCCCCCCCCCCCCGATCTCATACCTTTGTAGTGCAACCCTGAGATTTTCTGGGTTATTAACTGACCCCTGAGACTACCAGCGGTCCATATGTGTCATGGGTGACCCACGAGAGCTGTGGGCCCACCATGCCACCAAACAAGCTTAAACCAGGGCGCAGAGTCTAAGGAGCACCCCCGTATTCACAAGAGCATTCCGCAAGGAATGATGGAACTTTGCTGCGGGGAGCCCCCAGGTTGGGGTCCCTAGCTACACTTACTTGGCAGTGGCTGACAGCAGAATATCGAAGGCGCGGTCCAAACAGCAGCTAGAGGTATAGACTGTCAGACAGGCGGTAGTCAGGGCAGGTGGCAAACGGGGTAGTCGAAGGCGGTCCAGGGGTCGGTAACAATAAGGCAATAGAAAGGAGCAGAACCTGTGGATCAGAGACATAAAGCACTCTTTGTTCAGTCAACAGCCTGTTGTCTCAGACTTCTTGATATACACAGGTCAGGTGATCTGGTTGGACAGCGGTCCGGGTGAGCGAGACTAGGTATCAGCCAGGAAAGGAAGCAGGAATGCATCATGTACCAGCATCACTTCCACCAGCAGAGGGAGCTGATCTCGAGAAGGTTCTGGTCCTGAGATGTGAAGCAGCCGAACTGGTTGATGGCACATCTGCGGGTACTGGGTGTCAACCTTTCATAGTCATATTCCAACTGTCAACATTCCAACAGTGCTTTTCTCTTGTCAGATTTTACCCTTACATATGCCTACTGTGACATTCAACCCCCAGATCTCCAACACCCTTAGAAGACCACTCTTTTATTTTGGATTTGTAATTTATATTCCCAATTTCCCACCCCTTACTGTAACCTTTCATAGTTACCACTCATAACATTTTCCGGAGGTTATTCAAGTGACATAAATTGTATAAATTCAACAATGCCAATCTAAAAATGTAATTTTTACAGTAGTTCATACATAATAAAGTGATGTTTTGGTACAGCTATTGAATGTGGGAGGGATGCCGATTGTGCTGCCGATCTTTCCCCTCCATGGCTGACAGCCAGACTCCTCAGGTGCACCTGATAGCTGTAGCCGCCCAGACACGGAGTGCCTCCAAGTTGTTAGTACGCATATGAGTTTTGTAACAATAATAAAGGTACGCATAGCTAGGTTTTGTCCCTTTTTAGTACCAGAGTACCACTTATGTGAACCTCTGTGTATATACATACATTTCCTCTTGACATATGCTTTCATTTTTGTATCACTACTAGTGATGTCCCAAACTGTTCGTCCGCGAACTATTCGCGGCGAACATCGCATGTTCGCGTTCGCACATTTTCGTGAACATATGGCGAGTTTGGTTCGCCCCCTATCTTTTAACATTGCAGAAACTTTGAGAGTCACATTCACAGACATATCCAGCCAATGAGCACCCCCCACCTCACAGACCCTCACACACCACTATACCATATCAAGTACAGGACTGGACGCCATACACTTCTGGCGTAAGAAGGAGATAGTTGGAAAGAGGCTGCTGCTGCTGCGATAGGGAACCATTAGCTAGGTGCAGGTGTTTCTGTGTATCTACAGTCTTCACTAATAGCCCAGCCATCCATCCATGGGGAATTCACATTCTCCCCCCAGTGTCCTCCACACTGACATCCCACAGTGTCCTCCAACACTGACCAATCAACCACCAGTGTCCCTCCACACTGACCATCACCACCAGTGTCCTCTCCACACTGCCATCCCACCCGTGTCCTCCACACTGACCCTCACCACCAGTGTCCTCCATGCTGACCACACGACCAGTGTCCTCCCACACTGACCATCACCACCATGTCCTCCATACTGCCATCCCCTCCACCAGTGTGCCTCCAACACTGACCATCACCACCAGTGTCCTCCACCCTGACCATCACCACCAGTGTCCCATACTGACCACACCCCCATTGTCCTCCACACTGACCATCACCACCAGGGTCCTCCATACTGACCATCACCGTCAGTGGTCCTTCACACTGACCATCACCACCATGTCCTGCTCCCCTGACCATCACACCACCATTTCCGCCATACTGACCATCTCACAGTGTCCCTCCCACTGTCCATCTCCACGCAGTCGTCCGCCATACTGACATCAGCCACACCAGTGTCCTCCATACGAACCACTCATCTTCCACCAGTTCCTCCTCCACACTGTCCATCTCCACCAGTGTCCTCCATAAAATTAAAATTCCCTTTTAGCTGTAGGCAACGTGGTAAAGCATGATCTCACAGGTTGTTTTTTTTGTCAGGTGGAATTCACACAGGCATTTAACCAACCATGTTGTTTAGTGCTCCTCCAGCTCCCCTATTATGTTCAAATCCCATTGACTATCATTGTAAAATCCTCAGTGCGGATTTAATTTCGTGAAAAAAAAATTTCTTGGGAGTTTTGCCCATGGATTCCCCCATCTGTCATGTCATTCGTCCAGGTGTTAGACCCCTTGAACAACGTTCCCAACACTATTGTGGCCAAAAGGGTCCCTTTTGTTTTTTAAAGTTCTCCTGCCCATTGAATCTATGGCGGTTCGCCTGTTCGCCAGGTTCGCGAACTTTTGTCGAATGTCTTCGCATCCGCCGTCTCGCGAACATTATTCCGGGTTCGCTCGCCATCACTAATCACTACAGTTTGCCCTTTTAACCAATAAGCCCATATGTCTGCCGCTTGTTTATGGAGAAACAGTTTTCGTTATTTTTTTGTGAATTTAACTTCAAGAAAATTTTCATTTTCTTTCTTTCCATTGAGCAAAACATCAGCTTTATTACAGATTTAGTCTTAAACCCAGAAAAAAGACCCAAATGTTTCTTCTTTCAGTGACATTAGTGATTGTGATTTTAGGATTAATTGCTACGTATCACTAAAGATCATCTTTCACAGTCATTGTGAAGTGGTTAACATCTCCTATTATAGATTTGATCTTCTCCGATAAATAATGAACACACGGCTTTGAGCCCAACTACTTCGAATGATGCCAAATGTTTTGAAGAAGTAAAATTTCATAAGAAAATTATTCTTTATTGAAGCTATATTTTGCAAATGTCATTCATTGTAAAAGGAAATTGGAAGACCCGGCGTATTTTATTTGTAGATCTTAGCAAATAGTATAGGTTGTACCGTGGTTAGCCATCAATAACTACAGCAAGTTTGGGATTCAAGCTGATACCGTTTATTTGGCTAACTGAAAGTCATTAGAGAAGCAAGCTTTCGGATAATCGCAGATCCCTTCTTCAGCCTAATACAATTCTGGTCTTTGAAACTTACATATACAACAAAATAACCTGGTCATAAATATTTGAACAAAAGAAACATGATTTGTCTTGACACACATGACTTATGGGGTGAAGTGGGAAGGGTTTTATGGAGAAGTGATCATAGTTAGGAAGAGTTTCTTGGGGGTATAGCGCAATACCTCGGTTCCTCGGGGACTTCCCCCTTCAGCACAATTAAAATGTCCTAGACCTGGGAAGCAGAGAAATATTGGCAACATAGTTATTTCTGGGAGAACCTAATAGCACTAGTCTTGTAATTAGCAGAGATTAGGCAATGAATAGCGAATTGACCTAAGTAAGTGAGTCCAGACACATTATTGTTCAGTGATGAGATTGTTTCATCAGTTTTTGAAGAAAGAGAGGGGGGGGGGTGGGGGTTTGTAATCTTGAAAGCCAAAGTGAATGAACTTCATGGTAACCTAAAACTCAAGCTCACAAATTATAAAGACAGTTTATTTCCTCTGACCAATCCGATCAAGCTGTTCACATGCTTCTGAATTAGTTCTCCTGCAGTAAAAACATGGCAAAAAACATTTGAAGGAAAACATGGCATTTCTAGGAACATTTTAACATGACCCTCACTGGCTATTGAAAGTTGACAGTGGTGAAGTTGGCTTTCACTAAGAAAGACCTACATATTGCCTTGACTCATCCTATGATCTAGGATTCTGTCTTGAAAATAATACCTTCCTTCCCTATCATTGCTTGTAAAACAATCATTGGAGTGCCTGTCAATAGAGATGGAAAAAAGAAGTATGTCTCTAACACAAATAGTTTTTGCATAAATTAAGTTCAATCACCAAGCGACTCACTTGAATAGATTAAAGGATTGGTGCCTTCACGCTGAAGGGAAGTTGTGGGTCCGCATTGAGAATGGTGGATCAGTGATCCCCCTGGCGAATTTCATCTGGTTATGGGGTGTGTCCCCCCCAAGGCTTGCAGGCCCCACCCATTGGTGGAGGCTACCTTCCGTGTGTTTCGCTCACTACGAGCCAGGCCAGGTTTTACCTCGGTTCCAGGTCCGATGACTCCGATTTGTGGTAATGCGGAAATCCCTCCAGGCAATCTCTGGGAATTCCAGAGATTGTGGGAAAGCCCCATGCGACTGAAAATTAGAGACTTCTTTCTCGACTGTGAATTTGTCCAAAACTCTAACCTAGCGAGCCTGTCCTTGACGGGCTCTATTCCCTGGTGGTCATACCTCCAGTTGAGGCATTGGCTAGCACGTCACCCTGATCGGGAGAATTTCTTGAGACCGTTGACGGAGCTCGAATCGATCTGCTCTGGTAAGGGCCCGTCACGGCATCTCATCTCCTTATTCTACAAAATGTTGGAACCGGCTTCCCACCCCAGAGTGGCTGCTATTGAGGCTCACTGGATTAGGGACCTTGATATACCCATCAGGTCGAAGCAGTGGGCGGAGATATGGCTCTTGGCCCACAAGAGTACATTCAGTGCACGCCAACAAGAAACAAATTACAAAATACCTCTTGGTATCGCACGCCGGTTCGTCTACATAAATTCTTCCCCACGGTTTCCCTGCTATGCTGGAGGTGTGGCCTCCAAGCAGGAACCCTTTTGCACATTTTCTGGTCTTGCCCGCTCTTTGAATCTTTCTGGCAGGAGGTCCACAAATTTATGACGCACATATTAGGTAAGGAAATCCCACTCACCCCTGAGTATTTTCTTCTTCATGTCAAATCTAGGATAGTGGGCAAATCATTTAAATCACTGGAACGCCACATGACTAATGCAGCCAGGGCGCTAATTCCTCGCAGGTGGGCCACCTCGGTTTCGCCCTCCCTTAAAGATTGGGTGAACCAACTGAAGTTTGTTCATAAAATGGAACAGCTCCTCTATAGTAAGAGGGACAAACTGAAAGCGTTTAACAAAATGTGGTTGAGATGGCATCTTTTTGAATCTTTTTGAATCCTCTGCTGAATTTAACACTCTAACCCTGCCGTGACCGATCACTGATTACAGCTGCCGTTTACTGTACATGCTACTGACACGCTAAGGCCCTGATTCAGATCCATGGTCCCCCCTTGTTCTACTTCCTTATTCCGTTCCCTGTTATCTTATCACCCGCCCCTTTGAAAGAGAATTATTAACAACGCCTAAATAGCAAGAGGGATAAATTGACAACTTTTAATGAGTGTGATTAGATTTACATTGTTTGGCAACCCCCACCGAGTTTCCCCCCCTCACCCGGTTCCCCCTTCCCTGTATCCTGTTATTTTGCCCCCTACCCCCATCTGAAAATTGTTGAATGTCTGCAATCTGTTTGTATTTTATATCTTATGTATCGGAAGATTGGATATGTATGTACATTTATGTTTTTATTTCTACTTAATAAAAAATTTATTGAAAAAAAAAAAATTTAGTTCAAAGTCAAGTAAAATTTTAGAAAATCGGAATTTCGACCTTAATTTTAAACTTAATTTATGCAAAAACTACATGTGCTAGAGCAAAAAAAATTCAAATGTTCCCCCAACCCTTCTCTACATCTCCAGCAATTTTGGTGATGATACAATGTTCAGGGGCTTTGCAATCAAAAATTCAGCTAGTCAAAAAATTTGACCATCTCTATCTGTCAACTATAGGGCTTAAAGAACTACCAGAGGAGTGGCTTATGTTAAAAGTTTTGATACACAGTCGGCACTGCCTAGGAACAATCCTCAACAAGCATTAACAAATTCAGCAATAGTCCTTACCAGGAGCATTCACATTGAGGTAGCTACACTGGGGGCACCAGGAAGTCCATATATGGTGGTGTGCTACTCATATGGTAACCTTTAGTGAAGGGAAACTTTTTCACCCTGGTAATTTAGGACAAAAAAAAACATGTTGAAAAAAAAACAGACTCTGCCAGTTGGAGCTCCGTTGTCCAACTGGCAGTGCAGGAGTTTAAGGAGTCAGGGAAGCTGTCAGCTGTCCCCACTCTGCCATACAGAGCAGTAGGAAGATCTTCTTTCAGCTACTGATCTGTCTATGAAGTTCTGGGCTGACAAGCTGACAAGAACACAGCTTATAAGACCTGTCCCAGCTGAGTGGATTTCTCGTCCGGAACATACACAAAATCCACCCATCCAGCAAGCTTGTTTGCCAGGTAGATGCCTGTCTCACTTGATGGGTGGCTGGAAACACAGAGCTACCAGCCATTTACCAAGAGCAGGTGGAGACTCACCTACGGGCGAATCTTCCTTTTGAGAGCTTACCTGCCATCCAAGCTCAGTGCTTGGACAGGTTGGCAGAAGGCATGTAAAATGCGTGACCACCAGTGGGTGAATAGTCTTTTAGCCATGGATAGTTGCGCATCCGCCATATAATACTCACACAGTAAACAGAAGGCATAAAATACAGTAAATGTTATAATGCCTGGCAAGTGCAGTGCAAAGATTTATATACTATATAATGTAGTATGGTTCTAAATACCGTGTATGTTTAAACAAAGCCCCCTATATACGTATAGATTTTGATCTGATGTTTTGGCCGATTGACCGTGCGTGATGACGTCATCACACGTGGCCAATCGGCCGAAACATCGGGCCACAATCAGTCCAGGCACCTTTTGTGTGCCAGTGCTGTCCGTTGGGTCCCCCTAGCTGTTTGGGCCGTCAGCTCACCGACAGGTATGTAGACCCGGCAGACAGCATCTAGGGACACCGGCTGTGAGAACAGTCAGTCTAGCCGTAATGTCCGTAATGGCTTACATCAATTTGTATTTAGGTTCTTTAAGCTTAAGATCGGCACCTGATTTTTCGTTCGAAAAATCTAAGCGTGTATGGGGGGCTTTAATATGACTTAAAACCCAAACCCCAGTTTAGTAAACTAGAGCACATAATTGATGTTACCTTTTCTAATTTTGCCACCATCAACATAACTTCCTCTGTCGAATCTCTTCTACAATGTTTTATTTGGGAACATATATAGTTATTGGAATGATAAAAAAAATTTTGAGCGCATAACAATGTAATGTTTTAATGTCATTAGAAAGTAGATGGGCAAGGCAAATATAATGATCTTATTAACAAAAAATATTACAAGTAAAATGGCATTGTGAGTGCTTTTCATCCTCTTCACAGCACACAGATGTAACAGGGTCAAATGGAGCAATTAAGTGAGAGAAGAACTTCCAAACAGGAACAGTAAAAGTTATTTTCAGTATGCAGAAGGAAAATGAGACTTTTTACTTCTGAAAGACTGATAAAATTCAGAATGTATATTTATAGAAATAAATTATGTCAAATATAGGGAAGTAGAAACGTGGAAAATTTAGATTTCTTTCAGTAATACAATTGCAATATAAAGAGTTCCCAGAAGACTTAAATATTAATATTTAATGAAAAAATATAGCTGAAAGTCTGATAAACCTTACAAAGCAGCTACATTTTAGAAAACTGCTGACAATTAAGCAAGAATATCAATACTTGTTCAGAAAGTGAGGTATCTTCCATATAGCTGGGAAGTCTGTTAGTCTTTATTCAGTCAGCCATCTTTGGCCACATGAGGTTAAGTTGTATCATTTGGGTTTATTCTATTGGATGTGGATTACACCATAATGAATAGCAAAAGTAAATGAAGTGAAACTCTTTAATATACAGTACATGCAGAGCCATTTATGCAGAGTATGTGTTTGCATAGGGCCCCACTGGGGGTCCCGGTGATTGTTGTCAACTGGGGGGTTGGTGGTGGGATGGGGTGCTATTGGAGGAGAAAAAGAAGTCTTCCCCCCTCCCTTCACCACTTCCACCTGTCACCCCCGGTCGGCAGCACACGCCGCTCAGACCGTCACAGGGAGGGAGCGTTTGTAGCTATTAGAGGAGAAAAAGTAGTCTTCTCCGCAAACAGGCAGATCGGACTTTTAAAAAAGTCACTTCCAGTTTAAGGCGGTTTTCTTTCATGAGAGACGAAAGAATTCTGCCAATAGTAAGACTTCTTCCTGCTGGTGAACAGGGTGGGTCGAACACCTGTAATGAAAAGTGAACATGTCTTCTCCTCTAATAGCACGGGGAGGGAGCATTGGAAGCTATTAGAGGAGAAGAAATAGTTCTCACCCCTTCAAATTTGTGTATTTCTGTGCCCTCCCACCCCTCCCGTTAGTACTTTTTGCTAGTCTTCTGGGGTTATTGATCTGCAGTAAGGTGTATGACCATAAGAGGCCGTCTGATAATTGTTTTTAATTGTGGAAGCATATCCTCATATTTTGGTTAAGGGGACATGATGGTGTGACTGATCTGTATTTCCCGACCGCCTGTGTTAGAAGCTGTTATAGCAGAAGAGGTTTTTTTTTAACAGAGGGGAGAAGCAACGAGGGAAAACATAGTTTTCAATTTCCCAGGCCGGAAAATTGGGGTGTGATGTCACTTCCGGTTTCAGCCAGACTAGTCTGAGTTCCAGATACCAAAAGTGATGTCACTGACGTCACTTCCGGTATCAGGAGATTAAAGTCCCCTCCCTATTATTTAGTTCCTGCCTAATTTAGGAGGCAGAGTGCATTACTCTCCCTAGTAATGTCCCATCCCGCACATCATGTGCACAAGCGTGGTGGGAACTTAGGAGGAAGAGTAACGCCCCCTCCCTCCTAAATCCACCCAATTTCAAAATCTCTGGAAAAAATCGGGATTTTGTGAAATAGGGATTTGGCCGGGAAATCCACATAAAAAGCGTGACTTTCCCGGCCAAAACAGGAGGGTTGACAGTTATGCTGTAAAAGTTAGATTAGAGTGTTAATAGCCCCTCATACACCTTACAATCTTACCATACTTACATATTTCTGTACAATCAACTTTTCTTCTACCAAAATCATGTAATATGAGGACCTTTCTAAACCTTTCAATCACTATGTATTCTATCAGGGAAGACCCGGCACTACAAAGCAGTGTTATATATTATTATTATTATTAACATTTATTTATATAGTGCCAGCATATTACACAGCGCTGTACA
>CM070033.1:177741849-177752007 GCA_036250615.1 Ptychadena robeensis | reverse complement strand
GTCATTGTCCAGGTGTTAGTCCCCTTGAAATAACTTTCCCAACACTATTGTGGCCAGAACAGGTGCCTTTGTTTTTTAATGTTCGCCTGCCCATTGAAGTCTATGGGGTTCGCAAACTTTTGCGGAGGTTCGCGTTTGCCGTTCGCGAACATCAGATTCCGGGTTCGCGCCGTCACTAGTGCTAAGTATTTGTGTGTTATGGTTGTTTTTTGTTGTTGTGTTTTCATGTATTTTAAAATGTATTCTTACCTACCATGAAAATAAAGAAGAATGTTGTTGTCCTATGCTTATCGCGCGTTCGCCGTTCGCGAACATCAGATTCCGGGTTCGCGCCATCACTAGTGCTTAGTATTTGTGTGTTATGGTTGTTTTTTTGTTGTTGTGTTTTCATGTATTTTATGTATTTTAAAATGTATTCTTACCTACCATGAAAATAAAGAAGAATGTTGTTGTCCTATGCTTATCTATTATTAACACACTAATCTGTGCAGGTTATATAAAGTGTCACATTAGTAAAGCTCAATAGATTCTCCGCTTGCTGCAGCGCCATTCTTTCTGTCATCACCAAACATTACTCTACTAATGTTATGTCCTCAACCTTGTAAACTGCCTAATTTTATATTTATGGAATATTGATGTCATACTAACCAATTTATTAGAGAACACAATATATATATTGCTGTAGCATGTATTTTAAAGTGGAACCTACCTGAAAGTGAAAATAAGTTGTTATTTCCAAATAGAAAAAACTGCCCCCCCCCCCTCCCACATTTTTAACAGAACAAAAACAGATTATTTTGATTTACTCACAGGGACAGGGAGTTTAGCTTACAACTGAAAGATACATTACTGGGGGTGTAGATGACATACTTGCCACTCAATATTCCAGCCATCAGGTCTCCTGTGCAGCTAAAGCCCCCCATACATACTGTGATCTGTGAGGGATTTTGCGGCCGATCGCGTGGCCATATCAATTGATAAGCTGCAAAATCGCCTGTGGATCGTGGGTGCCAATATGGAGCAACATGTGGGCAAAAAAACTTCGACCAGGGAATGGACATGTTTGTTTCTTCCTGGCTGATCACATGCTCGCTCCATCCAAAGTAATGCCCGGCACACAAGGGGTGCCTGCCAATGCTCTGGGTGACTGGCTGCTGTTGGCCCCTAAAGAATCGAGGGAGGATTGCAGCATGTATGGGGGGCTTAAAACCTCCTCCTTTATGTATCAGAGTCTTCATTGCTATGCATGTTTCTGCCTGGTTTGTAAATAAAGATTTCATTATGAATTACCCATACTGCCACCTAGTGGGGGAAATATTTGGTCAATGAAAAAGAAACTTAAGGCCCCCATGCACGGGTCAGATTCCCATCTGATTCCGGTACGATCGATTCCGGGCGCGTGCACGCGAAACGATCGTGCCGGAATCGCGTGCAGCCCACCTTGTCCGATCGATCACGTCCGATTGATCAGGGGCCCAGAATCGGATCGGACAGAGAACCAACATGTTGGTCTTTCTGATCCGATTCTGCACACATCAGGGGGAGTTGCCATTTGTGGAGTAAGCGATCGGACACGGAATCGTCCAGGAATCCGTGGGACAAGGTGGTATGCAGCGATCGGATACTCTTAATTGGCCGATTGATCGGAGCTCCGATTCCCGCTGAGATCGCCGGAATCGATCGGATGGGTGATCGATCGGCCATGGAATCGGAACGTCTATGGCTAGCTTTACAGAGAAAAGGACAGCAGCTCCATACCTGACAACTGGATCAAGTACTCTTGTTGACTCACATATAAGCCTAGATCAAAGTACCCTTTTAAAGGCAATCTCATCTTTAAAGTAAGTAAATTTGGTAAATTACAAAATACAAAGAGACATTATTCTGTAGCCTTGCCTCTTAAGATACAGAGCTTAGTCCATGTCTATACATGTGCAAATGTAACGTTTAAGAACGTCAAAAGTTCTGCCCCCTCCATCTTCTAATTTCTCAATGGAGTAATAAAATACTGTATGTTAATGGTGCCAAACTGCCCTACATTGTTTGAAGCTACCATGTAAAAAAAGAAAATTTACTAATAGGTTACCTTGTTTTTCAAAATGATATTTTGCATGTTGTATTAACATCTTGCACTTTAGCAAAAGTACATTTCTCCTGGCTCATCCATGTATATTTTTCCTATACATATAACCTGAACTAAAGGTTGCATGATTCAAGTGTGCTTACCCCTCAACCCCCCTAGCGCTTCTGACGGCACCATTTTGTCCAGCACTGTCCTGACAGTGAAGATCAGAGCCCTGGCAGTACATACTCACCATTCTGTGCTGTCCAGGTGGCTCTGATCTTCTGTACAGGCTTCTTCATTAAAGTCGATGTCCCCGGGAGATTTAAATGTAAATCGCACCAGAAAGTTTTCTATGCAGAAGAAAGTTTCAGTGTAATTCCCCAGATGTGCCCTTTGAAGTTAACCCTTCCTCCCCTGGTGTGTTCATCACACCAGAGGAGAGAGGGTGCCAAAGGGAATTGTACTGGATACAGTGATAACCACATCCAATACAATTCAATGTTAAAAAAAACACATCCAATGTAATGAAAATGTTATTATAAACAAAATATGAATACACACTGTTTTGGAATCTTTCAAAATGTATCTTGTACGGACATATTTTGGGAAGTAACAGGCCTACAACATAAAACAAAATTCCATTACAGTCTATGGTGCGCTTTTGGTACAGAAATCTGGACCTTGCAAGAGCGCTAGGGTGGTTAAAGAAGGGATGTCAAACTCAAACACAGAGTAGGCCAAAATTAAAAACTTGTACCAGGCCAAGCTTGATATTGTCTACAATTGTGAAAGTTTTTCCTTCTTATCAGATATAATATAATACAATAAATAAAACAATATAGCAAATATAATTACACATTTTTTGGGAAACATTGTTTGGGAATGGAGGTGTTTCTTGCAGTCCCACACTGTGCTGCTTTGAAGACGCGGCAGAGGGGAAATGCAGCAGTAGACACAAGCCCTAAGTAGGGATGGACCGAACTGTTCGCCGGAGAACAGTTCGGCGGCGAACAAGCATGTTCGCCCATCCTCTCGCCGGCGGACAGTACGGGTGTTCGACCCGCCCCGTTCGCCGACGAGAAGAAGATCTAAATTCTTCCTCTGGCAGGATCAGAACCTGCGAGATCGTGCCGGAGGAAGAATCTTTTCACTACAAGACCGGGCATGTAGTGAAAAATCCGGCTTGGAGCAGGAAGTGACGTCAGTGACGTCACATCCTGCGCCCGTAACCAGGAACTATGCGTTCCAAGTTGCGGTCCAAGGACCGGATGTGACGTCACTGACGTCACATCCGGTTTTTCCGATTCAAATTCCCCGCCTAGAGGCGGGGAATTTGAATGTGTCCGCGAACAGGGCGGACGGCGGGACTTATTTAAAAGTCCGACCCGCCCGTTCGTGGACAGTAAATGGCGATTTTTGTCCATCTCTAGCCCTAAGTCCATATGAAATATGCAAAAATGTTTAATCATAACATTATAAGGATGTGCTAGTATACCCTACTGTTCACTATATGGTTTGACTCATTTTACGCTTATACATTACAGATTGAACTAAATAAAAATAAAACAAATTCACATTATATGTTCAGCTCAGATCATTTGGTTATTAAAAAAGCAATCACATAAATAAAGTTGACTGATACAAAACCCTGAGATAGACCAGTCAATAGAAACAATAAATCACAACAGCTTCTATATTACCCAATGACTAATTTTCATCAAACCTCCTCTGGGAAATAAGTAAAAATTTTAAAGGAATACAAAAAGATCCATTAGAGCGTGTACCTTTATGTAATGAACATTTAGATACATCTACGGTTATTATTGAGAACCGAAGAAACCCAAGCTGCATAATCGCGATGGACTTTTAAGTTATGATTTGTAACCGCTGCTGACATATTCATGTTTTAATGCAATTGCTCTAAACCAATGTTTGAACAGGCAACGGTTCTTGCCAGCTTACAATACACTTGGCTGGCCAGGTGCCCTATCCACTACATTTCAAGATGCATAATTCAAAGAAGGGTCTTGGATAATAGGCTTTCCCAGAAGCTGAGCTCTTAAGTGTTTTGGAAATTCTTACACATTTACATTTGCATAGTTTATATATATGGCTCTTTCACAATTCCAGAGGTATTATAGGTTGAGTTGGGGGGTAGAGCGAATCAGAGCTTAAACAGCTTCAGTACTTAAAAGAAAACCATCTAAATGGATATGTAGTATCAGGTATGCCCAGCTTATTCGACATACAATAGTTCTAAGAAGCGGTAACTGATTATTTCCTATAGTGGCTTTTATCTAGATTTATATTTTATATGATTTGTCTTCTCTTTAAACTTGAAAAAAGCATGTTAGGGCAATAAATATCCCACTTATGATGTGACATAGATGGTGCCCTGTGTTTGGTTCACAGGGTTCTATCTGCATTATCTTTTTATATTATTTTTACATCTTTTGGTTTGGACTTTCTTCTCTAAACCTTTGCAATACAATAAAGGGTATGTAAACTCGAACAATTAACTTTTCCTGTTTGCTGACTTTTAATGTGGAAAGTATTCCATTGAAAGCATTCTGTTATATGTGTTTGATAATTGAACAAAATACGATCTTGGTGATCTTGCCATAAATCGAACTCTGTTCTATATATTCTCTACAGTGGTATAGCACCCGTAGTATGTCATGAGGAAAGGGGAGGTTTTCATAAGTTCCTGATGGTCGAACTTTTAGACTAGCTGAATATGTGAGCTGATCGCAAAGCCTCTGAAAATGGTATCATCACCAAAATTACTGGAGCTGTAGAGAAGGGTTGTGAGAAGATTTGGGGTGAAAAAGTTTTGCTGTAGCACATGTAGTTTTTGCAAAAATTAAGTTCAAAATCAAAGTCGAAATTCCGATTTTCAAAATTTTTACTTGACTTTGAACTTAACTTGTGCGAAAACTTTTTGTGTTAGAGACATACTTTTTTTGTGGTATACACCCAACCCTTCTGTACATCTCCAGCAAGTTTGGTGATGATACCATGTTCAGGGGCTTTGCAATTAACTCGAAATCATCGAAATGGTGCTGGCATGTCAAAATAATACATTTAGGTTATATAGGTTATTTAGGTTACTGTATTTTAAGGACCATAAGACACACCTGACCATAAGATTCACCCAGATTTAAGAGCAGGAAAGCTAGAAAAAAATATTTCAAGTGTTCAAATAAATTGGGGAAAATATCCCCTTGCAATATCAACTTCAGCCACAAGATATCCCTAGTGAACACTTGCTGTCAATGTACAGATCACATCACTAGCTGCTTTCTCACATATCATGGGGGGGCAGAGGGGAACGCTTAGTCCTTCAGATCTCTCCCCTATATGGCTGACAGAGATTCGAGCACAGCCACAACAAGCTGTGGCGCCTGTCCATACAGCAGTGACACCAAATATTCTTTTACCACACCTTCAGATCATAAGATGCACCCTCATTTCTACTCCCAAACTTTGAGGAAAAAAGTGCATCTTATTGTACGAAAAATACGGTAGCTGCACATTAAAGCTGATACTAAATGTTAACCTCCCTAGCAGTAAGCCTGAGGGTAGCTTGGGTTAGAAAACCACTAAATTCTTACTTTTAGTCTATGTTCTCACCTCTGTCTTCCCGTTTTCCTAGTTTTCCCACCTAACCGTATTTTTCAGACCATAAGACGCACTTTTTCACCCCCAAAATTGGGGGCAAAAAGTGCCTGCGTCTTATGGTCCGAATGTGCGACCCCCACAGCCACTCGGCCGCCGGTGGTCGCACCTTTGCTTCCCGCCAGCTCTCCTGGCACGGAGATTAGCCGGGGAGCTGGAAGAGCTGTCTCCTACGGACACAGTAACATCGGCAGAGACTGAGAGCAGAGGAGAGTAGGAGACAGCCAGGCTCCCCTTCCTCCTGATGATCAGTGTGCAGAATGGCGTGTTCTGCTGAGAGTGTACTGCTGCTAGTGACACCTACTGGTATTATGAATATTGCATTCATTGAATTCATTGCATTAACCCAATTGATGTGAAAACGTATTAAATTTTTTTGTTCTGGTTTTTCAGCCCTAAAAACTGGGTGCATCTTATAGTCCAAAAAATACGGTAATGTGTGGGGAATTTCTATATAAGAGCTCCTTTTCTGAGACAACATATCACACTGCATAATGTAAGCTACATGTTTAACTTTGACTGCAAGATATTGTGCAGGACAGAGGGAGTAGAAGCTGGGGTGGATAGGTAAATTTGGGTGTCATCAGCATATAAATGGTACTGGAGGACAAAGGATGAGATGAGTTTGCCAAGGGAGGAGGTGTCAAGGGAGAAAAGGATCGAGCCAAGGACTGAATCTTGTGGGACGCCAACGGGGAGAAGGAAGTGGCAGAAGAAGAGGAGCCATTGAATGAAGTTTGGAAAGAGTGGTCTGAAAAGTACCAGGAAAGTGCAGAGTCAGAAATACCGATAAAATGTTGGGTCTGTAGAAGAAGAGGGAAATCTACAGTATCAAAGGCACTGGCAAGGAATCAACAGAAGAAGCTGATGTATGTGGGGGTGTAGTGACCTGGAAAGGGGGTCACATAACTGTAATATATGTGCTGTACAATATATGCTGTGTAATGCTGTATAGTGCTAATATTAATCTGTGTATCCCCTTAAGGTTTACACCTGTTGTTTACGAAAAGCTAGTACCAGTAACAGGCCTTAGGCCAGCCCCATTCCAAGGACATAAATAGAAGTCCTCTGGAATCCTCTGGATTTTCCTGGTTTCTTCCTGTGACTTCTGTGATGACAACAGGCCTCCAGTGTTACACCCTGGAGAAGGTCCCTAACACCCATCAACAGAAAAAGCTGGAGTATGTGGGAGTGAACAACACAGTTGGAACGTCTTATCCCCATGCCTGAACCCCATTCCTGCCTCTGGGTGATGGTGCAAGCGTGTATATATTCTTCAATAAAAACTGTAAATAGCCCCCACCTGCTGTTGTGGACCTTGTAATTATTGGGCTGTGAGCGGAACCTGGTGAGCGAGCAGAGGACATCTACCCTAAAGAACCTGGTCGCGGTTTCACACACTGCACTCGCACAACACTACAGGGGGATCTATCTGGTGAATATTTATGCAGAACACTGTATTGTTTGCCTGGATTTTCAAATGTCACATTTTGTCCTTCATATTTTCTAGCAAAAACAAAACTGTTACAGCTGAATTTCTGATTTGTTTACAGTAAAAGAATATCCTATTAGCCAAGAGTTCTCTTTTAATTATAATTTTGGAACTCCGTCTTCACAAAAAGAAAATACTAATGGAAATAGTTCACAAATGGGCAGTTAAAAAAAATGGGTGTAAAGGGATTTTAATTACAACCAAAATGATTTGACAATTTCTATGCGGCTCTGTTTAAAGACGGCAATTATAAAGATTGTTTCAGACATTAAAAAAAGTGTGTCCTGTATATTAATCTGCCAATTATGTCCTAACAAATTGTATTCCAGATTCCACGTGCGGTATATCATTCTGTTTTTGTCCCCTTAAATGTGCATATCATTTCATCACGCTGCACAACATGTTTACCCTAATCAAAAATGGAAATGTAAAACCCGAGATCAATTAATCCATGGTGTGGGCAAATACAATCTTAAGCAATTGAATTAAGTAAACTTTCCTCCAGAGAGCTTTAAATAGAAGAGAAACTTACTAAAACCAACCAGAACTAATTATTTCCTGATTAATCCTCCAGAGTGACGTATAATCAGTATGACACAGATGACAGAATGAATTATGTCAAATAATTAAAAAAAAAGCATCAAGGTATGATTTAAAGGTAAAACATTCCATAAATTTTTTTTTACTTTGTATTATGAATATTTTATTTAAATTCAATAGGTAGTCTAAACGTTAAGATACAGAGGTTGTCCATTTCCACTTACTGTGGAGGGCTCTAAGTAATATTGGTGTTAGATTGTGTGGCAATGATTTAAAGATATTTATATACAGCAAGGGCAGAGGGTAATCATAAACTTTTAGACTGAAGTGTTTAATTTAACTTTGCTCAGCCCTAAACACACTACAGATGTTCATTTCCTGCCATGACTAAAGGGATTCCGAGCATGCATATATGCAGACGATGATTTGTATGGCTAGGGATCCAGGGGAGGTGCAGCAGGAATAGGCAGAGAAGTTCTTAGGCTATGTTCCCACATTACGCATTAATCGCCTCGCAAGTTTAATCATGTGTGGAAATCAGCATTGATGGTGTCCATTCAGCTGTGATTCTGATCACGGATGGCCGCAATTTTTTCTTTTTGATCACGCCCATAGACATGAATGAATGTGATTTTTGATCGCGTGTGGACGTATTTTTTTTTGTAATGGGGGCGATTTAAAAAATAATTGTGGGTGAAAATCGCCTGGTCAATTACACCCGATTGCATGTGTAATCATGTGTGATCGCCCACCCTTGATTACACGTGCGATTAAAATCGTGAGCACGAGGAGATAAATCACCTACCTAGGAACATAGCCTAAAGCTAGCCATACATGTGTCGGATTCCATGTCCAATCGATTCATCATCCGATCGATTCCGGCGATTCTGCCGGGAATCGCAGGTGTGATCAATCGGCCAATTAAGAGTATCCATCGCTGCATACCACCTTGTCCAACGGATTCCGGCACGATTCCGGGACGATTCCGGGACGATTCCGTGTCCGATTCCACCTCCGATTCCACCTCACAAATGGCAACTCCCCCTGATCTGTGCAGAATCGGATCAAAAAGACCAACATGTTGGTTCTCTGACGGATCCGATTCTGGGCCCCCGAACAATCGGACGTGATCGGACGGACAAGGTGGGCTGCACATAATTCCGGCACGATCGATTCACGTGCACGCGCCCGGAATCGATCAGCCCGGAATCCGGCCGGAATCCGACCCGTGTATGGGGGCCTCAACATACATAATACATACACAGACCATACCATTCACAAGAGGGGGTAGCTGTCACAGTAGCATTGTAGCTGTGGTTCCTGAGGATGATTGATGAGTCCTCATGCTGATTTGCAAGTCGTTAAGGCCGTCTATACAAAAATATGTCTCTGGTTGGAAAGTTTTGTGTCACTCCCATGTGGATAACCCACTATTGTTTTCATTTGTTTAATATTGGGATGTTCCATGTTGGTACCATGTTTCCAACTGATAGTCCAACAACTTAGTGAAGTAAAATAGTATCACCCAATGTGAATTGCACTTCTTGCAGTGGATAAATGACACCACTGCTTCACAATATTCATTTAGGTGGCTGACCTCTCTAATTTTTAGGTTTTTCACACTTTCCACTTGTCCTCTTGACATGTGCATATAAAACACATTAAAGTTTATCTAAAGTGAGGAAAAAACATGAATCTCTTTGTTTTTGTTGATACTCAATGTAAAGGTTGGGTTTGAGTTGGTAAGATAAATGCATATTGGGGTTGCTTTATTTTTGTTATGGATTTTTTTTGTTATGGACTTTATTAACTTACACAATATAGCACTACAAAACAACAAGACTTATAATGGAATTTCACCCTCCTACATGCACAAATACTCCCTTACACCCATACACACAACCTCCCTTAAATGTGGCCTATAGTGTTGATCGCCAATATTCAAATTGTGAATAGTGATGGCGCAAACCCGGAATTTGATGTTCGTGAACGGCGAACGCGAACCTCCGCAAATGTCCACAAACCCGGCGAACCCCATAGACTTCAATGGGCAGGCGAACATTAAAAAACAAAGGGACCCTTTCTGGCCACAATAGTGTTGGAAAAGTTATTTCAAGGGGTCTAACACCTGGACAATGACATGACAGAGGGGAATCCATGGCAAAACTCCCAAGAAATTTTTTTTTCACGCAATAAATCCGCACGAAGGATTTCTACAATGAAAGTCATTTGGGATTTGAACATAAGAGGGGAGCTGGAGAGCACTAAACAACATGGTTGGTAAATGGCTGTGTGAATTCCACCTGAAACAACCTGTGGAGATCTGCCTACAGCTTAAAAGGTGAATTTTAATTTTATGGAGGACACTGGTGGAGATGGACAG
>CM070033.1:177717499-177731098 GCA_036250615.1 Ptychadena robeensis | reverse complement strand
CTTTGTGAGCTGATTGCAAAGCCCCTGAACATGGTATCATCACCAAACTTGCTGGAGATCAAGAAGTTCAAAGTTAAAGTCGAAATTCCGATTTTCGAAATTTTTACTTGACTTTGAACTTAATTTGTGCAAAAACTATTTGTGTTAGAGGCATGCTTTCTTTTTTGGAGTGTACCCCCAACCCTTCTCTACATCTCCAGAAGGTGGTGATGGTGATGATACCATGCTTAGGGGCTTTGCAATTAACTCGAAATCGGCGAAATGGTCGAATTTTTTAAAAAAAATTCGACCATCTCTACTTCCTATTCCACTGGCAGTGCTTAAATAGGAAGTTGATCAAACCTGGACCAATCAACTGAGGTCCTGTCAGAGACTGCTGATGAGGTGAAGGAAATCAGCTGGAGAAGGTTCACTCAAAGCTGGATCTGTGTCCACTCCTCTGCAATCCCAGTTCAGGTTACTCACCAGAAATGCAAGTGGCACACAGCTAGATTCCCCACCTTTGCTGAGTTCTGGGTTCGAATCCCAGCAGGAACCTAACACGTAGGTACCTATCTACACCACTTGCAAGAAGAAAGGTCGAGGGTTGCAAACTATAAAATAACATAGACATCAAGGTAGATCAAAAGGAATACATCTGAAAAGTAGTGTTGAGCTCGAATAGTCAATTTCCTAACATTTTGCTTGAATATCCGCATTTCTGTGTTCTATGTTTCTATAATATACCATTGGATATCCGCAGCGAATTGTGAATTTTTGCGCTTCCCTTTATTGCCATGGATTGTAATTATACAATCGCGATGCAATTTTTTAAAATGGAAATGGCTTATATCCTCCCAGTCGAATATCCGAGCTCCTTTGACTTCATTGGGCATATTTGATCGCATTGCGATTTTTAGATTGCGATTCATGTCCACAAATGCGGATATTCGAGATTATGAATATTGAATCTAATATCATTCCGAGTATTTGTGAATTTACGACCAATTCGAATATTGCCTAGTTGCGCATCACTACTGAAAAGGGGTTGAATGGTTTATATTAGGTAAATATAGTTTGGGATGGGAATTGACAAGTGCCCATATACATACCAAAGAATTCACATTAATTTCTGCTCCCCAAAGTATTCATTCAGTAGGCAATAGATTTACCTTTGAAGGATAAGTGCATGTAGGCCTCCAGTGCATCTATAAAACATCAATGATAAATAAAAGTGATGTTGGCTGACACTTTCTGAAATTTTGTAAACTTTGTAAGTACTGTTGAGTTTGAATATTCGAATTGCGAATATAGTCGACAAATAACGTCTATTCGAGAATTCACGAATTTTGCCAATATGGCGGCGGATATTTGCAATTCTGAATATTCAAGATATTTTGCACTGGCACTGGACATATGCATAACAAATGCAGTTCAAGAAACAAACACAGCATGTCCAGTTGATTTGAATTAAACACTACAGAGTTTAAGTGTGCTTTAATTATGAACTTAATAAACTACTGGTGCTAGAGTGATACTTTTTTGGGACTTTTATAGATGATAACTCCCAAATAAACTAGCCAGTCAGCTCTATTGGAATACATTTCTTAGTTATGGGCATTGGTTCTGTTATGTTATGAAACCTGGCAGGAAGAATATAGAAAAGGCAATTAATTTTGCTAAAATTTCCTCAACAAAAAGCAAAAAGCCTTATAAATGGGAATCAGTACATTAGGAAATGCCTTCTACATGACTGTAGTCTATAATGCATAGTAATTTCAAGCATGTCAATGGATTGTCATCCGAACTTGTGTCCTTTGGAAAAGTTGCCTATTTTCCTACCAAAGGAACACTGTGGTTCATCTCATGCTGTATATTGTTTTTGGCTTCAAGAACATTGAAAATATAAATATTTTTTACTTTTCTCAGGTTTATGAAATTATTAAAGGTTGTAGAGAAGGGTGAAGTTATGTGAAGCAGTTAGAAACCATTATGTGTCCAGGGCCACTTGTACAGCTGTGTACGACCAAGAATGCTTTCACTCCTCTCCTGAAATACCAACAGAAATTGCTCACATTACAGAAATAGATCCTAAATGAGAGAATCTATCAGTCTTTCAGTTTTAAATACTTCTATAATCTATGGGGACTGAAAAATCCCTCTTAAATATTCATGAGCACAAAGAATCCATCAAGCAGGAACAAATCTTCTATTTTTGTTAAAGCGACACACAGAAACATGTCCATCAGCTCTCTAGGTGGTACACCAAATGGCCTTAAAATCCTTTGTTGTAGGTTGGAGGAAAAGAAATGAGAAAATAGCTTAGAATGAAATGAAATCGAAAAGACTTATTCATGCGCAGAGGGAATTTCACAGCTATGACAAAGTATAATCAGCTAAAACATAAAAGTTTGAATGACCCATGTTTTATAAGAACAGACAGTTAAAAAAATAGAGGTGGGACATTGTTGGATTAAATGATCAATAGATATTGTATTGACATAAGCTCATTCCATAAGGTGAAAGAAAGGTGAAACTTAAGGCTTAAAGGTTAAATGTTAAGTCCCATAAAGACCCCATGGCCTCAGATGCATTTGTACCCACCATATCTCATGTAGGTATGTCCTAGGACAAAGCTTTTAAAGTGTGCCCAAAAGTTAATTCTAGTATAACAGATTTCCAGAATGTAATATTGTAATAAAATAACAATTTCTGACACAATAACACTACAGGAAAAGGGTTAGTATAGGGTATTTTTGTAAAAATCAAGAAAGGGAATAGGTGGGCATTTTAATATCTAGGGATTAATTGCTGGAATGATACTTTTAACTAGTATTATTTTGCATTCTAGACCCAATTTCTTTTTCAGTCAAACCATTTTGATGCTTTAGGGCAGCATGGTGGCTTCGTGACTATGCGAGGTTCAAATGCCATCCAGGAAACTAAGCTAAGAGTCTCCTCATGTGTAGGGTCCATCAATGTACCTTGGCAGTCCCTGTTAGGACCCTGGCTGTTACAGTCACCAACAGCTGGTGGCACTGTGATTGCCCATCCATGGGTTAGTCCCACAGTCACCAGCAGGTGGCTCCCTGGGAGCGTGGGCTGGGTGAAGTTCACACCTTCCTCGCTAGCTTAGGGCTATTTAGGTGTGCTTCATCCAGACCACGCTGGCTGTTCATTGTATCTGTATCTGTTGCTGTTTCTGTTTGCTTGGCTGGACTTCATGCTTTCCCTGGCTTCTTGTCCCTGAACCTGAACCCTGGACACCCCTGTACCTCTGACTTTTTCACCTGTGTTTGTTCCTGCATGTAAGTCTGCAAATAAATCAGTTTTTTGTCACCACCAACTCTGTCTGGATCTCAGTGTGTGTTGCCTGCCTGGTACCCCCCTCTTTCCTGAATCCTGACAGTCCCATTCCTTCTGTAAAAAGGTAAAAAAAGGCTCGGTTTTGAACCACGGCATGGCGAGCGCGGATGGCAGCTTCCATTAATTTAAATAGCCCTGTCCCGGTTTGCTATGGGTGCGGCCGCGATTTGAAATGTGGGCGGCTGCAACGGATCGCCATAAATCATGCCCATAGACATGAATGGACGTGGTCAAAAATTGCTGGTGGCAAGACAAGTCCACAAGTCCTTACATGGACGCTTGCTGGGAGGCTGACACACCGCAACTGGGCGTTCCTTTGCTCAGGGGGCGTTTAGATCATTCAAAATCTATCAGGCAAAAGCAAAAAAAACCCCGGTGAACTCCTCATGCCATGTGAAGTTAGTGCCTTTGGGGCTTTTAATGGGTGATTGGTTTGATGGGTGATCAACCGCCCATGTAAATGAGCCCTTTAAAAGCCCTTAAAAATGAGCCATTAAAAAGTAACAGATTACTTAGTATTTTTACATTTTGTATGCCCACATGTCCCTCAGAGATACCAGGGATGTGAAGGGTTCGAACTTCAAATAGAAATGGCTTAATATTGTCATCGAGCTCACTTAAAAATTATTCAGAATTCATGGTGGACTTTGTGACTTCAAGATTTCCAGACTGAGAAGCAACAATGCAACCTCATAGGCACTGATAAAAAATGTTGCAGATCTCTTGATGACATTTTGGTGGTCTTCGAGACACAGTAATAGCTAGGGGAGTACCAGGTCCTCGGAGGTTTCAATGAAACATGTTTTTTTTTTTTCAAACATGTTTTTGAATAGCTCTCATATTCAAAATTAATTAATGGAAATATTTCAGAAACAGTCTATTTCACTGTGAATAGAAGTAGATTGTCTTGATTCTCACAAAACCACATTGGTCATTGTGTTGCATTAATTGTTATAAGGTAACTATCTCACTTATGATTGTCTGGATTTACTACTTACCAAATGGGAAAATTTTATTTATTCTATTAGTGCACTCTACTGAAGAACTTTCTACAGTCCAGCGCAACCTTTTGAACCCAATTATTTTCCTAACTTTTCAGACAAAGAGAAGCAAATCAATATAGCAGGCTGGGCAGTTAATACAACCCATGTTAGGATTTTTCCAATTCCTATCCCACGTTGACACTGAGACATCCAATATCAATGAGTGCCAAAGCTTCACAACACCTCCTTTGGCGGGCCGGCCATTACAAGCTCTTGGTCTGCCCCCTTGATCAAATTTAAGAAACCAATGTGGCTCATGAGTCAAAAAGTTTGCCCAACCCTGGGCTAAACTGTGTTTATAACAAAATATATTTAATTAACCTTTAAATACCTAAAAGGTCAAATAATGATAGTCTAGTTTGTTGCATACTGTAAACAACATATGTTGCAATATTTGGGGCTTTTTGAAAGGGCTTTTTAAAAGGGAACAATACTTTTTGTATCTCATGTCCCTTGCAGGCAAACCCCCTGTTTAAGGGATGATCTGTGAACAAAAAAATAAAAACATCTTCCCTGTAATGAATACATCCCGATATCCCCTTATTGCTCTTGCTCTCTGATGATGTTGACCAGAGTAGAAAACCTGATAGCTGGAATTCCAGTGACAGCCGAGAAAGACATATACAAAACTACGGAGATACATTTCCACCCTTGTGAACAATAATGACCTCTAGTGGTCACTGGTAATACTGCAGCTATTAATCCCCATTAGACTAGCAGCTAAATAAGCAATCTCTCATATAATTCTAGGAAACTGTATATATTTTTTGGATCGTACAGCTCCACATCACCATTGTGCCAGCTTAAGAATAAGTAAAGTTTTAATGTTGAATACATATTTTATAATATTTTATATTATTTTTAGTATACATCCCTTTTAAATTTGTAGATTCAGATTCCCATTTATGTTAACTATGTTTAAGACAATATTAATACGATACACCTCGGTGCACAATATTGTTTATGTCACACTTTTTTGTACTGTCATCTGAATGAATGAAAAGGAAACAGGATCCTCTGCATTGTATATACCGACTATTGAGATAGCAGCTGATTTCTGCTCTATTCATTGTTATTTGTTTCACCTGAAAAATTTATCAGCTCAGCGCATAATATAATGAAAGTCTATACAAATATGAAATATGCGATGTTAGATAAGGGCACTCAAAGCATTCTTTTTCTTTCAGCAGAATTTGGTGTTTTACGGTGTATCGAACAAAAATGTATAAATAAAAATAGATGTTGTACTAAGATACATGTAGTGTTTATTAAAAATGTACAATATATATAAAAGGGACAGAATATCATTACCAATAGTTTGCAATGTCGGTGAACATTATGGGTGTTCGACCCGCCCCTATACCTTAACATGGAGACAAAGTGCGACCTCCAATCCTTTAGTCTCCAATACAGCAGACAAATTCCCTCCTGGGACTTTGATTGGAGCAGTGACCCGATGAAAGACTAATCAATGTAATTTCAACAGCTGATGTATATTAAAACTATTTATTATGTGAACCCTGTCTCAGCAGATGATAACATATATATACAAAAAATCAATGGTATAGACAATACATGGAGTGCTCGCTATCCCATAACACACATGAGGTATAGCGGCCAAAACAAACATAGGATCAATGTTAATATGGATGAAATGTATACATTCGGTATGGTGCTTGAGAGGCTACATGTTTCGGCAGATATGGCTTCCTCAGGCCAAAAGCACCTTGTACTGTATGGATCTGTGTAAGAGAAGAAGGACGTGCGGTGTAAGTAAACACAATAGTAGAGAGAAATATATAGTCTCCCTCCCAGTGTGTTGGCACTTACCTGTAGCTGTTAAAATATGCCTCTTCAAAATTTCAGAGGATACCAGAGGAGGTCTTGCTGTGGCGTTGTGTTTTCCGTTGAGATGCTCACACCCACCCACAACGCCACAGCAATATGTCATATGTCTGCAAATATCTTTCTGAGTATATCTGCCAATTAGCAATCTCTGGCTAAATGTCTGGCTTAAGTGTTTCCTGTGCTTAGCACTGCCCCGCTTATTAAATTATCTCCCCCCAAATTGTCCTTGACATAGGAGGAAGGTGTTCAGTTATCACACCCTTCAAGTCTCCAACTCTGGGCATGAGGGAACTGTCTCGTCAGGAGGTCCACTAACCAGATTCCTGCAATAAGAAAGGGCTTGTGTAAAACTATACCTACTGTATTGTCTAAATATAAGTTTCCACTCAGCAGTCGCTAACCAATTTGGAATAGGCCATTATACAGAGCAGATCATGACCAAACATGGCATACCTTTATGGGAGAGAAATTCTAGAAACCATCAGATGATGATTCTGGTGAACTATAAACCCCAGTCATATGCTGCTTAGACTCTACAGATTCCATATTTTGCACTGATGATCAATATGTGGGCAACACACTTTTTAGCAAAGTAAAAATTCCTGTAAAGCCAGACCCCGAGCCCAGCTATCATTGGGCAAGGTCTGATAGTCCCTCTTCTGTGTCTGACCTGAAAAAGGCTGTATCAGCCTAGCAGACACAGCTCTCGCATTGATACCATCTTGAAACTAAGAACAACGTACAGAGCACTGCAAGAGAGCCCACTTACTCTGATAATTTGTACTGTACCAGAACTTGGACCAAGGCAACTCGATCTTACTTAAGTATACTTTTCACCTTTTCCCCTTTTTTTATTATGCTGCTGCTAATGTTCTAGTAGACTATTGTTCTATAGTCTGTAATTGTTTGGTTGTAGTTTGTAGATTTTTCTGTATTTTTGTATGCATTGTTTTTGTCTATTTTCGTATTAAACACTATTAAAAGTGTAAGCTAACTCCGAATATTCTAAGTAAAATTAGCGTAACCTGAAGAGCTACTATAATTTTATGTTTTCTGAGATATCGCTGTCTAAAGTGGCAGTGGGTGGGTCGATAATGCAGAAATACATCTGAGGTTGTTAGGCATATCGGTTCGTGTGTCCGTCTAAGCATGTGGTGGCAGTCTACCTGTGAAGGTGTGTATGGGAAGGGCAGACAGAGTATGTTCCCCTTGTCCCCCTGACAGCGCTCCATAGGTATGCGGTCTGAGAGAGGGCGTTCGTCACACACCCCTGTTAAAATGGTCCTTTTTTGTGTTTTTAAAAAAATTTGACCACCTTCAATGTGACCTGTCATTCTAAAAACAAAGAAATCTACTATAAACTGCTACAGAAAGCTGGTTGAAAGTGTGTATACTCTCAAACATAATCTTTGTTGAAGTACTTACTGATTTAGTTACAGTTACATATAGTTTCAGTGTATCAGCATGACACACCTTGACTTGCCAATATCCTTACAAAAAGGCACCAAGTATGTTAAATTGTGAAGGCACCTCTTATTCACAGCCCTCTTAAGTTCACCTCTGGGGCATCACTGGGGCGGTGCAGGGGCTGGAATCAGCACTGGGCAAGCCCCGCAGCATCAGGATAGGGCGACAAATAAAAATGGTCTAATGTTCTTGACGTGCTGACTTTGTGAGTTGATTGCAAAGCCATACCATGCTATCATCAATTTGCTAAGGATGTTGTGAAGGTATGTGGGAACATTTGAAAAAAAAAGTATTAGTATATGTAGTTTTTGCATAAATTAGTAACTAAAAATTTCAACTTTATAAATTTCGATTGTCTTTGAGTAAGAGCAATACATTCTTTTTTGTAGCATACCCTGGACCTTTCTCTATATCTACAGCAAGTTGGGTGACGATACCGTGCTCAGGGGCTTTGCAATCAACTCACAAAGTTGAGCGGGGTGAATTAAAGAAAAAATATTCTAAAAAAATTAAACCCTCTCTAAAACCTGCCACACAGTATTCTATCCACTATATTCTATCCCTGCTTTCAGACTGCCCCTGGTGTTAAATTTCTATCTGCACATCATCTGCTTGCCTTTAGATGTGCATGCTGTATACTGATGGAGGTCTGGCTTAGGGAACCCCCCCCCCGAAAAACATCTGCCAATGAAGAGTACTCGTGGAGGGGGGCACTGGTGGGACTTACCCATGGGAGGGTTGTGGAACAGAGTACGTAAGTCTCAGCACAACTCCAACACTGCAACACGAAACCCACCAGCTCCCTGGGAGTGATCTCCGGCGGACGTTACCAAAGATGCTTTCGAAGTACTCAGGGTGCTGATCTCCCTAGGTCCTCCCCTGGATGGCAGGATTAATCCAGACGCATGAAACTCTAGCCAGAAACTCTACCAGTCTGGATGACAGCTAACTTCTGCCCCACAGAACTATATTTACAATATACTTGTTTCTACAAGTTAGGTTTATTTCTGTTTTTGCTGAAAATAATGATCCTTGTGTTGGGTTGGTAAAATAATGTTTGGTGTTTCTATAAATACTAAAATTACACATTTGGAGATTAGTAAATGGATATCACCACTGTCTGCTATAAAAGTATAATTGTTAACTTTTTGTGTGTTAATGCAGTCCTCTTATCACTAATACATCATAAAATTTACTTTCTAGAAAATACAAACAGTCCATGTTAATGTGACTGGTTATCTGCTTCTTAATAATAACTAAGAGAGAGGTAGAAAGACAGTTAAGAAGCCAAAAAGGTTTTAGTGAATCCAAACAGGAAAAATATACCTGCTGATCCCTGAAGCCATAGCAGTTGCCATCCTTAATCCTCTGTAGCTGTTAGTCTTTAGGTTTTGTGTACATGCATTAAGGTTAATCACCACTGGGTGGCCCTATATAAGGATTTTCAATGGTGAAAATGTATGTCTTTTAAGCCCCCCATACACCTTAAGATCGATCCATACAATCTTCATTAGATCTACCAACAACTGTGTAGTATAGTGGCCTCCCTGATAGAATACATAGTGATTGGAAGGTATATATCACTGCTATGTAGTGCCGGGTCCTCCCTGATAGAATACATAGTGATTGGAAGGTATATATCACTGCTATGTAGTGCTGGGTCCTCCCTGATAGAATACACTCATTTTACATGGTTTTGGTAGAACAAAATTTGATTGTACAGAAATTGTATGGAAAGATTGTAAGATGTATGGGGGCTTTAAGATTGTAGAATGTGATGTCTCTGTCTCTGTGTCAAGCTGCCATCTCCTCTTATTGGAGAAGAGTAGCGAAAAGGGACAATCAAGATTTACAAATGTTTGGACAGATCATTCATATAATGGGGTTTTTCACTACAAGGGACATTGAGACCATTATGTGATTTAAGGTTCGCTTTAACACCCTAGCAGTCCCATTATATGTATAAACCATTTCCTAAAGGCTGTATGAACAATAAAAACTGATAAGCATCCCCCTACAATACAACCATATATTAATGGCACCTCCCTGGCGTATTTATGGACATCAGGGAGGGGTGTCCAGCATTGAGCCCGCAGGATGCCAGCACAAAGGGTGGAGAGAAGTCAGGCTACCCCGGGTGTGGCTTGGGAATGCCACTGTTGGTAATTAAAATCTACCCCAAACTAGCATCAGGAGTACCGCTAGGGAGGTTAAATGCCCACAGAAGCATGCTGATAAGTAGAGAGCGGGCTGATCTTTTTAAATGACATGTATTTGATGTACATTTGTAGCTGTTTGCCTACGGTATATCTTTGACACAAAATTACCATTTGTTCAATATGACAAATGCTGCTTTGTGCACAAAGGTATGAAACTGCCATAAAAGGGTTATTATTATAAAATAACCTGCGCATAGATTTAGACTTTAAGATCTTGAATAGAATTTTGGAAGTAGGCTATACGCATGCATTATAAGCTTTTTAAAAGCATATTTATTGAGTACATTTATAGGAAGCGTTTTGTGCTTTGACAGTATTCTGACCCGGCTCTGTAAAGTTTCAGAAATAAAGAGACGTCGCCATTAAAACTCGTTAAATGTGTTGCAAATTCCTGCCAGAACACCATGCTTCTGATTCTTTTCCAAAGGGTTGTAGGATCAAAAATTTTATACAATGCAAAGTATACAGCTCAAATACTGCTACCTTCTCTATTTTCAGTACTCTGTCTGTTCACCTGCGAGTGTTGATATTACTCGCGCTCTATGATGTCTACCTTCCCTAACATTTCATCTAAAAGGAACGCTCAGTATTCTTACCATTCAGCTACAGGTGTTGATATTGGAAGTGAGAGCCTTGATGTCTTTCTTCCACAACTTTTTAAGTTGAAAAGGAGGCTTCAGTCAAAATCCTATTGTACATTAAGTAACGATTGCTCGGAGTACCTCTTCCAAGGATTAAAGCAAAAACTTTAAAGGGTTTGGATCAATGTTTTATTATTTTCAACAGTTTTATATGTTTTTTTTCTTACTTTTTTTCTTTTATAGAAAATCTTTTTTTTTTCACAAATACAAAATGTAATCAAGGTTAAACCAATAACACTTATGAATGTTCTAAAGATGGAAGAGTTCTCATTAGTGTTCTCATGGTCTCAAAAGAATAAAGCAGTTAAGGAGAGGTAGAAAAAATGGAATCATCTCTCGGATTTTTTTTACTAATGTGTTTCAAAGTGAGAACAAAAGAATGTTTTTCATCAAAGTTGTTAGAAATAGCCAAGAAAACATGTGATCCTTAAGTTACACATGTTGGAATGACACACCAGCAGCCTCATTGGTGACACCAAGTGCTTGTGTCCACTGCTGCTCCTGCGGGGAAGAAGGTGCAGAGAAGACACTTCTCATTCTAATGAAGGGGACAGTGTCCACATGTATTCTGTGCCCCCGTGTTGTTGTTTTGAAGCTGTGGGTTGCTGCGTCTCCATAGTAGTACCACCCTATGCCCGAAAGATCAATGGAGGTATCTCCAAGATGCGGAAAGCTCCCAATGCTATGTGCTCCTACCGATACTGTTCACAAGCCACGGGGAATCCGCACGGCGAATGTGCCGGCCCATGTCTTGATACCCTGAGCACTGAGTTGAACCCCATTTTGCTTTCAGCACTGGCATGGATTTAACAAAATGCTGAATATATATCTCATGGCCATCTCAAGTCTCATTGACGTCAAAGAGTTACTGCATAGCCATGAACCAAATCTACCATTGCACCACATAGTTGTACAATTCGATCATAAAATGATGGACGTGGTGATTAACAATACGCAGATGGTATATAGCTTTTCATGATGCTTATCTGATGCCAAAGGAACCCAAAGCATAACATCAGAACTCAAGAGATGGCTGTATGTGAATATACCAATAGATTAGCAGTTTCTAAAATACTCAGACCACCCCATGAAGTGCTAAAAACCAAGGCATGAATACAGCAGAGATACTTAAATCACCATCCTGTCTTTTTTGATACTTGGCTGGAATATCATCTGGACATCTTGACTATATCTATATCTTAATGCATTGAGTTTTAGCCATGTGATTGGCACATCATAGTAGTAATGGCAGAACTTCAGCCAGGTCCATCCATGAACAGGTTTATCGGACTTTTAAAAAAGTCCGACGTCCACCTGTTCGCGGGTATATTCAAATTACCCGCCTGTCCGCTGGTAATTTGAGTTGAAAAAAATCAAAACAACGATACCTGAAACAGTTCACGGTTTCGATATCCGGACACTTACGATTTAAACTGGTTTTCATTCACTATAGACCCGGTCTCTGGTGAAAAAATTCTTCCACTGGCCGCATCTTATTGCCCCTGAACTGGCCAGCGGAAGAAAAATCACCTTTTTGCCGCCGGTGAATGGGGCGGGTCGAACACCCGTACTGTTCGCCTGGGGGAGAAAAACAAACATGTTAAGGCCTTGCAGACTGTTCGGCCATCACTAATCAGATGTTTGTGTTAACAAGCATTTCAATAGATGTACTTAATACACATGTGTGATTTCAGGTCCGGCCTTCACTTTAACCCATGACCTAAAATTACCTACATTTACATAATTTTGTATTTTATACATGGCTTTAATGGAGGGTAGCTGGGGTTCCTGGGGTCCTGGGGTTCACTTACCACAATATTGGTATATAGCCTCAGCAAAAAAAAACAGCATTCATTCAACAGAAATCATTATTTTCCCTCTAATATTATTATAAGAATAGTATGATTGGCTACCAAAGAGCAAATTTTGGATCATGAATGTCAACATTACCAGCATTTGCCTCTCCACATTTCTATTTGCAGTCAGAAGAACCAACTCTCCCTTGATTTTAAGTTAATCATGCAAAATAAGTAAGGTCCAAATCGTCATAATGAAAGGGCATTTTACTCTAAGTATTATTGGAAGAGTGAATATACAAAAATGTGGGTCTCTCGCTCCCTACCACCAAGTGACCGGCATCCCAAATTAAATGCACAGAATTTAAACTATGGATGAGGTGTAAGCCACCTCATACCAAGCTAACTTTGCCCTGTTGAGACAGGGGCTGGGGGACTATAAAGGTCAACTTAGGTGGAGGCAAAATATATAGAAAGGTATATAACAATATTTAATGGAACAAGAAATCAAGAGTACAATACGCTGTATACAAAATTAGACAATAATAGTGTATGGTAGGTACAAGTACAATGATAAAAACATGGTATTAAACCAACAAAGCAATGACTGCTGCACGATCAACAGTCCGCAAACCACACATGATGTGCCACGAACAGTGTCCTAGGCGGTATAAAGCACCCTGCAATGCCAAGAGAAATTATGATGAAAATTCTTTATGTTGTAGGCATGTAACTTCCCAAAATTCTAGTTGACTTCCCAAATGTCTAGTAGACATCCTGAAAATAATATTGTTTGAAACAAACAATCATGTTAAAAAAATCACATAAAAAAATAAATAAAAGGTATAATTTGAATGATAAAATCACAAAAATACTTATTTGTTATGAAAGATTTCAAAACAGTATGTATTCATTCATGTACTTTCATTCAAAGAACACATCCGGGAATCACACTGGGAAAAGCCTTCTCCAAAGAAAACTGTTCTGGTGTTATTTACATTTGAATCTCCCGCTGCCCCCCAATCTGACGTCACTTGGGGGGGGGGGGGAGTAAAGGGGTCCACTCTGCAGATTATTCTTCAGATCGGAGCCTGCCATAGCAGTGCAGAATGGTAAATCTGCGCTTTGCCGGGTGGCTCCATCTCGTCCATTGATGTCAGTGCTGGACAAGATGGTCAGGAATAGTGATGGACCGAACTGTTCGCCCGCGAACTATTCGCGGCGAACATCGCATGTTCGC
>CM070033.1:177685256-177695766 GCA_036250615.1 Ptychadena robeensis | reverse complement strand
GGTAAGGGTTGGCACTGTGTCAGTAACGCCGCCGAGGTACTGGGCACCGCACATGGGCGTAGCTGTGGTGGCACCTGGGCGTAGCTGTGGCGGTCAGCTGGCCTGACCATGGCACGGGGTCGCCCAGGGCGCCTGGGGACAGCTGTGGTGGCTCCAGCTGGTCTGGCTGTGGCACGAGGTCGCCCAGGGCGCCTGGGGACAGCTGTGGTGGCTCCAGCTGGTCTGGCTGTGGCACGGGGCCACCCAGGGCGCCTGGGGACACCCGTGGGGTCACAATATTAACCACCCCTAGCGCTTCTGACGGCTTCATCTCGTCCAGCACTTTCCTGTCAGTATTCCAGTTGACGAGATGGAGCCCCCCGGGCCGCGGGACATTCATATGCAGATGGGGCTATCTTCAAAGAGCACATCTGGAAAGTCACCCCCTAGTGTCATTTCAAGATGTGCTCTTTGAAGTTAACCCTTTCAAAAGGGTGCCAAATGGCTTGTATTGGATACAGTGATAACTGTATCCAATACAATTCAAAGTAAAACAAAAACAAAACACATTTCCAATCGTAATAAAAATGTTATTGTAAACAAACATAAATACTGTTTTGAAATCTTTCATACCAAATAAGTATTCAAGAGGTTTTATCATTCAAATGATACATTTTATAAAAAAATGTTTAATGTACTTTTTTTATAATAATTGTGTGTTTCAAACATTATTACAGTCATGATGTATATTAGACCCTTGTACGGACATATTTTTGGAAGTTACAGGCCTACAACACAAAAAACAATTTCATTAGAGTCTATGGTGCACTTTTGGTACAAAAATCTGGACCTTGCAAGAGCGCTAGGAAGGTCAAGGAACATTCGAAATTTGTCATTGCCTTACATCACGCTTGGCTGTTCAAAATTAATTGTAAGGATTCACAAACCAGTTTTACAGCTTCTCTTCTGGTGGAAAAGAAAAGTGAGTAGTGGGGAGCTGGAAGGTTTTAGGGTGCTACCCTCCCAGCTTGTCCGGTGGATGTCCATGGTGGAAAGTTTGGAGGGAGGGGGATGTTACTCTCCCTGGTTGTCAGAAGGATGTGCAGAGCGTCACTTTAGGCTTTTTTGATGTAAATGGTGTAAATGGCGTAAATGGTGGCCTGCGCCCATGGCGTCACTTCCAGTACGTTTTCTCTTATTTGAAGAGGGAACATGAAATCTATGGTTCATTTTTTAGTTTAGCCCTGTAAGTGTACATATAGTTATAGCAAACCTAAACTCTTTTGCAAGCAAAACGTATAGAAAGGTTCCCTAGAGAAAATGTGTTCACACAAGCTGCTTTCAGAAGATAATGATAATCTCCTGAGCTCAGTCGACAGTCCTTTGGCTCATTAGATTAAAATATCACAGAGTGGGAAGTCAGGAGGCAGCTCACTACAAAGTGAGCCAGCTAATAGGAGGGACAGGAGGTATACCTCCCGATACCAGAAATGACTGAAATAAAGTCACTTCCTATATTTGGAACGTGGAATTCACTGTGGCTTTTCCACAAGAAAAACATATTTCCTACAACAACATTTCATAGAAACAATAGTAACAATCTTTAATTCAGTTAAATATAAGTGGTGCATAATATTTTTACACGCTTTTGTAGCAAGAGCAGGCCTTTGTTTTCATGGCACCTTGTTTGAAACTTGATTTTCATGTCCCCTTGATGGGATACCAACCACTAATTTTTTATGTCACCTTAACATAGCCCGTATACCCTGTTTTGTTGCTATGAATTGGTATGGCAAAAAGCTGCTTGTACCTTATTTAACATGCTTTTGTACATTAGGAAGCTTATTTAGGCTTTTTTGATAGCGTAAGTGCTGGCCTGCACCCATGGTGTCACTTCCAGTAGGTTTTTTCTTATTTGAAAAGGAAAAATTTAAATCTATGGTTTATTGTTGAGTTTAGCACTGTAAGTGTACATATAGTTATAGCAAACCTAAACTCTTTTGCAAGCAAAATGTATAGAAAGGTTCCCTAGAAATTTTTTTTTCACACAAGCTGCTTTCAGAAGATAATGGTAATCTCCTGAGCTCAGTCGACAGACCTTTGGCTCATAAGATTAAAATATCACAGAGTGGGAAGTCAGGAGGCAGCTCACTACAAAGTGAGACAGCTAATAGGAGGGACAGGAGGTATACCTCCCGATACCAGAAATGACTGACCTGAAGTCACTTCCTATATTTGGAACATGAAATTTACTTATTCAGTGATAGAAAAGTTGACTGGTATATCCATACCATAAATGGGTGGACCACATGTATGTTAGAATGATATATAGTGATGGCGGGGAATTTGAATCTGAAAACCCGGATGTGACGTCAGTGACGTCACATCCGGCACCTGGAACGCATAGTTCCTGGTTGTGCTGGCCGGATGTGACGTCACTGACGTCACATCCTGGTTTACAAGCCGGTTTTCACTTAACGACCGGGTTCTCTACCCGGTCTTTAGTGAAAATATTCTTCCTGCGGCGGGATCTCGCTGCTAATGATCCCACCGGAGGAAGAATAGAGAGCTCCTTCTCGCCGGCGAACAGGGCGGGTCGAACACCCGTACTGCCCGCTGGCAAGAAGGAAGGCGAACATGCTTGTTCGCGGCCGAACTGTCCGCCTTGCGGGCAGTTCGGCCATCACTAATGATATACAATTATCAGTCACAATATTAACAATGCTCTTTTTAAAGTTTGTGATTTGGTCAGCACCCCAATCAATTTGCTTAATTATATTTTCTCATGTTGATTTTAAACATTTACTTTTGGAAAATGTAAAATTTCAAAAGCGTTGTTACCTTGGTAACGACTACACAGTTGTAATTTCATTTGTGTGAGCATGTACTATTGATATTGCTATTATTTGTACAATTTATAACCAATTTCTAAACCTGGCTGTAGATGTCTCGATTTAGAGGTCGATTTTCACAGTGATCAATCCTACAGGAATCGAAGCTAGCCACATGGAGCCATTGATCCCGATCGCTAAAAAAGGCATTCGATTGACAGACCGATTGAGACCCCAATTGAGAGTCCGGCAATCTACGCATCTTTTGGTGGCTTTAAAATTGAGATAGACTGAAAGAGAGTGTAAGGAAGCTGGAGGAGACCTATGACTGCTACAATATTTTTCGAACTATAAGACGCATCGGACCATAAGACACACCCAGTTTTTACAGCAGAAAACCGGAATAAATATTTAATAAGTTTTCACATAAATTGGGTTAATGCAACGGATTAAATGAATGCAATATTCAATTCAGCCAGTAGATGTTACAAGCAGCAGTACACTCACAGCACAAGTCATCTGCCTAAAAGACTGGAAGGAGGGGGGCCAACAGCTGCAGAGTCTTTCCTCTGCTCTCCTCTCCCGATCTTGCTGTTCCTGTGTCTGTGGGAGCTGATGAGTAATTGCAGTTTCCTCGGACACGGAAGGAGGGAAAGATGCTAGTTCATCTATCCCTTTCTTCATTGCTTATGCCAGTAGGGACACAGGCCCCCGGCTAATCTCCTTGCCGTTAGAGTTGGCGGGAAGCCAAGGTCGCACATTGGGACCATAAGACGCAAGCAGCCCCCCCCCCCCCCCCAAAAAGCAGTATTTTCATAAAAATGGTAATTGTCTATGATTTGCCAACCTAAATGTCCTTCTTTTATGGCAAAGCTCACCTTTATTACAAGCTTACTACAATTCTTCAAGTACTAATCGCAGCATATTTATTTGTCTCTTTCATCTACTATATTTGTGAACTATATTCCTAATTAGAATTTGTATCATCACTCTTTCTTAAGTAAACATCATCATCGCTTCACATACGGTCGGAAGGCTGGTAATGTCTGACTCAATGTTTGTTGCCTAAAGATAATTGCTCAGCCAAACTCCAGATCTGTGGAAGGCATTTTTTTATTAGCTGTAACAAATGATCAATGTTAACGATGTTTAGTTACAGTATCGCAATGTCCTTATGAGAGCTCACAGCAGATAAAAATAAAGCAGCATCTCCCTCCGTCCGTGACCCCCTGTGTGTAAAGCAGACACAAATTAAGGTAAGAACGTTGGCATTTGCCTCATGAAATGGCCATTATTATACTCTTGAGTGCATCCCTCTAGCATTAGTTCTCTTAACGATGGTCTGTGGCCAACCATAAGATCCCTAAATAATAAGCACTAATTAATAATTAAAATAATACAGTAATGTGTTATTTGTACAGAGTTGACAAGTGAAGTAGACAACATCCTTGACTTATTTAGATGTATCCTGTGGCGTTTACACAAAAAAACCTACAACAAAATTTTATAGAAACAATAGCAAAATTTTTTATTTCAGTTAAATAAAAGTGGTGCATAATATTGTTATGTTGCACTATTGCTTTTGTAGCAAAGGCTGGCCTTTGGTTTCATGGCACCTTGTTCGATACAAGATTTTCATGTCCCCTTGATGGGATACCAACCATATATTTTTAATGTCACCTTAACCTAGGCCCCAATACCCTGTTATGTGAGTTGCTATGAATTGGTACGGCAAAACCATGAACGGGCGGATCGTACTAAAGAAGTCCGCCATCCACCTGTTCGTGGGCAGATTCAAATCACATCTGGTACCTGGAAAGCATAGTTCCTGTCAGCCCTCTGATTGCCCTGGGGGGATTGCAGCACCCTCGGGGTCCCCGGTATGGTTAATGGGGTCCCCGGGAGTCACAGCTTCTCCCCCAGGATAGGTACTTGCCTGTTGCGGGGTTCACCCCTGCCACAGGGAACCCCCGAGTGCTGGGAAGGCTCTGCACGCAGCCAGCGTGCAGAGCAATGGCGGCCGCCATGTAGCGCATGTGTGCATGATTTAAAGGTACACACCCCTCCTCTCTGCAATCACTTCCTGCAGAGGGGAGGGGTGAATAATCAATGGTGGGCCATATAAACCCCAGCTCAGCACTGATTAGGTGATGTTTTATTGCAGTTCTGCGTTAACCAAGTGTTAGATGAGTTTTCCCTACCCGTATATTGATAGACCTCCCGTGTACAGACTCCTGGCTTGTTTACCTGATTACCCGACTTCTGGACTCCTGACCCTAGCACGTATACTGGTTAACCGTTTGATTGCTGCCTGCCCTAACCCTTGGCTATTCCTGACCACGCTGACCTCTCCTAACCTCGTGATCCTGGAAATCGGCCTGACTATTCTTGTGACCGTGATACCTCTACATTGGGGTAGCTCCTTCCTTATCGCTACCACAAAAAGGGGTACTGGCGATAGGGGGAGACCTGTCCTGCCTGCAGCTGAAACACCACCGGTGCTCCCTCAAGGGACATCGGCCCATCTCCCATTAGGGGGGCTCTGGGTAGAAGACCAGGCTCAACGGACATAGATTCCTCCCGCTGTCGTCAGTTTCACCTGCCATCCGTCATTACCCCTGTGGAGGCGTAACAGTTCCTGGTTGTGATAGCCGGATGTGACCTCACTGACTTAGTTCCGGGTTTACGAGCCGGCTGCTCACTATAAGACCAGCTTCATGCCAGGTCTTCTAGTGAACAGATTCTTCCTCCGGTTTGATCTCACTGCTCCTTACCCCTCCAGAGGAAGAATAGAGAGCTCCTTCTCGCCGGCGAGCGGGCGGGTTGAACACCCGTACTGCTCGCCGGCTAGAAGGAGGGTGAACATGCATGTTCGCGGCTGAACGGTCACTATCAGAGTCATTTAGTGAACCCCAACATGGTAATGTCAAAGGCTGCCCCATGCACTAGTTCCCTGTTTTAGCTGGGAAACCCTACAACTAAGCCTACTATAGAGTTCACAGGAATACTAGTACAGGATAGTGTTGATCGTGAATATCAGCACTTCAAGAAGATGTCAGATATCTCAAAAGTGCTATATCTTTCGCAAATATTCTAGATTTTTTACATCACTACCTGGAACTACCGTGCATTGGGCTAGCAATATGTGCATGTTCACGTGGCGATTTGGCCAATGGAGTTGACAAATTATCAAATTTTACGAATTTATTGTGAATATTAGCTGAAAAATTTGCAACATTTTGCTAATACAAATATTGTCTATGCTGCTCATCACTAGTACGGGAGTATGGCGAGAAAGAGGAGGAAGTGAGGGGTGTGAAGCTAGAAGGTTTGGGGGTGGGGGTATTACCCACCTTGCTTGTCCACTGCATGTGTGTGGTGGGACGTTCCGAGGTAGGTGAATGTTACTCTTCTTGATTGTCAGGATGTCACTTCCAGCATTTATAAAGTGTAAGTGGTGGCTTGTACTATAAATGGCAAGTAAGGATGAAGACTTCCATCTGCCTCAAAAACTGCAATGTCAGTATGACAACCGCACCACAGTATTTTGCTTGCTCCCCACCCCTGTCTGTTTATGGTACAGTCTCGAGTTCACACAGAGCATGTGCATTATCCCTACTGTCATTAAGATAAGCAGTACCGGGCAATCTCCTCATTGATTCATCATATGCCATAGCTAGGGGTATAATAGCTAGTCAGGATTTTCTGGGTAAGGTGAAAGGCTAGGGGGCATCCTTTGCCAGTGTTATGTCAGTAAATAAATAATGCTTTACAATGATAAGTATGTGTGAATAAAGAGATCAGACCCATGGTATCGTTCATATGTAAAGAATGTCAGGGTGATCAACCCCCACACATTTTCCCCTCACCAAACTTGATGATACTTGATGTCCATCGTCCATGAAGAATGCTGGGCTCTATTTGATCTGCTCCATGTATGATCTATGATCTACTGCACATTTTGAAAAGTTGATTTTGTAAAATGAAAAAAATTTTAGTTCAGAAAAGTTATTGAGACAACTGTGTAAAGCTAGCCATACACGTGTCGGATTCCATGTCCAATCGATTCATCATCCGATCGATTCCGGCGATTCTGCCGGGAATCGCAGGTGTGATCAACCACCTCACAAATGGCAACTCCCCCGGATCCGGACAGAATCGCAAGAGAAAGACCAACATGTTGGTTCTCCGTCGGATCCGATTCTGAGCCCCTAAACAATCGGACGCGAACGATCGGACCAGGTGGGCTGCATGCCATTCCGGCACGATCGTTTCGCGTGCACGCGCCCGGAATCGATCGTGCCGGAATCTGGTGCGAATCCGACACGTGTATGGGGGCCTTAAGACTGAGGTTAAGGCTGGAGTTTGTTTTTAATTATTTTCAAGCATGGTATGTTAAAAGCTGGTTCCTCAGATCCAAGCAGTATCATTGGACAAAGATAACAATTTAAATATTAGGTCCTCTTTGGAATTGCAATGTTAAAATCAATTTTTATTCTTTGTAATCACAGATTTAATGCCCGGACAAATATTCTACCATAAGAATGGCCATATCAAACACTCAAAGTATCAACAATTTTTGCTCCTCCAAATCACATCTTTAGTGCAGTAACGTGAATGTCCATAGCTTATTTAATTCCTTAATACTTTAAAGAGGTTTTAGCCCCTTTACTTCGACATAATACTTTTCAACATCACTTATTAATAGAGGAAATAGAAGATTGCACCCTAATGACCACAGGAGAACTCCAAGGTCATCATTTTTCAGTGGAACTTTAAAGGCAAAGAGTAGTGATGGCCGAACATGGGCCAGGTCTGTCCACAAATGGGCGGATCAGACTTTTAAAGAAGTCTGCCGTCCACCTGCTCCGGCACGATCTCGCTGCTTCTGATCCTGCCGGAGGAAGAATAGAGGTCTCCTTCTCGCCGGGGAACAGGGTGGGTCGAACACCCGTACTGCTCACCGGCGAGAAGGAGGGCGAACATCCATGTTTGCTGCCAAACTGTGTGCCTTGCGGGCAGTTCGGCCATCACTAGCAAAGAGGTATGTGGGTGGTAAAAAAATATTTATTAATGGACCAAACAACTTGTCTTTTGAGTCCCTATATATTTTGCAATAAAATTAAATTCTGCAGTAATATGACAAATAAACATTTCAAATGAGTATGTGTTTATCTAGACATGTTTCGCAAAATTTACTTGCTTCTTCAGAAAAAAGAATGCACAAGTAGCCGTGAGTAACAGTTACGTATTACTGCTGAATGTAATTGTTTTGCATAATACATGGACCCAAAAGACAAGTTGTTTGGTCCATTAATAAATATCTTTTTAATTCCCTAATACATCTGTCACAATGTAAATATTGCACTTGAATGTACTGCACAACAATACATAAAATTTTTTGCAAAGTATTTTCCTAACTTTTGCAAATGTAAAACAACAGGTATTTTGTGTAATATGAATCCAGTAATCCTACCTAATCTTACACCTCAAATTAAAGTCCTATAAACTCCACTTAAACATCAAACTTTGAATAATAAATCTTCTGTGCGCCCTGCTACTTGAGCCAATCAGATTACATGTTATTGAAATTCCAAAAAAATTGTCAATCTTTTTATAATCTGCAGCTTTCATTAAAATAATATCTGACAATCCTGCCATAAAGGGCCTTGTTCAGGCATTTAATAATAGATGAACAAATACAGGATATTAACATATTTATTTTAACCTTAAAACAAATATTGTATTATATAGGAAGCTTTTCCTACCAAAATTAAAACTGAGATTAAGGTTAGGTTAAAATTTCACCCTGCAGTGGGGCTTAACGTATACTGGTAGGTACAAATTATCCTTATGTGTCTGGATTTATGTTAATAGTAGACTTAGGCTATGTTTATATGGCGTTTAGGTATACCCCCTGCATTAATTGCATGCCTTGACGGGGATGTTGGCCCATCCCATACATATGCATGACTTTCCGCCCCACCTGTTCACATGGCTTTCGGTCCACCAGCAAGAGATTAACGCAGGGCAGTACATCTACCTCTGTTACAGACAAATAAGAACAAGGATAGAGGCGCACAACCTAGTACAACAAATGGTAAATAATGTGGAATTGAATAAGATGAAACAAAATTAAAACAAAAAACAAAATGAAACAAAACAACAGACAAGATACTCACATTAAAAGAGGTTTACAAGGATGGATCTCTCAGCGCAGTGTGCTTTCCAGGAAGACCTCACTTCCTGGTTGGGGATAAGATCACTGCCTGCTTACAGATGCTGGTGGGCTCAACAGGAACAATGGGATGGGACACTCCTCCATTTTTAAAGCTGCACACCTACACACAACTTAAACACCCACCCCTCACACTGACTGTATTTTACTCTGCAATCTTTGCTCAGGCCCCATACACCCACTGAGGGCCCTTCTGGCCACTGATATCACTGTAGCTATGTGATCACTGCTGAAGGTTGTGCACAACTATTTATTATCTTTCTTAGTTCATCTACCTCTGTTGTCCAGTAGACCCACTGAAAGCCATGTGAACAAGCAGGGTGGGAAGTTATGCATACAGTGGACATAAAAAGTCTAAATACCCCTGGTAAAATGTCAGGTTCCTGTGCTGTACAAAAATCCATATTGTTTTGCATCACTACTCACCTCGGACTTGCTGCTTTGGCCATCCAGAGCCATCTAGAGACCATTCAAAGTACTGCAATTACACTAATACAGAGAAAATGTATTCTCATGCTTGAGCAAACAGCAGGTAAATATATTTTTTTTCTGGTTAGTAGAGATGGTTGAATTTTTTCGACTTGCTATCTTTGTGAGCTGATTGCAAAGCCCCTGAGCATGGTATCATCACCAACATTTCTGGAGATGTAGAGAAGGGTTGTGGGAAAATTGGAAAATAAAAGTTTTGCTCTAGAACATTTCGTTTTTGCATAAATTAAGTTCAAATTTAAAGTTGGAATTAAAATTTTCAAAATTTTAAATTGACTTTGAATTACATTTGTGCAAAAACAATTTGAGTTAGAGACATACTTTATTTTTTGTAGTATACCCCCCAACCCTTCTCTACATCTATTTGCAATTAACTCAAAATCTTTGAAATTGTCGAATTTCTTTCGACCAACTCTACTGGTTAGTGGTACACTTTTGCACCACCATCCTAGCTAGTTTAGTATTAGTTTAGTATGTTTTTTCCAGTATAGGTCCGCTTCAATAAGTCCAAGTCGACATTGATATTGTATTTCATTATTTACAGGAAATTTAAATTAAATTCCGGAGAGATTTTATACTGACTCTTGTATAGCAGAGCTTTATTATTTAGAATGCTGTCTGAAATGTTTATCATTAGGACTCATGTCATATTTCTATTACTGGCCATGTATTTATTCCATTGTTGCACATACATCATCATGAGACCAACATTTCAAGGATCTGCATTCACCAGACACGTGAGCTTAAAGAAGAGGGAACATTGCATTGACAATAATATATGAAGATTAAAAACCTGAATGTAGTAAAAAGTAAGGTAGTGCTCCAACTCTTTGGGAGGTTAAATGATAAAATGATAGAAAATACAAAACAGCAATTTAAAAACTTCCTTAACCGCCCTAGTGGTCGGGACGGAACCATCTCGTCCAGCGCTGCTACTGCTACTATAGCACTGGATGAGATGGTGCCGTCCAGT
>CM070033.1:177671176-177685156 GCA_036250615.1 Ptychadena robeensis | reverse complement strand
TTGGTACAGAAATCTGGACCTCAGCAGTGCGCTAGGGAGGTTAAAGACCACATAGAAATAAAAAAAATTCAACTGAAAAAATAATAATAACAAATAATAATTTTAGCTCAACTTCACTTCAACTTAACACTTATTTTATATAACGTATGTGAGTATGTGTCTTCATGCATTTGAAGTATGTCTTTTATTAGCCTAAGACACTTTCATATATTTGCTCAGTATATAGTACATAGATAAGTTCAGGAAAAGTTCAGGAAAAGAAGAGGTACTTCACTGTAATTACTTAAACATCAATTTTGAAGGGTTGCACAATGCTTCCTTATAGTTAAATATGCCCGAAGAGCAACAGGGTATGATGACAAGAAACATTAATTGTTGGCTGACAATTTAGGTAAGAATCCAGTTCCTACTTGCAACATATTTATATATATATGGATATGTATGTATGTATGTATGTATGTATGTATGTATGTATGTATGTGTGTGAATTTGTCTATAGCAGATCCGTTTCTCCCACTATGCCCAATATGTATGCACAGAGGGGCCCCAGGAGGTCATAAGCAAGAACTGACATAGGGCCCCCGAAGGGCTAAAAACGGCACTGACCTATAGTAACTGTTTCCCTGAAGTCAGCATCCTAACATTACCAGTAGAGATGGGCAAAGATTTTTAGTTGCAAAGCCCCTGAGCAGAGTATCATCTCCAAACTTGTTGGAGATGTAAAAAATGGTTGGGGGTATGCTACAAAAAATTTTTTTTTTGCTCTAACACAAATTGTTTTTGCATAAATTAAATTGAAAGTCAAGTAAAAATTTCGACCTTGATTTTGAACTTAATTTATGTAAAAACTACATGTACTAGAGCAAAGATGTCGACTAGCTGAATTTGTGAGCTGATTTCAAAGCCTCTGACAATGGTATCATCACCAAAATTGCTGGAGATGTAGAGAAGGGTTGTGGGAACATTTGAGAAAAAAATTTACTTTACAAATTTTCTACATCTACAATGTGACATAAGGATTTTATATGAATTCCTTATATAATGCCAAACCTTGCTGAATCTGACTGACATACAGTAACTGAAGTATGCAATCATTTCAGAAATGAGGAAAAACCCTTATCTTTATATGATACAAAATACAAGTTTAGTGACTTTTTGAAGCCAGAGTTCTTCTTATAAGCAGTACAATACTGTATTAAACCAGGATATGATATTTTAATATTGTAGACACCATAAAAACTGCCTGTGAGCAATATATACTGCAACAGCAGTGACAACAACAATAAATCACTAAATTAACCTTTTAACACAATGAGATTTTAATATAGTAACACAGTCTGCATCTGTTCACATATCATTGATGATGCTTATGAGTTGTGACCTTTTTAGCCTTATTACACATATGAGAAGAGACGGCTAACACACCCACCTGGTGGATTAAAGGAATTATCAGAACCTTGGTGTCATTTTCTAAAGGTTAATCTGAAATGGCAAGAAAAGCACATATTTACTTCTATTTATGAACTAAGCATAATTTGCTATCATCTAAATGGATAAAGGTATAGGTATTATGAAAGAAACACTTGGCTTTTAGCCATTCTCTAGTTTTATATAAGTCCTATGCAACCTTTGGAGGGATTTTTTCAATGTGTTACTCAGGAGCTGGGACAACTGCTGCAGCTGCGGCTCCATCTGCCCTATAGAGGCAAGCATAGTAGAGCTGAATTATATAATGGAGCATGTGGGGAATTAAAATAGGTGCCAACATCCCTAAACTATAGAATTTAAAAAACACCATTTGGACCAAGTGAAACTCTGGTCACCAAATTTTGGGATGGCTAGCCCCTGGGACTTTAATGGCACGTGAAATATAGACAAGTATAAGGTAAAAAGGTATGGTTTATTAAATAGCAAAAAGACACGCATGATAAGCAAACAACCGGTTATACATATGTAAAATCAGGTAACGCTTCAGGATCGTAATCCAAGGTTGTTGTGCCCATTTTTTTTAGTGGAGCTGAACTTATAGCCAGGATCCTCTAGGGGGAGCTCTAAAAAGGGGGCAATTACAAAGTCTTAATTGCTTTGTGTTGCTGTTGTGGAGGATGGTTGTGATGGTTGATGAGTGGCATAAATACTATTTCCCGAATAATTCTTCTTATATTCACTTCGGTATTCACAATTATTTGCAATGCATTCACATTGCCATTTATATTTGCAATGCATGGCTGTGAAGCTTACCGGTGCATAATATCACGAATATTTGAGATGGTCAATATCAGCCATATTTGTGAAATTTGGGAATTCTCGAATAGCCGATCTTTGTTGAATACATTCGCAATTCCAATATCCAAGCTCAACACTAATGGTGAGGACAGAGTTGTGCTGGAAGTGTTTGGACCCCTAAGTGTGTGGTTTGGAGGGGTTATCCAACAAAAGAGGGTAGGAGATCCAGGAGGCCAGTGACCATAAAGGACCCTACCGGGAAGGAGGGATGGACTGCCATATTGAGACAGTTCTACTCTTCAGAGTTCTATAGACTCTGTATTTCACTTCCTTTAGTAAATGTTGAAAAGTTCTTTGTGTGTTTTCCTGACTCCACTATTCCATGACTGCTCTGTGTTACAAAGGAATGGTCTATATTTCCCTGTTCTATATCATGCTCCTATGTCAACGTATGCTAATGATGCCCTTTGATATAATTAAAGCATATTTAAATCCAATATACTGGTGCCAGGAAAAACATAACCCTGTTCATAAATATTCACATGTCCTTTATAACCATATTACAGATTGCATAGTTTGTGTTATAGTTTGTCTCCTCTGATGCTTAAGCTGACACCATCTTGGATTCCATCCACAGATCTCATTTTTTAGTTCTCTTTACACCACTTGCCTAGCTAATGCAACAAATCTCCATGTCCAATTTAGCCAATCTGACTTTGGTTGCAGAACACTTATACTGGGGATGGCTAGGCATGGCCAAGTTGTTATAAATGCGATCACAACTGGGCATGTGTGAATGATGTTGCCTCTGCTGAGTGAATTTACCATGTATGCCTAATTCTTCTCTTAAATTGGTTAAGTAGAACAGCTGACTGCTTCAAATTCCCCGCCTGTTCGATGGGAATTTAGATCAGAAAAAAGTGCCATCTGTGCCATCACTTCCGGTACATGGAAAGCATAGTTCCTTGTTCGGATTACTGGAAGGAACGCCACTGACATCACTTCCGTTTATCAGAGCCAATTTTTCACTATAAGACCGGGCTCTCTCCCAGTCTCAAGTAAAAAGATTTTTCCTTAAGACCGGGCGGGATCTTACTGCTCCTGACCCTGCCGGTGGAAGAATAATATGCTTCTTCTTGCTGTCGCATGTGGAACACCTGCACTGTTCGCCAGATTGAAGGAATGCGAACATCCATGTCCAACTTGCGGACAGTTTGGCCATCACTAGTCACAATGCTGTAACCCTCTCAATTGCTTCGGTCCATTATAGGCTTGAGAATAGGGATACATTCATCTGTCACCTTGATTTTATCTCACATTCACCTTATTTATAATAGTACAAATGGACACCATTATTGCCATCTATTGTATCGAAAGGAAAACATAATTCATCTGACCACACTGTATTCTTGCTTTATGTTAGGGCCGATTTCTAACACACACATATACTTATGGAGGCTCTTTCATTACTGAGTCAGTATGGGTACTCACTGGTGCGTAGCAATGCAACCCTATATTCAGCCAGGTGTGATTCATCCTGTCACATTTCTCTTATGTATGTATTTTAAAGTTGTATACTTACTTTACTCTACTCTTTCTGTATATATTTCTATCCTGCATTGCACTCCTCCCTGAAGAAGCCTGGCATAAGCGTTGGAAGCTTTCTCAACACTTTGGATATTTAAATATATCCTTAAAGCTCCCCAAACAAACTTTGTTTTGCACCTGATTTTTGGCTGATCAACCGTCGTTTGTGCTGGGTGCAAATCAAAAGCTTAACTTTAAAATGTCCGTAATGCTTAGATCGATTTCATTACTTTGGATAGGGACGCTGCCTGCACACAAATGGTGCACACAAATGTTGCCCGGTCATGCAGAGTGACGTTATCAAGTGTGGTCGAACTGCCGGGAGTGGGGGGCTTTGGATGTTGTAACAAGTTGGGATACTGATGTAATGGTTTAAACATTTGGAGACATGCTAGGAATTGTATTTGTTCTTGCTTTTAAACTTTGTACATATACTGTAATTTTAATGACAGTTGGTCCTTTTGGTATATGAAAAAACTTTTATAACTATAATATTTAGATTCCTCTCTTGAACCTTGTGTTGCCTTCAAAGCCCTATTAGTTTGCAGCATTGTGATTTATGGCCAATGTAGGTAAGAGTTATTAATAATATATTGTACATTGAAACTTCAGTGATTGACTTTAATTTATTTTGATTTACTAACTTTCCAAAAGCATGACTACTAGCTTTTTTGGCTGCCATTTTTACTGTACATGCTAAATACAAATTTTTTAATGTGTGTAAAATGGAATTGTGTTTCCAAAACCAACCATAATCATTGTAATGCACAAACCCCACAGAACCCACTGTACCCACTTCACATTGAATGTAGAAAAATAAAGGGGGGTAGCAGACCATTCTGGAGAATACCAAAATGTAGATAGAAGGTAGTCTTAGAATGCATCTTGTATTTATGTAATTGTCATTAAGCATTAGGTTCAGTTTTAACCGCCCTAGTGGTCGGGACGGCACCATCTTGTCCATCGCTGCTACTCCTACTATAGCACTGGACAAGATGGTGCTGTCCAGTACACATCGGGGCTCCGGCAGCGCATGCTTACTGTTTTGCGCTGTCCCGGTGTCCCCGATGCGACATGCCTCCTTGGATCCTCTGTCCCCCCCCCTTCCAATGACATCACATCACATAAGTTGCACAAAAGCAGTTTTCTATGAAGAATACTGCTTTCAATGTGAACCTATGTAATAAACATTGCCCAAATTAAGTCTCTGGTGCCCCAGATGTGCCCATTTGCAGTAACCCTCTCTTCCCTGGTGTGATGTGTTTGCAGCTATTTTTCTAGCATCTGCAAGGGTTTTATCTTCATCTGATTGGCCTGGTGACTTTTGAAAGTTGTTAGACATTAGACATGTCAAATTTTGGTATTATTTTTATTCTGACTAGCTGAAGCTAGCTGGAATATGGTATGTTGGAGAATTCCAAAAAAGAAGGGGGTTGCTCTAGCACATGTAGTAGATCCTTGACTTATGAATTTAATTTGTTCTGAAGGGTTGGTTGTAAGTCAAAACCATTCTTTCCATAGGCAAATTATGGAAATGGCAATAATCCAGACCTACCAATTTCATAATAAAAAAGATGTAAAATATGTGTAACATACAAGAAACACCAATTGTAATTCTACTTTTATAGCAAATAGCAAAAGTTATAGCATGTTCAAACGACAATCTGGGCTCAGAGGCAAGTTTCTAGACACCTCTAGGGTGCCTTGTGCTCAACCTCCAGGCAAAAGCGTTTGTACTGGCTGTACAGAGTCTATGCTTGAAAGCATCTTAAACGCTTTCTGCCACAGGAGGGCACCGGGAAAGCATAAGTAAAGTCGTAAATCGAAATTTTGGTCATATGTCAAAATGAAAAATTTGGTCGTATCTTCAGCCGGTCGTATATCTAGGGTTTACTGTAAAGGGTTTGCATAAATTAATTTTAAAGTCAATTGGACATTTTTGGAGTTGAAAGTAACTTTGAATTTCATTTAAGCAACAAAAATACATATGATACAACCCTTCTCTACATCATCGATGATACCAAGTTCAGGGGCTTTATAATTAACAAGCTAGTTAGCTAGTCAAAAAAATTCAACCATCTCTATTGAAGATCCAAAATTTAAAAGTTTTCCTGATACCAAATGGTAAGGGGAATACAGAATTCAGTCTAGATGGGATTTCCTTTAAATTAAAAAGATCATTCTTGTTGCATCTTCAGGTAGTATGTTAACCTAAGTGCATGGACAGCAACACATACACTTATGAGACATAAACTGTTCCCTACTAATAGAATCCAATAATAGAATCTTCCTTAACCCCCCTACTATTTCTGATGGCTACATCAGAAGGAGCCGCCCGGCAAAGATTGGCGCCTAGGCAGGCAGATTTTCCATTCTGCACTGCTACGGTGGCTCCGATCTGAAGAACAAGCTGCTGGAGAAGAGCAGACCCCTGGACCTCAGTAGAGTGCTAGGCAGGTTAAGGTCACCCCACCCATTCAAACCTGATGCAATTTTGTATCCAATCAGGGAGTCCTTTTCACCACATAGTTGTTGGTAGTTTTAAAGGAAACTGTAGAGATAGATTGAAAGGTGTGTGGTAAGCTTTATGTTTATTTTTCTTTTACTGTCCATGACCTAAATTCCCAAATTGTTGTTCTCATTTAACCACTGTTATGGCTCTGTGTTCATTTATTGGTAGATCTAATACAAAACATTAATCTATTTCATATCATTTACCATTTACCTTATAAAACCTATAATTTATTTGCTACCGGTATGCCAGCAGTAATTCATAATATCACAAGACCTAATTTTAGCTCACACATGTCACAATGACAAATTGCATAAAGACAGCACAGAGATATCATTAATGTCTACATTTTAGATGGTAAATGCATGCAGTACAAAACAGTGCCCTTAAAGTTGATCTTGCAGTAAAAGTCAAACTTCATGGAGATCAATGGATCACATTATTAAATTGCATTCATATTAAGAATATAGAAAGAACCTGCTGTTTGTCATGAATAACAAAACTTCAGATCTAAGTATCTAAAGCGGAACGGGACAAACATTTTCAAACTGTTAAGTGGACCCCCACCCCACTGAATGTCACTGAAGTCTAGAAGTGACAGAAAATAAGATAACCTAAGGGTCCCCATACACCTTTAGATTTCTCTGTCTGATTTCCTTTAGATCTACTTCTGTCTGACCAAAACCATGTAATATGAGGAACTTTCTGAACAATCAAGCCTACCTGTGTTCAATCTCAGAGGATCCTTTACTACATAGTTGTTGGTAGATCTAAAGGATATCTGACAGAAAGATCTAAAGGTGTATGGCCAGCTCTACTGTCCACTCCTGCCACCTTTGCTCTTATGATTAGCTTCCAGTATGGGTTTTCCTCTTTATCCCATTTTCCTTAGACCTGAATTTCAGAAGCTTAAGCAGGCTATTTGAGGAGAAGCTGGCAACCGCTCTAGGAGAGGAGGCAGCAAGACCAAACAGAATCAGGTGAGTATATATTAATCTCTCTAACCTCTAAAAGAGCAATTTGACTCTGCAGTGGGTTAACTTCTTTGTGGCTATCCCAGGATAAATTTACAGTGGAAAAGGTACAGGTAACCCAGCGCCATACTTGGGTAACTTACCTGCTACAGGTGATTCCGCAGTGTCCCCTAGTTATACCAGCTGGGGATTGCTTTTGCCTTGACTTACTAGGACACCAATGCCTGTCAGAGAATATAGGTAATTATCACACTGAGGACATGGGCAGACTGATGGCACATATGTCTGTATAATCTGAAAGGAAAAAAGGGCTAAGTTGTCACACCCCTAGCCTCATCAATACATGAGGGGGTGGCAGAACTAAATTAAAACAGATCACTCATCAACAATATTATCTTGCAACTTTCTGATAAGGATACATATTGACGGCTGTTGAAAAGTAATGAGCAGCAAAGGCAATATTCATATTCGCTAAATATTGCAATTTTTTTGCCAAATATTCATAATAAATTAGAAAATGTATGATCTCCAGTCATTATTACCTTTATTGCGCACATCAGAACTTGTACATGCACTTATTGTGAACGCAATGCATGGTAGTACCGGGTAAAAAATCTCTTATATTAGCGATTATGAAGATACAGCACTATATTCAAGATATTCACAATATTCTCTAAGTGCCGATATTCACCCAAAAAATCACAATTAGATTATTCACGATTAGAGATGGTTGAATTTTTTTTCAAAAATTCGACCATTTCAAACATTTAGAGTTAATTGCAAAGCCCCTGAACACCATACTTGCTGGAGATGTACAGAAGAGTTGGGGGTATACTACAGAAAAAAAAGTATACAAATAGTTTTACCACAAATTAAGTTCAAAATCAAGTAAAAATTTCAAAAATTAAAATTTCGCCTTTGTTTTCAACTTAATTTACACAAAAACTACATGTGCTAGAGCAAGAATTTTTTTTCCAAATGTTCTCACAACCCTTCTCTAGATCTCCAGACATTTTGGTGATGATACCATTTTCAGAGGCTTTGCAATCAGCTCAAGTTAGCAAGTCAAAAAATTCTACCATCTCTATTCACGATTAACACTATTGCTGGATGATATATTTTAATATAATTATCCTATGGCTTAATATAATTCACCATAAGTGTGGGTTGTCAAGCTGGCTTTGGAAGCTTATCGTAGGTTTGAATTTCTTACACCAAATGACCCTTGCCAACCTATAATTTATAGTATTCCTAAGAAACACATGGACTGTGAGACAATTATTTTGGTAAGGGGGTTCTTACTGAAACTGTTAGCTATCTCTGTGGACCATTTTGTTAATGCATCATCATCACCATACATATCTTGTTACCACTACTCCCAATTTCAGTTTTTTGAAAAATCACAATAATTACTTCTAATAAATCTGGCTGTTACTACTTATCGTGCGGGTATTACTACTGATAGCACTACTTCTACTATCACCACTATTAATATTTGTGTTACTGCTACAAGAAAAAATAATAATACTACTGTTAGTACCCCTGTTGCTTTTACTTCTGCTACTACTTCTTATACAATAGTGTTAAGCTCAAATATTGGAATTGCGAATATATTCAACGAATATCGGCTATTTGAGAATTCACAATTTTCGTGAATATGACGGCAGATATTCGCAATGCCGAATATTCTTGATATTATGCATTGAGATGCTTATGGTCATGCATTGCGGTATTGTATAAAAATATTATATTAAATTCAAATATTAAAATTTATTTAAATAAATACCACAGGTGACCATGCATTTTGGTAAGCGTAATGCGATTATAATGTGAATATATTTTTGCAATTCATGGTCATACTCTTAAATTGAGAATATTGGCGAATATCAAATATTAGTCACTAATTTATGTCAATTAGCTATTCATGCCTAATCTCTGATAATTTAAAGACTATTGCTATTTAGGTCTCTCCAAGAAATACCTATGTTGCCATATTTCTCTGCTTCCCAGGTCTATGGACATTTTAATTGCTGAAGGAGGAGAATATCACGGCTCTTATCTCTATTACCCCAAATAACTCTTCCTAACTCTGATCACTATCTCCATTAACTAACCCATTCACTCTCACCTCCATCAGTCATGTGTGTCAAGACAAAACTGTTTCTTTTGTTCAAATATTTATGACCATGTTATTTTGTGTATAAATGTAAGTTACCAGAATTGTATTTTTGTGTTTCAAATACCGGAAGTGACGTCACGGATGTTCAGCAACAGTATGTGCTCCAAGAATGATGTCAGCTGACTACCTGAATATACTGAATGACCAGGTTATTCCACTAATGGATTTTTTCTTCTCTGATGGCACGGCATATTTCAAAATGACAATGCCAGTCCAGACCTTAACCTCATTGAGAATCTGTTGGATGGGCTGGAGAAGAGTTTGCGCAGCGGTCATGAATCATGAATGCAAGATCTTGGAAAAAAATTAATGCAACAGTTGATGGAAGTAAATCATGTGACATTGCAGAAGCTTATTTAAACAATGCCAAAATGAATGCATGCCATAATCAAAGCTAAAGGCGGTCCTACGAAATATTAGAGTGTGTGATCTTTTTTTATTGGTGGCGACTTTTTCTTTGGCCGGGCAGTGTAGCATTCAAATGCATGGTCATTATCTGCAGGTAAAAATGTAACCAACAATTTCAGAAACTTATTAGCTATATTTGGTAATAGAACCAAAATATCTTATAAGTTCATCCTAATAACAAAATAGTCTTTATTGGAGCCTAATAAGCCCATAGCGTGGTCAGGGTGAACTGTCAATTGGGAAAGGCAGAGCTGGTGGTGACATATTACCATAATCCACAATACATATTGTGGGGGACCCCGGGGATGGGTCCTGGATGGCAGATTTGTCTCCCCATATTATGGATTTTGGTCCTCAGTGTATTCTGGGTAAGGAGTTCGGGGATAGACAGGGGTAACCAGGCTTAGGTGATCAGAGAGGGTGTGGACTGTGGGAGTAGTGGCCAGGTGGGGAGCCTGTGTGAAGTCCAACTCTCTCTAGAGAAGACTTCTCCTGTGGAAAGCCAAGGAGGGCTGGCAGGACCTTTGAAACTACAGGCAGACAGAGCAACAGTGCTGAGCTGCAAAGTCTTTAAAAGTACCAGTGAATGGTTGTCCAGTGTACTGCAAGTTTTGATTATGTTTGCCTTTTGGTGAAAATAAACCTACGTTTTTTTTATCGCCCGGCTGCGCTGGTGATCCTTTCCCCTGAACTTTACAATATGTAATATATGCTACCTTCATGTGCTGTTATGTGGTCTTTGAAGCATGTTGTACACCTTGTACATTGTCACCGCTCGGTGACTAGATGCGAGTAAAACATTTATGGTATCCATGGAACTGCTGAGTAATTGTTTCTCATTGTTTTCGATATATTATTTTTTGGTTTAAGGAATCAGGGGTAATTAGTTTGTACACATATTGTATTTCCTTAGTGGCAACATGTACGTATTTTAATTATTATTGAAGTCATATAAATAATGTTTTCAAATAGCATCATCATTCAAATAGCATCAGATTGATGCATGTATGTGAGATTCTCATCTTGTATGACATATCTTGTGCTATAAAGTTAGTCGACTAACATGACTTTTATGTATTATGTATTTTATGTTTTTATGTAACCATGTAGCAAGAGTCCTGGAAGAATGGCACTAATGTAATGGAACACTATAATGCTCAACAATGTAAGGGTGGACCTCTCTAAGAAAAAGTCATGTGAACATTTTTGAACAATAAACTGAACTATGTCGACCACCATGCACCATGCTTACCAAAGACTTATTCCCATACATACATACATACATACATACATGTACTCAGATTGTCTCAACAGATTTTGAATAAAAGTTTTAGAGAAATTATAATTTATGACAAGTTCTGTCAAAGTGTTGTCTTTCTTTCCATAAGCTAGAAAAATAAAACCATACTTTGCACTCTATATGATGCAGTTTTCCCCCTCAAAGTCAAGAGAAAATCTGTGTGTATCTTATAGAGAGAAATGTTAGTATGAACTCCCAACTTAAACTCACTGGCTATTACACAGAAATTTACAGATGAGAGTAGTGTTCGTCACATAATTATTCACATGATGTATACCCGCAACAACTTTATAGTGCAGTAAATATAATGTGACAGAGACTCCTCCCATGTGTAAATTGCTGTGTAACAGTCAGGTGAGTTGAGGCTATTTTATTGAGTCACTCCTCCTTCAATATATTAATAGCTGCGTATGTGTAACTTGCCAGTACCAGCTCGTAAAAATTTACTTATCACAAGTGTGTCTAGGCATAAGTCTCTGTATAGGCACCAGGTGCCCAACCTGCGGCCCGGTGGGTGTTCTTTGGTGGCCCCCTAAGTCTTCTACTTGAGGCCCCAAAACCTAACTATTAATGCATAAGGAAGAGGAACTCACCTGTCTGCCGAAATAAAGGTTATGTGCCCCATTGATATAATCAATGGCTTTGAAGCATATAACCTTTGACAAAACATATGCATTACCATACTACAGGGTTCCCTAATGCTTGAAGTGTCATTTAAAACATATTTTGTTATTTAGAAAATGAAAAATAATGTCTTCTAGCTCTGCCCGCTGAAAATGCTATAAAAAATGCTTACACAAGTCAGTATAGATTAAAAATGTTACGTGCGGCCCTTTAGTGATGCCGAGGGCCACTTGTGCCACTCCAAATCGCCTCAGTTGCCCACCACTGGTATAGGCATATATTATTGTTTCATGCCTCCTGGAACTGGTCTTTTGGCCTGGGTGGAGGGAGTGGAAATAAGCCCTTTTCACTGGCACTAGTGTTTTGGCTTGCCTAGAGGGAGTGGAACAAAGCCCTGCCTCTTGGCACTGGCATTTTGGCTTGGCCTGAAGCATAAGCTGCCTCATTGGATTTGGCTTGAAGAGAGACATACATGATAAATATTGCACAGTACAGTCCTGTGCAATTTACTAGAACAGGATACATATTTATTTTATGTGTCTTTTTTCCCCATTTCCACTCCAAAACCATAGATGTCTTATGGGCCTGTTTTAAAAATGCATATTAAAATATATTTTTTGTAACTTTAGAAAGGCCTTATATCTGTAAGGTTCCCATTGGTGCATAGCATTTAAGGCATCATTTGTGATGACTGTAAGCATACACATGCAGAATAGACAGCAAATAGGCTTGTATTATAATAATGCCCAATTATAATGGCATGGACAAACGCACAATTTGCCATAGCAAACTACTGCAACATAGTTTTTCATTCTTCATAGTATCAAAATGTTTTTTTATTACATTTATACTTTTCATAACCCCTTATAATTATTTTTTTTTCGGTTAAAAATTTCAAATTGTATCCTTTATAATGAGGAATTTAGGACTGGTGGCTGAAAGATTATCATTCCCATAATGAAAAAAAATGAAATACTAAGGACTAATGGTTCATATTAATTGTTTCCCTGCAATGCAACAAATATATTCACCTGAATCACCAGCTTATTTGTTTGGTACATTTTATTTACTTTGTTTGTCCCAATACACAGAATTTGTAAAATTCTTAATGGCAGATTAGGCTTGCTGCTTTGCAAATTTCCGTGAAACCGTTGATTGATCGTTGAAGGGCTCCTTCCAGGATTGGTATAAGCCTATCAAAAGAATATTGGAGGAGATTTTCTAGGAAGGCATGCTGTGTGATATTATACTTTCCTTTAGAAAAAAAACTAGCAGCTTTGAAAAGCAGGGCAGCCAGAGCTGTGAGATACTATGAAACGTTACAAAAGGTCACATTGAATAACACATACAATAACATAAAGAAGACTGCGAATCGTACAAAGCTATAAACTTTATAATAACTTTATTTTTCTTATTTTTCATTCCAAAAAGCTTTTCGCGTTTTCTCTGTTTTGAGAAATAGTTTTGAGGCTTTCAGAAAATAGTCAAGTCCAATGCCTGTTGTGAATTTAAATGAATTCATCAAATTCAACTTAAAAAAAAAAAGAAAATAACAATGCGCAAGATATAGATGAAGGCAGTTATGGAAGAGATGTTCGGTAAGTTTGAGTCAATTTTTTTTAGCTGAACCAAATTGTTGTCACCTTGGCTTCGGCCATGACGCAAGCGCAAAATAAGATGAGACTATGAGCTCTCCCGCTGAGAATCAAAGTGAGAACAATGTACTAAAGAATGATAGACGTCGGCAGTGCTGGTTGTTTAAAAGACACAGTCATGTTTATTGCTTCTTTGATTATAACTGGCGACGACGACGATGTTTATTTCTAAACACATTGGACTGTACCGAACAAACCCTTAGTCGTAGCAAATGTGATGTGGGTTTGCATTCCTGGATGGTGCAACTGGTGCAGCATAAGAAAAGTTTTCTTTGTTTTGAATAATCTTATAGTGTGTTTAGTCTTTAGCTAACGGTTTCTGTTTGCAGTCTTTTTTTAATTTCTAGAAATGTTTTAATCCCTTCAGAAAAATGGTCTACTTTCGATTCTAAATAGTTAATGAGCTGCCAAAATTCCGACATGTACAGTTGTATTCAACCCCCACTGAAATTAACTGTTTTGGCCATTTTGACATTGATTTTGATCATTTCAGTCATCTTGTTTACAATGAAATC
>CM070033.1:177636826-177656929 GCA_036250615.1 Ptychadena robeensis | reverse complement strand
TCAAAGTTTCTGCAATGTTAAAAGATAGGGGGCGAACCGAACTCGCCATATGTACGTGAACATGGGCGAACGCGAACATGCGATGTTCGCCGCGAATAGTTCTTTGGCGAACAGTTCAGGCCATCACTACTAATGACTTCTCCAAGAGCAAATTGGAGCCAGGAGTGAGCCAAACTTGAGTCCAATCAGTGTGATGATATTGGATGTGTTGCTGAAAGCTGTCCTGCCCTTTAAACACACACAACAGTACTGGTTTCAAGAAGCACTGTCTGATGTGAACCCTACCTCGCAGAAAAGAGCTCTCAGAAGACCTGTGAGCAAGAATTGTTGACTTGCATGAAGCTGTAAAGGGTTACAACAGTATCTCTAAAAGCCTTGATGTTCATGTGTCCATGGTAAGACAGACAGTCTAAAAATAGAGAAAGTTTAGCACTGTTGCTACTCTCCCTAGGCTTGGCCATCCTGTAAAGACAACTGAAGAACACAGTGCAGAATGCTTAAAGAGGTAAAGAAGAATCCTAGAGTGTCAGCTAAAGACTTACAGAAATCTCTGACACATGCTAACATTTTCGTTGACACATCTACAATTGCACCTGGATGTTCCACAGCACTACTGGCAAAATATTCTGTGGACAGATGAAACCAAAATTGAGTTGTTTGGAAAAAACACACAACACTATGTGTGGAGAAAAAAGGCACAGCACACAAACATCATAACCTCATCCCCACTGTAAAACACTGGGGAGCATTATGGTTTGGGGCTGCTTTGCTGCCTCAGGGACTGGATGGATTATTGTCATTGATGGAAAAATGAATTCCAGAGTTTATAAAGACATTTTTCAGGAAAGACCATCTGTCTGCCAACTGACGCTCTGCAGAGGAGGGGTGATGTAACAGGACAATGACCCCAAGTTATACACATCATTTAACAAAAGAATGGCTTCAACAGAACAAAATACGCCTTCTGGAGTGGCCCAGTGAGAGTTCTGACCTCAACCTGATTAAAAAGCTGTGGCATGACCTTAAGTTAACGATTCACACCAGACATCCCAAGAATATTGCTACACTGAAACAGTTCTGATCTGCAACTACAGGAAATGTTTGGTTGAGGTTATTGCTGCCAAAGGAGGGTTAACCAGTCCAAAAAGGCTTACATAATTTTTCCACCCTGCACTGTGAATGTTTACATGTTATGTTCAATAAAAACATGAAAACAAAGATTGTCTGTGTAGTATTATTTTAAGCACACTCCACATAATCCCAAAGGGTTCACATATTTTTTCTTGCAACTGTGATGTATTAGTTTACATGTTATTGCCATTATCTGACATACGTTGTTAAATTTCAATAAATTTGTTGCTAAACTAACATTTTAGGCAGAGTTCTATTTTACCAAGTTACCTGAAAGCCAGTAACAGCAAGGGAATGGTGAGAGGTTCGATACTTCTGCCTGATTCTCTTTAACCCCTTTTCTGCTGGTTCCTGACTCTCATTGTTCACCTCTAGTGATGGCCGATCTCGCTGCTAATGATCCCACCGCAGGAAGAATAGAGGGCTCCTTCTCGTCGGCGGACACGGCGGGTCGAACACCCGTACTGTCCGCCGGCGAGAAGGAGGGCGAACATGCTTGTTCGCGGCCGAACTGTCCGCCTTGCGGGCAGTTCGGCCATCACTATTCACCTCATTAGGTGTGTAGTGACAGGGAATTACAAGGTGGGGGTGATTGTCTCCTGAAGAGACTGACCCATGATGACCCTGGGCTAGGAGTCTATTTAAGCGAATGGATGGCCCCTCAGTACCCAGTGGGAAAAGGACCTGATGAAGATGGTGTGACTGGGCGAGCTCTCCACTCCCGGCGTTAGTTCCAGGAGCAGCACACCTATACCAGCATTCCGGTGGTGTAGATGCCAGCCCCTACTCCATGGACCATGCCAGTGTTGCAGTTGACAGACTGCTCGCCATCCATCAATTGGGCAAAATGCCACAATACATTATGGAGTTACTTAAAGTAGGGACTCTCTACAGCACAACATGCCCAGTGATGAGATGAGATGACTAACGATTCAACCCCTTAACCATTCTCAGTATTAGGAATAACAAAATAAACACACAGACATAGTGGAAATCTTGCTTATTAAATAAAGATTGTGCCATTGTGAAGGGGGGTGTTGTGGAAATAAAGAGGACCATGCTCAATTGCTGCCTCACTTCTTGTCTTGCCCAGCTCTATTCATAAAAGCACTACCCACCAATCACATTAATGCAATGTGTGCTGCTGGTTAGATGTCTATGACCCCAGACCACTCCCATTCTAATATTATGGAACGTGAAATGGTGAGAAATGTGAGAGCTCCACATCTGGAGTATAAGGAACACCAGGCACATGTGAACTCAATCTTTATGAGTGTTGTGCTCAAACTTCTGTTGTATAATTCATAGGTAGACAAGAGCTGTTAAATGAAGGTCAGGAAAGATGACTCTCCTGATGCAAAATATTTAATGGCCTCTGCAGACCTATGTATAAGGAAATGGGTCACTTGAGAAAAAGTATGAGCAATCATAGATTTATTTGGATTTTGGTATTTTTATAGTAATATAAACTATAGCCAGTTGTACACTAAAAATATTTTCTTATTAAACTTCCTAGTGGGTTGAAAAGAACCCAGTTTGTCCAGAGTTTGTTTTCCAACGTACTTACCGTATTTTACGTCATATAAGATGCACTTTTTAACCCCCAGAATTGGGGGCAAAAAGTGCCTGAGTCTTATACGCCAAATGTGCGACCCCCGCAGCCACTGGTTGCACCTTGGCTTCCCGCCAGCTCTCCCGGTAGGGAGGGGAGCTGGAGGAGCTGTCAGTTCAGATGGCAGAGTCGATGTCTGGCTCTCCCTTCTGAACTGTGTAATTGCCAGCCCTGAACTGGCATAGGCAATGAAGAGAGAGTTACAGATGAACTTGCATCTCTAGCTCTCCTGTCCGTGGGAACAGCAATCAATCTGCTGCCCCACGGCACAGAAACAGTAATATCGGGAGAGTAAAGTAAAGTATGATGTTCTGCTGAGAGTGTACTGCTGCTAGTAACGCCTACTGTCTGAATTAAATATTGCATCCCTTGAATTCATTGCATTAACCCAATTGATGTGAAAACTTATTTAATCTTTTTTTTCTGGTGTTCCTGCCCTAAAAACTGGGTGAGTCTTATACGGCAAAAAATACGGTATGTTCAGCCAGCTTGCAGTAGTTTTGAATTGCAGTGGTTCCACTGTTCGAGTCTCTCAACTGTGGCTATGCAATGTCATAGACCTCCAAATTAATGGGGGATGTGGGTTTCTCAGCCCACATCATCGATGAAGCCAGCAATGTGTACAGTGGAGGTGGTAGGGCGAGGAAAAACTGCATGGTAAAGGTTGACCACTAAGGGGGGTAAATATCAAAATTGTGATCACAAAGGACTGTTTACATTCACATTTTGTGGTAAAAACATATTAAGAAAATGTACATAAATCGTCCTTGCATTTTCTGTTCTTCACTACAAGATACGTGCTGATATCTCATTTCTATAGAGCCCAATGTCTGATGATAAACAGAGGAGTTAGTAACTAAAAAAAGGCCGAAGCAGATGGTTGGAGGTTTCCCTTCTCTCACCAGGACAATCATGGAGTTTCCTTGAGAAAAGTTAGAATCATCAAACTCCCTGATCTGCATTAGAGTCAACATAGTGCTGAGACTGCAATCCTGGTTCTTGTTATTGTTTCATTTTTTTTATCTGGTACAAACAAATTTCCAGAGCTGCAGAGCTGTGCATGTTCCAGCAAATCTGACCTATATTTTCTCATTTTCTTTTAGTAGTGTGTTTTAAATGGCATTTAAGTGGAAGCTAAAGTATTGTAGAACTCATAAGGAATAACAATAATTTTTCATATATAGAATGTTGTAGGCGTTGTGAAATAAAAAACCTGAAACATGTTACAGAGACTTAACTATTTCAGCTTTCATACTTTTTACCCATTATGGTCTAGAGCAATTTTTACCTGAAAATACATTTTCAATATTTGAGACAACAATATAATAAATACAATTCGGCAAATAGGCTTTATATTAATTACAGAAGAGTTTTTCGTGAAAAACCTTTTATTACCATTTTTCAAAAATTTTGATAAGCAAATGATACAGGCAAGTGAACAAATACACCGATGAGGTAAATCAAAATGCGTCTCATTGTTCCTGTTGAGCCCTCCAGCATCTGTAAGCAGGAAGTGACCTCATTCATAACCAGGAAGTGACATCATCCTGGAAAGCACACGGCCCTGAAAGATCAATCCTTGCAAACCTCCTTAATGTTTAACTTTGTCTTTTGTTTTATTTAACCAGTTAGAGTACATTACTTTGTTGTACAAGATTGTGTGCCTTGTGTCCTTGTTACTATTTGAACATTCTCCACCAACTGGGGAAAACTGAGAGAAAGAGAGGAAAAACAAAACGAGAACAAATACCGTTGTCTTTGGTCAGAAGCCGTAAAAGTCCATGGGTTAAATCATTTGTCCAGAGATGCCTGCTAGAGATGGTGTAATTTTTCGACTTGCTAAGTTTGTGAGCTGATTGCCAATTTTTACAAAATGGTATCATCGCCAAAATTGCTGGAGATGTGGAAAAGGGTTGTGGGAACATTTAAAGGAAAGAACTTTTTCTCTAGCACATGTAGTTTTTGCATAAATTAAGTTCAAAGTTAAAGTCGAAATTCTGTTTTTTTTTTATTTTGACTTGACTTTGAACTTAATTCATGCAAAAACTATTTGTGTTAGAGACATGCTTTTTTCTGTAGTATACCACCAACCCTTCTCTACATCTCCAGCAAGTTTTGTAGTTATACCATATTCAGGGGCTTTGCAATTTAATTGCAATTCCACCATTTCTAATGACTGCCATTCCGAGCAACCCTGAGGGAAGTGATACCAACACCCCTAGCATCATTAGAATGACTCAAGAATTTAGCAGAGAAGGTTTGAAATATTTCAGGATATTAATCCACCTTTAATGGGTCCAGAGTAATTCTAATATCATTAGTAAGGTACAATGTGAAGTGCAGAAATTGTGACATAATAATGGGCCTTGAGGAGATTTATGCCCACTGTGTCAGGGAGTAGTGATGGCCAAACTGTCTGCAAGATGGACAGTTTGGCCGCAAACATGGATGTTCGCCCTCCTTCTAACCGGCAAGCAGTACGGGTGTTCGATCTGTCCCGTTCGCCGCCGAGAAGGAGCTTACTATTCTACCACCAGTAGGTTTAGGAGCATTAGGATCCCGCCGGAGGAAGAATCTTTTCACTAAATATTTTGTGTATAACCAGAATTCGATGGCTGCATAACACTCTACTATTGCCATGTTGTATTTTCAAACATGTATTAAAAACAAAAAAATATATATAAATATATTCTTTGAATTTTAAAATAATCTAAGGCTTTAAAGAAAATGTGTAAAATGAAAATTCATTTGATATGCACTGGGAAACCTAGGCATTAAATCTGTGCATATGATTTAAGATGCCATAAAAATACATTAAGAATTATCAAATATGGATGTATTGATAAGATGAAGAGAACACAAATATACGCAAAATTTTATGGATGGACCTAAACCTGAGTTTATCTCTATCACAGCTTTGGGATGAGGATTGAATGTGGTCAAAATAACTAGTGAACATCTTTGTAATAGATTTGAACACATTTCCTGTCTCAAATACATTCTATTGAAGGTTGGGAATATGCCATCTGAAAATATATCTTTTATATAATAAAAATCATTTTTTTGGTCAAACAGGTGTTGCTTAGTTAATTAATTGTACGTTGTAACCTACCGTATTTTCCGGCATATAAGACAAATGGGTGTATAAGACGACCCCCAACATTTCCAGTAAAAATATAGAGTTTGGGGTATACTCGCCTCTACCCCTTTTCCAACACACGCCATATAAAATAAAGAATAATATATATATTATAATAGTAATATCAGATTTCAGTATGGTAATTTAAATTAAACATTTTGACATGGGCAAACTGCTTGCAAGTCACAGCAAATGTGCCAGCGCACGTCAGGGAAACAGCAGTGGACACTCTAACTTTCAACCCCCAGATCTCCAACAACCTATTATTTTACATCCCCCTTTACTCCCCTAACTGCAACCTTTCATAGTTATTAATGTTTCCCTGCAGTTATCCAAGTGACATTCATTTTACAATAAAAACTGAAATTTAAATTTTTAGAAATCTAAAATTATAACTTTTATACATAAGTGAAATTGTTTTAAGCTGCAATACCAGTTTCAGCCACTGGTGCCACAGCGAAGACTCCTCCATCGGCGGCCATCTTGACGGACTGGAACCATCTGCCGCCTTGCATATGGTGGGGGGAGCTCAAAAACGTCTGCCGAAGGAGAAATAAAAGCACCCAGCATATAAGACGATTCCCGACATTTGAGAAGATTTTTATTGGCTTAAAAGTGGTCTTATACGCCAGGAAATACGGTGAGTACAGAGAATGCAAAATATAGAAATTACAGCAATACAGAATAAAGGGAAAGTACCATACATAACCATCCCCAGAACCTTTAAGCCCCCCATACACCTTACAATCTTTCCATACAATTTCCGTACAATCTTTTCTTCTACCAAAACCATGTAATATGAGGACCTTTCTAAGCCTTCCAATCACTATGTTAATACTTGAGGCTACTTTACTACATAGTTGTTGGTAGATCTAATGGAAATTGTATGGAGCGATCTAAAGGTGTATGGGGGGTGTCACAAACCCCCCACCAACAGCAATCAATCTCCTTGACACGTCTTCACAATCGCAGTCCCGGTCCCAGCCACTGGGAGGGGATGTGAATGCAATACACTATACAATCTCCATGCAATCTCTGTGATTGTATATGAAGTCACCTGGAGCCAACTAGGCATACTCAACCTGCTGGTGGGCAGCCTGTGCAGTCCTCTGTATCTTTTTGGGTCCACGTCCGATACCGTAATTATGGTGCCAGAAGGACAAGCAGGGTGGGTCATCGTTCGGGGGTGTAATCGCTTCGCCTCATTGCATCGTTTTTTGAGCACATCATGGTGAGGTATAGTGGGGGTGGGGAGGCCAGAAGAAAATTGGCCATGCAAGCTTTTTTGAGAACTGCGCAGGAGAGATTTACAAATTGTACCAAATCAGCCTAACATCACAACAACCATCCAAAAATGGTACAGTTATGAACAATGTTCTCAATTCTTCATTCCAGCTGACTTCTTAGTTTTCAACTTCCTCTTATGTCAACTAACGTAGTGGAACCAACATCTCCACAACAAAATTAAGAGGACTATAGTTTTTTACTGTAACTAGTACTGTAAATATGAACTATGTATTTTGAACTGAATTTTAAACTAATACCATTGGAACAGCACTTATCAAAGTAGTCAATCTATCCTAACAGTTGAACATAAAAGTAATTATTAAATACTAGGTCCATGCTTGCACTCTGCGTATTTACCACATCGCACTATTCTTGCGAGCTGCACAGTCCTCATTGTCTTTCTGTTGTATGTGATTCTTTTGAGCTCTGACTTTCTAAAACTACAAAAAGAACTAAAAAGACAAAAAACCGATGAGCATTCGCACCATCTCATTCACAGTTTTACCTTAAATTACAGTAAACACCCTACACATTAGTTCATTCAGAGTGCTGGAGGACATGTAGATCTATGCTTTTGGTATGCCTTTACGAACGCTGAATACTTACCAATTACTGTCATTTCCCATCTCACAAGAATATATTGCATCGTCCCTTGTTCTGCACACTCTAAAAATGCTGCTGCCTTAATCTAATTCAATACCACGTGTGACATATTGGACATGACAAACTATCATACTATTGAGCTGTGATGATGACGTGCTTATCCATCTTCCTTGTTTCAGTATGCCTGCACCCTTTGCAAGCTTTCAGGCTGCCCAGACTGGCATATTTGTTCAAAAATGCTAAATCTTAGATAGATCCATCATCTTACTCTTTTCTACATCTACTTACTATTTCCAATGCAACAACATATTGGGATAAAGGTATGTTAGAAGAAACCCAATGATTTGCTTTTGGACACGAAGGAAACAAGAGAAGAACATTGACCGCCAATCCTTGTATTAAAGTGGATTTCCCATGGCGCGGGGGCAGAAGAAGAACTACAAAGGGGGCTCATCCGTGATTCATATACACAGTGTGCTTGAAGGTATGTTGAACCCCCTCACGTGGTTGTAATGTTTATGTGTTAACCCTGATTGTCTCATTCTATCATCACCAGTGTTATTCATGAATGAAAGTCAGATATCTAGGTCATCAATGGGAATGTACTGGTTAGTAGGTTTTGTTTACGTAGCCAAAAATACATGCAACATGGACTCTTAGTGTATGTGCAAAAGTAAGTGAACCCCAGCTGAATTGGGTTAAGGGACCAGGTAAAAGACGCAGGTGTGATGAACCATTTGGGTGCTTATCAATCACTTACGCAGACCCCAATGAATCTGACAAATCCTGGAAAAGTTTGGCCTGCACTAATTAAAAGAGAGAGCAAACCAACTGACCACTGTTGGTCCCAACCAAATCACCAATGCAAGAGCAAAGGAGATATCAGAGGAACTGAAGCAGAGGGTATGACAGCCCATCAATCTGGCAAAGGGTATAAGGACCAGCTCCAAAAAGATTCCAGCTCCATCCATCCACTGTACGACAGATCATTACAAATGGAGGGGCTTTCCAACATGACAGTAAACTTGGCCTAGAAGGGGTTGGGGGGGGGGGACGCCCTTCAAAAATATCACCCAGACGCCCCAGAAAACTATTAACCGGTACCGGCCAACCCACACCTCACCTAGAGAGTCGCAGGCCTCTCTGGCCGGCATGTGGGAACAAATGTGCCTGCGTCTACAATCAGCCGAAACTTGAGAGACCCTGGACATTTCATGGAGGGTGCTAGAGGCAGCCTCCTTGCTCCTCAACCAAAGCACAACACTGCCCGTTTCAACTTTGCCAAGAGCACTGGACCCAAACCCAGAGGCCTCTGGACCGTCCCTTCTCTGGGGACCGACGAGTCTACAATAGAATTATTGGGTCCACCATCCAAAAAACCGACATGTTTGGCGAAAAATCAACATGGCATATGAAGAAAAGAACCTCCTCCCAACGTGAAGAGAGTGGGCAAACACCCCCATACGCAGAGTGAGAGACGGTAGGGTACAGGGAGAGTTGGAGTAATGGCTGCAAAGGAGAGGAGACCACCGCGACTCTACAAGGGGTCACACTACTTAGCACATGTTAAGATTTTCAGTTTTGGGACAAGAACCTCCTGTGTTTACTTAAATAATGAAAATATTATCTTTTTGGTGTGTCCGGTGTCTCTATTGTAAGGTGGCTTACAAATGGATTTAGATGTTAGGTCTAATAGGTTCTTTAAATGTTTTTTTGCACAAAACAGTGACATGCTGGAGGGGTTCACAACTCTCAAGCAGCACTGTATTAACCATTAGGTTACATTGGATCGCTTTTATATTAGGTATGGGATTTATATGATTTGAAATCCACCAGGCTATGTTAGGTAAGTAGGGGAACATAATTGTATGGCATTGGTAATTCCCTTAATTTAAGGTGTTATCTACGTTAATGGATACCTCTTGAAAAGCCCCATGTGGAATGCATAGTTTTTATGGATACCCCTATAAAATCGAGAGAAGGCGGTATTAATGATATGGACTCATTTATTTATGTTTATGATGGCAACGGCGTCAACAGGCTTACCCATAAAGACCTTTGTATATTGATAGTTCTCAACGTGCGATGCTTGCACTGTAGCTGTCTCTTGTTTTGTTGTTGTGCTCAATCCAAGGTTACCCCCGCGTCAGGTATGGGTCGGGTGTGGGCATTGTAGTCCTCCCCGGCATAGTGGTTCAAGCTCTTGCAGTCGGATGCTTAGCAGCGGAGTCCCCCTAAACCCAATCACACAACAGCTCTCCTCTAGAAGCGCTGTCTTATCTAGGGCAGGCGTAATAGCACGCTGGGACCTGGGAGGACTTGGACCCCCTCCACCTGGGCTGCTTCTCAATCAACAGGTGTACATTAGCTCTCAGAGCTGGTAGTACCAGTTGCTGAGAGTTTCAGACTCTGCAGTTCCTTATCTTGTTATTGCTAGTTGGACTTAGATTCGGCTTTGAACTTGGCTAGTGACTGGATTATTCTGTTTCCCTGCACCTGACCTCTGACTGTCTAACGGACTCGTTACCTCGCCGGCTGCCCGCCTAAACCTGACCAGATCTGACCCTGCTTTGCAGCAACATCAGGGACTTTACACGGCTCCCCCCTGAAGGGGTTGTACAAATAGTATACTCTGACATAGTACAGCGAGCAGGCAGGAACCTCGTGACTGAGGCCAGCAAAAGAACCCCCAGCTACCCTCAAAGGTTTTAGCTGGCATTATCTCCTGCCTTAATGGATGGGGGCTTGGGTGTGGAAAAACAGTCCGCAGTCCGTAGACTCCATGCTCTCTGATAAGATTGTCAGTTCCCATACCAGAGGCCAGCCATAAACACCAAGTTTGGGGGTGTTGAATTTGATACGATTATGTTACAACTGTTGTTGTATCTGAAAGAAGAACTAAAAGCTAAAATTGTGGTGTCAGGGTCACTTACGTGAAAAAACTGGATTAAAGTGACGGCCAGTATTAATGTGTGCTAAATTAATCCTAAAATTTAACAAGCGACTCAACAAAGAGGAATCCAAACAAAATAGCAAATAAAGCTGAACTGTGTACAAGAGTACCACATTCTTTCTTCATAACTTTTTTTGCCAACTTTTCTCATAGACTTCATTATCATTATATAGCTTCATTGCTTCAGTTGGTACCGTTTTCCTACCTTTTTATCGAGTATGTAGTCATTACCGAATATTTCACAGGCTGGTAGACGGCAAACGTTTGCACTGGGCTCAAAAGTGTAACTCAGAATCGACAGAAATGCCAGCTTTAGAGAATGCAAGGCTGGATTCTGCTTGTATTTACAGTAGGAAGTGACAAATATTAGGCTGGTTTAGTGTCAAGCTTTATGTAATAACATTCTAGAAAACTGTGATAGAAGGGCATCCTGAAAATAAAGATTTCTCACATCAAGGGAGAGCTGGTAACACAGGCCTGTATGTTCTCATATAATATACTCTTGTGACACAGCCTTGTGATGAATATTACTGGAGGCGTGAAAGTTTGTACAATTTAAACCCAGTGGGCCTAAAATTTAGGGCTTCGTCAAAACTCTGAATGTATTTATCGTAAGCTAGACCTTTATAAATGCCCCCTAATCGCCCCGATACTAAAAATGTCATTCCTTACGTTTATGATGCATTTACACCTGTTGAACAGATATACGTTATGATACTTATATATATATAACTATATATATAAATATAAACGTGGAGGAAATAAGATTGAGACCCTCAACTGAATTTTGTAAGTTGTCAATGACAAAGAAGAAATAAGTCTCAGAACAGATACATTTCAACGGTATGGTTTATTGTAACGTGGCCGATAAGCACATCAAAAGGACATGCGCGAAAAAATTACTTTAAAATTAAAAGGCTAGCAACTGATCATAAAAGATAAGGGGATGATTTTTTGATTATTACCCCTTATCTGTTATGACCACCAATAACTCTTCCTAACCTCTGAGTCAAACTGTCTGCACATAACTAAGTGCATAGCACCAGCACCCTCTGACGATAAAAAATTAGGATCCCATTAAAAACAGGACACAATGTATCCGCTGCGGAGAGGTTTAGTCGGTTTGGACCGTAAGCTATTCGAGCAAAAAAGCTACCACATTGAACATCCAATTTAGGATCGTATTTTTTTTTTATTTTATGAGGAATGTCATTGTGAAATGTCATCGCCGTTTATATTCGGTGCCATTGTGTATGTATTTTTTTTTTTAAAGGGAAAGCGCTCGGCAGTAATTGGTTGGTAAACACTATGAAAACAGTCATGAAGTTTCCCCAAAATGTTGTCCAGGACCAATCTCAAAATTTTGAACATGGTCCAATTAAATTGACGATTGTAAAAAATGGCACATTACGAGTCGTAATATATCGGTTGTACCATGGTGGGGACATGTGCGGCATGTTCAGGCCGGATAATTAGGCATTCAATTGGTCGCGTTTTAAGTAGGATCCGTAATTTTTATCTCAGAGTGTAGTGGCCTGCTCTTATCCTTCACTCTCACACTCAATCAGCTTCAAGTGTGTCTTGAGAAAACACATTGTTTTTTTACCCAATATTTATGTACCTGATGTAACCTTTTGTGTGTATAAATGTGAGTCTTCGATAAACCAGACTATGGTATCAGCCTGAAGAAGGGCATCTGCGGAACTCCGTAAAGTTTTTGCCTTCTCTAACGGAAGCTTCAGTTAGCCAATAAACTGGCTATCACTGTTAACTCAACACAACTCTCTATGATTTTGTAACTGATAACTGGTGATTGGTCACAAATTTCCCTGAGTCATGTAACGGAGTCCACTACTGTTTTCTTTCGTTTCTCTCCAAGCACCAAGTTTAATAATATAGAAGCCAGTCCACAGTGAGAGTTCAAATATAGATGGAAACAATGTTTTTAATCAAAAATATAGACAATATGAGCCAAAAAATAATATAAACAAAGGTTCAGAGTTAGGTCAGTATAAGTAGTAACTATGGATAATTCGTTGCAGCAGATTTTAATAAAACAAACTTCTTTGGTATTCAACACCCATAACATAGCTTGCCGAGAGAATTAAATGAATGCATTTCCTCACCGCTAATAGCAGGCCCCACCCCCCCACATAGAGCCTGTGGAGGAGAGAAACCAAGGGGCAGACTGATGATGCCAGTTAGGGCATGGAAACAAGCTTGGCAGGCATAGGGGGATGGGGGGGCCAAAAAGTGAGTTATGCCCAGACTCTAAACCATGGGACAGCTACCTGCAGCAACCGGGGAAGGGAGGGGTTCACTAATGGCATGTACGCTGGTCCCAAACAGTGCCCAAACTAGGAATCTAGGGTGTCCCAGAATGGGGAAACAAGGCCCACATTTTGGAACCATAGTCTAAAACGACCATTGATTAATTTGGCTTGGCGTGTATGACCTGTATGTGTTGCTTGTTGTATGATTCCTGGTATGGCATCTTGCCACTGGCCTATTGGTTTTATTGAAACCACCTGGTATCTCTGTACCTGGTATTTTTTCTCTGACCATCTATTAGCTGTTTGCCAGTGGGGATGTGTGCCCAAATAACTAGTGATTGATACCAGACCATTTGAACCTTATCTTGTTACACTTTAAACGGCTAGGCTTCAGCTATTATAATAGTTATGTACGCAGCATATTCAAATTCGCGTAATTAAAAAGAGACATCCAACAAAGAGAATCCAACATAAATAGCAAATAAAGGAACTTTTGTACAATAGTTACCAATCATTCTTTGTTACATACCAGCTTGTTTTGCCAGACTTGTCTCATAGACTCATATCATTATTATAGCATTCTTTGTCTTCAGTGGTACCGTTTCCTACCCTTTGATTCGAGTATGTAGTAATGTACCGAACTCTTTCACAGGCTAGACTGCAAACGTTTTGCAATGTCTTCAGTGTACTTCAGGAATCGCCTATAAATTGCCAGCTTTAGAAGAAGGCAAGGCTCGGATTCTAGCTGTTCTTTAAAAGTATTGAAGTGAGTGACAAAGCATTTAGATGGTGAGTGTCAACTTTATGCTAATAACATTCTAGAAACTGATTGATAGTAAAGGTCATCCTGAATACGCATTTCTAACCACAAGGAGAGCTGTAAAAAACAGGAGTATGTTCTCTATTAATATACCTGTGACCAGCCTGGTGAATTCACTGAGGCTTGGAAATATGTGTACAATTTAAAACCCAGTGGGCTAAATTTTAGGGCTTGTCAAAACTCTGAAATGTACCCTTTATGGTAAGCTAGTACCACGTTAATAAAGCAACCTATAGCCCCGATACCTAAAAATGTCATTCCTCTGTATGATGGGGGGCCCCCCATACACCTGGCACATATTATTATGTAGGCTAGATAAGATTATATATATATATATATATATATATCTACAGGTGGAGGAAATAATTATTTGACCCCTCCCTGAGTTTGTAAGTTGTCCAATGACAAAGAAATGAAAAGTTCAGAACCGTATCATTTAATGGTAGGTTCTTGTTGTAACAGTGGCAGATAGCACATCAAAAGGAAAATCGACAAAAAAAAAAAAAGTAAATTTAAATAAGCGATAGAACTGATCATAAAGATAAGGGGTGATATGTTGCTTTACCCATATCTTATGACACCAAAAACTCTTCTAACTCTACACCGTCTCCACTAACGAATGTAGCCTACACTTGAGATAAAAATTTAGAGATCAATAAAACAGACCAAGGATCCCGACGGCAGGTATCGGTTTTGACCGTAAATATCGGCAAAAAAAGCTAGCCACATTGAAAATCCAATTTAGGTCCCGGATTTTTTTTTGTATGAGGATGTCATGAACTTCATCGAGTTTATATCGGCCATGTTGATGTATTTTTTTTTAAAGGGAGAGCTCGCAGTTAGTAATGGTTGGTAACCACCTATGAAAACAGTATGAAGTTTCCCAATGTTGCCAGACCAATTAAAATTTTTGAACATGCCAATTAAATTACGCTTGATAAAAAAAATGGCAAGTACGATCGTAATATATCGGTTGTACATTGGACAAGTGCGGCTTTCAGGCCGATGCAATTTCTTATTGGTCGTTGTAATGGATTCCTAATTTTATCCTAGAGGGATATATGCCTGCTTTATCCTCACTCTCACTCAAATCAAGTCAAGGTTGTCTTGAGAACAACGCTGTTTTTAAATATTATGTCCTTGTAACTTGTGATATAAGTGAGATTCTAAACCAAATGTATTCGCTGAAGAAGGGATCTGCGAACATCCCGAAGTTTGCTTCTCTAAACCGACTTCAGTAGCCAAAAACGGTAATCATTGAATCCAACTCTTATGATTGTACTGATAATGGGATTGGCAATTTACCTGGAGTCATTAAGAAGGACCTAATACTGGTTTCTCTCCACATTTTAATAATTAAGAGCATCCACAGTGAAGCAAAATATTTAGATGGAAACCATGTTTTTATCAAAAAATAGAAATTATAGCCCAACAAATTATAAACAAAGGTTTTCAGAGTTCGGTCATATCCGTAGTAATATGAAGTTGCTGCTAGCAGATTTTTATAACAAACTTTCTTTGGGTATCAACACCAAAAATAGCTGGATATCGAGAATAAATGAATGATCCTCCCTAATAGCAGGGGCCCCCCATAGGGGCCGGGGAGGAGAGAGAAAACCAAGGGCAGCTGATGAGCCGTTAGGAATGGCAACAGTGGCAGGAATAGGGATGCCAAAAGTGTATGCCAGACAAACCATTGGACAGACCTGGCCAGACGGGAAGGGAGGGGTTCCCTGGACTGTACCTGGTCCCCAACAGGCCCAAACGGAGGGAATCTAGGGTCCAAGACATGGGGACAGGCAATTTTGGAACCATAGTCTAACACGATTGAATTTGGCTTGGCGTGTATGACATTATTTGTTGCTTGTGTATGATTCCTGTATGCATCTTGCCCTGGCCTAGTGGTTTTATTGAAACACCCTATCTCGTACTGGTATTTTTGCCAATCTATTAGATTTGCCAGCTGGATGTGTGCCAAATGCATATTTAGAGACAAGCATTTGCCCTTATTGTTACTTTAAAACCTAGGCTTCTAGTTATATAGGTGGAGAGCAGCATATAATCGCGTAATTTCGCAAAGATTTATTAAGGAAACATTTCGATATTCGTAATAATCGATAGATGTATGCTTGGCCTTAGGGTCCCCATACACTCTTATATTTCTCTGTCAGATTTCCTCCAGATCATCTCCTTTTGTTTTACCAAAACCAGTGTAATAGGGATGGACTTTCTAAACAATCAAGTCATACCGTTTCATTTGCAGAGGGCCGGTAACAATAGATGTGGTAGAGCTAACGGATATCTGACACAGAAATTGACGTGTCTGGCCAGCTTACATTGTTCGCAAGTATTCGCAAAGATTTGCGAACCCGCTTAAAGCTTTCTTTCTTCTTACACTGGTTGGATGCGCTTCCTTCACAATGACGCACCAATAATGCCTGATGCAGCCTGTAAACTTGGGGAAGCTTATAATCGGGAATATTCCGAAATTGCGAATATTCAGATTCGCAGAAAAATGTAAAATCTTAAAGGTTTCGGATGGATATTGGTCAATATTAATCCCTTCGAAGATTCTCGACTCAGAACTGAATTATATAAAAACATATGATTATTACAATGTGTTCTAAGAAATCATCAGAAGTATGTTAAGCCAAAATAAACTTTTTCCAAATGTACAGTATTTTAGCCAAAACTAACCATGAGTTATACATGCATAAAAGTAGGCTATTTGCCTTAGCGTACTTACATAAAATTATGGGAGGAGTACCTGTATCCTCTTAAAAAGGTGGACAGGTATTCATTATGTTACTGGAGTAGTTACATACACATATAAGTTAGGCGAAGACAGAAAGATGAGTTCATGCACCAAACCTCCCTCCCCCACAAACAAAGGTTTGTGTAGTTCTGAGATCTTTCATTGCGGGAAATACTAGGACACAAGACAGACAGTGTGTAGGACAGAGGTTGTTCAGCCCCACAGGACAGGCGCGGGATCTAAATAATGTGGATCCAGAAAACTTTACATATTTACTGGAAAATGTGTGTGATAGGTATTGTTTTTACATAGTAAAAAAAAGAGTAAAATTTGGTAGTAAAAAAAATATTCTTTTGAATATATGGTGCCATCCAGGGGGTGGAATATATGTGTAGTGAGGCGCGGAAACCGGAAATTTGATGGGCGCAAAGCGAACCTCTGCAAAAGTTTTGCGAACTGGAGTACCCCATAGACTTCAATGGGCAGGCGAACATTGAAAAAACAACAGGGACCCTTCTGGCCACAATAGTGTTGGAAAAGTTATTCAAGGGAATAACACCTGGACACTGACATGGACAGAGGGGGGGGGATCCATGGCAAAACTCACCAGGAAAAAAAATTTTCACGACAATTAAATCCACACGAAGATTTACCCATATAGTCATGGGATTTGAACAGAAGGCGGGGAGCTGGTGAGCATAAAAAAACATGGGTTTGTAAATGCTGTGTGAATTCCACTGAAAAACTGTGAGATTGCTTTCAACGTGCCTACAGCTTAAAAAGTGAATTTTAATTTTCTGGCGGATACTGTGGAGATGGACAGGTGGAGGACACTGAGGGAGATGTCAGTATGGCGGACACTGTGGTGATGGCAGTGGGAGGACCACTGTGCGCTGTGATGGGTCAGTGGAGGGGACACCTGGTGTGATGGTTCCGTGTGGAGTTGGAGGACATGGGTGGTGATGGTCTGTGGGGACACTGGTGGTGCTGGTCAGTATGGCGCCCACTAGGGGGCAAGATGGGACACGGTGTGGAGGGACCGCGGTGGTGATGATCAGTGGTGGAGGACACTGGGGGAGAGTGTAGTCCCGCGGATGTTCCCGATGGGATGGAGGAGTGGATGGATGGGATACTTCAGTGAAGAACTGGTAAGAGTCAACACAGAAAAGCCTGCTCTAGTCTAATGGTGTTCCCTATAGCAGCAGTCAGCAGCTTCTCGTTCCTAAATCTCCTCCTGTCTTCAGCCAGACATGGTATACTGGTCGTACTCTGTACTTGATATGTATCTAGGGGCGAATAGGTATCTCCGGCGAACAGTTTCTGGCGGCGGGCGGCCGGGCCATCACTAATATGTGGCAGTATTAGGACTCTATGACTCAACTGAGGCAATTCGCTGTGTGCCTTGTGTGAAGCATGCTGAAACATCAACCCATATCTATTCACAAGGGCCGCAATACAAAGTGGGTGCAACAGTGAGTACAGCACTGGTTAATGCATCCATTAGAAATTTACTTTGTTTGGTTGTTTGGATGTGTTTTTTGAGAATAATTGATATGGGGAACAAACAGACATTTTTTATGTTTTCCTGAGTGCACATCACCAATGCATTCACAGCCAATCAATGGTGGTAGTAACACCAGGTGCAAGAGGAAAAAGTACTCAATGGAGCCTCTAGGCCCTAAGTGAAAAGTGCAGGTACTTAAGTGGGACAAGTGCTGTGGCAGATCTGGAACAATACACAGTGTGCTTTTGGTATTCCGTGGTTTTTCCCTCCAGTGGGGTTGTACATGTCCAAGGAGGTTACCCAAGAAAAAGCCAACTAGTATATCAACCAGGGTCCGGATGCCCCATGGGCTCACGTGGATTGACCATGAGGTCTAGTCCATCGATCGTCCAGTCTCTCCTGACTCAGTTTTAAAGAGGCTACCGATGAAGTTGCAAATATTATTGGGTTCACCATTTTTTAATTTATTCCATTTTTAAGCGATCTTATAGAGAGTATAGAAATGGATTTTTATCAGTGAAAATACCAGCCTAAGCTTCACTGCAATATCATTGTTCATGTTGGTCATCTCTAAGCAGCATGGCCAGTCTTAGTTCTTTGCAGAAATCTTCCGATTTAAGATTTATAAGGGTATTTGTAAACAATAAACCATTGCAAGTTATTAACTCCATATCATGATATACATGAAATAGGCTACAAGAAGCATAGCAGGATCATTGCGAGCTTGGCACAAAGGGCTTGTGCCATTTTACGTCTGCTTTTTTATCAGGCTACCTCCCTGTACATGGCCCTGGCAGGTACTAGAAAAAGGGAGGCAGGTAACACAAATGTTGGTCTCCACCTATTGTCCAAAATAGTATGCTGCTACATTCCATGATGTCTGGTATAGTGGCAGATGATGACCATGGTCCGATGGACATATATTCTCAACGTTGAAGGAGACCTACTTTTGAAGGGAGGTAGCTGCCTCAATTCCCAATAAATTTATGCTTCTGGAGTTGTTGGGCAGTACTGTGGGTGGGGGACTTATGTTGTAAATTAGATAACTGCACATGGAATCGTTGACGAATAAGATCGATGTAGTTCGTCCGTAGATATCTGGTACCGGACAGCCCACCAAATTACATCTACAACATCTAACCCAGACCCTTCAACAGTTAACATTTCCACCCTTCTTGTAGGAACTCTATGGAAGGGTCTCTCAATGTCCTGGTTTGCACAAACCTGTGTAAACAATCTAGGGGGTCGTTGTAAATGCTCAGGGGAGAGACCCGTACTTCAAAGTCATTGAAAATAAACCCACCTTTAATTTGCACCCCCAATAAATGCCAAAGCTAGCGTACCTGGTGGAAAAGGAGGATGGGAACGAGGGGAGTTTCATTCGGATCGTACACAAAGGTCAATTGACCACTGATTCAAACTGTACATTAATGGTTGGAGAGATTACCTATAAAACCATATTTCCATATACATTGGTAACTCGCAGAGGTGGTCTCCATAGGAAAACGCATATTTGAAGCTAAAGGGATGTGGTGTGGCGTTCCGCTGGCTGAGATCTCTAGAGGTGGCCTCGTGGCATGAACATATTCTGTCATGTTTGGGACTCTATAATTAGTAAACCGGCTGAGAGTGCTCATGTCCCCACATCATGGTCACAGTCTCTGGCAAGTTATACATATTCATGGTGTACCTATGACTAATCTGTCTCGTGTCTTAATCGAGGGGGCGTGTCTCAGTTAACCCAGTGGAGAGGTTTGGTCAAGCTTCCGTCTGTCAACTCCTCCCAGCGTGAGGAACGCAGGGGTCTGGTTAAAACAGCATCCCCACATACTTACTCTGAGTGAATGTGGCTCTCCTCTCTTATGTCTTGTCTTGGACTTTTTGTGGTCCGTCAACATCTTGAGTTTTTTGTGTGGTTGGTCCTCGCTCTTGGAATTGGTCCTGAAAACCCCCGTAACTTGCTCATTCTGCCAGCTAATTGGACCGACTGGAATTACAATATTTGGATCTCATTTCTTAAGGACCC
>CM070033.1:177592070-177602989 GCA_036250615.1 Ptychadena robeensis | reverse complement strand
GTTCATTGAGAACATGGTTGTTATTCAATAATAAAATTATTCCTCAAAAATACCACTTGCTTAATAATTCATGCACTCCCTGTATTGTTTCCAGAACTATGGTTGTGCATCTATGATTGCTGTTAGCAGCCACCAGGCCATGTTTGTTGTGGGCTTCTGGTCCTTTACCAATCCCTGTCCCAGATGTCTTTGAGTGTGTAAGACCTGGGGGCCATCAAGTGCTGAGATGGTGAAACTAGCCTCCCGAAGCTATGCGGGGGGGGGGGGGCTTTTCTATAGGTAAAGAATGCATTGAAAATTGATGGGTTGACATGTAGGCTGCATTGAATAATGCAGAGGCTGTGATTTACTCTTCTCTTGGCATTTATTGAAACTAAACCTGGGACTGAATGTTTTGTTAATGACCTGGAAGCTGGAGAATGAACCAAACTGTCTACATTTAAGGGGCCCAGAAGCTTCCATTTACATTTAGTCCACCATTCAAACAAAAATGCAAAAAAACAGATGTGTATGAGTCCTTACTTTGTCTGCTTTTTAGAAAACACAGTAACCATTTGTCACAAATAGGTGCCAAGATTTTATGCATGGTACAGCATTTTTTTTATTGTCTGCTTCTGAAGATGAACTTGATTGTGATAGTATCTAACAAGGTTACTCATTGATTGATGTCCCTCATTGCCATGTGAGATTTGTATAGTGCTGTCATGTAAAGAACAGATGTTTCTCTTGGATCTAGGTCTCTTAAAGCTGAAGTCTGAACTGCTCTTTTTGATACTTTCTCGTTTTCTACTTGCCCAGAACCCACAAAAGGTTCCCAGACTTAAGTAGCCTTGCAAGAAGGTCAAGAGTCAAATATATTGTTGGAGGTAGAAAAGGCTGGTGGGGCAAGGAGGTAAAAACAAAAAAGTTATAAGACGGAGGTGTAAATGGAAGCCTGCACAATTTTGGGATTTAGAGGGTTGTGCCACCCACTGCTGCTTTGTATCAGTTTGTGTTTGGGGCATTTTGTAATGGTGATTTCTTATATTGTATCATTGATATTATCTGTTAAACCCATATGGCAGGAAAATTTTATTGTTGTCACAGTTGTGTTTGTATGGGAAATAAAAACTGGACTGTTTTAGATTTTCAGGAATAAATGGCTCTGTACCAAAAAGGCTATATTTGCACTGTACACCAGCGATTTCTGGCTCCGCCCACTGTCCCACAACACAGGCTTCCACCTAAAGTTTTGGGATTTGTGCTGGATTGGGCCTTGTAAATACCTTCTGTTTTAAGAAGGCTTGATTGTGCTATGCACTGCTTGAGTTGAAGAACCACTATAACTCACCATTAAATCATTTTATATATGTGTTGCTCTGGCCCTGAATCAATGCATCACAAACATTTATCCCCCAATCTATGCTGCACTCTTCACCTAAAGACTAGTCCCTGCTTAGCCTTGGGAGGCCATCCCAGCACTCAGTAGCCCCCAGGTCATGTGGAGAAGGTATGCCCCCTTGGAACATGGATTGTAAAAGGACCAGCAGCCCACAAATATGTAAGGAGGCGAACTACTGCAATATAAACAAAGTACTGGGTAGCATTAGAAAGTAGAAATGGTCACTTTTTTGTGAGTTGATTGTAAAGCTCCTAAATAGTGATGGCTGAACTGTCCGCCGGACAGACAGTTAAGGCGCAAACATTGTATGTTCACTTTTCTTCTAATCTGCAAACAGTATGGGTGTTTGACCCGCCCCCTTCGCCAGCGAGAAGAAGTCTATAATTCTTCCTCCGGCCAGATCTTTCTGTGCCTGATCCGGCCTGAGAAGGAATTATTTTAACTAGAGATCAGGTATAGACACCCGATCTCTAGTGTTATACTGGGCATGGGCTGGGACTGTTCCATATACCGTACCCATTCAAATTCCCTGCCAACAGGGAACATGTTCGGCCATCATTACTGCTGAATCTCCTATCATCACCGGCAGAATCGAGCGGCCATGGAATCCGACTGTGTATGGCTGGCTTTAGTCAATTAGAGCTAAACCATCCAATGGTGGCTACCTAGGTACACAGGAAGTGGGATGAATGATACTTTCCACCATAGCCAGATAAATCTAGTATAAGAAATAAATGTTATGTAGGGAAAATCTGCAATAAAAATCATTTTAAAAGGCTTTTCATTTGGATTTATAATTTGCTGAGGTTTAGTTTTAGGATTTTTCAGGCAATGGTCTATGAACTTTGTAAAGTACTGTATGGCTCTGCGTCAATGTAAAAATAAATTAAATGTAAATGGCCATTTTGGAAGCTGTCTGAGTGAACTGAAACATATACTTCTCTTCTAAAACATAGCATTTCGAGAGGCTAACATTTTCCATATGCAAAAGTCAGCCTTTCCATGATTATTGGTTTATTGCCAAAATGCTAATTAAATGTTTTGTGTCACTCTCATTAAAACTTTTTCAGCGGCCAGCAAGGGCAGATGAGCAATGTGCATGATTACGGCTTTGCAAGGGAGCGAACATTGGTCGGTGTCACTGACACAAATTGACTTAGCAAAGAGAATACATTTTCCTTTTCATCCATCATGCCTCCATTTGACAGAGACAAATTATCCGTGAGATCTCTCTGGAATATTTTTATTCCTCTTAAGTAGTAAAAGTGCGTAATGTTTTCATTTTAATAGTAGTGTCCTTTCGGTGCAGAGGTCAGAAAGTGTCAGGCTACAAATCACATATCAACCGACATCCCCATTAATCAGTTTAAGAACTTCCAATTTATGTCAAATGTGTTATATTTGGTAGCATTACCCATGACACCGGCGTCTGATTTAATGCATTTCATGAAGAAAGGTCTCTGTACATAACTGTCTCGTGTAAAACCACATATTAGATATTTAACATATTTTTTTGCAATTACACAGTCTAGTTTGCACTTACTGGACTTTGAATACACTGTAAAGTCATATAGTGATGTTTATCCACCTCAGCAAAGACTAATTCCCCACTTTCTGTTCCCAAAGCAGTATGGGAAATATAAAAAGATCATTATGTGATCTGTACATATTTACACCCTGCTCTGCCCCTCACAGTTCTGGTGTCATAATGACGCAGGGGATATGAGGACCTGGGACACCTATGCCTGTATTGCAATACTGGTGTATGCAGAGGGCACAACCCCTCCCTCCTGGTCATCACTGATATCAGGGAGGTGAATCCAGGAAGAAGAGCAGAGGCCGCTGATGCTGCTGGAGAGGGTAAGCTACGCTGACTGAAGTTTGGGCTACGGACATTGATAATTAGAATTTTTCGACTAGCTGACTTGGTGAGCTGATTGCAAAGCCTCTGAAAATTGCTGGAGATGTAGAAAATGGTTGTGCAAACATTTGAAAAAAAATTGCTCTAGCACATGTAGTTTTTGCATAAATCAAAGTCAAAATTAAGTTTTAAAAATTTTGACATGGCTTTGAACTTAATTTATACAAAAACTATTGTTTTTGTAGTGTACCCCAAACCCTTCTCTTCATCTCAAGCTAATTTGGTGATGATACCATGTTTTGCAATTAACTTGAAATCGTCGAAATTTAGAAAAATTTTTTTTACCATCTCGAATAATTTAATACCTACCCTGAACTACATTCTGGGTTGCACTAAGGATTGGGGAAATCAGGACAACCCTGATCCCCTAGTGGAGTGCTTAGGCCCCAGGGACTTTGAATAGGCCTCCAACGTGAATACAGATACCAAAGGTGATAAAATTACTTAATGAAAAGGATAATATATACCACATCAGCAAATATATGTACATATATACCCCCCAAAAGACCTGCCCGAAAGGTTTGGATGGGTACATCAACGCCTGTTGTGTATATATGAGAACTCAATGTGGTCTTAGTAGTCCATAGCAGTATACACTGTCACAGAGGGCTGGACGAACGTCCTTCAGCAGGTTTCCCCCGACACGTTTCTCCCATTCCTGGGTTTCATCGGGGGGAATAAAAGAGGAGTCTGCAACAGCCAATACCCATAAATACTAAGACCTAATGTAAAATTTATAGCACAATAAAAACAGTTCATATATACAGAAAAATATTTTTTCATCATTTCACAATACATGTAAGAATCATCTCCTACATAGCATAGACAGATCCCATGCGAAATCTACATTCAAAGATATATGCATAACAATATTATAAATGTGACATCCTCCCTCCTCCTCCCACACACCCAAGATCCCTAAACCCCAGCTCACCAGAACCTGTACCTGTCAGGCAGTTAATAAGATTTTGCAAAACCTTTCTGAATGCTAACATTTATGTAAAAGTACCATAATAACAACAACAGGAATCTTTATAATTATTAGCAAAGTATTGTACATACAGTACATATCTTCCAGATTTGGTGGTGTTTTAAAATAATCTTGCATATTTATGTATGATACAAATTTCAAGCAATGTCCTGTTCTTTCTTATTAAATGATCCAATCAATTAGCCCTAGGTTCTGCCATGCGATTTAATTAACCTCCTGAGCTTTGCACATATGGCGTGCTTTTTAAAAAAGGATGCCACGAGCGATGCGTGGACAGGTAAGTCTGCTCACAGTTATCTCAGTTTGAGTTTCATGATCAGTGAAACTCAACCTGAGATATCACGGGCAGAACACTCGGGAGGATAAGCAGTAGAAAGGATCATGAGCACAAAAAGTTGCAACTCAAGCTGTATGTCTATGCTGAAAGGAGCTGCCCCTCTTCATTCTGCTAAATGCACACAGCCTCATTCCCTCTTCCTAGCATTGTAAGCCTAGCAGAAGACTGGAGGAGCAGTAAGGAAGCTCTGGAGCTACATGAAGACTGAAGATGCATATAAGGAAGAAACAATGATAAGTTAGTTGATTATGTCTGCATGATGTGTCTATGTGTCTTTCTTCATGTGTCTGTCTGCATAATGTGTCTATGTGTCTTTCTTCATGTGTCTATCTGCATGTGTCTGTCTATGTGTCTTTGTACATGGGTCTGTCTGCATATGTGTGTGTATGTTTCATTATGTATTTGTGTGTCAGTCTTCATGTATTTTTCTGTCCTTATTTGCTAATGATGGGGATGATACACCTGTTTACTAAACATTGTAGAAATATTATTTTGTATATTACAGTTTATTATTTGGTTCAGAATATGTTATTATTGTTTTTCTGCAAGTAATAAAATACCGCTGATACATTTTGTTGTGTAGTAGACCACTTGACCTGGATTTTTCCAGGTTGTTTTTCATCACTGACCATTTGTATGATTTTGCACCCACCCCCATTAGTCACCCCTTTCAATATACCGCATATGGTATATGGCACTGGCAACAAAAGAGAGGAGAGGTGGAGAAAAGAAATTTCCGATTTATTTGGGAATAAATTGAAAAGACCAAAATTATTGTTGATGTAGAGGACAGCCCTACAACGAAATTACGCAAATTTTAATATTGCCTAGTCGCTCATCACTTCTGATTACTTCTGACTTTTAATAGACATGGCTTTTCTAACAAAGTTCTGCACAGCAGAATAACATTCAGAGGACATCTTATAGAGTGTGTTAATAAAAGAGCAGTCTAATGTGTTTACAGAATGATATTTACTACCCCAGACACTTTGATTAAATGTGTTAAATTAGGTATTACTTAAAAGTCTAATTGAATATTTCATAGCTGCACTCACAAATTCTAAGGATGCTGATTCCTCTCTGGTCATCGTCCATCACATCCATCCCACAGATGCAAATAAACAAAGTAATTGAGATCCAACAGCACTAATCTGGAAGTCCACATCTCACTATATTAAAATAGGCAGAGAAGAAGGTGGTATTTTCTGGCCTGGTAAAGAAATAGATAGATGAAAAGACTGGGTGGTCTATCCAATGACGCACATATTTATGTTTAGATTCCTTGTCAAAGGTTCCACAATGTTTCTCATATCACTACCTTGTCCCAAAAAATCTTGAGTAAGCAGGAATTGTTTTCTTCACTGTGCACTGTTGTACCACCTGTCAGCTTTTATATCACCGCCAAATTTTCTTAAGCAGACATAAGCAAACTGTGGCCCACGGGCCATGCCTGGACCATTTTGTTTTTCTAACAGAAAACTTGTCCAAACATGCATTAAAAACATGTGCCTTTTTTGCTTAATGCATCCTGATGCCCAATGGAGACATGTCCTTGCTCAGTTGAGGACCAGAAACTATGGATATGTGACAGTTACTTAACAATTTTTACCCTCAGTAGCTCACCCACACAACGTGGAGGGCTATTGTAAATCACTGGAAAAATGTATTGCATGGCCAAATGTCTGTAGATACCTTACCATCACACCTATATAAGTTTTTGGACATTCCAAACCAACAGTAATATGGAGCTTATCAAAAGTAAAAAAAGAAAATTTTTGATGTCAGATACAGATGTTGAATGAAAAGACTACTAACACATCTAAAGGGTGATCATTATGGTTGAAGTCAGGGTTGTGTGCATGCCACACAGGATTCCACACACCTTGTCTTTATAGATCCGGCATTGTTCTGAAGTAGTGATGAGCAGCACAGGCAATATTGGTATTCGCAAAATATTGCAAAAAATTTCACTTAAAATTCACAATGTTTGATCTCCGGACCTTTTGCACAAATGGGCACTTGTACATGCACATATTACAAACGCAATGCATGGTACTTTCTACAGATTACAATCATTACGCAAATTGTCACTTGTACATGCGCATATTGCAAACGCAATGCATGGTACTTTCCACAGATTACCTTCATTGCACAAATCACCATTTGTACATGCTGTACAGGATGCCAGAAATGAGTACTGAATGGGGTATACGTGTCACCCATTTTTGGCTTGTGTTCCCTCTTAGGTAACCCCTAGATTGCTGGATGGACACAGTCCAGGATTCGAATAGCAGTCTGGGAACTGAAACATTGTTATGCTGCTGACAGGGCCTTAACTGTGAATAGGTAGGATAGTTGGGAGGGCCTCCTATTCACCCAAGCCACCACCTGTGGGTGCAGCAGCATTATAACCAGGTTACCTGACCAAATCAGGGGGGAAGAGTAATGGTCTTGCTGAGAAACTTCCTGGAGGACATAGAAAGCTGGACTGCTTCCCTCTGATAGGAGACTAACTGTGGTTTTGGGGGAAAAAAACTGTGAAAAACTGTGAAAAACTGTGTGAGTAATATATTCACTTTCTTGATTTTTCCTGAAGGACTTTTGCTTGTTTAACCTCCCTAGCGCACTGCTGAGGTCCAGATTTCTTTACCAGAAGCGCACCATAGACTCTAATGGAATTTTTTTTTGTGTTGTAGGCATGTAACTTCCCAAAATCTGTCTGTACACGGGTCTAATAGACATCCTGACTATAATAATGTTTGAAACAACAATTATTATAAAAAAAAGTACATAAAAAATTATGAAATGCATCATTTGAATGCTTAAATCTCTTGAATACTTATTTGGTATGAAAGATTTCAAAACAGTATTTATTGATTTCAAAACAGTATTCATGTTTGTTTATAATAACATTTTTATTTTGTTTTTGTTTTGAATTGTATCTGATACAGTTATCACTGTATCCAATACAATGGCATTCTCTGAAAGGGTTAACTTCAAAGACCACATCTGCAATGACAATGGGGGTGATATTCCAGGTGTGCTCTTTGAAGATATCCCGATTTGCATATGAGTGTCCCAATTTGCACATGAATGTCCCGGGGGGCGGGACATTCATATGCAAATTAGGATATTCATATACAAATCGAGACATTCATGTGCAGATTAGGCTTGAAGAAAGGTGTCACAGCCTGCTTGCATCGCACAGACAGCACATAGCAGAGCAGAGCAGGACACAGAGCAGAGTGAGCAGCCGGAGGATCTGAGCTGGACGGCTCCCTCTCGTCAGCTGCAATACTGCATAAGCAAGTGCAGGACGAGGTACTGCCGTCAGAAGCGCTAGGAAGGTTAAATGACTGTGGTGAAGCCAAACTGTACATTTTTGGGCACAAATAAAGCTTTGTTCTTTTGAAAGACATTGAACTCCGGTTTGGTGACTATGAACCGCGGACTCTCCAAGTTTACAATGCCAACACAATGCATGTTACTTTCCACAGATTAAGTTCATTGTGCAAATCGGCACTTGTACATGCGCAAATTGCGAACACAATGGATGGAACGTTCCCCAGATTACGCTCATTGTGCAAATTGGCACTTTTACATGTGCTTATTGTGAATAAAATGCAAGTTCATTATGTTTGAAGTGAGTAAATATTGAATATTCACGATTACAAAGATATAGCTCTATATCATTGGTGGGCAACTGAGTTGATATATAGGGCCACAAGTGCGGCCCTCGACATCACTAACGTCGATCCAGACCCTCCCCTGTCGACATATCTAAGCAGGTTTGTGGACCAGATCCCGAACGGCAGTCAAAACCCGACAGCACCCGCCCCTCCTCCTGCCCCTGGGTGCAGCGCTCATATGTAGACCCGGTTTCCCTGATCAACATTGCCAATTTTACTGATGTAGGACTACCAAAGTTGATTAGTAAAGCTGGGTCAGCGTGTGACCACTTCACAGGTGAGTTGCTATGCCCTATGCATTAACAGTCTGGTTTTGGGGGCCGCCAATAACACCCAAAAGGCCACATGTGGCCCCCGGCTGCAGGTTGGGCACCTAGGCTCTATATTCAAAAGTGCATATATTCGCAATTAAAATTTGCCATTAGAATAATGGCAATCAACATAATCATGCTGGATCAGAAAAAGACCTTCCCTGAATTATTGTTACAATAGCTAATTGTAGATTAACGGTACACTTCAATGAAAATAACCGTTGCCCATTTATATTAAGTAATCGTGATTTTTATAACGCATATCTAATAATAAAAAAATGCAGATTAAAAGCACAAACATCTGTTTTATTTGATCTACACAAATAATAGGGTGACAGCATTGATATTGCCTAATGCATTCCCCTTTTATTTACTGACAAAAGAAAAGTTCTGAGGTTCTAAAATTCCTGTTAACTAGTCACAAATTTCCTCTATTGGAGATCAGTTACAATATGGATATAGACAAAAACATATGCTAGAGGTCTATTTCCTGAACTTTTCTCTTTCCACATAGAAAGAAAAACCCAGAGAGAATAACACGGATTGTCTTATTTGCATTATAAAACACAAGCCCATTGAATGCTCTCCAATTTCATCCAATAGGCTTTTTATAGGAGTCATTTCGCTTTTGTGAATAACAAGCTTTTATGTGAGTGAAAATCTGTATATTATTATTTCAAATTGCTACATGAGAGGAACCTAGTCCCGTATTTTGTCAGCTTAAAGGTTTTAAAATCTGTCAAGAGTGCACATATTCTGCCCAATAATTAATTTGTTTTTCAGGCAAAGTACACTTTGATGTTGTAATACATTTTGTCTTTTTTTTGGGGGGGATTTGTACCCATTGCAAGAGTACTGACTAAGTGATGTATGGATCACAATGTATCATAAATCTGCACTAAAAACTAAAGCTAGAGCGAGGAGCTTTAAACTGTCAAAACAGGAATAATGGAAAGTGGGCCTGCCACGCCAAATTGAAAAATGACCACTAAACCCAAAGCGGGAAACTTACCAATTTGTATGTGTAAAAGTTACAAACAGCATTTGATACAATTAAACTTATGTGTAGTACCACAGGAAATAATGTTCATCAAGCTGAATTCTGATGAATTCTTGCTTTCACATCATCATATTTATTATGTGTAGGATGCAAGTAATTGAAGAACTTCAGACAAAGATTGCATGTGTTATAGGATAGAAAAGGCTTTTAAAGCCCCCCATAGACAGGCAGACTCCTCCATACAACTTTCATGAGACTTACCAACAACTATGTAGTATAGTGACCTCCCTGATAGAATACATAGTGATTGGAGGGTGTAGAAAGGTCCTCCTATTACATGGTTTTGGTAGAAGAAAAGTTGGTTGTACAGAAGTTGCATGGAGGAGTCTGCCTGTCTATGGGGGGCTTTAGATTTTAGTCTGCTTGGTGGACAGTTTCCTCACAGAGTTTAATAGTGTTGTGAACTTTATCTTCACTGAGGACACCACTAGGACAAAAAGTAAAACTATACTTCCTTAAGCCCCCCATACACCACATACAATTACAATGCAACTTCTGTACAACCAAATTTTCTTCTACCAAAACCATGTAATAGGAGGACCTTTCTACACCTTCCAATCACTATGTATTCTATCAGGGAGGACCCGGCACTACATGGCAGTGATATATTCCTTCCAATCACTATGTATTCTATCAGGGAGGTCATACTATACTACATAGTTGTTGGTAGGTCTCATGAAAGTTGTATGGAGGAATCTGAAGGTGTATGAGGGGCTTTAAAGAGGATGTATGCTGAAAATAAAAATTACATATGCAGAAAATTAAACTTTGACTTACCACAGAGCCAACGTGATGGTGGAGATAGGAACCACAATTCTAAACAAAATAACCTACCTGCTGTGCCCTGGAACCATATGAGAGATTCAAAACTTATCTGCCAGGTTTCTGGGGGTTAAATAACTGTTGAGATAAACCTAATGTTTAAAAAACAAACTCTGCCCGAGCTGGGATCAGGTCTCCTTATTTATGCTCGGTAAGCCAGGGGAGGTGATGGCCGAAAAGTTCGCCCGCCGGACAGTTCGCGGCGAACGGAGATGTTCAGGACTCGTTAAACCCATGGACCCAATTGACTAGCTAGGATTCACAACCCCTAACACTCCTGTCCTTCCTGGGTGAAGGAACTGGTTTTTTGGTTGTGAATAGAGGGATAATTTGGTGACTTGACAACGTGAAACCATGATGTATATATTTTGACATTGTATGATTCAATTGTTTTTAACATTTACTAT
>CM070033.1:177570355-177584732 GCA_036250615.1 Ptychadena robeensis | reverse complement strand
TGCACAAACAGTGACCATGTCTGGAGGGTTCACATACTTTCAAGCAGCACTGTATGTCACTATGGTACACAGAGCGTTTTAGACCATTTTGCATATCAATGTTCTACTTATGTGCATCTCTGTCTATAAGTGATATTGGTGCCACAGAGAACAGTTGTAAGATGGATATTCAGATCCATTTGTCATGGATATTCAATGTGAGAGATTCTATATTGGGGCAGACTAACCTCAGATGGTAGGCTGTTGGCAGGTAATACAGGCCTAGGCATTGTGAAGCAATGGGACAGTTTAAACAAACCTCACCATGAAGCAAAACAAAAAGAAAACGAACTCATTAACAAAATTGTGCCCTTTCGTGGCATAGGCTTCATTCAACAGGGTGTCCAGACAAATTCCATGGGTTTTTTCCAGGGTCCCCCAGAAATATAGTTTGTAGTCATACTGTAGTCTTCCTCAGTGGCTGTGTTGCTTTTATCTCATCTTCCAACTCAATTGGGTTCTGCTCACTTTCTTAGCTGATGGGTAGGTCCAACACCTATATAGAACTCCACCCAGGACTTGCTAACTAGAAGCACCCTCCCTGTTTTTCTCCTTGTCAACTCCTGACCCAAGCTACAAGTTGTCAATAAACCGCTATGACCAACAGAACAATTCTGGAGTAGAGATGGTCGAATTTTTCAACTAGCTGATTTGTGAGTTGATTGAAAATCCTCTGAGAATGGTATCATCATCAAAATTGCTGGAGATGTAGAAAAGGGTTGTGGGAACATTGGAAAAATTAAGTTTTGCTTTAGCACATGCAGTTTTTGCATAAATTAAGTTCAAACCAAAGTTGAAATTTTTATTTATGCAAAAACTATTTGTGTTAGAGCCATACTTTTTCTTGTAGTATACCCTAACTCTTCTCTTTATCTCCAGCAAGTTTTGTGATGATACCATGATCAGGGTAATTAACGTTGCAATTACTTATAACTAATAATAATAACTTAAAATGGTAAATTTTTAAAAAATTTGACCATCTCTATTCTGGAGCTGCTAGTAAATGTAGCGTCTAATCCCGGTAACAATATACCTCCCAAAGTGAGTGGCAGATTAACCCTTCATTTTGTCACAATAGACAAAAAAAGGGTCAATTGAGTACGCCAGTAGTGATGGCCGAACATCGGCCAGGACTGTCCGCGAATGGACGGGTCGGACTTCTAAAGAAGTCCGCCGTCCGCCTGTTCGCAGACAGATTCAAATTCCCCGCCTCTAGGCGGGGAATTTGAATCGGAAAAACCGGATGTGACGTCACTGATGTCACATCCGGTTTTTCCGATTCAAATTCCCCGGTCCCTGGAACGCATACTGGAACGCATAGTTCCTGGTTCCGTGAGCCGGATGTGACGTCACTGACGTCACTTCCTGCTCCGACCTGGTTTTTTCACTAGGAGACCGGCTTTATGCCCGGTCTTCTAGTGAAAAGATTCTTCCTCCGACACGATCACACAGGTTGTGATCCTGCCGGGGGAAGAATAGAGATCCTCTTCTCGCTGGTGAACGGAGCGGGTCGAACACCCGCACTGCTCGCCGGCGAGAAGATGGGCGAACATCCATGTTCGCCGCCGAACTGTCCGCCTTGTGGACAGTTCGGCCATCACTATACGCCAGTCATCAACAGAGAAAGTTAAGAGGGCATCAGCAGAGAACTATAGACAGTCCAGAAACTTTAGCCAGCAATAGTGTTGATCACAATTTTTTATTGTGAATATTGGCACTTCGAGAATTTGTGAAGGTCTTGAATATAGTTTTAATTGTGAATTTCCGAGATCTTCATCTGAACTACCTTGCATTGCATTCCCAATATGTGGATGTGCCAATTTGCACAAGGAAGATAATAAATTATAAATTTTCATGTGATTGAAGTGTTGATCACACAAACATGCGAATATCGGCATTTTTGGGGGGGGGGGGGGGGGGGGGTTCTGTGGCGCAATGAATGTGATAATGACTGGAGATCACAAATTTTTCTGATAGCCGTTATTTTGCAAATACGAATATTGCCTGTAAAGCTCATCACTAGCAAGAAACTATAGAAGCTAGCTAGTGCTTCCCCTGAGGGGTGGTACCCAAGCCCATGGTCAACAGTGCTAAGGGTGGAAGGGGGGTTGGCGTGGATAGTCCAAATCCAATAGCCTCAGTATCGAAGATAATTAAATATGCAAATCCTACATCTCAGAAAGGTTGTAACACAAATTGGAATATCTGCATTTGTTTCTATCACCATCTTTCACACTGACCATCTTTATTATTTTTTTTCATAATTTGAATTACAATTGGTGACCATTTGACTTTGTATCGCACAAGTGTTTCCTCATATGAGAATATTTGAACAAAGAAATACAAATTGCCTTCGACACTTGTTTTGTTATATTTCTCTATGTTAAGCTGGCAATACACCTTTAGATTTCTCTGTCAGATTTCCTTTAGATCTCCTTTTGTTTTACAAAACCATGTAATATGAGGGACTTTCTAAACCATCAAGTCTACCTGTGTTCAATCACAGAGGACCTGGCACTACATAGTTGTTGGTAGATCTAAAGGATATCTGACAAAGAGATCTAAAGGTGTATGGACAGCTTTAGTTACTTCACATGCTGTATAAACAGAACAACTTTAAAACACAATGCAACACTTCACACTTTCTAAGCGCAAACTTTGCAAATCTTAAGTGGTTGAGCTGAATTAATCATTTTCGCTTTTGGAGTTTCACAGCGATTTAGTTCACAAACCTCTTTTTAATGATTAAATGAAAGCAATTCCAGGAGAGCGTGTTAGAAATTATTATCTTTTAAACATTTCCATTCAGTTTAAAAATTAAGACTATTATGCTGACGTTCTGTTTTTATTCCTGAATGACCAACTTTATCTCAGTTTAATAGCCTAATATAACTTTTTTTTATTTTACAAATAAAAAAATGAAAAAAATCTAATTAGTGAACCACTTCAATAGCGGTCTCTTCATAACATTTAGATCTTCTGTCATACGTGTTGGTTGACATTGAAAGAAAATAACAGTTCATAATATAAGATGGGGCACGGATACAAGATGTTCACCAGGCAATAAAATAATTGGTTTAATAAAATAAAATGGAAGAGAAATTAATGTAATTCATGTTCTAAGGAACTGTGAACGTACAATAGCTCTATTACTATTTTAAGAAATACCAAGAAACTATGACACATCTGTCTATACGATTATGTTTCTGTAATTTATTATAATTAAAAATGTATTTATGAAGTACCAGCATATTGTGGAGTGCTGTCATTAAATAGGGCTTGAAAGGCAAAGCAAGCTTACGTACAGATACAAACTTTGACATGAGAGTAGAAGAAGACCGTGCCTTATCGGGCATACAATCTCAGAGGTAGGGGACAGATTAAACAATAGGCAGGAGATGTAACTGGCAATTTGGCAATGTTATGAATGAGAAGATGGGTGTCACGGGTGAACCACGAGAGCATAAACGGGTGCCACCAAACAAGCATAAACCATGGTGCAGAGTCTACAGAGGCCCCCGGTATTCACCAGAGCATTTCGCAAGGAGTGACAAAACTTTTCTGCAGGGAGCCCCCTGGTTGCGGCCTCTAGCTACATTTACTTGGCAGCAGCTGAAATCAGAATATTGAAAGTGCGGTATCAAGACAGCAGGCAGAGACGTAGTCAGACAGGAAGTAATCAGGGCAGGTGGCAAACGGGGTGGTCGAAGATGGTCCAGGGGTCGATAACGATAAGGCAATAGGGTGAAGCAGGACCTGTGGTCAGACACATAAAGAACTCTTTGTTCAGGCAATGTCCTGTTGCCTCAGCCTTCTTTATATACAAGGTCAGGTGGTCTGATTGGACAGCGCTCCAGGTGAGTGATAATAGGTATCAGCCAGGAGAGGAAGCAGGAGTGCATCATGTGCTAGAATCTCTTCCACCAGCGGAGGGAGCTGAATTTTGAATGGTCCTGGTCCACTGAGGTTTGGCATGTGAAGCAGCTGAACTGGTGGATGGCACATCTCTGGTTGCAGATCGCGGGTGACACTGCGATCTGTGACAATGGGAAGTCCAGACTGAAGAGGGGGGACGGGAGGTTCAAGGCTAGTTTAAAAGTGTAAGCAAATCTTATGATATTAGGAATAGAGTTTCAGGGAGTAGGGACAGCCCTACAGAAGGTTTGAATATTCTTATGTGATGTGATGAGCAGGGATGTCATAGGTAGGTCACTGGAGCAGAGGGTGGTTTGTAGTATATACATGTAGCAGGTTGGAGATATAAGTGGGGCAGAAGGTGTGAAGTGATTTAAAAGCAAGGCACAAAACTTACAATTTGAGAGAGACCAAGAGAAAGAGAGATTAGAGGAGTGAATGAGTCTCATAATGTAAAAGCTGAGATCTCAGGTCCTGAACAATGCAAGTATTTTTCTGTTTATTTTCCGACTGTCTGTGTCTGAACCATCCCTGCTAGAGATGGTCAGATAATTTTTTTCTTAAATATGACCATTTCGACAATTTCAAGTTCAAGCCTCTAAACATCACCAAACTTGCTGGAGATGTAGAGAAGGGTTGGGGGTATACTACTACTACTACTACTACAAAAAATATGTCTCTAACACAAATAGTTTTTGCATAAACGGAGTTAAAAGTCAAGTCAAAATTTAGACTTTGAATTTGAACTTAATTTATGCAAAAACTACATGTGCTAGTGCAAAACATTTTTTCCCAATGTTCCCACAACCCTTCTCTGCATCTCCAGCAATTTTGGTGATTATACCATTCTCAGAGGCTTTGAAATCAGCTCACAAAGTCGAAAAATTCGACCATCTTTATTCCCTACAAAGAATTAAGAGCATGTCTGCACGTCTGTGTAATTCAGTTGGGTTGATTTAATAAACAAGCAACAAGAACGTGTATAAATATTCAGCAAATGATTTTAATCTAAGCTTACTAAAATAATGTTCCCATTGAATACCCAATTATGTTGAAGGCGATTAAATGTGATTACATGTGATTAGTTAACAAAAATAAGTGTACCCCTACATCACCCATTATAAGTTCTAAAAACATGTAAGGGATATTATTGGTTAATTAAATGGGACTCCATTCCTGCCCACCTGGTTCAAACGACCACAAGTGATCAAATTTGAACATTCAATTGATCAACTAGGGATTGGACATGTGGGTAAATTTCAACCAATATTTTACATATACATGTTGTTTTTTGGATTCCAGCCGCCCTCTTGTGGCAGAAAGCTCTAATGACGCTTAAAAAAAAAGAAATATGTTAATCTATAACACTGTGTGGCTGTACAAACGATCAATGTTCGACTAGCAATCCATTTTTTATTGCACAATTTGATCAAATCGATGATCGAATTTCAATATCATTGACCCATCTATGACTTCATTACCAAAATTGCTCACAAATTTGACTAGCTGGCTTTGTGAGTTGATTAAGCCTCTGACGTTCATGTTATCTGAGGCTTCAGTTAATGCTAGAGATGGAATCTCTGCAGATCACATATGCAGTATCATATGTGCAAATGGGGAGAGCACTAGTTGTAACTTCTAAGTGGATCTCTGCCCACCTGTCACCATAAATTTAGTAAATACATTCTTTACGTGTTTATTAATTCACATCCAACAAATCAGAGGTAAAAAACAGACGTGTTCCTTATGTCTAGTGATGAGCAGCATAGGCAATATTTGAATTAGCAATATTGTGCGAATAATTCTACCAATATTCATTTCAATATAAATAAATATAAAATTCGAGCGTATGGTCATAACATAATCACAACAATAATCACATTCAAAATGAATGGTCACAGAGACGTAGTCAGACAGGAAGTAATCAGGGCAGGCGGCAAACGAGGTTGTTTAAAAGCCAGAAGGCTGCTGTTTTAAAAGCCAGAAGACTGCTGATTTGGTGGATATTTATGTTGCTGCTGACAACTCCTGCGAGGGTCTTTGGTTGCACCCAACAAATACGGGCAGGAGCCCTATAGAATGGACTTGCTTCACTGAGAGTCCCCATTTGCGGCTGAATCCCCACAATATGTATATAAAAAAAATTAGAATAAGGCAAATTAAAATGCAAATCATTCTGCAGTATAATAGACATAAAAAAACAATGCAGTTGTTTAGTTGAAGCTTATTCCCTGAAAGAAAATCTTTTCTCAAATGCTAATATTAATAAAATGCTCTGATTCCCTTTTGTTAAACTATCAAGCAAATCCTCTTTAAACAATTGAATAAAACTACTTTTCGATGATTTCACCCGATAAACTACTTTAGAAAAACAAAAATACAAATATTTGGAGTGCAATGCGATTATTTCTCCGTTTGCACAAAGCTAACTGTTTAAACTAAGAATACTTGTTTTCCTAAGTAATACAGAGGATTAGTCAATGTCGATAATTGAGCTGAATATGCATTTGCTAAAATGATTCAAAGAGATGAATGAGAGATTATTATAGGGGCTATAGTTATAAGTTAGAATTTAATTTCCCTTGAGTGAGTTACTGATAATTATGTGAATAAAGTTCACTTTTCTGTTCTACTTGGACATTAATATCAGTGCTTACCAAGCTGATTTCTACTATGGACTTGTCAGTTGAGGCAATACAATGACTACATAATTGCCTATTATATATAGAACAGAGCAAAAGTTTTAAAATCGTCAAGAAAAACTCAATTCATCGCAGCAAACAAGCAAACACCATTACCTAAACACTAAACATCCAATATATGCGGTATACACTACATATATACAGGCTGGACTTGTACCCCATGGAAGGTACCACCTAAAATTTATCATAGCAATAAGAAAAAAAAGTATTGGTACTCTGGTACTCAAAAGGGGCCAAAAACTAGCCATGTGTACCTTTATTGTTGTTACAAAACACATATGCGTACTAACAACTTGGACGCGGCCGCAGCTAAATGTTACATGTATACAATTTATGTCACTTGGATAACTGCAGGGAAACATGAATAACTATCAAAGGTTGCAGTTAGGCGTGTGAAATTGGGAATGTAAATATTAATAATAATAATAATTTTTTAAAAATTGGACTTCTAAGGGTGTTGGAGATCTGAGGGATGAAAGTCAGAGTAGGCATATGTAAGGATAAAATCTGACAAGAGAAAAGCACTGTCTGACAGCTGGAACGTGACTGAAAGGAAAAGGATGACATTTGAACTGCAGGTAGTCTCAGGGGTTTGTTACTAAACCAGACAATTTCAGGGTTGTTCTACTGAGGTATGAGATCTGGGGGTTCAAACTGTGAGTTACATTTGACCCAAAGCCAGCTGGTGACCTGTGGATGGAGACAGCTAATCGGATCAATCAGGAACAGGGAGGTCCATCTGCAGCAGAATCTACCATGCAGGAGGCCGACACAGATGATAGTGAGGGAAACAGTGAGAAAAACCACCCTACATATCGGGTGAGTACCAAACACCATCTCCTGGTACTCATCTGAGTGATAGACAAACGGTAAGAATACATAGAAATAATATATGTTAAAATGCTCCAGTGAGCTTTTTTTTTTTGTAATTCAAACATGTATTGAACATTGTTTGTTCTGGAGATTTAGTACAGAACTTTGGATTCTTGTTATCACTTATCTAAATAGATTAACAAATGTCTAGTACATATTTAATAAGAATATGCAAATTATTTACTCTTGCTTTCAGTAATACATTCAGTACTGCTAGTGGAGATGATCAATAGGATGCAAACAATTCTACATTTGTATGTAAATTGCATGCCAACTGCAGCAGAGTCTATCATTCTCATTGGCTCAGCATCAGGATGCATGCACTTTACATACTAATGTAGGATTTTTTGCATTTCATTGATCATCGCTATCTACTGAGCTAACTATTTTTAGTCTTTTAATAGTTATGTAATGCTAAATACGATTTTTATGATATGATTTTTTTCAGAGTATTAAAAAGCTGTAAATTCGCATCAGCCTGTAGAGAAAACTCCATCTCAACAAAAATAAATAGTGCCAATGAGGTGCTTTTATAGTCCAAAATGTTTGTTATATATGTGAGATTGCCTCTCAACATGAGACCTTCATTTTGTTGAACAGAACTGAACTGACTACTGATCATTTGTTCATCATACATTTGGACCAAATTTGCTCTTGTTACCTTTGTTTTTTTTACTGGAAAGTTTCCTTTTTTCTTTAAAGGTTGTCATATAAAAGTTTGCAACAAAAGTTGTCTATTACTGTGTATTGTGTGTATGGCTGACACATTCTTTGGCTGTTTTGTTAAGGGCTTGCTCACATAGAAATAGTGAGGCTTTATGCTCCTATCATTTAAAAATAGAAAATAAAAATGAGGCATGGGATAAAGTCATCAGACACATTTTCCGGAGACTCTTCAATTCTGCTTTTTATATCTTTTCTTTTTTTTTATAACATCAGGAGCAGCATCTGGCTTCAAATGAAACTGTGAACCTAGATACCCACTGTGTTTATTTCATAAAATATATGATATTTATCACATTAACAACACACTCCCATCATTTCGATAACTTATATGCCAGGAAGATGAACATTTGCTGCATAGGGCAACATTAAGGTCCGACAGGGAACTCACCTACAGCCGTGCACTGGCCACCCCATAGGTTTAAATAGGGATGTCAAGAAGGGCAGTAGTGATGGCCGAACATCGGCCACATCTGTCCACGAACGGGCGGATCGGACTTTAAAGAAGTCCACCGTCCGCCTGTTCACGGGCCTCTTGGCGGGGAATTTGAATTTGAAGAGCTGGATTTGACGTCAGTGACGTCACATCTGGTACCTGGAATGCATAGTTCCTGATTACCATAGCCGGATGTGACGTCACTGGCGTCACCTCCGGGTTTTCCAGCCGGCTTCTCACTAGAACTGCAGGCAGTTCAGCCATCACTAAAGGGCAGTTGTGGTCCCAAGGCAGCAGATGGGTTGTAGCTAACCTAGAACCACTAAGCTATGTTTGCAGTTACGTTTTTTGTCCATAACAAATACGGTAGCGGTAACACAACTGTGGCTGCTACTTTCTCCAATAATTAGTGCCTATTTATGGGAGATGGTACCTTATAAATGAATACTCTAGTGACTAGATTTCTCAGAACATTTAGCAAAAATGTAAATATAAAATTTGGTAAAAATGTACTGAACCTCCTGGGCGTTGTGCACGTAGCGCAGCTGGGCACATTAGATTCCCCCACGATTTTCTTCAAGAGGACTCCGATAAAGCGACGCCTCCTGCATTACATGGAGGTCAATGTTGCCGCCTACCCCCTGCCCATCCGTCATCATACCGGACATCATCAGGGTGGGCACAGAAGCATCAGCAGGTATGCCGATGTGCAGAATCACTGGGGGAATTTTGTGGACGGGTGAGATTTATTGTACTCAGCTGACAAACTCACTCTGAGATAACTCGGGCAGAACACCCAGGAGGTTAATTATTTATTTAAATACTTAATTAGCTGATTTGTGCTTTAAAAAGTCTAATGTTTTTCTTTCAACGTATTAACCAATATAATTGCATGGTTACCCCGCAAACCTAAAACACCTAGAATGAGACTTTCATGGCTGCACCCTTGGGTTTTGGTTATTTATAGACCATTCCCAAGACAAACACAAATGCTATAGGGCATCAAGGGAACATAGCTAGGGCACTGTTATGACAGTTAGACATTGGCCCTATGCTATCATTTAATAGCAGCTTTAAAGCATTGGAGCATGCCAGTCACTTGCTTTTTCACCCAGTGACCAGGCTGATATTTCTTCTGCAAGGATGCCATATTTGGAACATGCTTAAATTTCCCACACAGATCTCATTTGTATTTTTGTATTTACCCATTAGTTCAGCTAACTAAGGTCAGGGCAAATGAGCCAATCCTGCATCTACCATTGAATTTAAAATAGTCTCTTCATTTGGTAAATCAACCCCAGTCCATATACTCTATTCTGCATACACAAAAGGAAAAAAACCTCACAGTGTCTTAGATAGGAAGGGTGGCTAGCAGGCTAAGTAATAATTTCCTGTCTGTATATACTGTAATGTTCTTTGCTAGAACACCTAGGAACTTTTAGTTGATTAATGGACTGGTTAAAAAAATGGAAAGCAGAAGTGGGCTGGATGTGTGACACATGGTAAACTATTGTGGAATTTTATATACAGCTGTATGTAAACATATTTTATGCTCTCCTCGGCCTGGAACAAAGCCTACTTGACCAACTTGCACAATACAATACATTGAAAATCTTTGGGTCTAGGGATACAGATAAATAATTTGCAGACAGCAAAGGGTCTACCCAACATTTTATGAATCCACGTTTATATGATTGAAGGCTTAACAATGGTTTTGGTTGGATGATCATAAATTTAAAGAATAGTGGTCCATGGTCTCCTGCTACTTCCCCTATGTTAAGCTGATTAACTAATGAACTAATTTACAGAAGCTCATTGGTAGTGATGGCCGAACTGCCCGCAAGGCGGACAGTTCGGCCGCGAACAAGCATGTTCGCCCTCCTTCTCGCTGGCGGACAGTATGGGTGTTTGACCCGCCGTGTCCGCCGGCGAGAAGGATCCCTCTATTCTTCCTGCGGTGGGATCATTAGCAGCGAGATCCCGCCGCAGGAAGAATCTTTCACTGAAGACCGGGTAGAGAACCCAGTCTATCAGTGGAAATCCGGCTCGTAACCCGGATGTGACGTCAGTGACGTCACATCCGGGTAGCACAACCAGGAACTATGCGTTCCAGGTGCTGGATCTTACGTCACTGACGTCACATCCGGGTGTACGAGCCGGATTTTCACTGATAGACTGGGTTCTCTACCCGGTCTTCAGTGAAAGATTTGGGGAATTTGAATATGTCCGCGAACTGGCGGATGGCGGACTTTTTTAAAAGTCCGCTCCGCCCGTTCGCGGACGGACACGGCACTTGTTCGGCCATCACTACTCATTGGTAACAATCAATCCCATTGGCTGGAGAATAAACAAGCCCTGTAAAAAAAGCACTTGTTTTGTTCTATGGAGAAGGGAAACAAGTGAGCGGTACATCACTGTGTCATATCTCTATTGGATATCGTAGTTGTTGGGCAAGTCTGTATATTTTCTGATGATAAATAATTTTGGGCAACCAATATTTATCATCTGTACACTGCATAGGTCTCCACATTGAGTAACAATCACTGGTGGTACCCAGTTGAATTGTCACCAACCTCCATCACAATATGATAAGGTTTGGCAGTTGACCTCTCAGGTCAGAGTACATCGGGAAGGTCTAATGGATAACTAAGGACCCTTTCATACTATGCACTCTGCACTAGAGATGGTCGAATTTTTCGACTTGCTAACTTTGTGAGCTGATTGCAAAGCCCCTGAACATGGTATCATCACCAAAATTGCTGGTGATGTAGAGAAGGGCTGTGGGAACATTTGAAAAAAAGAAGTGTTGCTTTAGCACATGTACTTTTTGCATAAATTAAGTTCAAATTTAAAGTCGAAATTCCGATTTTCGAAATTTTTACTTGACTTTGAACTTAACTTGTGCAAAATCTATTTGTGTTAGAGCCATACTTTCTTTTTTGGAGTATACCCCCAACCCTTCTCTACATCCCCAGCAAGTTTGGTGATGATACCATGTTCAGGGGCTTTGCAATTAACTCGAAATCGGCGAAATGGTTGAATTTTTGAAAAAAAATTCGACCATCTCTACTCTGCACTTGCGGTTGCATTTTATGTGATAACTGTAGTGGTGGTGGTAACACTACTGCATCCACTAACAGTGTCCATTTCCGGCAAAGTGGAAACATAGCCTTAGGAAGGGGATCTTTTGAGGCACCAAAAAGCATTAAATATTTCTTTATTTGTATTTACTCATTTAAAAAAAACCTTAACTGGGCTTAATAAGCATTGTGGATTGATTTTCGCACCTTTACAATACGTTCCAGCAAGGACCTTGGGATTTAAAGCTGTCTTTCCCCAAGCATTCTGAATGCTATTTTAACCTAAAGGTCTAGCTATGGTGTTTTGATCCCACAGCTCAGTTTCCTCTTAGCAGCAAAAGGCAATCTATGGGTTGTTTAAAAGGAAATATGTCCTCACAATATAGATTGTTTAAAGTTTATAGATTATAGATATAGTCTATAGATAGAGAATATAGATTTATTTAAAGTTTAGAAATGTAAGTTTTAAGTACACAAAGTCATTAAGTACACAGAGGGCACTGAGGGTTGTCCACCATCCACCAATGGAAACACTCCACACACCCCAAAGGGTGTTTTGTTAAAGTATAATTGTTCTAAATGCATTTTTATGCAAAAGAAGCCTTTTTTTTACGAAAGATTCACATTTTAGTTTTTTGGGTAAAAATGATTGTGATTGCTACCTTTGCTATATAGTATAGACAATGCACATGACAGTAGCCATTCATATATAAGAATATAAGAGACCAGCACTAGTTTCCTATGGAAACCTCTGTACTTTGCATTGACCCTAGCTGCCCTGCGCTGTGCTACTATACCGCAACGCAGCTAGTGTGAACGAACCCTAAGCCCACTTTATTAGAGCAATGGAACAAGGGATTGTAAATCCAGTATACTGACAGAACCTCAAGTGTTTGTTTTTTTTTTCAATTAACATTTCATAAACATAATTAGATGGCAACATAGTGTATAATATTATTAATTAAGAATAATAATGTATTTAAATTAGAATATGCAAATTGCTTTCTTCTATTTTAAACAGACACTGGCATGATACAGATAACTCAATACATATGCAATCTTCTAAATAAATAAATAAATATTCTTATTAACACAAATCAATGAATGTAATTAGCGGTGATGTAACATTTTTAGCCTTTTTCTCCCCTGACAGTTATGTTTTCTTCTTCACTTTTTCACTAAAAATATATCAAAATAATGGATCTTGGTTTTCACACTTAGGAGTATGAAATCTTTTAGAATTTTCTTGTCATGCCTAAGGCAAAGACTTCCTTCTGCTCACCAAACCTGCAATGCCTGTAAATTGGTTCCCTCGAGGACATTCTCCTGTTCTTCTCTTCAGGCATTGGTGTTGGAAAACAATTGATCAATAAGCCCTCAGTGTTCGCTAGGTAATGTTATGTAATTAAAGGCAAGCGATGGCGTATTTTTAGTGAGTACATGATCCGAGTTGAGTTATTCCTGGCGCTTTACATCATCAATATTTTATTTACTGTATATGTACACAGACTTATAGTCTCCCCCTAGTGGCTAGCTCTATATCAGCGGGTCATTGGATGTTTCTCACTGTAATACTACTGAAATACATTACATGTGGGAAAATATAAAAATTCATGCTACTGGCTATTTTTCAGATCTGAACTTCTAATTTGCTTACCCAAATAAAAAATCTGTTTACCTTCCCCTGGAACTGTAATTGACAATTTTTGAGAAGGGAAGGTGGGGTCTAGGCTATAGCCTCTAGCATCATCGAGGAGCTACATAGAATATTTAACATATTTATTTCTAGTCTCTAATAGATAAAACAAGAACTTGCAGACATTATGGGTGCATTTGGAGACTGAAAACATTCTATGAAGGACAGAGCCTGGAGACACATTACATAAGATTGATCATAAGCTCTGCCATTACATCCCCATTATAAGTCTGTGCTTCCAGTCTCTCTATCGACTGCTGTAGATCAAAGACTGCAATTTAAACAGCAAGTAAGGTATGCAGGTCATGAGCTAAATTTTGCACACAGGGGCTTTAACATGTACCAATCCATGTATACTAAGACTCTAGTATCCCATTCCATGATTGGAATATTGTTATGTAGCCTATACACAAGATATGCTGAATTAGGACTATAAGACTAGGGCTCCTCTGTCCATTAAAACCCCTGCGTTGAACGCAGGGATTTTAACAGAGTGCAGGAGTTGCCCATTGACAGCAATGGGGCTTTGACAGGGCTGTCTCTACAGCTCGTCAGATCCCCGGATCCACTGGTCCGAGCCTCCTTAGCATTGACAATTAACAACAACGCAGCAAGCTGTGTCTATGGGAACACAACGGAGGCTTGAGTTGATCCCAGTGTACAGTGGAGCCTAGGCCTAAAAGTTCACCATTCATACAAGGCAACATCGGGTTTGGGGTTCTTACCCTTAAAGATGTGAACTTGAAAGACCCTAAAGGTTATATTGAAAAGGGACTAATGACTAATCAAAAAGCTCATTCACCAAATAAGTGTCTAGCACTGTGAAGCCTTCTTAACCCTCTGAGCATTTGCCACGTGCCACGGGCAATCGCGGCGGAGCACAATATGCTCCGCCGTGATTTCCTGCTCAGCT
>CM070033.1:177543333-177568361 GCA_036250615.1 Ptychadena robeensis | reverse complement strand
CTGACTCTCTCCTTCTCCAGCAGCATGTGAAATGGCGTCCTCTACTTGCTATGCTATAGGCTATGTTCCCACTTAGGCGATTGAGCTGGTGTTTTTCAAATGCCAGAGCAGGCGAGTGGGAACCTAAGTGAAACATAGTCTCAGTGCTTTGGACAGTGGAAATAGAAGACCATTTAAGTAAAAGCATTGTTAGGATTAGAGATGGTCGAAATTAATAAAATTCGATTCTACTTATATTTCGAGTTTCCCAATCGAATTCCGATTCGACTGCGAATTTTTTTCTAGTCGAAGTCGAAAATTCTCATAACACCAAAAATTCGCATAAGGTCAAAAATTCACATAAGGTGGAACATTTGGATTTGCTGTATGAGCTTGAGCTATAATAGAAGAATCAGTGTACATAGTAGCAGAGCTTTACAATCAGAGCTGAGATTTAAACCCAATTTATACACAAACTTGACATGTTAGAGCAAAACTTATTGTTTTCAAATATTTCCCCAACCCTTCTCTACATCTCCAGCAATTTTTGTGAGGATACCATTTTCAGGGGCTTTGCAATAAGCTGACAAAGTTAGCTAGCACCATGTGAATTGTCGCCAATGCGAATTTACGCCAATGCGAATTTTCCAATCACTCCCGCATACTCGCTCGCGAAATAGCGGCACGGCAAATCAAAAGCAAAGTTATTTTTCAAGTTGAAATTACGATTTCAGTCGAAATATCAGGCTGATTTTCGACTTTTTCGGCGAAAACTCGAAATGACCCCATCAAAATTCGACTATGCGAATTTTCGGCAAAAAAGTCGAAATTTCTACTTAAAAATTCGCACTGTGAATTTTTCGACCATCTCCAGTTAGGATACACATGCATTTAATGATGTCTATATTTATAAGGGTATTTATTTACTGGTGGAGAGAGGATGGCTTAACCTCCTTAGTTTTTTTAAACATGGCACATTCAATCAAAGCAGATTACATAGTCCTACATATCAGATTTCCTGCCCTCCCCCTTTATATTTCCAATGTCATTGCTGAAGAGGCAGAACTCAGAATAATCGTTGAGTTTTCTGACATAGAACATTGTTGTGGGCTCACTGGGGCACGTAGGTAACCTGGAATGTAGCCTACAGGTAAGTTTAATGTGTAAAACATCCTTACCCCCAGCTACACCTGGGGTGACATCTAGGGAGGTTAATTTAACTATTAACATGAATAGATATGGAACAAAAAAAAAAAAAAACTTGCTTGTGAATGTATACTGAGAAAAATATCTCAAACAATTAGAAGGAAGAGGTTCTACAGCTGGTAGCACTTTGTCACCAGGATGTATCACTCCCTGTTGGAGGATTCTATACATCTGCTATTGATGATTTCCCATGATTTCCGTTGATTCACATTTCATGACAAGGCTGATAAGCAAATGTGAGATAATGTTTTATATTATTGTTACTCTGTTATTGCTGATAATATGTGTGTTAAACTATTTAAAACAATGTGGAAAAATTATGTATGTGTGGGTGAACTACCCACTCTGTTAAAGGTTTGTTGCATAGCATGCAAAATTGATCTGGTCTCCTTATTCTAGGATTGGCTTTACTTAGGCCCATGCACTTTGCTGGCAGTTACAATGCAATAGGGCTTTTCTTGAACACTAAAGAAGTCCTTAAATTGGACAAAACGCTTTGGAATAACTCAAGAAAGTCAGCTTCCTGGACCTCACATTTTACAAGCCAGAACTGTGTCAGTTTGAACTATTGATTTTGTATTCTTCCTTAGCAAATGCATGGATTCTAACTACCAGTAGACTGAAAATCGAAATCCATGAAAATATATTTTTATAACTGTTTTAAATTTTGATTTTAACTCCATTCTTTGATTGGAAGTGACCTAAAAAATTGCCTTTAAAGTCCCAGATTGGCCATCTCACTTGGGCTGTCCATCCAATTTCTTTAATTCAATGAGAAAAATATTTATTTATCTCTTCTGTAACAATGGTGGAAACGTGCGCTACTATCCTAAAAAATATAATGACCTGCTGTTCCCTCAAACCTCTTGGCAGTGCGCTTTATCTTTAATGCTCACGAGCTGCTAGCATTGCGAGTTAATTAATTGCAGTATCACACGTGTTCACTAGATGGCAATATACATTAGATTTTAATGGTGATGAACTGTGAAACAGAAGACAAATTGCTAATCCCCACTGCAGTCCAGGTCCAGGGTTTCATTAATAGGTAGATAGAAATGAAGGAATATCCAGCTCCTTTCGGAGGCTCAAGGGTCTCCCTTTCTCAGGGCTTAGCATAAAGGAAATAAGGGTTCATAAATGACTGTAAGACTGGATGGTGATTTTGTTCTGTACAAATACAATTTAATATGGGGTTTGATGCTGAATAATTGGGAACCCGATTCAGTTCTTTTTTCAGCCATGTGTTACGAACAAATGTACCAAACAAAGGTGCTGCTTAGAGGCCCAATCAAGTAGAGAATAATGAGAACATGGAATGTACTAAAACCATCATTAAAATGCTTTACTCGCTCGTGTTGTCTATAAAGATTACTAATTACTTCTAGCTCTCTTTATTGTTTTTTTTTTTACAAACATTACTTTCTTGTATTTATTTCTACCTTTACAACCTAAATATTTTTAGCATTATTTTATATCTTTAATAAAAATACCAAACAACAAAAGAGAATCAAAGTTTCCATTTTAATCTTCATGCCCTTCTTTGTCCTGGATTAAAGAAAGTAAAAACAACCATCTTCAATGTGAGTCAATCACAACTAAATAACATTTTTACTACAATCTATTTTATAATGAAAGACGCTTGTAGATAACACACTGTGTGCTTCCTTTGTAGCCCTGTGATACATTGTTCTCAGCCTTTAAAGCTGCCCATAAAATATCTCTTATTCTTCCTATTAATATGTGCATAGGTTAAAGAATACCAGAATTAATACATTTGAAACATATTAAAATAATTTAAATTCCACCGCTGACAGTGATGGAAGAACACGGAGTAAGGACGATTCTTCTTTATAAAACACAGTGTTAGACAAATTGATAATGTAAGTGTCATTTTTTATACCCTGGCTCATTAACAAACCTATTTCGATCTAATCTGAAGCTATAACTTTAATTTATATTTAGTAAATGAGATTTAGTTGTCCGTGACAGATTATTATATATTTAAATTCCCATCTCTTAGGTAATTAGAGCACAATGGAAGCTTCCACATGTACCGTGTCACCTCTTTCAAATGGTACAACTGCAGATATAGAAAAAGATAATATGTATAACAGACCTCATTAGGCTGCATGTTCAGGTAGAATAGATTTAAAGAAGATCGGGAAATAAAAATGTTCTAGTTACCGAGGAATTCAGATTCCTTGATCTTGCTGTCAGAAATAATTGGGGAACGTGGAAATTTTACGAGGGGTGGCAAATGATTGGTAAGTGTCAAGTAAATCTTTAGTATGAAGTGGATGTGCCATTTGCTGGATTCAGAAATGCTAATAATAACATAGAGCCGGAAGGGACCAAATCTAAATCCAAAAACGAAAATGTAATATATTGTTATCTAAAAAAGATGGGTGAAGATAACACCCCAACATTTTTTCCCCCAGAGAACTTACTGCGGGCTAGGGGGCTTTAGAGGCCACAGCATGGATTATCAATCAGTATATAGATTTACAAAGTATTTACCGTATTTTTCCGACTATAAGACGGACCGGACCATAAGACGCACCCAGATTTTAGGGCAGGAAAACCAGAAAAAAAAGATTTAATACGTTTTCACATCAATTGGGTTAATGCAATGAATTTAATGGATGCAATATTCAATTCAGGCAGAAGGTGTTACTAGCAGCAGTACACTCTCAGCTGAACACGTCATACTTCACAGTGATCTGCAGGAGGAAGGGGGGGGGGGGGGGGGGGGGGGGGGCTGGGCTGTCTTCTGCTCTGCTGTCCTCTCCTCTCCCGATGTTACTGTTTCTGTGTCCGTGGGGGCTGCAGATTTATTGCTGTTCCCACAGACAGGAGAGAGGTATAGATGCAAGTTCATCTATAGCTCTCTCTTCTTTGCCTATGCCAGTTCAGGGCTGGCATAGGCAATTACACTGTTCAGATGGGAGAGCCGGACATCGGCCGGCATCTCACATCTGACAGCTCCTCCAGCTCCCCGGCTAAGGTGCGACCACCAGCAGCCGAGTGGCCACGGGGGTTGTGCATTCGGACCATAAGACGCATTCACTTTTTGCCCCAAATTTTGGGGTGAAAAAGTGCGTCTTATGGTCCGAAAAATACGGTAATCATAATCAGCATCAATCAACATGAATGAATATTAAATTTAATATCAACAATGTGTTATGCCGCAGGTCCTGGGTTGACACGGGGGTACCAGGAGCAGGGAGTCTAGCCACCCGAGGGTCTTCCCCCAGAGCCCCCCTAACGGGAGATAGGACAGGGATCCCTGAGGGGACCCTGTGGACTTTTCCGCACTCAGGTGGCCAGGTCCTCTCCCTGGGAACCCCCCCAGGAAGGTGCGGACAGATGTCCCAGAGGTAGTCCCTTCAGGGGGAAGGTATGCGGGTAGACTGAACAGGGAGACAGTGTTCACAAAGAATGGTCAGAGTCCAAAACGTAGGTCTAGGCAGGCAGCGTTCTGAGAATAGTCGATGTCCAGGCAATGGTCGAGCGCGGCGGAGTTCTAAGAATAGTCGGTGTCCAGGCAGGGGTCGAGGCAGGCGGAAATCAGATCGGATGGTCAAGAACAAGCGGAGGTCGGGGAGCCAGAAGTCAAGGAGTAGCCGGGACATGCAGGGTCAAGTACCAGGAAGTCAAGCCGAGAGGAGATACGACAACCATTAGCCAGGACAGGAAACTGAATCCAACAGCACTGGGTGTAAGGGCTGGCAGGTTTAATAGGGAGCGTCCTCCCAGGTCCGCCAGGGAGGAGGGCGGACACCCAGGAACACGCCCCTGCAGCCTTAAAATTGGTGAGGCTGCTCGCGAAGTCTCCGGCTATGCGCGTGCGGCGCACGCACGCGCACGGCCGGCGGCGGCTCCACGTGCAGCACCAGGAGAGGTCCCTGATGAACCCGGAGTCCCCCAGCACCAACCCTGGAGGTAAGAGCAGGGGCAGTGGCTACAGGTACGGCCCAGGGGGGGTCTAAACGCTGGAGGGGCAGACAGGTCAAGCCCGGACGGCCCGGGATCCTGACACAATGACATGTAGTTGCATACACAACCAAAATTGGTGGCACATATATTACATACAGGAGACAGGTGATGACAAAGTGTAAATGTTATTTTGGACAAGGATTCAACCAAAGTAATGACCACCCCAACGCGCGCTTCAAGCAATCTTCTTTAGGGTTTTTTTTTCCAGTTCTGTGTATAAAGACAACAACAACAAGAGAATGTCAATCATGGTTCCTTCAATCTTAAATTGGTCTCAAGGAGCAATTAACTGAGTAGGTTACTCACATGTATCAGTCGCTGTTAAAAGGTAAAATAAAGAACAAGCGAGGCTTGTTATTTGTTACTATATTTTTACTAATCAGACTTTTGATTTAGTGGTAGCATTGTTTGTTTTTTTCAGGCTTTCCATTTATTTTCACTGGCTAATTCAAGGATGTCAACATTTTTTTTTATCATACTTGATCTATGAAAAACTCCCACCATCACTGTACCAAAACACTACAATGCCCTGCCCTCTTCTCTCTACAGCTTCAAATATAGTTCAATTGTAATTAACAGGAGTGGAGAGAACAAAGGAATTTAGTAGATGATCAACACTCGTCTTTGCACCAATTGACCAAATTTGAGTAAATTACCAAGCAAGGAGGACCAAATATTTTTAACTTTTTGCTAACCTATACATGGCCTATAAGGATGTCTATAGTTTAGGGGAATTTAGATCCTGGTGAAGAGAGAATGACTTATTTTATATTTAATAGACATGGAACAGAATTTTTTTTTTAAGTTATTGCAGCTCACAAATGATGCTCAGGCAAAACAGTCCTGCAAGCCCTTCCTGTCTGGCTGAAAATCATCACCAAGCCCCGGAGTGTAACCCGGGTGGAGTGGGAAGGCCCCCCCCCCCCCCCCCCCCCCCAGTTCCTTCCTTCCCTCCCAATCCACAGTCCGGGACCCGAATAAACTGGCAACCACGGTTGCCTGTAAATTTTCCCGGACTTCTTATCCAGAAAACAGCTTGGGACCACAGCCCATAATATGGGGAGATAAACTTCCCATCCAGAATCCACCCTTGGGATTCTCTACAATATATAAAAAAAAATATTTACCCTTGAGTAGGCACATTGGTGGAGATGTGGGCCACAAATCTAAAAAATATACTGACCTGCTCTTTCCTTGAGCCCTGGCAGTGGTCATCCTTACTGTTCTTTAGTTGCCAGCAATATGATATGAGATAGAGAAGGACAAATTTTTCGACTAACTGACTTTGTGAGCTGATTGCAAAGCCTCTGAAAATGGTATCATCACCAAAATTGCTGGAGATGTAGAAAAGGGCTGTGGAAACAGCACATGTACAAATACATAAATTTCAAATTTGCTGGAGATGTAGAAAAGGGTTGTGGGAACAGCGCATATACAAATACATACATTTCAAAATGTTGACTTGACTTTGAACTTAATTTATGCAAAAACTTTTTGTGTTAGAGCATTCATTTTTGTAGTATACCCATAACCCTTCTCCAGCAAGTTTGGTGATGATACCATGCTTAGGCGCTTTGCAATTAACTCGAAAAATATGACCATCTCTAACCTGGGCACTAGATGGCACTGGGTAATTGTTTTCAATAATGATAACATATCTTTGTAGGCTTGTATACAGTGTGATTACGTGTTTCCTCTTCCAACGCTCAGATTTTTTATCTACCTCTGTGAGATGTCATTAGTGTGGAGGGGCAACACAAAACAATCACCATTTACTTTGTTTTTGGTATTGGTTTTTTTATATTTTTGGCTACAAATTATTTGGAGTATTTAAGGTGAGTATAAGTCTATTTGCATCCTTTGATTATTACTGGATATGGGGATAGATAGATAGATAGATAGATAGATAGATAGATAGATAGATAGATAGATAGATAGATAGATAGATAGATAGATAGATAGATAGATAGATAGATAGATAGATAGATAGATAGATAGATAGATAGATAGATAGATAGATAGATAGATAGATAGATAGATAGATAGATAGATAGATAGATAGATAGATAGATAGTCCAAATTACATTATTAGATTATTTCCATAACAAAAATTCATCTGCACATAGTATACTGACCAGAGAAAATCAAAGAACACAGCCTACCATTTTACCAAAAGTTATCAGTAGGACATGCTGGTTAGATCTGGTTTCTATAAATTCTAGGCAATCTTAGTATATTGTAAGTTGAAATTTCAATGCAAAAAATGTTGACTTGACTTTAACCTTAAATTATGCAAAAAGTACATAAAGGGGTCTGTAACCTGTGGTTCCGAAGCAACATGTGACTCTGCCTCCCACCAGCACATACACTGGGAAATAATAGAACAGACATGAAGAAAGAGAAAGCATGCTAGCATCCAAGATGGATGGCTGCCGAAGCAGCTGCAGCCCCCACAGGCAGATGCTGTAGCTGACATTGCCCACCCCAAGGGAGAGACCTGCTCAGACCTTTATCCCAAGACACAGATGCTAGTGGAATGAAGCTGCCAGTAGAGAGGGACCAGAAACACCAAACTTGAGACTTTGGACAGCTCGGAATGCCAGTACCTTAGCCAGCAGCAGCCAGGAGTGTGGGTCTCTAGAAGGGTATTGGTTGATGAAACACAAAGGGGGACCCAGTTACACATACCCCTCCCAGAGCCCCCTATTATGGGTTAATGCACTTCGTTGTGTAGTAACATATAAGGTTGCACGCCAAAATGTTAATGTGTTATGTTTTGCGGCTCCAGATTATCTTTCTGTAGTGAAAGACTGGGTACAAAATGGCTCCTTTGATAGCAAAGGTTGCTAGCCCCTATGTATAAGGAATACATTTTTCTTGTGTTCCCACATCCCTACAGAGCCCTGCTGATATAAGCGCTACTAGTGACATCTAGTGGCTGAAATTTGGTATTGCATTGATCCAATTGATTTAAAATGTCAGGATCCAGGACAGAGGGGGCGACCAGACAGGCAACACACACTGACATCCAGACAGAGGTATGGTGGTGTCAAAACAAATTTAATGCGGACTCACAAGACAGGAACAAAAATGGATGCAAAAGGTCCAGGGTTCAGGCTCAGACAGGGACAATTAAATGAAAACTGGAGTCAGTCCAGGGTCCAGGTTCAGACAGGGATTGGTATGGAACCAGGAGTCAGTCCAGGGTCTAGGTTCAGACAGGGATGGCTATTGAAATTAAATTAAATTAAATTAAATGCTCATCAAGCATGTCTGAATGAAGCACACCTATATAGCCCTAAAGCTAACGAAGCAGGTGTGCTCCACCCAGCCCACGCTTGCAGGGAGCCACCTACTGGTGACTGTGGGACCAACCCATGGAAGGGCAAGCACAGTGCCACCAGCAGGCAGTGACTGGTACAGCTGGGGTCCTTACATAAACACTTCAATTTTTTCTGGTGTTCCTGCTCTAAAAACTGGGTGCGTCTTATCACCATGTGCATCTTTTAGTCCAAAAAATATGGTATTTGAAATTTTGTGACCATTCCCTGATCAAATTCTTAAATGTTTCAACAGAATGAATAACTACGCTCTTTCACCGAATAAATCCCTATTTATAGTAAGAATATGTTCATCCGCATGCATTATTTATTTTTCCATCTCCACCAATTACTTCCAAACATCCATAGGGTAGCCCATCAATGTAACTATATGTCATGCTCTGAAATGGGGAACACATTTCCAAACGAGGTAATAAATAAGCTCTTAAGAACAATATATTAAAATTCCCCATCATTTCTCTATGAAGGCCATATAGCGTGGTTGATTTATATAAAAACTAATAGTGTTGTGACATTTTTGCACCGAGGGGTGCTATGGGCAGGATTCCAATGTCTCTTCTTCTCATTATCATAAATCAGCCCCTAGTGCTGTTATTATTACTTGTGACAAACTCTGATATTCATCAGCACAGTTCATCCATTCATGGAAGTATCGATATTGTCATTCCATGTCTGCATCGCATTCAAATGTTTGCAATTTGAAACCAGTCATCGGGCAATATGCTTCTCTTCTCCACTTTTTTTGAACTATTGTATTATTCATGTTTTTATTTTTCCTCATAAACTGAAAGAAACGATAAAATCATGTATAAATTGTTTGAATGGAAAAAGATCTGGCAACTCCATTTTCTAAAATGACAAACTCTGTAAAACGTACTAAATAAATCTGCAATATTTGTTCGTCTGACAGCATTCCGGATCTAATGTATCAGCCTTACTGCGTGGTTCGCCATCATGCACTACAAGTAAAGGTGACAATGTATAAAATGCTTGGAGAGTAAAAAAAAAATAAAGAATTGTATGTTGGCAGGCAGTGATATCAGGATCGTGTTATATGAAAGGCCCCATTCAGCATCTCTTGATATAGAACATTGTGTTCTGTATGAGAAACAGTCTAGCTGCTTTGGTATTGATTTTAAGGAAAATGAGACATGCCAGCAATGAATAAAGGTAAGATATCAGGATAAGAAGTGTATATTATCAAACAAACTCTTCCTAACATCAATATTAATAAGTAGAGATTAGGGATGAGGTTCACTGCCACCTTGGAGGTTGTAGAAAATGAGGAATTTAAAAGGAACTTGGCATTTCCATGATCAGTAATACTATTATGGCTCACTGTAAAAAAAACCAGACCAACAGCCAATTTTCATTGTGTGGGCATAAGATGAACATACATGGTTCGATTTTCCATTTGATTCCATTTGATCAATGAACAATTGATCGCTGTGCGTATTCGGAGTCGTAGTTTGTCGATCGAACAGAAAATCAAACAAAAAAAACATCCTTTCTGATGGGGCTGTGTGGTCCTTATCCATGATTGACCGGTAATTACGGTCCTTTCCTGGGTCAATCAAAACTGGAACGGGCATGTACACAGCCATCCTGTTTCCTGCTCTCCGTGCTTCCTGTCAGCAGCTCTCAGCCGGTGTTGTGAGATATTTTCCTACCGGAAAATATCTCATAACACCTGAAGTACCCAGGACTTGTATGGCCAAACATTGGCCTTGTCTGTTCGGGAACAGAACATCACTTCCGGTACATGGAATGCGCAGTTTCCTATTCTGTCACTGATGTCACTTCCAGTTTTAAATTCAACTGAAGTACACTAGACACCTGGTCCTGTGTAGTGATAGCTGAACTGTCCTCAAGGGTCATACATCACTTTGCCAAAAGATAGTACAGCATGGCACAATATAGAAGTAGAATAAGGCTAGCCATACACAGGTCGATAGCAGTGATTGATTGCAGTGTGGTGACGGCACCACAATGCGCTCGATCGTGGGTAAATGGAACAAGAATTGATGTGCACCACTTTGCACATCGATTACCGTTCAATGGGGAAAGTTAGGTAAAAAATTTACAAAGACATTATTTCCAAAAACCAAAAGCCTGTTTAGTTTCTCACATTTTTCTATGGTATTTTAAATCTCATTAACATTTCGTTTTTCTTTAATACTATATTATTTAAAAAAAATTAAATAAACTTGATGAACATCAGTATAGTCTATAAATGACTGAATTTTTTCCTCCCCAGAGGCAACGTTTGTTTATGTCATTTGTCAACACACAAACAAAAAAAAGTGTCATCTAAATTCACAATATTTGTGGTTTACGAGTAGCCTAAATTTTACTGCGAACAAAAACTCTGTATATCGGAGACAGAAGTATATACAGGAGACAGAAGTCGTAAACATTTACAAAGTCCAGAACTGTAAAATCATCCGCTGGATGAGAATTATTCATCCACAAAAAACATTTTGTGTAAATATATATTTCTTCTCTTTGTGTTTTTAATTATCACCTATTAGGTTTACGTTTTTACATTGTACAACAAGAGAACCAGATGTACGGAAACAGATGGCAGAGAATATTACCAATATTCATTGCACAGTTTTCCTGAGGGCCTTTGGCTAAGACATTTTTCATATTCATGCTTTGATGACAAAATACTCATGCCCTGTCCTTCATAATATTCTCTATACCGTGTAAATTCTTTATTTTCTTTATGAAATGAGCTGTTTTCTAAATATAAGGCAGTGGTGGTTGCTCAGTGGGCCCAGGCAGTTAGGCAGCATAGATAAGGCTTGGGTACGAGATTCATGCGGTTGGTTATTTTATAGGAAAATTCACTCATCATATTTATTGTAATTGTGTAATTGTGAGGGTCTCCGAGGGATCACCGGTCTATTGTTCAGGTCAGATACCCTGGTCTTAACCTATATTCAAGCCCCTGCTTGAATGGGAGGCACAATACGCCTAACCAACTGTGGTCTTAGACACACAACATTTCCCTGAGAGCAGAGACTGGTACAACCCTCCAGAGACCCCCTAGGGAATAATGGGTGAATGCAATAGTCCAGGGACATGGTAAGAATCATACACAGAGATGCAACAGACTTGGTATCCAAGGGTTAACCAGAAGAGTAGTCTAAGTGCAAGCAAGGGCCAATGCACCATCTAGGCATATATTGTGCAGGTGTAACAGGTGTATTGGATCACCTGGACTGGCAATCTAGATCTCCCTTAACCTGTAGGAAGCGGCACAGGTTAGATTTAGAGCAGCAGTGACAACAGGTGACATTATGACCTAGATAGCTCAGCTGAACATTAGTCCTCTTCCAGACACCATGGCCCCACCAAAACTCCCAACGCAAACCCAACTTAGCCCCCATAAATTAATAACTACACAGACACTATGTTTGGATTTAAATGGCCATAGCGCCTTTTATTAATACACTTTAATAAACATACTTAAAACATATTAACAACATTGTTATCATTGCTGTTTCCAGGTCTTTGAGGATCCAAAAACACCATAAAATATCTGTAGGTCCTCAGTACCTGCCACCTTAGAGAATGTAGGCCCTCAGCCGCCACTCACTGACTCGAAGACTACTAAGGATGTCCCAGAACGCACTACCCTTGGTCAGTTCCATTTGTCCAAACCAATAGATACCATCATGAGATGTTTCCACCAAACTTGTTACTCTTTCTCCCCCTTCAAAGACCCAGAAAACACAACATCACATTATGACACCTGAAAAGAAAAAGGACATCAATATCACAATAATTACCATTTGCTGACTATTGTTTTTGAACTATAGTCCTATTTATTTACCCTACACCTAAGGGAGGGGGGGTGGAAATCTTTCCAGGTCAGGCCCTTCTGTGGTTATGTCGGATTGCACAGCGAGGACAGAAGGAAATGCGTGCACGCTCACCCAAGCCCATGGACCTAACAGTAATATAATAAATCAATTGAAATACTATTGCACTGTATGACCTTTTAACTATGGATAATGGACTTAGATTGGCCAACAAGCTGAACTTTATTTAAAACCTCCAGCAGGTTTATCTGTGGGGTGCTCAAAGTGTCATATTCATTTATACATAACTACCTGCTTTTTATTAACATGATATCACTGATGATTTGAAAGTAGAAAAACTACTGTAAGTTGAAGGATAGGGTGGCAGAATTCTAGCTACAATATAAATCAGCTTAAACTTTACATTCCTGGTGTCATCAATAGTGACGGTTGAAGCAGTAAGATCCCGCCGTAGGAAGAATCTTTTAACTAGAGACTTTTCTTTTCGGCTATAGAACCCGTTCTTCTAGTAAAAAATCGGCTCTGAAAACCATAAGGGACATCACGTCCGGTAATCTGAACCAGGAACTATGCTATCCATGTACTGGAAGAGACGTCACTGGCGTCACTTTAGTTTTCTCCGATTCAAATTCTCCACGAACAGGCGGACACTGGACTTTTTAAAAGTCCAATCCACCTGTTCGCGAACGAACCTGGCCGATGTTCGGCCATCATTAGTCATCAATGAGGCTGGGGATTTAAGTGCACAGGACACCTATGCCTGTAATACAGTACAGCCATATGACGAGGGCACTCCTACGGGTTGCTGATGGCTGGTACAGGTAAGCATTCTCAGATGTTGCTCAGGGATCGCCTATTTGAGTGATTAAACTCTACCAAGAGCCACACTCCGGAATACCACTAAGGAAGTTATTACTAATAGTATTAATATATAGATATATATTATAGAGTATATATCTAGTTTTGTAAAAAAAAATATATATATGTACTGTATATATATATATATATATATATATATAAATTACCGTAGTTTTGTCTAACAAAACTAGATATATCTGTATAGTTATTATGCTATTTTTTTCCCCAATATAGTTATTATGATATTTTAAAAAAAAAACTTACCATCAGGTATCCTAAATACTCTTTTACAACCTTACGAGAATATTCATACACTGGATATAGACATACAGAGGAAATAACACATAGACACATTTCAGAAGCTCAGGAACAATTAAAGGACAGACGCACTGAAAGAGTAGATTTAAGTAACAATGAAAAGTGTGATTGGAATGCTATTTACAGATAAAAGAGCCTACCGTGGGTTTGAATGTTTCTGAATTATGAAATCATTTATATGTTAATGAGAATAATTTACATGCAATTCTTTATGAGTTTGTAAGCCCAGGAACAGACTGGATTAATAAAAAAGCAGAAAAGGATTTGGAATGGGTTGTGGAATCAGTATTTATGTGTTTCATCTATTTCTTTTCTTCTTTATAATTTAACAACTGTGTGTGTGTTAAAAAGAGAAACAGTTGTACAACAAGAATATGCAAAATTTGAAATGTTGATTTGCCCTTGACCTTTTGACTTCAATAGAGAAGGTCATTATTTTCAAAATGACATGTTAGGTCTTTGCAGTTAATGAAGGAGGATATGAATCACATGGCTAGAATAAAACTGAATAAAAAATGTATACAGTAATTTAGGGATGGATTTTTTTGTGTTAGGATTCTCAACTTGCATGCCAAGAAGGCAGAGTGGGAAGAGAAGAGAGTAAAGAAGGAACATTACAAAAAAAAGATTTTTCGAGTTGAAATTTAAATACATCTTTGAACCTTATTTATTCAAGAACTACATGCACTAGAGGAATACTTTTTTCTTGTAATGTTCCCACAACCCTTCCCTTTTCTATATCTTTTGGTGATTCTTGTTCAGGGGCTTTGCACTTAACCTTCAAATACAGTAGTATAAAAAAAAACAACTCTAAAAACTTGCTCAGCTGTTCTCCCTAAAGTATGGATGATGATGCTACGTCTACCTCTACCTTAGCCTGGACTAGATTGTGTTTTAAATTCCTCCTAACATAGAAGAACAACCCTGAAGGTTATGGTGAGACGGGATTAAAGGAATTGCAAAGCCCTCAACTCGAGCAGTTCATAGCACAGCCTGAAAACAGAAGGTATATACATGATCCAATCCATCATAAATCCCAAAAGTTAAGGGAAAAATCCTCATTTCAGTCCAGTGTGAGGAGCCATGATGTTGTAGAGGGGTTGCAGACCCAGGTTGCAGGAGAGGCTAAACCGGATGTCCCATCTTATTCCAGTTGAATAAGTATTTTGAATAAATAGACAGTATCCATGTGTGTTTTGGTCAGTTGAAAGACAACATTAACTTTTCTGCAGTTAGTTCATATAAGCCTCCAGGTGCCTTTGCCCTTGGAAGAAACCCCAAGAGCAGTGTTTCTCATCCTCTTTAGATCCGCGACCCCGGAAGTGATGTAGCAAAGTGTCACTTTCTATATTTGGAATGCGGAAGTGACTGTGTGCAATGTCACTTGAACACAGGTTGAGAACCACTGCCCAAGATGGTTTACATTTTTTGACAATCTCTAATTATATAACATGTAAATGTTAGCAGTAGGGGGATCACACACAATACTTAACATAGTCTACCTGACATTACCAGCTGACTGGGTGCAATTGTTTTTGTTTTTTTTATTTCTAATATTTTCACACACAATACTGTTGACTGGACAGATGCCATTTGCCCTTTTTCCATCCAGACAGTGGCTTGTTTTAATCCGGCATTGGGGCCAATTGAAAAGCCTCTTTATTGACTTCAATGAGCTAGTACAGGACCTTTTTAGATTTTGCGGCTGCTTGAAGTAACATTTGACCTCATAGTAACTACCAAAGGTGGCTTTTCTTGGATTCCAAGTCATCCTTACCACAGTAATACAATTATGATTAATAATGTAGTAGACACATGAAAATGCAGAAGTCAGTGTGAGCAAATGATTTCATCTTGTGTCCGAGATACAGTTTCTACTCAGAAGAAGCTCTGAAAGTGTAAAGGGTCAACAAACAAGTAATGATGAACAGAATTAAATAATCGCTACAACATCTGAAGTACTGTTCCTTTCTACTTTCAGAAAAGGCCACTGCCCTTTTATTGTACACACAGAAACATATCTATTCACTTAAGCTGAAGAAAAATTATTGACTATTTGAGTCACACAGCAAGGTCATTAAGAAGAACCCTCATCCATCTTTAAAGCCATTTTAAAAAATTTACTTTTATTTTAATAGTATCTTGTATCAGTTATAAATGTTTATCACACAGTCTGGCATTCATCAAACATTTGCTGCAACTAAATATACTAAATTTCAGTGTATTATCTATACTATACCTCCGGCGTTTCTCCCACTATGCCGAATATGCATGCACATAGGGCCCCAGTGTCCTTCATTGCATGCATATCCAGCACTGCCCGACATGGGGGAGAGCACAAGCTGCTAATGGGGGGGATGAAGATGTGTTCCTTTACTTTCCTCAACGCCCCCTTCGGCAGTTCCACCACCCTGGATTGACAGGGGGCCCTGGGCAAGAACTTGCACAGGGCCCTCAAAAGGTTAGAAAGGGCACTGCTATTCCCCATGCCTATCCCCAACAGAGGGATCTTCTACTTCCGTGGGAGTTTATGGGAAGGGCTTCATAATGGACTGGGGATGAGGGGCAAATTGATAAAGCAGTGAAGTTGGCCTTCAAGCCGAAACTACTAGCCATCCACTGAAAGGTCCTACCTTAATAACGCTAAAATCCCCCTTCTCTGGTTATTACATGTATGAAAATACTCTCAACTATCAAGTTTTCTTTATTGTCATTATTTATTTTGGTTTACTCCAGTTAGTAGACAGTGTTTTACGGTTTATGTATGTTTTGTGGTTCATGCCTAATATCAGCTTCATTTCTGTATTTGCCATTTCTTCTATGGTTTGGTTGTATGTGTTTTTATAATGCTTAAGATACTAGAGCATATGTCACTTTCCCTCACACAATATCGCTATTGTCATAACTCCTATTTAAGATCTGCAATCTTGGAAATGTATATTCTTTCCTTTCAGAAATCATCGATCACCCGTATCATTTGTTTTGGGAAAATTCATGCTTCCAAAAATTCAATAAAAATTTTTAGAAAAGGAAGATAAATTTCTCTGGCAGATCCAATTAAGTAAAAATACAAACAGATTACCATGTATCTCCCACCCCTCTGCCAACATCCCCCCAATACATTGAGAAGAACAGGTGGATGACGAGGGCACCCTTCCCTTCCCGCATCATCACTGACTTCAGGGAGGGGATCCAGTAAACAGAGCCATTGATGGGGATGGTGCTGGCTCGTTTTGGAGCTATTAACCTATTGGGGCTCAGGGTTACCAATTCAGGTAATTAAAGTCTATCCCTTAGCCACACTCAGAAATACCACAAGGGAGGTTATTTTAGAATTTTGTATAGGAATTACTGTTAAATATTGTGGATTTACTGTTTCAGTAATAAACTGTTCAAATTGGTTGTTATCTGTAGTCAGAAATTTCCAGACAGATGTCCACTGCGAGGAAAAAGCCGCAGTGGACGCAAGCCCTTACAAAGTATGTGCTTGTTATGTTTTTTCTTTATTTTGAATTCGATTGGGTGCAGAAAATCAATCCAATTCAATCCAATCCAACATGAAAGAAAACTCTGCAAAGCCTCTGAAGATGGTATCATCACTAAAGTTTCTAGAGATGTAGAGAAGGGATGTGGAAACATTTGGAAAAAAAAAGTTTTGCTCTGGCACATGTAGTTTTTGCATAAATTAGGTTCAAAGTTAAAGCCGAAATTCAGATTTTTTAAATTTTTACTTAACTTTGAACTTAATTTATGCAAAATCTATTTGTGTTAGAGACATACTTTTTTGTATTACTCCCCCAACCCTTCTCTACATCTCCAGCAAGTTTGGTGATGATACCATGTTCAGGGGCGTTGCAATTAATTTGAAATTATCGAAATGGTCGAATTTTTGAAAAAAAATTCGGCAAACTCTAATAATAAGCAAATACATTTTTTTAAATGTGTTTTTTTTATATTTTGAACTGAATTGCATGCAAAACAACTGCTTCAATCAATGTCAGAATAAAAGAAAAACCATAAAGAGCATAAAGAACCCCTCCCCCTCCAGATGATGTCATCACGCACGCAATGGCGATCAGACAGCGGGGTGAGAAGACTGGCAAGTCTCCAGATTGCCTGCAAGGCATCTGGCTGAGGGCTTCAGTAGCCAGGGTTAACCCGTGCTGATCCATTTAAGCATCTTTATTTAGCCCGAGTTAACACGGGCTGACCACCCAGGAGGTGAATTGCAACACCCCTGAACAAGATACCAACACCAACATTGCAGAAGACGGAGGGAAGGGTTGTGGTAACATTACAAAAACAGAAAGTTTTGTACTTAATTATATTATTGTTAAAAACATTGATTATAAAAAATGCACTAGGCAGCCTCATTAAAACAATTGAAATGTAAAGGATGGCAGTTCCATTGCATTTTCATCCATTGTGCATATATTTATTTTACATTTTGTATGATTATTTAATTAGTCTCCATTGTAACCCCCCTTGCGGTCTTCCCATAGTAATCTGCTGCATTCTCATCCTCTCTCCCTCCCCCTTCACAGATGATGCTGGGAATGTAAGGACCAAGACTAACATTGCCTGCATTTACATTCAGATCAATGGCGTGGCTCGCCCCACCTCCTTAGCATCATCAATGAGGCCAGAGAGGCGTGCCCAGAACAATCATCAAGATCGCCAATGCAGAGGATCGCTGGGGACTCGCTGTGAAGAGGTTATGTAAACAAACTCACCCCGAGCTACCCTAGGGGTGACGACCAGGGAGGTTAATGGTGTTATTTTGTGGATTCTGTATTTATGTCATATTTTAACAGTGTTGGTTCTGTGTTTGACTGCAGTTTATGTTCACTTTCTTTATATCTTCTTTTTTTAACTAATTGAAGAGCAATCACTGTGGTCCTTTAACCTCCTCTACAGGCAATAGCGACGGAATATAATGTAATCCACTGCAATTGTGTGTCCGGACTCGCCCCCCTTACACATCCTCGGCATCATAGTTAAGGTCAGGGATGTGTTTGAAAAAAGCAACTCAGTTACATGGAGGTCAACGGAGCCACCCTCCCATCATTGAGGTGGACCCGGAAAAGTCAGCAGGTCCAACACTACCAAGGAGCGCAGCAGGCTTCAACTGGACAGGTTAGTATGCCAGAGGGTACGTGTTTTTTTTTACTATTATTTGTTTTAGTATGAAAGGAAAATATATGCTCACTAGTCTACTTTACCAAAAAGCACCCATTTAGATGCTGACTTTAGAGAATCTCCCAAGCGCTTCTGAAAGTCTCTGCAAGTGAAAAAAGTAAAGCTTTTATGTTCTTTCCAATACTAAAATGTATTCCATTCCCTAACTATGATCCTCCTCTCAACAATTGTTTTCTTTGAGATTTTAGAGCGTGAAGTAGAAACTGCAAGCAGCATACCCATTGACATACGTCCTTTTCTAAGTGAACCTGGTGACCTTGGCCTAAGAATGAACCTAAGCTGGTCAAGTGACCTGTGATGTCAATGTTTTAGGTAATTGAGCATTTACAATTACATGCCCTAAGTAACCTGAGACAATTGAAGAAGTGCTTAACAATTGTAGGCGGATTTAATTATTTGAAGCTTTTCCTCCCGTTGCTTGAAACTGAACTACATTGAAATTTTCCGAAAAGTAAACCATACCTACCAATAAGGGTTATTTATGTCTATTATTGCTTTTAATACCAAGGCTTCAATTACATTAATAAGGTCACTTTGAGAAAATGGTTTTCTTTTGGAAGCCTCAGTGGTACCAGTTTAGAAACATATACTCACAAATAAACAGTTTTGCCAAATAACAAGGCCTACAAGAAGTAAATTTAAATTGTCAGTGAAGACGTCATTGGAAGATGGCAGCATGTCATTGCATTAAAGATTAATAGGAATGTAATGTCCTCAGAAGTTCCCTTCCATAGTAATGCTCATGTTTGTCTAACTATGTTCCATGACATCAAAGGAACTTCATCCTAATGTTTTCTGGGCAGATTAAACATGGGCGGGAAATGAAACGTGTTCTTCTTCCTTTCTTTATGCTGATATCAAATCTGACCTTGCAAGTTCATCATGGTAGGGGCAAACACCTACTCACCTTCAATGTGGGCAGGTTAGTAGGGTGGTATCTCCACAGCAATGAAGGAGTGAGCCTGATGCCTCCCTGATGATAGCAGCCCACATGCTCTTCAGCATTGGGGAGTATATTGATGGAGGTTTTCTCCATGAGATTCCTTGCACGAAGCATTAGTGGCCCTATGTTCTAATTTTATTCATTTGTTTTTATAATAAAAAACGGTATTGATAAAGTTGGTGATTGGATAGTGAATATGTGGTTCCCATCCATACATAGCAATAGAAACAAGAAAATTCCCTCATGGGACTTTAAATTGGAACACTGACTTTCTTATCAACACACTACAGAGTCAATATCTAAATTTTTTTTACGTTTATTGAATTTCAAAAAATGGTCACAGCAGATGCTGTACATAAAAACATACCCATATGACAGGTACAAATCGATATACAAGGTTCCTGTTGTTATACTAACCAAGTATTGCAAAAGCAATTGATTATGTACACAGTTTGTAGTCACAACCTGTCTATATAAACGTCCACATTGTAGGGTGCATTCAACAGCTACATGTTTCGCCACTTAAATTGGCTTCCTCAAGCTGTGCCCCCACAAAATATGTGTGAACCTATTTGGAGGAAGGATGCACGTATGAAAACATGCACAAGGAAACAGTTGAAAGGTGTATCAAATAGATTGTTGGGTATAAACACCTTATATTAAGATATTAAAGAATGTATTGGTATACCTTGATGGAATATGTAAAGCGCCTAGTATAGGGTAAGGTGAAGGTCACTAACAACAGAGGAGGAGGCAGGATGTAGCGTCCCTGCAAGGCAGGGGCCACCAACGCAATGCTGGTCGGTCAAATAATTTCCTATGTGAGATATTAGTAAAAATATAGCGGCATATATGGTAATCTAAAGGGGATACACCATAAAAAAAATATATAAATATATATATATATATATATATATATATATATATATGGGAATATTTATATTTAAATCAAGTAAATGGTTAACTTACCCAATGGGTCTTTAAAAAAAAAAAAACATACTCTCCTAGAATTTTGCACACCCTGATATTCTCAAATTTATTTGTAATGCACAAAGTAAGTAAGAGCTCCGTATACGTTCCGTAAAGTGGCCAACATTCTCAAAAAAACTTGATGAAAGGAAAACAAGAGTTTGCACCTTGGTAACTTATGGTTAATATTGATTTTTAAAAGGACTTTCAAGGCAAATTAAACTGCAGATATAAAAGAAAATTACGTATTTATTAACAATGTTTTCATTCAGTAATGAAACAGAAGAGAATCAGTTCAAATAATATAGTTCATATGCTTGTCTCTGCACGTTTCGCAAGGTCAACTCACTTCTTCAGGAGAGATGAGTGCATAAGACCATAAGTAACTGGGTATATATAAAAAAAAATACTTAAATGAATACTGTAAAATGTTGTAGGTCCAGTTAATCACCATTTAATAGGGTGCTGAGGTACCTGCTGTTTTCCCGGGGTCAAATCTCGGGTAGTCCCGGCTGGCGCCCACTTTCAGGGGAACGGGGACCGCACCCAGGGCAAAGGATCCATATAGGTGGCCATGTTGAATGTCTGGGAAGTAAAAACATATATTGAAGTGGGACACCCAATAAGTGAGAGAGGAGTGCGCTTGGGTAAGAAAGAAAACAACTCTCTATCTTCTCTGTTCTCTATTTCTGTTTCACCTTATAGCACAGACTGCATATGATTTCTTACATTCACTTTATTAGTAGTGATGGCCGAACTTTGTTCAGATCCGCCTGCGAACGTGCGGAATGGACTTTCAAACAAGACCAATGTTTTCCTGTTCGCGGGAGATTCGCAGGGAATTGGAAAAAATGGAAGTGACGTTAATGATGTCACATCCGGTGGGATCTTACTGCTCCTGATCCTGCTGGAGGAAGAAAAGTGAGCTATTTTCGCCGGCAAACAGGGTGGGTCATACACCCGCCCCGTTCTGACTGGCCCACGGCCATAGTTTGAGGTCCCCTGCACTAAATTATTTGTAAAACTGTTTGCTCCATGATACCTATTCCATGCTCCTTATTCTGTGCAGCATACTGAACTTATCTTATTGCTCACTTTTACCATACTAAATGTTCCTAAGTCTGCAAGATGCAATTATATAGTTCTTAAGCAGGGTACAGACGTGGAGATATGGGTCAAATGGATGGCCGTTTTGAGCGCCGTGCGTGCTCACGACCATCTATCTGACCCATATAATCTGGGCCCATCGCTGTTTTCGAGCGGGACAAATCAATCCCGCTCAAAAACAGCCATATCGGACATGACCGTTAATACGGTCGATGTCTGATGTTTTGCCTAGAGACCGCTGGTCTCCAGGCAAAGCTTCAGCTGAGCCAGGGAGAGAGCAGAGCCGTCTCTCCCCAGCCAGCCGATATCTGGCAGCAGCATGATGTTGTCATCACGCTGCTGCAGGGTACATTGGACGGCTCAAATATCGAGCCGTCTGTACCCTGCTTTACTCTGCATTTTTATACTGTATGTCATATTCGTTATGAATAATTCCTAAAGCCTTGTTATCTATTTTCCACACTGCCTTGCTCTGTACAATGTGCCAGAACTGTAGTTTTCTCCAATGTATCACTCTTTGTGGCATTCTATACAATTTCTGGTGATACTTCATTCGTACTTACTTTATTATCACCGACATGTCCATTTTAGTCCATCATCACCTGTCATAGCAATTAGGGTCTTGTACAACCATGAATCTTTTCTCTTAGAAAGCCCATTAAAAGTTTTGCTATGAGGCCCTGTGATTTACGCCCCTGCTGACTAATCTATGTTTAAAATGACTGCTAAGCCTTCAAATTAAATGCTCACACTATAATTTAGATCCCTCTCACTGAGTAGAAATGAAAGAGGGCTCCTAAAACCATTATAAAAACAATGTTTGTAATATTTCTATTAACAGCTTCTACGTTGTTGCTTAGGAGCACCTGAAAATAATATTTAAATCACGAGAAGACTCTTAAGAGATAATAGCTGTACAAAATGTTCCAAGATAACCAATAATCAATGCCCTTTTCATGTTTTTCTGTTGGAAAGGGGAAAATAACATGCCATCCTCAGTGCAACGTACAGAGAAAATAAGAAAAAACACAGAATTTCCTGTTATTCTGGACAAGACTTGAACATCATTTTCTCTTCAGGACTAAAAAGATGACTTTAAAAAGTTCATAGTGACGGCAATAGGTATTTAGTAAAAAGGTAAAGGAGAGTTTTTACATTTACTATACTTTTTATGAATTAAAATATCCGTAAAGATAGATAGATAGATAGATAGATAGATAGATAGATAGATAGATAGATAGATAGATAGATAGATAGATAGATAGATAGATAGATAGATAGATAGATAGATAGATAGATAGATAGATAGATAGATAGATAGATAGATAGATAGATAGATAGATAGATAGATAGATAGATAGATAGATAGATAGATAGATAGATAGATAGATAGATAGATAGATAGATACTCTGTATAATGGATGCCTATACCGCCAAGGAGGTAGAAGATTGAGCCACTGCAAGAATATTATGTTTTTCATTTGCCTGAAGTTAGACCCAAAGCTTTGGACACATCTTAATTTAGGATGAAAAAAATCAAATGACACTGGTTGGTAAGTTTGGTTTAATCCCTCCTTTGGGAGGTAAAGCAGTTTTAAACACACAAAAAAACTATATACATTAAATAGACTCAATACTTACCTGTTTACTGGAAAACTGCTACACAAAAAACACATACTTACCTTCCTCCTGTTTTCATTCCTGATGAGAGTATCCAGTGCTGGCGAACCAAAGCCACTTCCGCCTCTCATCACTGCAGCCTACATCCTGCATCCTCTCCTACTCCTACAGAGATGAGTCTGTCTGTCTCCTCTACCTGAGAGCTCCCTTGGGGGGGGGGGGTCTGGGGGGATGTCAGCTGCAGTGATGAGAGGTGTCTTCAGAGGGGAGAGAGATGCTTTCATCACTGCAAGTCTCGCAGATCAAGCCACAATCCCACGGAACTGAGCAGGTGCAACTTTCTACAGCCGCAAGGGCACTTGGGACAGATTCCCAAATGCCATTGCGTCTGTATGATTCTGCACAAAAGCACGTCAGCCAGATCTCTGAAAATTCGCCCCTTCTGCTGTCAGAAAAAAAGTTTTTTATTTTCAGTCGCAGATCTCTGCAGTATCAGCTGAACTGCAAAGTGACCTACGAGGTGGCAGGTCCGCTTTTAATAATATCACCCATATGCTTATCTCTGCCTATTGGACATGGTCGAATTTTTCGTCTAGCTGACTTTGTGAGCTGATTGCAAAGCCTCTGAAAATGGTATCATCACCACAATTACTGGAGATGTAGACAAGGGCTTTTGACTTAATTTTGAACTTAATTTATGTTATGTTATATTATATTATATTATATTATGAAAATAGAATGTATATATTTTATATAGCACAATCCATATTCAATCAAAATATGGAACATTCTGATCCAATCTATTGTGGATTGTACAAAAATCTATACGTGTATGGCTAGCTTTAGATGAACTATCAATATAAAGAAGTTGATCAATATAAAGTTATCAATATAAATAATAATATTAATGAAGTTATCAATATAAAGCGCTCAAAGCACTAGAATTGTGGCAGCACTTGATAAAGTAAGATTGCTATAAATTAGTACTATGTTCTGTTTACTTGTACAGAATGACAAAACCTCTAGGGAGGGTCCAGAATTGTCACTTTTTGTGACAATTTTTTTTGAATTCCAGCTTAATGGAATCCTTATTGCTGCTTTTGTATAAAAATTCTGACTGATAGAGAGGACAATGTGCTTAATACAATACTGTTGTAAAATACACCCCTGCATGATGATATTATAGGCAGCGATGCTCAAACCTGTCATTTCGCTATGTCTAATACTATGGGAGAATGAGGTGCACTCTAAAAGCTGTTATGAAAAGATTTTTTAATTAAACAGAGATTTTTGATGAAATGTGCATTGAAAAAGCATAATTGCAGGTGTAGATCTTCTTTCATTTTTACATTACGGTTCACAAAATATAAACAATAGGCGGCAATAAAAACTTGGGATTTACTACAAATGTAATTTTATCAATGCGCCAGCAATCCAACTGTAGGCTATAATATCATGCAAATTATATCATAGACAATCAAATTGCTATTTAGGCCCAGTCCTGCATTTTAAAGTGAATGAAAAATTACAGGTTTTAGTTGACAAAGGCCGATAGCAAAACCTGCACGAGAATATATGGGAATAGAAAATATCCCTGTGACGTGTATTTAACCTCCCTAGCGATATGCCCGAACCCAGTTCGGGCAAAGGCACACTGCACCT
>CM070033.1:177481952-177497722 GCA_036250615.1 Ptychadena robeensis | reverse complement strand
GATGATGTGGTCAAAATACTCATTTGCCTAATAATTCTGCACTCCCTGTATTCAAATTTCAAATCTGGTGATCTAAACTCCCCTGTTTTAATGCAGAAGTTATCACCCAAAGAATAGAATTCTCTCAAAGCTTCCAATTAGAAGCAATTTTTCATGGGTTTCAATGTTATTGTAGAGATGGTTGAATTCTTTTTTAAAATTTCATCTAGCTACCGCATTATTCGCACCATGAGGCACACTTGTTCCACTGAAAAATTGAGGGGGAACTGGGTGTGCCTTATTGTGCAAATGTAACATCTCTGCTACTGCTCTGCCGGCTACAACTGTCATTCACACGCCAGAGCCAGAGGAGAGCTCTTCCCTCGGCTTCAGATGTAGTGTGGAAGTTGCTAATGGTTGAGTAGTAGTGTTGAGCTTGAATATTCGAATATATTTGTTGAATATTAGCTATTCGCAAATGTTGTGCCCGATATTCGCAATGTCAAATTTTCTGCTTCAGTTGGTTTACTGGCAAACATTGCGAATGGCGATGCACAATACACACGGCAAAGATGTAAAGCTGGTTCACAAATCTTCTCAAAACGTTGGGAATGTCTATGGACGATGTAAGGCCATAGTATACAGTTGAATCGAATTTTACAAATGTGCCTTTATATATTCACGAATTTACATGATCTCGAAAATGCCATATGCCGCTTGCCTGCTGCTACTGGTGGTGTGGGGAAAGCTGCCTCTGACAGCCCCCCTCCCCTTCCATGGAGCTTCAATCAGCAGACATGCCCAGAGGCAGAGTGGGGGGCTCTGCCTCTGGGCATGTCTGCTGATATAAGCTCCATGCTCTGATCGGTGGACATGCCAGCAGGTATTTTCAGATAAGGCCCTTTGATGTAAAGGGTGCATCTCACACATCGATGTGTTGGTCAAATACAGTCATTGCAAAGAATGGTATCATCCCTAAAACTGCAGATATACAAAACAAGTGTTGATCTACCACATGCACATTTTTATTTTATTTTTGCATCAATAAATTTTAAATTCAAATTGAACATTTTTAAAGAAGAAATTCGTTATTTCTGAAAAAAAAATCTGTGGTAGAGCAACACTTTTTTTGTAACATTCCCACAACCCTTCTCTATGTCTCTATGTCAGGAATTTTGCTGATGATACATGCTGATGATTTTTTTGCTATAAGGTCCCCAATAAACTAGTCAAATGTTTGCAACCATATCTAGTTACTGGAAAGAGAGAAGAAAGAGATAGATGGTGTATCATAACAATATACTTGCGGACACAGTCTTAGTGGACCCATAATGCAGTCAAGGTTATATCCATGTACATTATACTGAATGAACTGGCTGACCAACATATTGACATCTTTTTCTAGATATCATAAAATCACAGGGTTAAGCCCACTTGAAGTTAACACAACTACATACATCCTCTAAAGTGCAAAGATTTGCGGGGTATGTATAGGATAAGCACCAGAGCCAGGTTAGGTTCACTCACTTTCCAGTTCTGTCCATTGATTTATGCATAGTCCCAATGTGGATACACTATATGTATTCATAGGATGCATTTGCGTTGATTAGCCTTGAAGATGGCTAGGGGCTTATTCTTACACCAATGGATATGTGAAACTGGTACTTTCAAGTAAGCTGAGCTCATGGTAGGGGAAATATAAATAGATTGCAATGTACCGTAATATATTCATATTTCCCGCTCGCACTCCCCCTCTGCACATTCCCGGAAATGTGAGGACCCAGGATGCTTATGCCTTTAATACAGTACAGGCATATGGTGAGGCCACCTCTTCATGTCATCACTGACCTCGGTGAAGAGGAACCAGGTAGAAGAGCCAAGAACTTTGTCTGCATCTGGAGGATCGCATGGGTTCCCCTTGGTAAGGTAGTCTACCACAAGTGTAGATCGCTGGTTGCCAATATTAGTAAATAACATCTACATTCAGGGTTGCAGCTAGGGAGGTTAAAGCCTAAAATTCTTTATGTGCTGTATACAAGGTTAGATCATTTGTAACAAGGCCCATATTGTGAATTTAAGATCAAAGATCATGACTGCAATTTGGCCATGGCTGACCTCTGTTTATGAAACTAAACAGGTCCCATCCATCCAGCAAAGCCCCTGGACTCCACTGTGCACATCCACATGGGCACTGAGGATGCTGAGGCTAACAAGGATTATGACTTAAATTTGGCCATGCCTAGTCTTTGCTTCAAAGTTTAATAACTTGAATTAAATTAACAGTGGTAATAGAGACCTCCGTTTTGATCATATCCCATGTAATTTAAATGAATATATCTCCTGTACTTAAAACTTTAATTGTTTGTATTGTCCTCATTCTTTAACATTTATTTTAACTTTATTTTGGAGGCTTCCGTGGCTCTGCAACATCTACACAAGGACGAGTAACTGAGGTCAGGAAGTAGAGATTAATGAGACTGCATGATCAGTGAGCCAGGGTCTCTGCTGGAGCGGTGCTCTCCTAAAGGTTTAGTATTCTTTTAATGCTGAACCACATGTACAACCAATTCTTCACTCCAAACCCAAACCATGGGTTACATTTTATACATTTTTAATCACTTCACAAATTTAGTTAGGTGGAAAAAGTAGGCCAATAAGCATAAAATGCTTAATGTAACATAAAATTAATGGTACTTAATTGTAGTCTCTAGATGTCATGTGACATAGTCCTTCACATTTCTTTTGTCAAAGCCCAAATAAACTTTCAGTTTAAGTTAGGTTTGTTCTTTTAAAAAATCAGCCACGATGCTAAGAGAGAGAAATGTCCCTTGCCAGAATGTTACACAGAATGGCACGGCTGAGAGCCAGTTGCACCCTACTATATCAGAGCTAATATTTTCCAAACTGAAGCAAACAAGAGCGGCATAGGCAATATTTGAATTATAATTAATAATATTTTATAATTGCATTGCAATTACCTTCAAAATAAAATGCAATGCATCGCCATAAGCTTCTAAATGCTTTATATCGTGAATATTCAAGATTGCAAATATCCAATATATTCATTGAATACATTCGCAATTTGAATATTCGCGCTCAATACTAGAGTTCTATTCCTGGTCACTTGACACTGGTCCCCATCCAAAGTAATGCGATTGGCCAGAGAAAAACAGACTAATCTGATCAAGATTTTGGGTGACGTAGATTGGTCGCTCTATGTGGGCAGTTGCAATTCACAGGCGATTTTTTGGACAAATCATTGCCACAAACGCCCATGGGGTAAAGCACCCAAATCCCCCCTCAACAATTCAGCTTCAGGGGGCTACGTTCAATAACTTTGCAAAGGCCACGAAATGCTAGAAACGGGCCTGAACTCAAATAGGTCTAATTTCCACAGAGCACTTGAAGATGAAACAATAAGTTCGGCTGACAGGGCCTATTATTATTAATATTATCATAATTTTTTTATATTGTGCCAACATATTACGCAGCGCTGTACAATACATTAGAGATACAACACAAGATAACACACAGGTACAGGTTATGACACAGGAGGAGTAGAGGACCCTGCCCGGACGGGCTTACAATCTAACGGGCTTACAATAGGTGGGGGGGGGGGGGGGGGGGGGGGGTGTGACTGGCATGGTTGTGATGTTAGAAGTGAATGGTTACCCTTCACCCTACCTTGGTGAATTGGGTCTCTCTCACTCACATGCTCCTTCTGGTTCCTCAGTCCTGCAGACCACTCTGTCTACATCCCAAAGGAGAGAACTCCAAGATACCACGATGAAGAACCTGGGAATTCCCTACATAACATATACTGTATAAAAACACTCTTTTCACTCTTACAATCTTCACTCTTTTACTCAAACATGTTTGAAGTTCTCTTAATAAGGTACATGATCCCTCTCCTAAACTAGTGGGGACTATCTAGAGGGTAACCCATTCTTACTAACAGCCCCCCCCCTACAGCATAAGCTTCCCTCATGTCTCCGGTGTTATCACTAACATTGAGAACATGGATACAGGAAGAAGACCGAATAGCTGGAGGATGCTGACAACTCATCTGGAGCAGATAAGCAATCCCAAATGTGGTTTGGTTTGTTTATTGAAATCTACACTTGGAAATACCACCAGGTGGGTTTAAATAATTACCTTGCTATTAGTAACCTATATTCTTTATTATTTTAGTATAATAAACACCAATTTGTTTAAATAAAAATATATTGAATGCTTAAATTCTATAGTCCTATGTTGTTATGAACTGGTGCTTCTCCTACCATCTAATTACATTTTAAAGAAAGGAGTACTTGAATACTCTTCCCTTGATTAAGCTACTTGAGTTAATTTAATATTAAGTCTTAATTTTTATATTTCAGAGTAATGACAATCAAAGTGTTCCCAGATTATTTATGGAGCTCTAATTCTAGCAAATAGATTGGAGGGGTAGCCAGAGATCAGGAAAAACAAGGTAATTTATTGCTGACCCTTGCTGATCCATTATACATGCAACACTGCTATTTAAAATATTACAAAAATCACATCATTTTCCCATTACTGACATTTGATTTTTTGTCCATTTGGAAATACTGTATAAAGCATTTGGTAAGTTGTAGAATTCTAGAACTGTTTTGTTCAAATATTTGCATTATTGCTTTCAGTTGCTTACTGTGTGCACTTAATTCACTTAAAAGCTGAAAGTCCAATTTAACCAAACAGTACTAAAATGCGGGAAAACACAATCTAAATTGTAATCATTAGTCATTTGGAGCATTTCTTCCATTGTGAAAGCTTCGTTGCATGCAAAGTAGCAATTCACTTTTCTAATCTGCAGAAAACCCTGATTGATTAATGTCAGAGTAACCTTGAAGATCTAATTATTACCTAAATTAATTCCATTCTTTGCTTTGTTACCATTTGTTCATTATTTTCTTTGTTTCAGTAATTGGTATCTTTTGAGTAAACAACATCTTTCCCACCAAAGTTTATTGATTTACACAATTGCTCGCTCTGGTAATGCGAACATTTGAAAAAAAGAAGTGTCGCTTTAGCACATGTACTTTTTGCATAAATTAAGTTCAAAGTTAAAGTCGAAATTCCGATTTTGGAAATTTTTACTTGACTTTGAACTTAATTTGTGCAAAAACTATTTGTGTTAGAGACATACTTTCTGTTTTGGAGTATACCCCCCTTCTCTACATCTCCAGCAAGTTTGGTGATGATACCATGTTCAGGGGCTTTGCAATTAACTCGAAATCGGCAAAATGGTCGAATTTTTGAAAAAAAATTCGACCATCTCTAGTCCTTGGTTGTTGGTTTGTGTGTCTGGCCAGAGAGGGAGTTTGTGTGGCGACTACTACATGCACGGCGAGTGCGGTCCCACTTTTCTTTTGTGGATTGTTCTCCAAGGGTTCAGTTAGGTCCCTGTATTTCCTTTGAATGGAAATATTAAGACATTTTCTGAGATTTCTAAGCTTTCAACTTTCTGAACAGTTTGAGGAAGATTTTTTTCACTTTCAGTTTACATTGCAATGTCTAAATTGATATGGTTGGTTGATCTACACCCCATCAAATACCTTTGGAATTAAAAGCCAGACCTTTGCAAAATATTTTGGAAAGCTGTTCAAAAGAAAGTAAAGCAATAATGACAGCAAAAAGGGAAACATTGCAGCACAAGCATATGTAGTTTTTGCATAAAATACGTTCTAAGTTAAGTCACCACAACCCTTCTCTTTTTGGAAAAGCAAACATATTATTTTTGCAGCCGAACTGTCTGCCTCACTATTTAAAACATGTCACCATCTCCTATCATCTCCATTGCCCTATATAACAATTAGTTTTATTTGTCCATTACAAAGATAAGTAAGTACTAGTTTTTTTATTTACATATATGCATAAAAACATACTTGGGAAAAAAAAACCATACAATTCTGAAGCATAAGGAAATGTATACATCAACAATGTTTTATATATATATATATCTCGTAGTATATACTATGTATACCTGATCACTTGTATTCAGCCAGCAAGCAACCCAATGTCACACCTAGATTAAGGCTTAGTTTCCACTTGAGCGGAAGCCCGCGGCGCGGCTGCCGCCGCTAAGGACCGCCGCCGCTAAGAACCGCATCTCATGCGGTTTTTAGCGGCGGCCATTCATCCCTATGGCCGCGGTCAGTGCTGGGCGGCCGCGGAATCGTGCGGTCGACCGAGTTTTTAGGCGGCCGTCCGCGCAATTCCGCGGACAGGGGACCAGCGCCATTGAAATGAATGGGCGTGGATGTAGCCGCACCGCGGGCTTCCGCTTCTAGTGGAAACAAGCCCTATCACAGGTAGAGATGATTGCAAAATTTTGACTAGCTGATTGGTGAGTTAATTTTCAAAGCCCTTCACTAAAATTCCTGGAGATGTAGAAAAGGGTTGTGGGAAAGTATTGCTCTAGTACATGAAGTTTTTGCATAAATGAAGTTCAAAGTTAAGTTTAACTTCACTTAAACAAAAACAGCATGAGCAAGAGCAATAGTTTTTTGTAATTTTTCCGCAACTCCTCCACATCTCCACAAGCTTTTCTATTAAGCTAGTGAGTGGAAATTTAACTAAAACATTCAGCCATCTCTATTCATCTCTACTCTGCTATTTATGCCTTTACATTTCTAGATAACAGAGCATTCAAGGGTGTAAAAAGCATCCAGCATATTTTAAACAGAATAAAAATGTCCACATTTCAGACAGTTCCAAATCCATCAATCCTGTACAAAATTCTGGACCCATATATTATCTCTGAGCTTGTGGTCCAAAGCTTTTACTCTAGCAACGACATTTCAACATTCTATTATGCAGCAACCACCATGGGGTATCTCCAGAAATGCTTTCAAATAGTAATAAAGCACTTTATATCCTTTTAAAACAACTCAAAAATTTTTGGGGACAATTGGAGTGTGGGAGAGAGATTGCTCTAACAAAGAAAGCCTTCAGCTTTAAATGAAATGTTTGGGTGAAACAAATATTTTTTCAAAAACCTATCACTGAGTATTTGTATGGAATACATTTATCCTTTAGGCTTGAGCAGGCACATCATGACAGACCCTCCCAGGAAATTGCTTTTCAGTTATGTAAGTTGGGAGGAGATAATGGGCAGAATCCTGTGACAACTTGAGCCATCTCCTCCTTTGTCATCACATGACAGTAAGACCACAGTGAAGACCACAGTGAAGGATAAGCAAATCTGATGTGAATGGCAGGAAATATGATTTTGTCTTTTGTTGGTCAGCTATCTCCCCAACCATGAGAAAATGAAGACAACATTTGTTTAGACAGCAGCTCAGTCATTTAGTATTGTACGTGACAGCCAGCTGAATCAGCAGGTTTGGTCAGGAGAATGGTATATAAATTTATTCAACCTTTCCCTTTTAACAAAAACTCCAGTGTTGTCATCCATCAATTTCCTCCACTCGGTATGAGGAATTCATTTTTTAGAATTCCTGTCTGCTTTTGTAATAATGCTGTGAGCTTTATGGACATTCACCGGCTTTTGTTGCTTGCTTTGTAGTGAGATTTATGGATATAACTGGAGGTAAAAGTTTCTGAAGAGTTGGATGTGCCCATGTTAAACAGATGTGATTCAGGCTACTGTCTCTTTTTTTGTCTTTGCAAAAGCAAGGAGTGGCATGCAACTGATCTGCTTGAGTTACCTGCTTACCATGGAATATCTTTACAACCTCTCGATTGCTAAGTCTCCAAGATCCGTTTACTGTGAATTTACATCATCACCATAATTGTTGGAAATGTATGTAAGTTAAAGCAGACCTACCACCAGAAATCTATGTTTTCATGAATGGCACTAGAAGTGCAGATAATACGGAGGAATGCAGTAAAAAAAACTAAATTGTACCTGTAATGAGCAATTCAAGACAATAACCCTGCAGCTATCTAGGTTCTAGCCTAGGCAAGGCAAAGCAGCACAAGAGTGCTTTGTATTCTGGGTAATCCTGTGATTCACATAATTATATGGAGGAAAATTCCCATAGAAGATCTTTGAACTGGGGGTGCAATATTGTGGGTGGCCACTGGGGGACATTCAATGATTGGAATTTTCCTCAATATAATTACGTGAATCACAAGATTACCCAGAAAACAAAGGGGTTATCTTCTTAAATTTCTCATTACAGGTAAGTTTTATACTTCTAGTGCCATTCATGAAAACATAGATTTCTGGTGGAAGGTCCGCTTTAAGTTTAACTGCCCTAGCATTCAGGATAGCAGCACTCGAGATGCTGCCGTCCAGCACACATCGGGGCTCCGGGAGCGCATACTCACAGTTCTGCGGTGTCCCCGATGTCACAGGCAGGCTGGCAGCTCCTCCGGCTCTTCTCCCCCCCCCCCCCCCGCCGAGTGACGTGATGACGTCACATCGGGGGGGGGGGGGCGGTGGGAGATTTGAAAAGTACTTTGCATGAAAGCAGTTTTCTATGAAGAAAACTGCTTTCAATGTGCACCTATGTACTAAACATCGCCCACATAAAGTCACTGGTGCCCCAGATGTGCCCATTTGCAGTAACCCTGGTGTGATGTCATCACGGGTTAACTGCAAATGGGCACATCTGGGGCACCAGAGACTTTATGTGGGCGATGTTTAGTACATAGCAGCATAGCTTTGTGCCCTGATTTTTGTTTTTTTTTCATAAATTTTATTAAAAAATTATTACATAATTGTTTGTTTCAAACATTATTATATTCCGGATGTCTATTAGACCCTTGTACGGGCATATTTTGGGAAGTTACAGGCCTACAACATAAAGAAAAAGTTACCATTGAAGTCTATGGTGCACTTTTGGTACAGAAATCTGAACCTCAGCAGTGCGCTAGGGAGGTTAAAGTCAAGTAAAAAAAATGTATTTCAACTTTTGACTTTTGTACCTACAATTTTTTCCCTACATCTCCTTCAAAACTTGTTCAGGGGCTTTGCACTTGACTGACAAAGTCACCTAGTCAAAAATAGAAGAAAATTCAACCATCTATAGGAAGAAATAATGCTAGACCATACATGAACATCATTGAAGATGAACAATTCCGAATCCCAATACATCTATACATATCTCAATCTCCAGCAATTTTGGTGATGATACCTTTTTCAAAGGCTTTGCTATTAACAGATGCAGCAGGTGTAACATGCTCCCAATGATATTGTATGTACTTTGCACAAAAGTATATCCAAACTAGAGATGAGCAGCATAGGCAATATTCAAGTTTGCGAAATTTCTCAAATTATACTTCAAATATTCAAAGTAAATTTGCAATTTTTTTTATTATAGTGTGGAAGAATCCAATGTAATGTAATATCATTTATTACAATGTGTGTTGTGACGGTGACATCTGGTGGCAGAATGGAAAATTGTAGCATAAAAAGTAAATGCACATAAGGCAACACTAAGAAAGTTGCGAATTCTTTGCGAATATCGGCAGTTGTTAATGCAAATATTTTGCTCAATGAATGCTACATTCCCCAGAATCTCGAAAACTCGAGATTACGAAGAGATAGCAGTATATTCAAGATATTCATGAATTCTCAAAGTCATGATATTCGTAATAGAAATTTGTGATACAAATATTCATGCTCAACACTAATCCAAACCGAAAAACACAAATTATTATATTGCAGCTAATCAGATGGCTGCACTCAATTTATGGGTTACATAAACAAAAGAATCCATGTAGTTGAGCATTGCTTAGGAGCCCCATAATCCATATTTATGCCTCTGCCCATGCTGCTTCATAGAGTGTAACCCCAGCCACCCTACAAGTTTTTTTTTTTGCCTGCTGGATCTAAAATTCCCAAGAGTTGTACTGTGTGGTGGAATACTTAGGCTAGTGTCCAAATTAACCTCCATGGTGGTTTCCCAGTACCCATTTTGGACAGAGTTTGTTTACAACACAAACTCGTCCCAAGCTGGGATTGGGCATACTTACCTATCCTCGGTGAGCTGCAGTGACCCACCGATTGCTTCCGCCACCACCTCTTCAGTACCATAGGTGACACCAAAGAGATGGGGGCAGTGCAGCATCGGTTTCCCGGCCTACATGGAAGTGTAGAGAGGAGGAGGGCAGGGAAAACCAACAGAGTAATAGTTTTCAAGGGCACAATACAGGCACACCCCTAGGGTGGTTAACAATACATGCTAAATTCATAAAGATGGTATCTGCAGTTGGTTTTATATGGGGGCTGCCTGTGACCAGAGCATCTGACAAAGGGAATTGTTTGCATTTAATGGCAATAAATGTGTAAACTCGAGAATCTGCAAATTGGCATTTGTACATGTGCATACTACAAACCCAATGCACAGTAGTTCCAGGGTCTGATGTAAAAAATCTCAAATATTCATGATTAAATTCCTGAATATTCACAATTTGAATATTTGTGATTAACACTAGTTATGAGATGTCACATGACCTAATGCTGACAGCAGAAAGGTGATGCTGCTTAACCTCCTGGGTGCTATGCCCGAAGCGCAAATTGATCGGCTCTCTGTCGGCCTGCAGCTCTTCTACAGAGCTGGAGACACACTGAGCCCTCCGGTCCTGTGTGGGCACGGGGGGGGGGGTGCGGTGCCATAGACCACCATGTTAATAGAGGGGCACTGCTCTTCTCCCCACATACCGCTGGCATCTATTTGACACCGGCGGTGTGTAAAGGACTGGGGAGAGAGCCCATAACTGTCACAAATCACCGTGTCACCCAGGGATCTGCAACCACAGAGGTGCCATCCACCAGTTCTACTATGTCTACTCCTAAACCTCAGAGGACCAGGACTTTTCTCAGATCGGCTCCCTCTGCTGGTGGAAGAGAACGTGGCACTTGATTTGGCTCGTGCTCACTCTGGTGCATTATCACACACCTGGAGCACTGACCTGGGTATATCAGGAAGTCTGAGACAACAGGGCGTTGACTGAATAAAGAGTGATTTATGCCTCTGACACACAGGTTCTGTTTGTATCTATCTTAGTTACCGACCCCTGGACCGTCTTCAGCCACCCCATTTGTCGCCTACCCGGACTACCGCCTGTCTGATTACGTCTCTGCCTGCCAACTTGATACCGCGCCTTCGATATTCTGCTGTCAGCAGCTGCCAAGTAAGTGTAGCTAAGGGACTGCAACCTGGGAGCTCACTGCAGCAAAGTTCCACCATTCCTTGCGGAATGCTCTGGTGAATACTGGGGGCTCCTTAGACTCTGCGCCCTGGTTGATGCTTGTTTAGTGGCACAGTGGGTCCACTACTCTCATGGTTCACCCGTGACAGTAACATATTAAACATATTAATCTGTGCCATTTAGTCATATTTTCCCCAAAGCCAATGTTTCCCCGACATCCCTGGAGGCCATTAACCCTATCTCAATAACCATTTCAGCTCTTTTTGTATTATTAAGTCTTATTTTAGTAATACAATAAAAAATACAGAACAAAGATCAGCACAATCATTGATTTAGAATAGACAATAGAGAATGAAATAAAACGGTACGATTCTGCAGACAAAGACTAAACAGACCTTTACATAACACCAAGCTGAATAGAGGTTTTAACTGTGCAGTTCTGTATTTATTTAAGGCTACAATGGTAATTGCTGAAATATAAAAAGCATATTACTAACAATTAAATCTCGAGGCTGTACACTGGTGAGGAAGAACAATATTTGTTTAAATAACAGCACACAAATGAAAATAATAATGCAGAAGCTTATTGAAATATCTTTAACTTGTCCCCTAAGGACTCGTAGTATTGCTTATAGGTAAACAATTAGAGGCAGATTCTTAAAGGGAAAGCTACTTTGCTAATACAATGTAACCAGATGCAGCTTCTTATTAAAAACATATTGGAAGAAACTCGGAAAAAGTTAGTGTGTCAGCTTAGAATTATGTGATTTGCTATATGCTTGCATACATTACACTAAAACAATTAAAATTGGGAAAATTTTTTATTGAAAATTGATTGGACATGCTGGTAAATTTAAATTGTTTGTATTGAAATTTATTACACTTTCAGTCGATCCCCAAAAAGATGATCAAATATCTGTTACTACAGTTGGCAAACATACAATCAATGACCAATTTCCCTGACCCCACAAAATTGATCTTTTTAAGTTGATTGAACATAAAATCTAGACGTGTATGGGGGGGGGGCTTAAGGCTATGTTCCCACTTGAGCAATTTTAATCGCGGCGGTGGAGCTGTGGTAAATTGCTAGAACCCTGCAATTAAAATCACGGCTGTGAAATTGCAGCTAGGAAGTGGGGGAGTGGGGCAGGACATATTGCCCCTCCCCGCCTGATTGCACTCATGGGCACAGTGGAAATAACACGTGATTTTTAACTGCGCCCATTCAGGTCTATGGCGGCAATCAGGGGCGATCGGCTGCCCGGGTCCGCAACCGCCCATAATCAGAAACATGGTGACCCGTGTTTCAGATTGAGGGCCGCGACGGTCCATTAGTTGAAGTGGGCATAAGACTATTTAACTAAATAGAAACTATAACAATCACCTTGGCCCCGTGGCTGAACGCCTAAATGGGAACATAGCCTAAGGATTCATTGCATTGAGATAGCAAGAAATGTTCACTCCATATTGGTACTTCACAGTAGCCAGCAAAAAAATATAATACAATGCTCCAAAATACAAATCTGAAACTCTGAATGCATACAAGCTAACACTTTGGTGTTTCTCAACTATTTTAGGTCCGCAACCCCGGAAGTGATGTCACAAAGTGTCACGTCCTGCACGAGGGCTAAGTGTCACTTCTGTGACAAACCACGGTATCACTTCTTGCATGATCAGGTAAGTGTACAGTCCCCTCCCTTATATTTTGCCACCCCACATCATTTTCATAAATGGGTGGAAAATATAAGGGAGGGGCATTACTCTCCCTAGTAACCTCCCACTCCACTTGTTAGAAGCAGCTCTGAAGCTTTAAGGGAACTCTGAGATTCCTGTAAAATGGTTGTTCAACCACAGGGTTGCACTGCTGAGATATGAGATCTGGGGGTTTAACAGTGTTTTACTGTGAGAGTTACATGTGACCCAAAGTCAGCTGGGGACCTGTGGCTGGAGACAGCTAATTGGAGGATCAATAAGGAACAGGGAGGTCCATCTGCAGCAGAATCTACCATGCAGGCAGCTGACACAGAGGGCAGTGAGAGAGACAGTAAGGAAGACCACCCTACATATGGGGTAAGTACCAAACACCATCTCCTGGCTCCTCATCTGAGGAGCTCACTAAAAAGGTTAGGTGCACCCCTGGATATGAACCATGATATCATGGACACAGGAGTGGTGGCCCTTTCAATAAATAAATAAATTATTTTTATTTACACTTAAAAAGATTACAATTGCATGATTTAAAGCAACACTATACTTTCTTTTTACCTCACTAATGGTCACCCCAGGAGTAGCTTGGGGTTAGGGTGTTTTATGAAACAAATCACCCCTAGCTACAATCTGGGTTACTTACCTGTCCCCTCCAAGCCTGGGGTGATGGTCTGCATCAGCAAACTTGCCGATTGTTCTGAGTTCTGCCTCTTCTGTGTCATCGGTCTTTCCCTTATCACATGTGAAGGGGGAGGCCGCACGAGTAAAAAAGTATTTAGTACTTGCCCGTATTGTGTTTTTAAAAAGATACCTGGTACGGGCTGACTGCAAGGCAGCGCAATGAAGAAATTCATTATAATTGTGCCCTTATCTATTGTGCATGATTTCTAAATGAAGCATGATAAATGATAGAATCATACATTTTATTTAGCGAATGCCTTAACTCGATGGCAGGTTGGCTCATGTGTGATGCATATTTGAGGAAGTACGGTATGACAAAGAGAAATGTGTTAGTGAAAATGAAATAATAATTATCTCTATAAATTGGCTACGGAATATGTGAGAAGGGCGACTGCCCCAATACAATCAGAAACTGACCGCTCTCCCCACCAGAGAATAAATCAAATAAGGACTTTCTTTTTATAATTACGGCAGATTTCATTTTCATAATGGAAAGTGACATTAAGAAACCATTCAGAGCTTAATAATGAAGCATGGCCTTCCAAGCATTATAGAACAAAATGGATGCGGGAACGCGATAATGTTTAAATCCAGCGCAACATTATATTTCGCAAAATGAGTATGATTATGTAGAGGAGACAGCAGCAATTTACAGCACTCCAGCTGTGGAGAAAGTGAATATACACAGAGTGAGATCGAGACAGATTCACGCAAGGCCTCAGACATCCCGCACTTTCAAAGCTTTTACTCGGCAACATCCAACCCCTTTCCTAAAATGTTGGAATGCTGTGTAAAATCTCAAAGAAAAAGATGGAAAGAGATGATATGCAGATTTTTTTAAACTCTGTATCAAATGTTTAAAATTGAGACAACTTTTCACATTTTGAAACTTAGAAAATTAATTGTCTAATTACAATTAGTGCTTATTTTGAATGTGATGAAAGCAGCCTGTTTTAACCCCCTAGAGGTCAGCCTGTACGGCTCCTGTGTACACGTTTGCTTGTTACGCAACGCCTCTCCATTACAATTGAGGTTTAAAGCTCCACCCCCATGCTTCTTCGGCTTTATTGATGATGATGAAGGGGTGGTTCTAGGACACTGTGACTACATCAGTTTGTAAAAGCCCAGTTCATCTAGGACAAACTAGGCTCGCCTCAACAGTTAGGATGTACACCCTAGGTGCCCAACCTGCAGCCCTTTGGGCATTCTTCAGCAGCCCCCATCGGTCCTACCCTTGTGGCCCCCTTAAACCTAACTGTTAATGCATAGGGCAAAGGAACTCACCGGTCTGCCAACCCCCCACTGACGAGTCTTCGGGATGATCATATTATATATATTGTGGCACCTACCGTATTTTTGGGACTATAAGACGCACCTGACCATAAGACACACCCAGTTTGTAGAGCAGGAAATCAGAAAAAAAAAATATTTTTTCATATTAAATGAATGTGAAAAAATCTCATGCAGTACCACTTTTCAGCCACATAAATAATAGATAGTCACTAGAGAGCACACCTTAGCGTCTCTTCTTACTCACACAGAGCACACAGAGGGAGGAGAGGGGGAGCCCCCCCCCCCCCACTGTGGAATCAGCACTCTGGTCTCCCTGTCCCTTCTCTCCTACGGATGTGTGAGGAAGCTGCCAGCAAGTGCAGCATTCCCCACACACACTCTGCATTGACTAATTCTGTGGGGCTCTGCAAATATAGCCAATACAGTTAATCTCCCCACAGCTCTCCCGGCAGATGGAGATCACACAGCTGATCTCCTCTTCTTTCTGCCGGCTGATCTCCTCTCCTTTCTGCCGGGAGAGCTGGAGCCAAGTTGTGATCACCGCGACCGGGTGGCCACAGGTGGTCGCACATTTGGACCATAAAACGCAGGCACTTTTCCCCCAATTTTGGGAGTGAAAAAGTGCATCTTATGGTCCAAAAACTATGGTAACCTTAGAACAGGGGCACATAACCTTGAATCAAAGGTTATAGGCCCCATAGATATCATCAAAGGTTTCAATTATATCGGGACATAACCTTTGACGGTGTATATGACACAAAACTACAGTGTTTCCTAATACTTGAAGTATCATTTAAAACAAGTTTTGTTTTATTAAAAATAATGTCTTCTGGCTATACCTGCTGTCCTCTTTTCATTATAAAATACGTATATGAGTCAGTATAAATTGAAAATGTTATGTGCGGTAGTGTTGAGCTCGAATATTCGATTTTCGAATATTTAGCTTGAATATCGCTATTTCGGCA
>CM070033.1:177455656-177481852 GCA_036250615.1 Ptychadena robeensis | reverse complement strand
ATTATGGCGGATATTCGCGAAATTACACGAATTCGAATATTGCCTAGTGGCTCATCACTAATGTGCGGCCCTTTAGTGATGCCAAGGGCCACAGATCAACTCAGTTGCCCATCACTGATATACACAGACATCCTGGATGAAAACCTGCTCCAAAGTACTCTTAAACTCAGACTGTGACTGCAGCTCATCTTTCAGTAGGACAATGACCCTAAGAATACAGCCAAGATATGCAAAGTAGGACAACCATGTGAATGTCCTTGAGTCCCAGCCAGAGCCCAAACTTGAATCCGGAGAGATCTTGAACATCTGGAGAGATCTTTAAAATGTCTGCACCAACACTTCCCATCCAACCAGATGGAGCTTGAGATGTGCTGCAAAGTGGAATGGGCCAAACTGGCCAAGGACAGGTGTGCCAAGCTTGTGGCATCATATTCAAAAAGACTTGAGGCTGTAATTGCTGCCAAAGGGGCATCAACAAAGTATTGAGCAAAGGCTGTCAATACTTATGTACATGTGCTTTCACAGTTTTTTTTGTTTTTAATACATTCATGTTGTCATTATGGCTTAGGCTCCACTATGTGTTAAGGATGTGCTGTGTTAACGGATCCAATAAACGCAATGCGTTAGGGATGCGATTGGGATCCGCCAGGGATGCGTTAAGGGATGCATTTGTGACATATCCATTTTTTGTGTGTTTGTTTTTTTACCATGAGCGGATTGATCAATTCCATTAAATTAATTTGAATTGAAGAATTCATTTTCTACGTTCATCAAATGCAGGGTTTTAACGCATAGTGGAGCCTAAGCCTACGGGGTGTTATATGAAGTGTGTAGAATTCTGAAGAAAAAATCTATGTAATGTAATGTAAGTGTGCTGTGAATACTTTCTAGATGCATCGTATAAAATAAAAATCTTCTTTAACCTCCCTAGCGCTCTTGCAATGTCCAGATTTCTGTACCAAAAGCGCACCATGGAATTTGTTTTATGTTGTAGGCCTGTAACTTCCCAAAATCTGTCCGTACAAGGGTCTAATAGACATCCTGAATATAATAATGTTTGAAACACACAATTATAAAAAAGTACATAAAAAATTAATAAAAGGTATAATTTGAATGATAAAATCTCTTAAATGCTTATTTGGTATGAAAGATTTCAAAACAGTATGTATTCCTATTTATGTTTGTTTATAATAACATTTTTATTACAATTGGAATTGTGCTTTGTTTTTGTTTTACTTTGAATTATATTGGATAGTTATCACTGTATTCAATACAATGTCATTTACAATTGAATGCAATTACAATACAATACAATGGCACCCTCTCAAAGGGTTAACTTTAAAGAGCACATCATGAAATGACACTAGGGGTGTTTTTCCAGATGTGCTCTTTGAAGATAAACTAATTTACATTTGAATGTACCCCCCCATGTGACGTCATCACATGGGGAGTGGAGAGGGGAGACATCGGCCGGCTTGCTTCACTGAGGCAAGCCAGTTTAGAGCATCAGATCCACCGGGACAGCACAGAACAGTGAGTATGTGCTGCTGGGGATCTAAGCTTAGCTGGACGGCTCCATCTCGTCAACTGCAATACTGACAAGGAAGTGCTGGACGAGATGGAGCCGTCAGAAGTGCTAGGGGGGTTAATGTTTACTGTTCTCTCTTTATTAGTGATGGCTGAACATGGATCATGTCCTTTCACGAACAGGCGGCTGTTATAAAAGTCCGACTGTTGACAGGGAATTTAATTTGTAACTATACCGGAAATGATGCCGCAACGTCACTTCCGGTACATGGAACACGCACTTTCTTGTTCCTAAACCGGCAGTGACTTCTGGCCTGTGCACGGTATAGTACTAGAGATCGGGTGTCTCTACCCGTTCCCTAGTGAAAATAATTCTTCCTCTGGCCAGACCGTGGAAAGACCGTCGTGGAAAGGTCTGGCCAGAGGAAGAATTATAGACATCTGCTCGAAGAAGAAAAGTGAACATTCAATGTTCGCACCGAACTGTGCGCACAGCGGACAGTTTCGCCATCACTGCTCTTTATGTTTTATAGAGATGCCTTATATAAGTAATATTTCTTTAGATATCGAATACAGAGTTAAGTTTCTAATTGTTAATGTTTGTTAATCATGTAGTTGAGCATAGTTGTGTGATGTATGTGTGCGATAGTTATTGGGATTCTGTAGCTTTATCTGGTTGTATTGTAGGCTGTAGAAGGATGTCTCGGTGTAGACCTGTCATGTTTGGCCATACGTGGGCATATATGGAAAACAGGTGGGCTCCTTGTTCTGCGTGAGAATAGAAAACACTTTGAAATGATCTGTAATAGACAGTTGCTAGGCAGCAAAGTACTGAACAGAATTACCTTAAAATCTGCAGTAATTTTTCATCCTTTGTCTATGTATATTATGGGAATCACATCCTTTATATTCATCTTAAATGAAGGGGATAAGGCGCAGATACAAGATAAACCGATTGGCTCTCAGCTGCTGTCAAATCTCTTTGTTTTTGTCTTGTCAGTAGAATTAATGGCTCGGTGTCACACGGTGTAGAAACCATGATCACCTTGGTGTAGGCTTTTAAACAAATCCATTTGCTGTCATGTAGTCTAGATTTTATACTCATAGTGTTTTGTAAAGAATAAAAAGCTCTGTTTTTAAAGTTCTCAAGGAAGATATAAAGAAAATATCTGGTATTTCAGATATTTCTTCAGCAATCTGCACTGTCTGGTATAAGACAGTGATGAGCAGCATAGGCAACATTCGAAATCACAACATTTCTCAAATTATTCTCCAAATATTCTAAGTTCACAAATTTGAGATCTCATTTCATTATAGTTTGGGAGCTTTTATTGCTATGTGTGTTGTCATGGCGGCATCTAGTGGCAGAATGTGAAAATGAAGTGGAATCACATAAGACAACACTCAGGAGTAATTTTTGTGAATTCTTTGCGAATATCGCCACTTGTACATAAGACTATTGTATGCACAATGCATGGTGCTTTCCCCAAAATCAAGAATATTTGAGATCGAGATATAGCCCTATATTGGAGATCTTCGCAAATTCTTGAAGTGACGATATTCCTAATAAAAATAAGTGATTCAAATATTCATGCTCAACACTAGTATAAGAAGAATTTTACTGTCAGGAAAGAGTAAGATCTGAAAGAAATAAACGCATGTTATGACACTGAATATGGTGCTGCAAGAAAAGCTGAAGAGAAGACCTCCCCTACTGATCCATCACTGTCCAATCAGGAGGCTGTATTCTTTCCTTTATTATAAATATTACAGGCCAAGGATCGGCTGTTCCATGCTCAGAAATATATCAGAACATGTATTATGGTTTAAAGACCCCAAACTTCTATCAGCACCACCAATAAAATTCATTTTAATGCACATATTAATAAAACTGATTGTAGTATTGAATCTTGAATATTCGAGATTCTGGGGAAAGTACCATGCTTTGCACATCTAATATTTGCATGTACAAATGCTGATTTTTGCCCAAAAATTGCAAAGTTATTACTTCAGTGTTGTTTCATAAGATTACAGTGCTGCTGCAATTTCACATTCTGCCACTAGATTCTAAAGCCACTGACCTGACCAGGTATATGATAGAAGGTACAAGTAGCAATATGTAAGTGCTTGTCCCCAAATGAGTGATCACCTGTGGCACAATTTAAATTGTGTTGCGACAATTCCCACATCCCCCTTATCCCCACATCCGTGATCGGCCGATCGCCCCTGATTGCAGCCATAGACATGAATGGGTATGGTTAAAAATTGTGTGTCGTTAAACCCGTGCCTTCCTGCCTGCAGGTGTCCTGCCAAAATTGTCATTGCCAGAGACAGCGGGAGATCGATGGGTGCTAATGATCTCCCGCTGTCTCCCCACCACGTTTAAAATTGCGGCAGAACGCAAAAGTGGTGTTACTGTTGTTTTAGCTGTCGTTCTTAGTTATCAGATGTGCTGAATATACCAGATGAGGGGAAGATGATATGTTTTAAACTTTAATTTTATACACCCTTTGAAGCATAATTGACAACCAAAACAGTATATTGCCCCAATGCAGGAACATCCACTCAAGCGGATTTAAACTAAAAAATACACAAAAAAATAAACCTGTAAACATTACTTAGCTACATCGTGTCGACATCCAGGGACAGCAACCACTAAAAAGAAAAAAAGTGTCCAGTCCTCCAGGCTTCAAAATGGAGGAGCAAGACCGGAAGACCATAGACCTATCTGCATATGAATCAGGTAACGCTCCGTCCCTTCTCGCCACACGATTCAGATGCTGCTGGCCCATGGGGAAAAGGATACTTTGGAAGTTACATGTAATGTACCATGTTCCCTTGGGGCCGCCATGGCGCAAGTCATTGGGGAGGTGGAGTGTGGTGGGACTTTTAAAGATTTACCTGATTGAGGGATGGCTGAGCTACTTTGCTATTAAACTCCATCCAGTGATCGGTGGCTATAGCTAAGGTGTTCTGTTACATGTAGTTCATCATTACTGAGCCACTTCTCTGGGGGTGGGGTATGCTGTATTATGAATTGCAGAGAGATCTGACTAAATGTGATGCGCTGCAGAAGGCACTGTCAGGTAACTTTTGGCAAAATCTGTAATCTAGATGTGATTTCTGGCCATTAGACCTGAATAAAACAGCATTTTAAAAAATCCCTACTTTGGGGGAGAAGTTTAGCCATTGATCCCCATTTGACATGACACTGTCCAGGTGGTTGCAGCCTTCTGACTTTTTTTTATTGGTATTTTGGCTACAAATATCACCTGAAGGTTTGAGAAGGTTATCCTCCATTAACCTCCCTGGCGGTTCACTGAGGTGCAGATTTCTGTACCAAAAGTGATACAGTGTTTTGCCTTTCCGCCCCCATCGGCGTCACCGGTGACGCCGATAGGGGCGGAAAGGCTCTGTGTGCCTGCAGCTTTGTAGAAATGCTGCAGGCACACAGAGAGCCAGCGGTTGCGCCTGATTCCGGCACGGGCGCAGTTTGATTCACGATCAGACTGCGCCAGTACTTGCTCCAGGTGGGCGCGTTCATTTTGCAATTGATCACCAAGCGCTTACCCCGAATGCGCATGGTGATCATTCGCAAAATCGGCCACAGAATAAAGCGCTATGGCCGGCTTCAGAGGTACAGAAAAAAATATTTTTGGGGGAAAAAAATATATATATATTTTTTTTTAAGTTTACACTTGTTTTCTTTTCTTTTGATTTGGATTGGATAAAACATTTATAAAATATTTATCCAATCCAATCAAAATAAAAACAAATGTAAAAAAAATCTAAGAAAAAAAACCACATTTCTGTACCTTTAAATCTCCCGCCCGCCAGATGACGTCATCGGCACACGAGAGCCGATCACGGAGATAGCCGGAGACCTCGGCTATTTCTGGAACGGCTCGTGTGCAGCCGAAGATGATCCCACTATCAGGAAGGCTCAGCGCGAGCGTTTCTGCTAGCGGGATCCACTTTGAGCTGGATTATAGAAAGACATTTCTATAATCCAGCTCAAAAGTAAAAAAAAAAAGATTTTAAAAAAGACCGGGGACCGGGTCCCGCCTCCGTGACGTCACACGTCACTCCGGGACCCGGAAGAAGACGGAGAAGAAGAGAGAAGATGGCGGCGGTGGAGCAGGTGAGCTCCCACGATGTGCCTGAACCCAGTTCGGGCGTATCGATAGTTGCAGTGTGCCTTTGCCCGAACTGGGTTCGGGCATATCGCTAGGGAGGTTAAAGTCAATGGAGGTTCACCGTGAACATTCGAACGGCGAGTATTTGCAGAAGTTCAATTCCTGTGCTCGCGAACAGCCACAGCTGATGTTCGTCCATCACTACTTTTGACCTTAGATCTGCCCTAACAGAAGGCAGATTCAGAGGTGGTAGGTCCTCTTTATTTCAAAAACATTTCTGTTAACAGTGTAAGAGATGCCAGTTAAACAAATCGAAGCTTTCAATTCTACTTGGTGCTTTACAGAAGGCCAAGATTTATTAGTGTAATTTTCGCAATGGAACCTCTATATTATAGATAGGTTTCTTAGTGATCGTTCTGTTCTTTCATTATTTTTCCATTTGTATATAAGATTTATAAGAAAAGGTCCCACTTTATACATTTATAGAAGTAAATGCTGTTACCAGCTTGGCAATGGTTAACAGGTCATGGCCCTGCCGTCTATTGAAAAATGACTTTTTCTAGAAAAACACCAGCCTCTCATTTCACTTTCCTGCTCTTATAGTGTAATGTTCCCGAGCTGACAAATACGATACTTCTTTTCTACATAGTTGGGTGCAATTCTGCTGTAAGAAACATCGGGACACAGAGCTCTTACAAGCCTTGTCCTGCTTCCAAGTTGACATACTGCACAATAATGCTATGAGAGAACATTGTGCTTTTGCCAGGCCCATCCAAAATCATTTTATAGCTCCACACTATACCACAGGTCTCTCACTGCATTTGACATCTGACACACTCTCATACGAAAGGCTTTCGGAGATGAGCGCACCGTATCTGCGGTATCAATGGCATAAAAATACCGGCTATTACTTACAAGACAATCCCTCTCTACTTTCAACAGGAGATAAGCACCATCTCAGTGTCTGATTAACAATGACCAATTATATCAATCAAAGACTTATTCAAGGATTATTTTACCAGACCTCCAGTGTTATGCAGATTATTATCTTCATTCAGACATGATATTATACATTATAGTTATTTCTGGAAAAAAAATATATATATATATATACATATAGCAAAAAATATAAAAAATCTGAATATTTGTGCATTTTACATTATATATGGATTGATAGACTCTTTTCTTTTTAATTACTTTATAGGTGTTTTGCATTTCAATGTCACACTTTAAACCCCAGGGCTGTATCTTCTTTGTAATAAGTTAAGAAGAAATGTAAATCAAGAACAAAGCAAAGCTCCATGATAACGTGTTAGAACCTCTTAGATGGTGGATCTGTAACCCAATGACACGGTGACATTGACTTGAACAAAACTGATGAACTAATCTAAGAGGTGATAACTTGTGTTGAGCTCGAATATTGGAATTACGAATATATTCGGTAAATATCGGCTATTCGAGAATTTACAAATTTTGTGAATATGGTGGCTGGCAATTTCAAATATTCACCATATTCTACATTGGGAGGCTTATGGCTATGGATTGTGAATATATATATATATGTAATTGGCGACGTGTGACAAGGACATTGTGAAGGCGGATAGTTTGCCGCTAACATAACAAGTTTGCTTTTCTTCCCCCGGTGAACAGTATGGGTGCTCGTCCCACCATGTTCACTGGCGGGAAAAAGGTTACTATTCTTTCAGGAGAGTCCGCAGAGACAAGCCGGTCTCTCTTGAAAGAAAACAATCTCAAGCCAGATGCGACACCACGTCCAGGCATCAAAACCGGGAACTGTGCATTTTAGGTAATCAAAGTGATGTCAATGATGTCATATCCGTTTTTTTCCGAATCAAATTCCTATCGAACAGGCAGGGAATTTGAGTCTTCCCGTGAACAGGTCTGATCCGCCTGTTCGCGGTTAAACCAGTTCGGCCATCAATTCTCACAATACCATCACATGATCATGCTACTGCATCATCCCCAAAGGAATGATTGGTCTAGGCACTATGTGAACTCATTGAAGAGAACAAGCGGAGGAGAGCATCTTTTCAATAAGGTGACAAAGGTCCTGATAAGAAAGCTTAACAGGCTCCCGGGCCTTAGTTTGCCCACTCCTGGAATATATAGTATTGAGTAATGGCTGAACTTCGACCAGGTCCGTCCGCGAACAGGCGGATCGGACTTTTCAAAAAGTCCGATGTCTGTATGTTCACAGGAAGATTCACATTCCCCGCCTCTTCGCAGGGAATTCGAATCGAAAAAGAAAACAGAAGTGATGTCACTGATGTCAATTCCGGTACCTGAAACGCACAGTTCCCAGTTTTGATATCAGGACGTAACGACACTAACCTCACTTCCGGTTCATGAGGGTTTTCTTTCACGAGAGACCGGCTTCTCTCTGCAGTCTCTCGTGAAACAATTCTTCCACTGCTTAGATCTTTCTTCACCTGATCCGGCCAGCGGAAGAATGGTCACCTTCTTCTCACCAGTGAACAGGCGCCTTGCGGACAGTTCGGCCATCGCTAATAGAATTAAAATATATATAACCAGGGGTGCACATAAGTGGTACTCTGGTACTCAGAAGGGGCCAACAAAACCTAGCTCTGCGTACCTGCATTATTGTTACACAGCTCATATGCGTACTAACAACTTGGAGGCGCTCCGTGTCTGGGCGGCCGCAGCTAAATGTTACATGTATACAATTTATGACACTTGGATAACTGCAGGGAAATATGAATAACTATGAAAGGTTGGAGTTAGGGGTGTGACATTGGGAATGTAAATTAATAATCAGAAAAAAAAGATTAGACTTCTAAGGGTGTTAGAGATCTGGGGGATGAAAGTCAGAGTAGGCATATATAAGGGTAAAATCTGACAAGAGGAAAGCACTGTGTGACAGCTGGAATATGACTATGAAAGGTTGGACTGCTGGTAGTCTCAGGGGTAAGTTACTAAGTCAGAACATTTCAGGGTCACACTACTGAGGTATGAGATCTGAGGGTTCAAACGTGTTGCACTGTGAGAGTTACATTTGACCCAAACCCAGCTGGTGACCTGTGGATGGAGACAGCTAATCAGAGGATCAGAAACAGGGAGGTCCATCTGCTGCAAAATCTACCATGCAGGAAGCTGACGCAGAGGACAGTGAGGGAGGCAGTGAGGAAGACCACCCTACATATAGGGTGAGTACCAAACACCATCTGCTGGTACTCATCCGAGTAGCTCACTTAAAAATGTTATGTGTACCCCTGCCTATATCAACATTACACATATCCAATATGTTTTTCTGATCATTTTTTGTGTTTATGATCTAATTGCTTTTTACATCACCTCCCTGCATATTGTACATACACCAGTAATTCCCTATTGCCTCTATAGTCATAACATATATGTTAACATGACAACTAATTTAATTACATTATTGCACTTACAGTTTAATAAAAATATCAAATAAAAGTCACGTTACACATTTTTTTTTCTTCACCGATCACAAATATATTTTATACACAGCAAATGATACTAATTTAAAGAATCTTATGTGTTTCTAACACTTGCAGAGAGTCTGATGTGGAAAAAAGGTTGCCCAGAGGGTATTGCTATTGATTTTGTGACTTTGCCAGGCGAGAAGAATAAAAAATAATTTACGCTTTGTACAACCTGCAGTATTGTGGCTTTTATGTACACATAAAATTGAGCAGAATTGATTGTCATACCATTTAAATTAATAGAACAGCTTCATGACAAGAGGCAGGTAATTTAATTTTCACCCAGAAGGTGCATTATATGTGTGTATGTTGGGAATCTTCTACGAGATAGAAAGATGCCAGAAGCAGAAACAAATATTGAACCTTTTATTCCACTTAATTAACCTTAAAATTAAATAATGACAAGTATCAAATTGTTACAGTGTCACGGCGCTAAGATCAACAAAGGGAATCAAAGTAAGGTCATCGAGTCAGATCTTGATTCCTCTAGGACCAAAGCGTACCTGAACATACACAGACTTATTTAATAAGGCAGCGAACTGAACAGTGATGTTGGCCAAAGTGCAATACCCCATTGCGAATCTAGTCAATAAAATATCAATTCAGACAGGTTTTTATGGGTTACTGAGTTTTACACAATGTTATTTGGCTTGTCGATGTGGATTCCAGTCAATGGCATTTCTAGTAGATGCTGGAAGGTTAAAGCACTTACTGGTTCTTTATAGTGAGTCTGCAAAGAATTCATCCTTCTCAGTGATTCTCCTGTTTTGTGGTATTTAAATGGATTTTGTGTAATGGACTTAACAACGTAGCTCAAACTGCTGAAGTGGATTGAAAATAAAATACCTGAGGATCCTTTGCCACTAGATGTGTTGCGTTATGTTTTAAAACGGCGCACATTTTTGGGATATCATAATATACTCTACATACTCGAGTATATGCCGAGTTTTTCAGTCAAAAACATGAGCTGGAAATGCCCCCCTCAGCTTATACTTGAGTCAGGGTGCCCCTTAACTCTCCAGGTGTTTGCTAGTCGCTAGTTTGTAGTAGTTAGGAAAATAAGCAGCCTTTGTGAATGCTCCGTTTCCGATATCAGCTGGTAAAATGTAAGCAAATGTCACAACACTGCCATCTAGTGGATGTTTTGTTTATTTCAATGGGAAAACTCCCTTAACTAGCTTTAGAAACACAATGCCTGTTGCAAAATCCAAGCTTTTCACCACCCTGGATTCACCTTTTCTCTAATTAACCTAGCGGTTTGTTTGGGTTTGTCCCAACCACTTGGCCAGGAAGGGGTTTACACACAACACAATTTATAGTAATACAATACAATAAGCATACATGCCCACCTATATCCAGCCGCCAATCCTGTTCAGTCCACACCCTACAGGTGTATCACCAATAAATCTGATATTAAGAAACCCATTATTATTATTATTGTCTTGAAGAAAAGGAAAAGAAAAAATATATATATATTTATAAATATAAACGTATAAAACCTGAAATTGGGCATCAGGAGAACATCATAACACATCGTTATATACATAAAACACAGCCGATGCACATCATCCTTTTTAAAAATAACGACTATACAAAAACATGAAATATTAAGAATTTAATCCAAAAGTGGTCATTCACTCTCCTGAAATATCTGTGCCAACAACCCTATATTACATGTATCTAACAAAAAACAGGAGGGGAAGGAGGAATGTCCCCCACCTACCATATATGTTCATACAAAGTCCATATTGTAAAAAAAAGATCTTGTCTTTATAAAGATGTAAAATTATTTATACATTTATACATTACTCAAAAGTTTGTTACATTTTATAAATAAAAAAGTCACATTTTCCTGAGTGTTAAACATACACCCAATAGAGTTGAGCGGCCTATGGTATATTCGAGTTTGAGTAATTTCACGAATATATTAAGGAACATTCAAAATTCGTAAAATGTGATGTTTTCTATTGCCTTCCATTGTGCATAGCTGTTTTGCAAAGATTCAATCTGTGATCTTAGCCAGTACGAGCACTGTATGTTTTGCGCGAATCCATTCGCAATGCGCACAAATATGCGCAATGTATGCCGGTAAACAATGTTGAGGCATAATATGACGAATATCCGCCATTGCGAATATCTGAGCACACATTCAGGAAATATTGCAAATTCTCGAATGTTGGATATTCTTTGACATCACTGACGTCCCTTCTGGTTTTCCTGATTCAAATTCAGAATTTGAATCTGCCTGCGAACAGGTGGACAGCGGACTTCTTTAAAAGTCCAATATGCCCGTTCGCGGACGGACCTGGCCGAAGGTCCGCCATCACTAAAGACATGATCTTTTTTATGATATGGACTTTGTATAAACAGATGTGATATAGAAATATATGCATTGGTGCCTTAAAAGTCACAGGAATTCTAAGCTCCAACCTTGAGTGGGGGATGGGTGGTAGACATTCCTCCTTCCCTGTTTTTTTTAGATGCATGAAATATTAAGAAGTTACATAACTCACAAAAGTACAGTGACAATAACTGATGTCTCATAAATTAATGAATACAAAAAAGCATATATCTATGTATCAAACAACTAAAACAACAAAAGGAATAGAAACAGTCACAAATCAAGTATAAATATATACAAAGTAAGGTATAAATATAATAAATAGATCAAACATTTATATATACAGGTGTGTTCAAAATTATTCAACCCCCACTGAAATTGAGTGTTTGGCCATTTTGACATTGATTTTGATCATTTCAGTCATCTTGTTTACAATGAAATCAGCGAGACACTTGTAAGTCAGACAAATATAACATAACATTAATAATGAAATAACCACAAATGTCTTTTCTGTGCATCATTATCAGTTTTATTCAACCCCCAAGTGACATTCATCCTTAGTGCTTAGTACAACATCCTTTTCCAGTTGAACACAACTGTATATTTATAAATACTATATGTATGATATGACCTCTATTTAACAAGCCTCCTATTCCCAATAAAGGGTCAGTTCTCACAAGTGGTGGGCAACTGAGTTGATGTGGAGGGCCACAAGTATGGCATCACTAAAGGGCAGCACTTAACATTTTAAATCTATACTGACTTGTATAAGCATTTTATAATTAAAAATGAATGAAAGCATGCATAGATAGAAGACTTTATTTATATTTTTAAATAACTTGCAATAACAGTTTTTGGGGGCTGCAAGTGGAGGACTGAGGGAGGCTGCTGAAAAACACCCAAAGGCATGCGGCCCCAGGCCACAGGTTGGGCACCTAGGATTTAAACCATTAGGGTGTCTATTGCCAATATCATATATCCGAAACAACTCCTGTATTATATGACAGGCATAGGTGTCCCAAGTCTGCATCATTGGTGATGGCATTGGGTGGGGGAGGGCTACAAAGTAGGCACAGCAATTAAACAAATTACTCAGTAATCTGTTTACATTTTCTGTACTACTTTTAGCAGCTAGATACTGAAAGAATGGGACCACCAGGGAGGTAAATATAACTATTTCTTCAATATTCTGTTCCAGCCTTTAGTTCTTGATGTTGAAAAAGACTAGGTGGGTGCAGGTGAATTTATTTTTTATTTTGCACTCTTTTATCTTAATACTGAGGATGGATTTCAGTCTGTATTGCTATAGAAGTATGAATCCTATAAAAACAGCTGAACACATACTGAAGACAATGCAGTGATCTGTCACCTGCCATATATTACATTAGACGAGTCACTTTCTTTTAACATAAGAAGAAATGAAGGGCTAAACCACATTTTTCAGTGAAATGCTATGAAGCAAATGTGTTCTCATTGCTACATGAAATCATTTAAAAACAGAACATGTGCCACAGACTGGAACTTTCTCCTGAATTAAACAGATCTACGCCCAAGTCTTGAGATTCTTAGTTCAAAAGCCTCAGCTTGGCAAAGGCAAGCCATTCAACTTCCATTGTTAAATTATAAAGAGCAAGCAGGTCACCGAGGTGACTTAGAAAAAAGGCTAGAGAAACAGAAAACAAGAATAGCCAAGCTTCTCATAGTGAAATAAAGAGAATCTACCATCTTGCTTGTGAAAAACTGCAAGACATGAAAAGGAACTCAAATGTAACAGTTTCCTTTTACTTTAATGTGTTCAGCACAAAAAGTTTCAAAAGAGATAACAAAGCGAGGGATTTTTTTGGAAGTAGTATACCTCCTGTGATTAAAGGGAGCCTGTGGTGTATTTTACAGAAGACTTTCTTCTTAGTTATTATTGGAACATTTAACTGAAAGTAATTTCTTGTCTCGGTTTTCATTTTGTTAACTTCCTGGTACATAGTTTTCTAATCATAGTTGAAATTACATTTTACAGATTTTCCCTCTAGTGGTAATATTCATATTAAACAGTTCTGCCAAAGTCGTTTGCTGACTGTTAGCGGAAAATACAGAACAAGCCTATTAAGTCTATAGATGTCCAAAAATAGAGAAGTGGTGAAGCAAATGAACTAGGTATGGCCAACGATTTGGTCTGGTTCACTGGAGGTTATGCAAACTTTTTTAAAAAAAAATATTTGAATCAATTGGAAGCAAATCCATTGTGGAAAATTTTGAAACAAACAAACTCCAATGAGTCTCCTCCCCCTCCAAGTTAATTGGCTACAATCTGACAGGGTTGTGTTAGTGGAGAACACAGGATTCCTGTCAGTTCTGTATTGGACTCATCACAGAATGGTGACATCACCACGGTGTATGAGCTGGCCATGGGTCGAGACGTCTATGGCCGGCTTAAGGGCCACAACACAGCTTTCAACTACTTCATACATTTTCCTTTAGATCTACCTACAACTATGTCCTCCCTGATAGAATTCATAGTGATTGGAAGGTATATATCACTGCTATGTAGTGCCGGGTCCTCCCTGATAGAATACATAGTGATTGGAAGGTATATATCACTGCTATGTAGTGCCGGGTCCTCCCTGATAGAATACATAGTGATTGGAAGGATTGGTCATATTACATGGCTTTGGTAGAAGAAAAGTTCAGAAATTGTATGATAAGATTCTAACATGTTTAGAGGCTTTGCAAGTCTGCTAGTTGAAATTCTTCTAGAAAATTTTGCCATCTCTACTAATAACCACCAACCAAATGTAAAGCTGCCCAATGTAAGGAACTATTCGCTTGTAGCAGTTAGGAGGCAGTCACCACCATGGAGCCTTTTTACAATTGGAGTAGGACAGGTTGTTTTTTAAACAACCAAAGTCTAACATTTGTTGAAAACTCAAGTTTACTGTAGCATGAAGCCAATCCCCAAAATAGGGTATGTTTCCACATCCGTCTGGACCCCTAAGCTAAGCGTAGTGCTTGGCGGGGATCCCGACAGATCACATACACTTTAGCTGGACGGCCGATGCTGTGTTCAGACCCCATTGATAGAATCGCTCACGATTGTGATTGGGCTCCCCGCATTCTGGCGGTCGCGATTATTTTCCTCTAATAGACATGAATGGAGACAATTTGCGATTGCGCAAGCAGGTGATCAAAAATCTTGTTTATTCATTCTCTATGGAGCAAAAATTTTTTTTATAATGGTGGTGGTTTTTTTTTTATCGCCTGTGAAATTCGCCTGGTCAATCGCCTGGCGATCGCCTGGCAATCGCCTGCTGGCGATTCTACAGGCGATTGATCTCCAGCTGTAAATATACAACTCATGCAATCTAAAAAGCTTCAAGTCACCCAGCTGGTTGGTCAGCATGTTCAGAGAATGGGTACTGATAGCGCACATACAGCTAAAATCTAACTTTTGGCTTGGCTGGGGGGAATGGACCAAATTTCAGCCAACTGGGATGCAGAGCTATTGCTCACAGGATGTTTTTTTTAAGAAAATAAGTCTGTTTTATAGTCCAAAAAAATACTGTATGTGTCTTTAAAATAGTATATTGTAAAGGGAGGATATCAGATAATGAAATGGTTTCTCAGAGACAAATCAACGCTAATTTGAAACGTTTATTCAAATAATTCCTAACTTGAAAGTATGAGTATAAGTTTCAATTTCAAAGGAATGGACATATTGGTAAAGTCTGCATATATATTCTTTTATTTAAAAAAACATTTTACTGAAAACTCCCTACTAGGCTATGATTTTTTTTTTGTTGGAAAGATTCTTTGTAATTTTAGCTTCAATACACATGCAGCGTACAATGAAATATTCCTCAATGGTTAGCTGTATTTCACAGCATTAGCTCCTATATGATGGCTTGTGGAAAGCCATTTATCTAGATGTGTATGATAAATGTAATTCTCTCTGTGGGTTGTTATTCTGCTTAAATGGACCGCTGCATTCTACTTCCTCCCCCACCACCACCCTTGTGTGATAGTTCCTAGTTTGTCCCTGCCTGTATGTTTAAAGGGGTTTTCCATCTTTAGCTGACATAAATTTATTGGCTTGTGTGTTCTATCCCGGAGCCTTTCTCACAACACATTGCTTTTTCTTTCCAAATCTTTTTCTTTGCTCTGTGCCTATGTTTTAATATACTGAAACAAAAATGTTTATTTTCATTGCCCTGGGATAAATAAAATGCAAAGGTGGTCACCAGATATTCTGCAAGAAAGTACACTGAAATGTGTTTATTGTGTGGTATTTATTATAGTTATGTTAATAAAAAAATCTGTCTGGCTGTATACAATAAATCTGCAACTAACACAAAAGAAAAAAAGATAGTGAATTTAGTAAAAATAAAGCGGACCTACCACCAGAAATCATCTGAATGGCATTAGAAGCCAATAATAGGGAGGAATGCAGTGAAAAAAAAAACTTACCTGTAATGAGCAATATAAGAAGATAATCCCACAGCTCTTCTCACTTCCTGTTTCACTTTAGGCAGAGAAAGGCAGCATGTCCCAAGGGAGCTTTGTTTTCTCAGTGATCTTCTTTGAAATTCCCATAGACGATCACTGAACGCCCCCCAGTGGCCACCTGCGATATTGCACCCCCAGTTCCATGTGTTGCCTTGCAGCGAACCAGGAAGTGAGGAGAGCTGTGGGGTTATCTTCTTAAATTGGTCATTACAGGTAAGTTTTTTTATTTTTTTTACTGCATTCCTCCCTAATTTTGGCACTTCTAGTGCCATTCATAAAAATATAGATTTCTGGTGGTAGGTCCACTTTAAAGCAGACTTGTCAAGTAAGCTGACTGATCAATGTGCTGGTGAGAAGGATCTCACTGTTCTTTCACCGGCAGGATTAGGAGCATTAAGATCCCGCTGGAGGAAGAATCCTTTCATTAAAGACCAGGTTATGAGCCCGGTCTTCCAGTGAAAAATCGGCTCTGGAAACCGGAAGTGACGTCAGTGATGTCACATCCAGCAATCGTAACCAGAAACTATGCGTTCCAGGAGCCAAGAGGCAGGGAATTTGAATCTCCCTGCGAATTGGCGGACGTTGGACTTTTTTAAAAGTGATGGCCGAAAAGTCTGACATCGTCTGTTCGTGGGGAAATTCATATTCCCCGCCTGTTGGCGCGGAATTTGAATCAGGAAAATATGGAAATTATGTCAATGATGTCATTTCGGCACCCAGAATGCATAGTTCCTGGTTCCGATTACCAGACGTCACTTCCGACTGGGTTCTCTTCCCGGTCTCTAGTGAAAAGATTCATCCTTTGGCTGGATCTTTCTGTGCCTGATCGGGCCAGTGGAGGAATAATAAACTTCTTCCAACTGGTGAACTAATACCCTTACATGTCATGTTCGTGGCCATGATGGTTCGGCCATCGCTACCCAACACTGCATGGAATTAGCTATATTCCTCCTTGAGTTAAGGCCCCCATACACGGGTCGGATTCCGACTGGATTCCGGGACGATCGATTCTGGGCGCGTGCACGCGAAACAATCGTGCCGGAATCGCGTGCAGCCCACCTTGTCCGATCGTTCGTGTCCGATTGATCGGGGGCTCAGAATCCGATCCGACAGAGAACCAACATGTTGGTCTTTCTGATCCGATTCTGCACACATCAGGGGGAGTTGCCATTTGGGAAGTAAGCGATCGGACACGGAATTGTCCAGGAATCCGTGGGACAAGGTGGTATGCAGCGATCGGATACTCTTAATTGGCCGATTGATTGGAGCTCCGATTCCCGCTGGGATCGCCGGAATCGGTCGGATCAGTGATCAATCGGCCATGGAATCCGACACGTGTATGGCTAGCTTTAAGGACCATCACATCACTATGTATAAGAGATAGTAGAGGATATCATATGTACATGCTTTTTTTAATGCAAGTTTGGCAGAGTGAAATGTCACTAGTCTCGGTTTAGGTATAGATACCCCAATTTCCAATATGGTTTTCACCTTCAGCCAAGCCTTCACTTTAACAGGAGACACGATACACCAACCTAACTTTGGTTGGCCCCAGAACTTAGGAGAAGCATCCTACCTAGAGTGGAGGCTAATGCAATACCCTAAAAAACTAATCCAAAGCTGGGGTTATGCCAAGGAGATCAGTGTGGAGTAGCCAAGGGGTTAAACAGAAGAGAAGTCCAAAAACATAGGCATAGTTCATTGACAGGTGAGGTTTCATTGAAAATCAGAAAGAGGAGTCCAGAATGCAGCAGAATACAATACAAAGAAAGCCACCAAAAGTACAGATGCACAGGCACAAATCAACACCAGGTGGAGTAATATGCACACCTACCCCGAGACACAGAGAAAATCTTGAACAGATGCCCATATGGTGATTTAAACATGTCCGTAAGTGTAAGTATGTGACTTACCAAAATCCCACCCACCCTGGGTGAGCACCCTGGGGGGCGCAAGAGTGGGTGCTCGTCCAGGGCACCAATCTACCAAGGACCCTTGCACCCAACACTTCGCTCATGATGACCTCTCTGTGCATTCAAGCTGTACATCCCTTTTATATCCAGAATGTTAGAAAGGTTGGAAGGGATGTAAAGAATGGCTCAAACACAACAGTATTATTAACAGTACAAATAGAATAATCACATCCGTGGCATAGCACTATATGTTTGGTTTTCTAAAGCAAAATCTGGAGTCTAGTACTTTTACAGTTTGACAAAAAACCATAGAGAAATATAATGGAGGATTGTGTGACAAAATGGCGCCTAGACAGGCCTTACACAACAATGGCTTTTATAAACTCTCCAACCATTTATCTACAGCACTGTGAACACCTAAAATGACCTTGAAGAAGGTATGTTCAGTCCTTATTTTCTATGTTTTCTGTATAACGAACATTTTTAGTTCCCTATTGTTGCTAAAGAAAAAACATTGTTTCAATGACATTATACAATTAAAACAAAAAATGCCTTGGAAAAAAGTGACTTGAAATGTATTACTCACCTGCAACAAACTTGAAATCTGTGACCATGAAACTCACATTGCTTGATATATGTGAAGTTTCTTTTGGATATTCTGGTGGCTGTTCCACTGTTATGAATAGAAGTGATGACTTCCCTTCCAGCAAAGACTTAGCTTCAAAAGTACAAGTAATGACTTGGGAAAGTGTAATATCATTACATGGCACGTAGCGGCAATTCATAATCAGGCTCTAGAGATGTAATTGCCTATGGCACAACCTACTCTAAACGAGGAAAACAGCATGTGATTTAATGTAAAAGTTCTAGATAAAATCCGAGAAAAATGCATAAATTAAACATAGAAGTGGTAGACGAATGAATATATTGTTGTAATATTAATATATAGAAAGTGAAAAATCTAAAACTAGTCTCTTTTCATGTAATGTATAAAGACCACGATCAACCAGACAGGTTCAAATAAATACTTATACAAACATTTTTGGTTTTATGGGTTAAAGTTGTTGAAAATAAATGTTTCTTCTGCAGGGTAAGCAGACAGAAACCTCACTTATTTTTGTGTACAAACTAAACCAGTGTATTCAACTGTTCTTATTTTAAAATCCTAACTTAAGGTACTGTGGGGAACCAGCTTCAAATGGTAAGAGTTCTCTAGGCAAAACAGGCTCAGGTATGGTGAAACAAACAGTTTATTGTGGCAAGCTGAAGTCACATGGTACAGTTGGAATAAACAAACAAAACAAAACTCACGGATGGCAGCCTTGGTTGGCCAGGTCTCCATGTCCCACAACCCTTGATGGATTATCCACACTGTCCAGACCAAAGGAAGGGAAGTTTTGTCCCAAGCTTCCCCCTTGTCCACAGTCCCAGTGCTCAGTCTCTCACTCTCCTTGGTGTCACTTCTGTTCCTCTCTCTTCCCCTTAGAGGTTCTGTTCAACCTCTCATTAGCAAATTGGGTCTAAAGTTCTAAAACCTGGAACTAAATCCACCCTGGACTGGATGACCGAAGAACCCACCCTGCTCTGCTCCTGGTCAGCTCCAGACCCAAACAACAAATAATCCATTGCTGTACAGACCAGTCGACGGGACCAAAAGTAGCGTCTCAATCCGGGAGCGATGTATCTCCCATCAAATACAATTTCAGACAAAATGAGGGGCCTTTTAACCCTCACATTGTCACAGTACCCATACTAGTATAGATAACCGTGATATCGATGACCACAGCATGTTTGAACGCAGCATGGTGGCGTTACAATGGCTTTGCTTTATGGTCCATGTGTAAAGTAAAAACAAGTTCTAATGTAGAACTGTATGTGAAACTTCTTCTCAAAGGCTTATCAGTGCTGTAGGTAGTGCTGTAGGTAGTAAGAATTGCTAAGTTTTCTTCAGCACTGCTACTTTAAGAACGATTCCAGATTTTGCTGATATATGTAAGACTGGATTTTATATAGTTTTACTGACTCAACAAAAAAGTAATCTTATTTTTTTTAAATGCATACTTAAAGCGGACCTGCCACCTGTAAGTTCACTCTGCAGTATTGGCTGCAGCTCAGCTGATATGGCAAAGATGCCCAACTAAAAAAAACAAAACGATTTCTGACAGCAGGAGGGGTGTCTTTTTAGAGACAGTCCCTCGCATTTGGTTACCTCTCACCTAGGTAACAAGCTGCAGGGGTTACTGGGAATTCTCTGCCTTAAGTCACCCAGATTTGACGTCAGCGTCACATCTGTGAGACTTTGTGAAAAGGGGAAAGAGAAGCCTCTTTTCAGTCAGCCGACATCTCCATGGATGCAGCCAAGTGCCCCCCCCCCCACTCCTACACAGACAGTGAGTCTCTGTCTATGTAGGAGTGTTGGGGAGGGGGGGCGGTTTGGTGTCAGCTGCTGGCTGCCGGATATGGAGAAGGGTTGTGGGAACAATACAAAATAGAAAGCATTGCTCTAGCACAGGAGATTTTTGCATTAATAATATTTAAATGTTCAAGTCCAAATTTTTTTACTTGATTTTTTACTTATTTATGCAAAACCTACATGTTCTAGAGCAGGGGTGGGCAAACTAAGGCCTGGGGGCCAGATCCAGCCTGTTTAGGCCACTTTTCCGGCCCTTATTGACCTTGTTGAAAAGGTGCTCCCCTCCACTTGTTCATTGCAATGAGTGCACATAATGCCTAGAGGTTTCCAAACATTGCCTCATTATGCGATGACACTGTGTGCACATCCTCATGGTGACAACAGGCTGGAATTAGGCTAGGAATTATCCCTGCTCATTGCAACGAATGAGCATATTTTAAGTGCAGGAAATGAGACAAAATAACAATGTCCCTGTCACACATTGCCTATAACACATCATCGCCATCATTAGTGATTCTGCTGATGCATGGAATTGGCACACACACATGGTCAGCAAATGTGGCCCTGTAAAATAGCGCGTTCGTTAAGGAACCGCCATTTATCTAAAGAACAGAGAATTGTTGCTTAAACAAGAGATTTGTTTATTATCTTAAAAAGTTAGGGCTTGTTTCCATTGTAGCGTTCCCGTGCAGCTGCCCGGCCGCCGCTGCCCGGCCGCCGCTGCCGCCAACCGCATCCATTGGAAACTTCAATGTAGTTTCCACTGGTGCGGTTGTGCGAGTTCGGGTGCGGATGCGGTTTAGGGTGCGTTTCTGAGCGCTAGCTGCAGCGTTTAGAAACGCATCCGCGCCCCAACCGCATCTGCAATACAAAAAAAAAACGCATCGCAAAAACGCGCGACATCTGAGGCATGCGTTCAGCCGCGCGGCTGCGACCGCACGGGAACGCTTCAATGGAAACAAAGCCTTACAAAGATGCAAAGTACAACATATAAAAATCCTTACCCTAGCTAACTCTAACAGCGTGTGTCACAGCATGGCGGTGGTTCTTCTGAGACACACGTGCTCATCAGCATTTATAAACTCTCCTATTACATATAATTACACATGTACAGGAATAGCCATGTCGCACCCAGATCTCACAATGAGCATGTCCAGTTTAGCTATACATAAGCTACGAGGCGCAAGGCCTATCTGATTGACATCCAACAGCTGCTCTGTTCCACTTGATACAATGTAATACAATGTAAATTTATCTATAGATTAAAAACCATAATACATACATTTCTATACCATGTGATACCTTATAAAACACAGAAAATAATGATTTTTGAGTAATTTCTTACAGGCCCACAAGTCAAAAAGTTTGCCCACCCTGCGCTAGAATACTAGATAGAAGTATAGAATAATTTCAATTTTGCAACCATGTGCAGGGGCTTTGTAATTAACCCGCAATGTCAGCTAGTCTAAATCTCAAACAAAAAAATTACTATCTCTAGATAAGAGGCTTCAACATGGTTGATTGGTAGTGATGGCCGAACATCGGCCTGGACTGTCCGCGAACGGGCGGGTCGGACTTTTAAAGAAGTCCGCCGTCCGCCTGTTCACGGACACATTCAAATTCCCCGCCTCCAGGCGGGGAATTTGAATCGGAAAAACCGGATGTGACGTCAGTGACATCACATCCGGTCCCTGGAACGCATCCTGGAATGCATAGTTCCGCCTTGCGGACACTTCGGCCATTACTATTGATTGGTGGTGGTTTTGAAAATGGGCAAGAACTTTAGAAGCATTTATTAGGCTAAAGTCTGCCTCTACATTAAAATGTTCCTGGGTTTGGCAAAAAGTAACCCAAAAATTGCAAGTTGGGAAAGGATAAAGGACCTATAACTGTAACTTACCTTCACAAAAAAATCACACCATCTGCCCTACCTGTGTGTATACATTTCATAGCAAAAAAATTTTTTATTTTGGGTGATAAAACACCTCCCTCATATGTATTCTATTTTTGAATGTATCTTGATCAAAAAATCAAACCAAAAAAAAGTAGCCATTCAGCCAACTGATTCTGAGATTTCACAAATAAACCCAGCTAATAAGCAGATGGTTCTGAGAAGATTTCCCCATTAAGACCTGGGAAAAGAATTGTATTGTAACACATGTATTCTGAATTTGTTATGGTAACTGCATAACAGACTTTAGGATTGGCAATATTTCCCAAGCCTAAAGGTGCCCATACACACATAGATATGCACTAGATGGATGGCCGCTTCAAGTGCCATGCACATTCACAGCCATCTATCTTGCGCATATCTAATGAGGCCACCCCTGTCTTTAATAAATCCTGCTGGAAGACATTGCTTTGGAAGGGGACCGCAGGTCCCAATGAAAAGCCTTGGCTGAGCTCAATGACGCAGCAGTGCGCCTCCAGCTCCTTCAATCTTGGGCTCAATGCGATAACGTCATAGCGCTGAGCTCGAAGGCTGATCCAACTCATGAGCATCGACCCCTGTATGGCAACCTTTTTATATAATGGGTGATAAAAAAAATACAACACTATGGAAGTCCTGCAAGCTCTTATCTGGGTGCTCAACAATGAGCTTCTTCATGTTCATTGACCATAGTAGCCACGTTCCAGAACATCCCAGGAATTTGTATGTTTATTTTTCAAGGTCATAACATACATCCCTGTGGAGACACCACCCTGTGCAGATGAGCAATAAACCCACCATCACCTATTTTTATTATCCAGTCACGGGGATTTCCCTTTTTTGATCATTAAGGTTTTGAGCCTGGTCCAGACATTATTAAATGTTTTGGGGCCAAGTGTGATACAATTCATATCATGTACGTTATAGCAAATACTCTGCTTCTTCAATCCATTGTTTACTGTCTGTATATATAAGATTCTCTGACGGCTGGACATTGATCTCTGTCCTAGGAGTACAAGATGATTCCATGGTAACAGCATCCTCTATCACTGCTGTACGACTGCATCTTTACTGCTGATAATCTTATATCATGTACGTAAACTATTGGGTTTGCGAAACTAAAGGATAATCCACAATGTATAACTGGAGAATTAAATACAAATACGAAGGCTCCATGTAAAGAAGTGTTAGGGAATACATTGATAGAAAGAATTTATATTTATGTATAAACATGGATTTACATTCTACTGACGTGTGAAAAACAAATAGATAGGAATGTTACTCTCTCTTTATTCAAGTTCCCTTATATAAGTTCTTGAAGGCTTATACCAGTGGTTTCCAAACTGGGGGGCGGGCCCCCCTGGGGGCACAAAGGTATTCCAGGGGGGGGGGGGGGGCGGGCCTTCATTCTTAACCTGTGTTTCAATGGGGAAGGGGGGCTTGAAAATGAAATTTGAAAAGGGGGGCCCTGCAAGGAAAGTTTGGGAACCACTGGCTTATACATTCTAAGGAAGAAAGAGGCAGGAGGAAAGGGGGGATAATGGAAAGGTAGGGTAGAACAAAAGGAGTTAAAATAAAAAAGAGTAAAAGGGAGAATATGAATTATATAGGTGGAAAGGAGAAAGAATGGAAAGAGAGGAACAGAGGGGGGATAGAGCCCAAACTTGTAAAATTGTCCTCCTACATACAGTATGTTACCTCTATAAAAAACAGAGAGCATCACTTTATTGTAATTATTACTTTTACATACTACTTTTCATCAAACATACAGTCAGGCCTATAATTATTCATACCTCGGCAAATTTTTACTTAAAGTTACTTTTACTCAATCAGCAAGTTTTATATTTTTTGGATGGGAAATGACATAGATGTCTCCCAAAAGATAATAAGGCGATGTACAAGAGGCATTATTGTGGAAAAAATACATTTCTCTGCTTTTATTTACATTTGAGCAAAAACTGTTGTCCAAAACTATTCATACTCTTCACAAACTGTCAAAATCTCTGGGAAAATCCAAAGTTCTATACCATTCCAAATAGTCCAAGCTGTTCTAAATCATCCTAATTACCTGGATTATTGCGATCAGCTGTTTTAATCAACTCAATACAGAAAAACAGCAGCTCTCTATAGTTGGTTTGTGGATAGTCATGGCTAAGATAAAGGAGCTCAGTGAGGACCTGCGGCTGCTGACAAATCAGGAAAGGGCTACAAGGCCTTATCTAAATGTTTTCAAGTTCCAGTGGCTATAGTGCATATGTTCAGCACTGTGGAAAATCACAGACGACGTGGTCGGAAAGGAAAAAGCGACACTTGTGCTGGCCAGGAGGATAATGAGAGAGGTGAAAAAGAATCCAAGGATCACCACCAAGGCCATCCTGGTCAATCTGGGCTCTGCTGGTGGCAATGTCTCAAGGCAGACAATCCAACGGACACTGCACACTGCTGGGTTCCACGGATGCAGACCAAGGAGAATGCCACTTCTCCGGATAAGACACACAAAAGCTTGCATGGCCTTTGCAAATGCTCATCTGGACAAAGAAGAAGACTTGGTCTTCTGTGTTATGGTCAGATGAAACAAAAATTTAAGTGTTTGGTCACAATTATGTTTCCTTCATTTGGTGTAAAAAAAGAGAAGCCTTCAACCCAAAGAACACCATCCCCACTGTCACCTATGGTGGCGGGAGCTAATGCTTTGGGGGTGTTTTTCAGGCAATGGACCAGGGAACCTAATCACAGTAAACAGCACCATGAAAAAAGAGCAATACATGAGGATTCATCAGATATCAGGCACTCTGCAGAGAAACTTGGCCTTGGGCACCAGTGGACATTTCAGCATGACCCAAAACACACAGCAAAAGTGGTCAGGAAATGGTTAGCAGACAGCAACATTAACGTTTTGGAGTGGCACAGCCAGATTCCTGACTTATATCCAATTGAGAATCTGTGGAGGGAGCTAAAGATCAGGGTGATGGCAAGAAGACCCTCCAACCTGAAAGATTTGGAGCTCATTATTAAAGATGAATGGGCAAAAATAACTGTGGATACATGCAAAAAGCCAGCCTGCAATTATAGGAAGTGTGTGATTGATGGTTATAGCCAATAAAGATTTTCTATTGATTATTGAGAAGGATATCAATTATTTTGGACATGACACTTTTTGCTCAAATGTAAATAAAAGTTTTTCCCCCAAAAATGCCTCTTGTACATCCTCTTATTATCTTTTGGGAGACACCTATGCCATTTCCCATCAAAAAATAACTTGCTGGTTTAATAAAAGTAATTTTAAGTCAATATTTACCAGGGGTATGAATAATTATGGGCTCGACTGTATGTTCCTCATTATATATGGAGTAGCTTTCCACTCATGACAGGCTAGACAAGCATGGCAACTCCAACCACATTCATCAAGGATCAAGTTCAGTCTTTTAGCACATCTTTTTAATCTACCCCATATACATCTGTTGTTTTTTCTGGTTTTTTTTTATAAAACCTATCATTGACCAGTGAGTACTTGAAACATGTTTTCTCCTCTTATGTCTGAATTTCTGGATTTGATATAGTACGGGTGTTTCCTCTGTACAATAACATGGGGAAGCTGAATACTTCCTTGCAGCAGCAGTTTTCAAAGAGATTTGAGGTAGATGAGGCGCTGTGTTTGTTTTCCAGGCACTGTTAGTTCTCAGTATGTGGCTTTCAGGAGCGAAAACAAGTTAACATTCAAAGTTATGGCAGGTACACAAAGGGTGTGCGGCCAATTCTCTGTACGACCAGCCGTGCATGATGACGTCATCAAACACAGTCGATCTGCAGCAGAATATAAGAAGAATCTAAATGTCTATTGCTGCCTTAAAGCGGAAGTAAACTCAAAAAAAAAATCACATACATTACACAGACATATTACACACCTGTCAGCAGTATACATCTGTGACAACTGCTACACAGAGAAAAAAA
>CM070033.1:177433441-177444524 GCA_036250615.1 Ptychadena robeensis | reverse complement strand
GGATCTGTGTCTGCTTCCAGCTCTGGAATCCATGACACCTAGGGTTAACCTTCCGCCTCTTTGGAGCTCCCTCTGTTGGACATTGTGGTCCTGCACTCCTCCTCGGTAGCTCCTCCATCCGGGTGTTTATCTAGCTGGATCAGCTGACAGGAAGATGCCTGGACTTTGTGCTCCTATGTGTGTTCCTTCTGATTCCTGCTTGACTTCCCGGCTCCTGACCCCTTGCTTGCTTCTTGGACTACGCTTTCGCCTCAACCTTTGGTACTGCATACCCGCATCTCGTCTGACTTCCCGGCTCCTGACCCCTTGCTTGCTTCTTGGATTATGCTTTCGCCTCAACCCTCGGTACTGCATACCCGCATCTCGTCTGACTTCCCGGCTTCCGACCTTGGCAAGTTTATATAGACTTTTGTTACTCTTTGCGCATTGTACCACGTACCTTTTCAGCTAGCCAACTTGCACGGGTGCTTCTGGGGACTGCGACCTGGGGATTACCCGCAGCCAAATCCCCTTCGCGGGGAGCTCTGGTGAATACCGGGTAGTCCCTTAGACTCCGCACCCCAGATTGCACCCCTGCCAATCGTGCAAGTTGGTCCAGTGGGTCCACATCCTAGATCCACCGGTGTCACCGCTGCTCCGGTGTCACCCACCGTGACAGCCTCCGTGTGACTCCGTCAGGGCTGGCTGCAGTGCAGAGCGGAGCAGAAAGTGACTACAAAGGCAGGAAGGACAAGCAAGCTGCTGATCCCTACCTTAACGGAGTCTGTTACCCGGCCGTACCGGGCACAGAGTGATCGGCACAGAGTGATCAAAGGGGACAATGATTGGCACAGAGTGATCAAAAGGGGACAATAACTGACATAGAGTGATCAGTAGGGGATAATTATTGGCACAGAGTGATCAAAGGGGACAATGATTAGCACAGAGTGATCAGAAAGGGACAATGATTGTCACAGAGTGATCACAAGGGGAGAATGATTGGCACAGAGTGATCATAAGGGGACAATGAATGGCACAGAGTGATCAGAAGGGGACAATGATTGGCACAGAGTGAACAGAATGGGACAATGATTGGTACAGAGTGATCAGAAGGGGACAATGAATGGCACAGAGTGATCAGAAGGGGACAACGGTTTGAACAGAGTGATCAGAAGGGGACAATGATTGGCACAGAGCGATCAGAAGAGGACAATGATTGGCACAGGGTGATCAAATGGGACAATGTTTGGCACAGAGTGATCAAAGGGGACAATGAATGGTACAGAGTGATCAGAATAAGACATCCCCCTGAAAGTAAGACCTAGGGCATATTTTGGCGTTTCAAAAAATATAAGACAGTGCCTTATCATCGGGGAAACACAGTATTTACTTTGCTCCCTGCTTTAGATATATTTTTAAATGAGTTTAAATTTTGGGATAGAGTAGAAAACAGCAAACCCGATATAAATTTTCTTTATCCTTGAAATAGAAAATGTACATTTCCCCAGCAGGGAATACAGAAAGCATTAAAAACCTGGCTGGGTTTAACACTTTCACGCATTTTATACGTTTCTTTAAATACTTTTTATGTTATATACTGTAAGCGATAGCTCATGTTTTAGGTTACACTCTTGAAGATTTTTTTTAACTTGCAGACAAAAGAAAACTATTCCGTGAGCCGTATGGATATGTCGGCTCACAGTTTACAAATTTGCTGGCTATAATTTTGAATTATGAATATGAAGCCATTGGTGGTTTGTGAATGTGAGGGCATTATGAATATCTCAGATTGACAAATTTTACACCTTAAACATTAAAATAAATGCTGTGAGATATGAGAAATTAAAACAAATAGCAATGTATATATTTGTACATTTCTGGGAGACTGATGCTGGGGGACATGCATCTATTAAGCAGATGCCAATGCAGTAAGCAATCTTGTGTGTTTTTTGTTTTTTAAAGGACAGCTTTCAGCAACACATCCAATATCATCACACTGATTGGACTCAAGGTTGGCTCACTCCTGGCTTCAATTAGCTCTTGGAGAGGTCATTAGGCTAGGGGTTCACATACTTTTTCCACCCTGCACTGTGAATGTTTGCATGTTATGTTCAATAAAAACATGAAACATATAAAGTTTGTTTAGTATTATTTTAAGAAGACTGTGTTTTTCTATTGGTGGGCACACACGGGTAGATTCCTGTGCAATCGACTGGCGATCAATTACAGCATGGTGACGTCACCACGCTGTGATTGATCGCGGCTCAATTGTACGGTAATCAATGTGCACCACATGGGCAGATCAATTACCGTACGATGGGAACTGGGTTTCCCGGTCCCCCGGGTCTCTCCTTTCAACAGCCTGAGAATCAGACAGCTTCTCCGGGTGAGGAAAGCAGCCTGTCTGCAGCCAGTCACACTCCCTTCACACACACACAGAGCAGCTAGCTGAACACACAGCTTGCGTGTGAACCTTAGCTGTCAGCCTGTCCATTACATTGGATGGGGATAGCGCTGTCCCTATTCAATGTAATGGATCTCGACCAAGGATGTCCAACATGTAGGAAACCTGTTTGGTCGAGTTTCTTCGAGCAGGATCCATTGATCCTGTTTGAAGGAACCGTGGATGACTCAGATGAAGAAACAGATTAGAGGAACATTGGGAGCCGTGAGCATGCACAGCACCCGATGTTTTCTCTAATCTGTTACTTCATCGAGCCGTGTGTGGCTAGCTTAAGATGAAGATCAGAGCACATTTTCTTGCAACTGTAATTAGGGGCGTTGGTGAGCTTTGGCACTGGTTGTATAGACCCCATGTCTCAAGTAGAGATGGTCAAACATTTCGACGGTTTCGACTTAATTGCAAAGCCCCTGAGCATGGAATCATCACCAAACTTGCTGGAGATGTAGAGAAGGGTTGGGTGTATACTACAAAAAATAAAGTATGTCTCTAAAACAAATAGTTTTTTCACAAATTAAGTTCAAAGTCAAGTAGAAATTTCGAAAATCGGAATTTCGACTTTAAATTTGAACTTAATTTATGCAAACATGACATGTGCTAGAGCAACACTTTTTCTTTTCAAATTTTCCTCTAACCCTTCTCTACATCTCCAGCAATTTTGGTGATGATACCATGTTCAGGGGCTTTGCAATAAGCTCGCAAACTTAGCAAGCCGAAAAATTCGACCATCTCTAGTCTCAAGCCACATACCCCAGGTCTCGGACTTACAACTCTCTTTTTCTCTACTCAAGAATGAGTAATTTACAATACAGCAATGGTGTGTGACAATGGTAGATTAAATGAGGGAAAATATAAAAATGTCCCTTATTTCCAATGGATGCCCTTGTTGCGTTTGTCAGCTGTCTGGGAGAGAACCTTCCTTAAAGCGGACCTACCACCTGGAAGGTCAGTGAGCATTATCAGCTGCAGCTCAGCCATTATTGCAGACATCCTTGATTGTAGAAAACAAATCTTCTTCTAACAACTGGAGGGGAGCTTGTTACAGTGCTCCCCTCCCACTGCATTACGTCGTGCCTAGGCAGCCAAAGTAGAGTGTGGGATATCTCTCCCAGGCAGGAAATCGTCAGCAGCTGATCCCCCTCTTTACAAACCCCCCCTCCCTCTACGAGTCTCTGCAGCTCCGATAGAGAAGAGACAGGAGGAGGAGAGGGGTGGTCAGTGTGGGTGGAAGTCTGCAGGAGATGCCAGGAGCCAAGATGCCAGCATGAGAGTTCCAAGCAAGTGAAGTGAAAATAGTGTGGGGGGTTTTTGTGTAGCAGTTTTCCAGCATCTGAACTGCTGACAGGTGAGTATTGTGTTTGTTTAATGTATGTCTGTTCTTTTATTTTGAGTGTAAAACCGATTTAAATATATTGATACATTTTAATTGTATCCAAAAATATAAGCAGGTAGATCCAACCTCTAATGGTACTACTTGGGAGCACTAAGGTTTAGAATAGGGAGAATAAGCCCTCCTTATCTCCAAAAATTATCTCTCCTTTAGAAAGAAACCATATTTTACGTCTCGTGAAGACCAAAGAAAGGAAAAGATTCTATTTCACATCACCTGAGCAGAGAGCGTAGTATGCTCAGTACACAAGGGAAAGCTCTGATGGAGAGAAGTCACACAACCCAAAGGAGATACTTCACTTGAAATGTATTTCCATTCATTTAGCGTGGAGCTCATTTATTTACATTGTCATGCTATAGCGGGGAAAATGCGAAACACAAGACAGTTTCATTATATCTGTGTCTCAGGCCCGCTAATCTCCTTCTTCTTATCCTGAGTTATATCAAAATCAATCTTTAAACTGCTCGCCAGATAGGGCTTCATTCAAGCAATAGGCCATTTTGCTATGTAAAGGTAAGCTTTCCAGAGCCTCAACTTTGTTCATTTTACAGATAATGACATTTCTCCTTCAGCTTTGATTTCTGTTGCAGGAAATTGCATCTTCGCTGAAGAATGAAGCTAGATAGAGGATTGCCTGTCTGGAGTTGAAGATGAGCTTAATACAATTCATCGTAGGACTGTTCGGAGACTTTGAGACCTTAAGGAGTACATAACTCCTATGCATAGTTGAAACAGCCATCCTGCAGGTCAAACAAATACATTTAAAGTGTAAATCCATGCAAACATATAAACAGATATAGGTTTGTAGTGTGGTGGAGAAGCCACTAAATGTTAATAAACTGGTCCTACCCAGGGGAGATGTTCTGGCCCAGAGAAAGTTATATTCTTTCTGCCTTTAGTTGCTTCTCCATCTTCTGGATGCCTACCTGTCTGGAGCTGTTGATCGATCCTCCAACTCCCAGAGGCCCCCATGAGAAAAGCCTTCAGCTTGTGGCAACAGGAGCCGCAGACTTACATGCTGTAAGTGACTGACTTTCCCCCTCAGGGTAGGGTAGTGTCCCACTGGACCCCCTAGCAACTATAGCCCTGATCAAGCTCCACTAACCCCTTGGGCACAGAGACATCTCTCAGGGACAGACCATTATTGATTACCGCAGTTTGCAACTGCTTTTCCTAAGATTCAGCCCCACCTCTGGGACCAGAGATGGTGATTAAATGTATATATTCATCTGCTCTCAGTAAAGTAACCCCCAATTCAACAGCAACCAGTGTGTAGACATGTCTTTATTTCTTTTTTAAGTGCTGTGTCATGGTTATATTGATCACAAACGGTTCTGTGATGTGCTGGGATCCGCTGACCGCCTGTTAGGTCCAAGGTGCCCATCTCCCACTTTTCCCCCGCGTTAGTGCCCTCGTTCCACATGCCGCCCAAGATGGCTCAAAGCTAGAGAAGAATAGGAAGGAAATACAGGCTCATCCAAAGTCAGCCCTTCACCACAATGTTACTGTTTTATATCTGTTTTACCTGCTTAATAATTTTAACTTCTATGAAGCCAACAAATGGCAGGTGAGGACCTGGGCAAAGCTAACCGTCTGCCATCAATAAACAAATGTTAAAAAAGACTTCACTCAGATTTTAACTTACAAAATGAATGACTTTTAATGTTTCAATTCACATATACAAACGTAAACCACATTGAATTTAAAACATTACATTTCCTGAGTACAAAATTGTGGTACAGTTGACGTCCCTTGACAGTGCCCAAGCTTGTTACTTTCTCCATCATCTGCACCAATGATTAACCACAACCGCAATGATGGTTACGCCAATAACTACTTTTTCCAGAGCATTTAACCACTCTAATTGCGAACTGTAAATTTCCAATATATCCATCTATTCACCTGTGACTCTTGTATATATAGAATGGCATCTACACTCCAACAGTTGTACTGTTCCTCACCATCAAGGACCTGCCAATGACTTGACAAAAAACAAAACAAAACACAATTTATCAGATAATATGAAGACAAGACATGATACCTATCATTATTTCCTGTAAAGGAAATGAAACAATTGTCAGATAGAACAACCAGGGAAGGTGGAAACTAGTGGCACCTTAACCCTTCCCTCTGCCTTATAAAAGCTCCCTCTCCCTTCCTTACCTTACTGTTCCCAAAAACTCATACTCTTTCCTCTACAGGTCGCCCAGTCAAGTACCCTCTCACCCAACGTCCTTTCTCTGGGTGTTCATTACACATGGCAAATTCTCCTATGAACAGTTCCCTTCATGGAGAGGCATATGATCAACTTAATCAGCTGATTAATTACTTCTCAGATCTTGGTTTAGCCTGTGGGAGTGGGATGCAGAATTTAGATATGATCAAATGACATTGAGCAGAAAATAAAAGATCAACCTGTTTAGCTGTCAGATTCATTATGTGATAAATTTTCCTGGAACTCTCTATTCCTACCAATGACATGTGAGGCACGTTTGCCTCCCTTTGTTGGCCCACCAGCCAAAGTTTTACAATAGTAATATTGGAATGTTGATAGAGACCATGCTTAACTAAAACAATTAAAGACTAATGGTAAAGTGCCAAATGGGTTCATGAATAAAGCCCCCCATAGACAGGCAGACTCCTCCATGCAACTTCTGTACAACCAACTTTTTTTCTACCAAAACCATGTAATAGGAGGACCTTTCTACACCTTCCAATCACTATGTATTCTATCAGGGAGGTCACTATACTACATAGTTGTTGGTAGGTCTCATGAAAGTTGTATGGAGGAGTCTGCCTGTCTATGGGGGGCTTAACTTTGCTGGTTCAAAGTTAGCCTTTGAGACATGATAGAATAAAAGCCCCCATCACTGCTGCTCTCCACCACTCACAGCATTGGTGGGCACCCTTTGTGTGGCAGACGTTAGTTTCAATGGGGAAGCCGGTTCCCATTCAAACTAATGGCATCGGCCAGAGATTTGCGGACATGTGGCCAACCAAGCTTTGTCAATTGCAGATGATGTTGCCGCCAACCGTGGTTGTAGAGGTTGTTTACTTAATAAACTGAATGAAAAACATTTAGAAAATCTGTTTGCCTAACATTTGGTTGGATATTTGGATTTTGAAGAACCTTCAACCTTTTCACTTTTAACATAAACAACTTCTGCATCGTTGTAAATGAAGCCCATGAGACCTTGCCACATCATAGTTTTTGTCCCATTTGAGGTGCAATATAAGCGTTGTAATGGACCTAGCGCCCTTTTCTAATAGACAACACAGTATTTCTTTTTATTGTTTTTGCAATACTTTTGCAATAACAACTGGATTATTCTCTCCTCTTTGGTTTGAGCGTTTGATTTCAAGTGTTGTTCATTTATCTCTACATTTTACTCTCAATTTGCTTGTTGGCTTGTATTGTCTTTTCACATGTTTAATTAAAAGCAAACAGGATACTATTGATTAAAGCAATGAGTCCGACATAAACCTTTATTAATGCTCATTTCTCAGACATGAAAGGCTTTCCAGCATATGTTATGTTGTTAATTTATTAATTTACTTAGTCACAGTCAGAACACTTCAAAATCCCTACGTTCTAAAACTTTGGGAACAGTAGCAGCTTAATTTAGCTGCGTGCTTTGTTCTCTGCCTATTATTTCACACCAATCTGAACAGAAATGACAATGAAATGACATTTTCTCATTAAACAGGTTTTTTTTTTGCACTGATTGAAGTCCTACAGGTGTCTAGCACTTAAGAAGAGAAAAGTTTCCCTAAGCATGTGACGCTAGTTTTTGTAGAATATTTATCATACAGAGAATGTTAGGAGCCTAGTAATAACAGAATCATGATCATCCAGTGGGATGGGCAATAATGGACAATCTCCAGTAACGGGGAACTGTCATAGCTTTGGCCAGTTGGAAGATAAGGAAGGCAGTATTAGTGTTGAGCAGCATATGGCATATTCGAGTTCGCGTAATTTGGCGAATAAAGGATCATTTGAAATTTGTAAAATTTGATTCTGTATTCTATTACCTTACAGCGAGTAACTGTTCGCAATTATTCACAAGATTCATGAACCAGCTTTACAGCTTCTCTACTTTATTCTGTGAGCTTAGCCAGTAAGTTAGTTATCATGAGGCGGCATCATGAACATCAGAAAAAAAATTATGCAAATAAGTTTGTTGGCCCGCCCATGCTGCTACCCCCGTCATTATTTAGTGAGGAAGAGGAGCTCAGTTGGAGGGGTGGTGACTAAAGAGGGTTAGGATTGTGCCCCTCCAACAACGCTTCTACCCCCCCACCCCAGTTCCACATGACTAAAGCACAGAAGGGAAAGAAGGGGTGCCAAACAGGCTAGGACCTCCCCTGCTGGTATACAGTATGTTGGAGCAGAGAGGAGTGCCTATTAGCTAATGAGATTCGAGACTTCTTTAGATAATACCATTGCACTTTTTTTATTTTGGCTATGTTAATTTTTAAATACCTCCTATATATCGAAGCCAAAATGTTTAAAAATATCCACAGCAACATGCATTTTGAGGCCCACAGTAGTAATGTTTAGGGATAGCATATTCTCTTAGAAAATGTTCTCCTGAAAGAGAACTCATGGAGAAGAACTTGATGAATTTGATCAGCTAATCGGGTTGATCTTCACTTATTCACTGGAAGGATGATTTAAACATGTCCTTTTTCTGCTTCCAGTGTAGACTGAAACAGGCTCAGCCAATCAAAGAACTACAAATTAATCAGCTGAACTGAATGTTCATGTAGTTATTTATTAGAACTCCTAGGAAAAGTCTCTCTAGGAGAACTTGTCATCTCTAAATGTGTTAAGCTGAGAATAGACGGTACCATTTACCGTCTTTTCCTTATCCGATTCTCTGCACTAGGAGCGGCGTGATGACGTCATCACGCCCGCCCGCTAGTGCCGAGAATCGGACGATGGCTAATGGGATTGGGTTAAAATTTACCGTCCTGTCGGATAACTGTGCGGTCCGACAGGACAGCTGATTTAAGCCCACTCCTTGTTGGTTGCTGCATCCAATTTCTGCACAATCCGATCCTTAAGGGATGCGGGAGCACGCAGGGCATCGGATTGGGGATCGGATCGCGCAGGAATTGGAGCGTGTATGTCCAGAGAGAAGAAAGTAGCAAATAAAGATTCTATGCTGAACAGATACATGGTAACAAGAGGGATGAACTAGCCTCTCTTCTGCTTCTCTTTTCACAGTCCATTCACTCAGATAGAGAAAAGAACAAGGACAAGGACCATCTAACTGCAGCATAAACAAATCTGAAATTCTGCTTTGTGCCAAAACTTTTTGATCTCACGACTGGATGAACAAAAATAAAAATTTTCGGCACGCAGAACACCTCCATTTTATTCATTTTATTTGTGTATTTAGCCATTTGCCTGGAGTTAAGCTTTATTGTCCTATACCATATTTTATTTCCAGGACAAAGAAATGCTTTAAGACGTGATTCCAGACTAGCTTGTACACATCAGCTTTGTGAATTTTCTTTTAGAAAAATATCTGCAAACATTGACCAAATGATTTTTGAAACTTGTACTTTGTCATGCTGTTTTATGACAGTCATAAATCATAGATAAGCCCACAAAACCTTCTCCTAATGAAGTAGCCCTATCACATGAAAAGAATGATAAATGTGGTTTGACCCATCGCCTGTGCAGACATGACGCTTAGATGTATCTATCACCTTTTACTTAGCTATGTTTACAAGATAAATAATTTTAATGCATTGTTAATGACTCTACTTACTTATTAACTCATTCATATTTTACAGTGATAAAGATGATATTTGGTTCCACCAAGTCATTTATGAACTGGCAGCCTGCCTGAGACCTGAGGGAAGCAAATATTTCATAGATAGACTATGCAGGAGGTATATTGGATACATAGAGGAAAGGTGTTATTAAAGATCCCATATAGTTTATGGGGGTCTTAATAAATAAAGTCTAAAAACTGGTTGTGCAGTAATAAACCACAGGCGGCTGTAATGCTTAAACTGGAACTTTATTCTAACAACGGGACCCAAGGTGTCCAGTGGGAGCAGTATAAACAGATAGCTCTGTTGAAATGTCCTCAACAAAAAAGTCCAGAGCAAGTCCAGAACACTCAGTGAGTAGGCCTCAGCTCACAGGTGTATTATCCTCATGGGGAGCCCTCAACCGCAGTAAGGCCAGGGGCCGAACGAGGGTGTACCACAGATGACAGCGTACCCTGGGTGACAGGCTGGGTGGCAGCAGTATTTAGCACCATAGTAGGGGCTCCACGGGTGTCCTAGGGGGGCCCAGCTAGCAGGGGGGAATCTTCCACCCCACCGGAACGACAGCACTCGTGAACAGAGGTAATGATGGCCGCGGCAATATACCGTGGCACAGTATGCTTGTGCTCTCCAGCTGCACACACACCGGGTACAGTTGTGATGGTGGGTAAACCTGAGAGAAGACGGCGTAGGCTTGCTGCCAGTCTCCTTCCTGGTTCCCTGGACTGAGCCCCGCCTCCCGTGGGAGCTCCCCTCTTATGTCCTCTGTCCGCCCCATGATTCCCCCCATTACACTTGATTACTTGTCCAGTTCAGTAAAGGTTTTGTGACTCCGTATGTAAATGATTTTGGTAATCATGATTTCCCAAACCTGTCCTCAAGTCCCAGCAGTGGTAAATGTTTTGCAGAATGTTTTGGCCACCACAGAGTCCAGACCTTAACCCCATTGAGAATCTGTGGGATGTGCTGGTGAAGGCTTTGCGCAGCGGTCATCAATGCAAGATCTTGCTGAAAAATTTATGTAACAATAGATGGAAATAAATCTTCTGACATTCCAGAAGCTTATCAGAACAATGCCACAGCGAATGCGTGCCGTAAACAAAGCTAAAGGCAGTGTGACCTTTTTTTTTTTTACTTGGTGGCGACTTTTTTTTGGACAGGCAGCGTGTATATTTCACTTATTGACAATGAAATCTTGAAAATTCAATATATTCCAGGGCTCACTTACATGTCTATGAAATCAGGATAGCTTATCTATGGGTGTAATGTGTGATGTCCACATATGAGGTCATTTATGTGCCACCTCAATGAACTGTACACATAAGAATTTGAAGACACCTAGATAAACACTACCACATAGTGATTTCGCAAACTGCTTGCCGGAGAACTATCCGCGGCGAACATCACATGTTCGCGTTCGCGCATTTTCGCAAACATATGGCGAGTTCGATCCGCCCCCTATCTTT
>CM070033.1:177387052-177402873 GCA_036250615.1 Ptychadena robeensis | reverse complement strand
GGAGTTTTTAAACGTACCACATCCTGTATTGCCGACCTTCTACGCACTTCCTAAGACCCAAAAGTCGGTCACTAGTCCGTCCGGGAGACCGATAGTGTCCAGTAATGGATCACTGACTGAGAGGGCCAGCATCTTTGTTGACCATCACCTCAGACTGTTCGTGGAGACCCTTCCTTCGTATTTAAAGGATACCATTGATGTACTAAAAGCAATAGATGATCTGGTGATCCCGGAAGGAAGTCTGTTGGTCTCTGTGGATGTAGAGGCACTCTACAGCAGCATACCGCACCATCTGGGTCTGGCTGCTGTTGGGAGATTCCTCAGCCAGAGAGACCAAAGTCTGTTCCCCCTTAACGAATTCATTCTGAAGTTGCTAGAATTTATATTAACGCATAACATCTTTGTGTTTGATGAGACCTTTTACCTCCAAGTACAGGGGGTAGCGATGGGCACCTGTTGTGCACCATAGTATGCCAACCTGTACCTGGGGGAATGGGAGAGACAACTGTTCTCAGACGAGGACTTGTCGATGTTCCTGCGGCACATTATGTTTTGGCGCAGGTACATCGACGATATCCTGATCGTCTGGACAGGCCCCAGAGACGATTTAACAAAATTTATGTCAGCCATTCATACTAACAATTTAAATTTAAAGTTTAAAGTCCCACCCCTTTCTCACCTTAAAAGTCTGCAGGGCCTGGCCACCCCTTTTAGGGTTAGGTTCACCCTACCTAAACACCAATCCTCAGTTACATTGAGTGTAGGTGTCTTCCATGCTTTAGCTATTATCTGTTTGGCTACAGTTATCACTTGTGTACATAGATATTGCTGTTTTTTGTCACTCCTTGGAAGCAGAGTTGCAATAGGGCTGCCCACGGTTCAGGCATTTTCTTTCCCCCCTTAATAGCTTTGATAGCATCTGAAATACTGTTCTCCTGTATGTCTGTACTAATGGGCATGTCCACTAGTGTTGAGCAAGAATATTAAAAATTCTAAAATATTTGATGAATATCCAACATTCAAGTATTCACAATGGCAGATATTTGTCATATTATGTTTCAACATTGTTTACCGGCATACATTGCGCATATTTATGCGCATTGTGAATGGATACGCGCAATACACACAGTGCTCGTACTGGATAAGATCACAGAATGAAGAAGAGAAGCTGGATTGCGAATCTGTGACAATAATTGCAATCAGCTACACGTGATGCAAGGCAATAGAATACAGTCTAATTTTTTTTTACAAATTTCAAATGTTCCTTAATATATTCACTAAATTACTCGAATATACCATATGCCGCTTAACACTAATGTCCATATATGTATGTATGAGTCTTCCCCTTTAACATTCTGATGGATACCCTGGTATTCTCACAGCAATTCTGGTTGGAAACGCATACCACCATAACATAACTTTTTAGTTTCCACTGCGGGGTTATAGAGGAAGTCCGTACTGTTTGCCATATCTGTAATAAATCTTCTTTATGTCTATCTATGGCAATAGACATGTTAGAATATCACTAAGATTTAGTAGGGGGTGGAGCTGGTGGGGGTATGTGCACTGGTCAAAATGTTCATAATCCCATTTTTCGTTGTTGACAATGATTATTTGTGATTGTTCTCAACTACTGGAAAATGTACAAACAGCACTCATTCTGTTCTATGAAGAGGGCAGGGGAGACAATAAGCAAGTGGCAACCACTGTTCCATCCCTATGGGTGCATTCTATCATTGAACAACCTCATCCAACAGCTGTACAGGTGCCAGATTTTCATTCCAGATACCATTGAAAGAATGGCTTGGATTACTTTTATCTAGTATTTGTACAGAGCTTTCATGTAACAGTTATTTTCGGTTCACACAGGGATAACATTAGCTTTATCTGCATTTATTTTCAAAAGAGGGAAGCCACTGTTGTTCAGCCATCATTCAGGTTTAGAACCTATTTTGTGTAACTAACAGCTGGCTCTAAGATGATACAATCAAGTAAATCTTGGTGCATTGACAGTTCCTTGCAGTTCTTGCAAATGTCATTGTAAGATGACATTTGGAATACTTATGGAATATGGAAACATATTACCTGCTCTCACATGCTGTATACCAGTATTTATTCGTGGAGAGGTAGAGATGGTAAAATTTTTGGACTTGCTAAGTTTGTGAGCTGATTGCAAAGCCTCTGAAATGGTATCATCACCAAAATTGCTGGAGATGTAGAAAAGGGTTGTGGGAACAAAAAAAAGTTGTGGGAACAAAAAAAAGTTTTGCTCTAGCACATGTCGTTTTTGCATAAATTAAGTTCAAAATTAAAGACAAAATTCAGATTTTCAAACTTTATTTGTGGAAAAACTATTTGTGTTAGAGCAATACTTTTTTTCAGTATACCCCATTCTGTACATCTACAGCAAGTTTGGTGATGATACCATGTTCAGTGGCTTTGCAATTAACTCTAAATCTTCGAAATGGTCGAATTTTTTAAAAAAAAAATCATCCATCTCTATGGAGAGGGTGCAGAGGGAAGAAAGACTTGCACTGCCTCTCCTCCCGCATGGATATGTAAATAGCATGTTCCAGTTCCAGGTTAAGTGCTGCAAACTTAGAGTGTGAGTCTCTATTAGAGATGCTCAAATTTTTTTTAAGTTAATTGAAAAGCCCATGAACAAGGTCACATACATGCAGTATGGGCGCTGTTTTTTCGCGTCTTGGGACACCTCTATTGATCTCCGGTGATTTGAGGTGTCTTTGGCGGCAATGTGGCAATGCGGCATCCCGCAGCTTCATATCATCACCGCGGACGCCACTCAAATAGCGCAGCGTGGACACTGTGCCATTCATTAGAGTGGGAATGTCCTCTCTGCGTCTTTTTCCCCGATGCGGACATACATCCACTGCGGGGAAAAATACGTATTTAGTATTTACTTCTTATGCATTTTCCTTTATTTTGAACTTGATTGGATACAGAAAAATCAGTCCAATCAAATCCAACATGAAAGAAAACTCATAATAAGCAAATACATGTTTTTAAATAAATATAACGTTATGTCTGTACAGTCGCCTCGCCTGAGGCGACTGTACAGACATAACGTTATATTTATTTATGTTTACGCAATAGGAGATAAAACCCAACCCTTTGGGCTGTACTGGGTCTTATCTCAAATGTTAATTTTCCAGTGTGAAACAGTAAAATTATATTTGGAACTATACTAAATGTTTTTGTACTTTTTTTGACCACTAAAAAAGTCCTATGGTGATCTGCCATATCTTGGACAGATCGGTGCCACCAAGGAGGTTGAACCCTTAATGGGCACAACCTCATATTTTGTAGTTCATTTTTTTCATGTTCCTATTTTATGAGGCTGCTTTAAGGTTTAACTAACCTGTGACTAAGCTTTAAAAAAAGGAGAAGGCCTGATGGACCATTTGGTCTTATTTTTCCATCACCCTTCTAAGTTTCTTAAATAATTGTTACACTGCAATTTCAGCTAAAAATAAACTCTTAATGGAGTTCTTACGTAACTTTTTTTTCCTAAGACATCACAACTTATAGAATAGAAGATCCCATCTCCTTGAAGATCTAATGGTTGCTTTCTTTGTCTCGGATCCAGTATTCTTCAGGCGAAGTTGTTGAGAGGAATTCTTGGTGTTGTAACATATCACTCTTCATTTTCTCTCTCGAAATCAGCAACCCAGTTCAAGGATTCGGTGACACAATTTATCTATTACCTGTGCTCTGACCGCTAATGAATGCCATGGCAAAGCATCATGGAGAAGGCTTTTCTGTAATGTATGGAAGTGTCATGTTGTCAGGTGTCACAGTGAATAAGAGCACACGTTTTCTTGGCTTTTTTCCTCCGTGTGGATAATTGGAAGTGAAATTCTTTTAACATTTTATTGTCCTGTTTCGTTTTTTACAGTGTTACATTTTCATGTTTTTTTGTTTGCTCCCCCCCCCCCAGAAAAAATTGATTTTAACTCAAGTCAGGTGACACGAAAGGAGGATAAATAGATATATCTAATGTTGTTTATCAGACTAAAGTATTATTTATTATTATTAAGTTTAATTGTTATAATGTTTAGATAGTAAAGTATATCTAAGCTAAATTTCTTTTTTAGTTTTAGCATTGGATAGGTGAGCAAGGTCATCTTTATGTAGAGCAACAATTATTTTTTCAGATCCTCAGAGAGTTCTCAGAGGTGCCATGCTGAACCTCCAGTGGCCATTAGTGAGAGACCCATTCACACCTGAGACTTTGTAACAAGAATGGGTCACATGACACCGGAGAGGGAAAAAAGCCAATTGGAAAACATTAACTCCCCCAGAATTAGAATTTTCCAGCGTGGGTATTTTTGACCCATGATAAGGATCCCTCCCTAGGACATTTTTCTCATAATGGAAATACATCCAGTGACTTTTTGCTCTCTAAAAAACAAAAATTTTTACAGTCGGCCCTTAAAGCAAACTGAATAACACATGTTCAATCTATAACACGCACCCCAACAAATTGGTGGGAAGATGTCTGTGCATCCAATAGAGTAAATATATCAATGTTTGAGTAGCAGAGACATGCTCTATACTCAGGGTGCACATAAGTCCACCAGTATGCAAATGTGGTCAAAACTTAGTTATGCGGACCAATATTGTTGTTACTTATCGCATTTGCGTACACCGAGGAGTCTGACTGTTAGGGAGAAATAATAAGCTTCCTTCCTCCCTCCTCCATGTGAGCAGAAGCCGAGTGACAAGGGCTCACTAGTTACACTATGGCTGGTATTGGTATTGAAATTGGAATTGCAGCTTCACTGTATCATGCATACACTACTTTAAAAATTAAATGTTTTAAATTGCCCTAATTCTTTCAGTTTTATAGTTAAATCTATTAATGTCACTTGAATAACCACAGGGAAACATTAATATAACTGTTAGGGGTATCAAATTGGGAATGTAAATTGCAAATAAAAAGGACTTTTAAGGTTGTTGGAGATCTGGGGATTGAAAGTAAGAGTAGATATATGTAAGGCCATGTGTCCACTTCTGTTTCCCTGCGCTGGGCAAAAAATAGATGCGTGCCGAAACATTTGCAGGAGGATTTCCCACGGCTTGCAGGCAGGTTGCCCATGGCTTAAGGCCCAATTAATTTAGCATACCAGTGTTGCATAAGGTGCTGCTTTTTCACGTTTTTGAGACACGCCAGCTGTTGACCTGTGGATGGAGACAGATAATCAGAGGCTCAATCAAGAAAGGGGAGGTCCATCTGCAGCAGAATCTACCATGCAGGAAGCTGGTGCAGAGGACAGTTAGAGAGACAGTGAGGAAGACCACGCTACATATGGGATGAGTACCAAACACTATCTCCTGCCACTCATTTGAGTAGCTCACTAAAAAGTTATGTGCACCCTTGACTATACTGGTATTTACATGGGAGGAGGGGAACTGCTGAGAGCAATGTCCCCACTGCGCACTCTGCTCTGTGACTCGCCGGCTCAGCGCATTGCCCCTTTTCCCGAGCCAGTACAAGTATACAGCATGACACAGCAGAGAAGAGGGACTGCTGAGAGCCTGAAATAAGTCAACAATGCTTCCCCTCTGATTGATCATGCTATATACCCCACCAATGCTTTTATATGACCAGGGATCACAGATGGTAATATATTCACTGCACTTGCAACTCTGTGCACATTTACACAGTACTTACTCATTGGTATGTGTATACAGAATTGCACAGCTGAGAGCTCAGAGGTCTTTCTGTTATCATTTTTCTTACCCTTAATTACCTCCACAAACCATGGGTGTGTCTTATCATGAACTAAATATGAAACATTTGGTTCACTTGATACCATCTTAGTAATACCTCAATAATTGTTATGTTTCTCTCAGATAAAAATCTCAGATAAACATCTGAGACCATGTCAGGTGTGCTTAGTGTATCAGTTGTATATTTGCCGAAAAACAGCAAACAAAGGTTTGTTTAAATTTCCCCTAAAAAAGTATTTATGAAAGCTCAGCATCAGGCTTTGTTTACAAGGATTGTTTAAGGTTCAGGTGCACTATAGTTTACAGAAAGGTTTGAACTTGTAGTACCTTTCTAAATGAAGCATTCAGACTAGTGCGTTTACTGTTCCATTTTACTTAAAAATAACTTTTCTATGGTTTCTTAAGGTTATGTTTTTTTCTTCTTGATTGCAGTTTGCAACACATTGCAGTTTTAAATATGCACAGTCCTGTTTATGTCAGTGCATGCTATTGGCAAATCCAACGATGTTTGAGGATAGAGAATCATCTGGGGGCAGAAATAGGGTTACATTTGTCTTGATTTAGAGGCTAAAAGACTGGGATAGCTACAGAAAAATGTAGTTAAGAAAAAGAAATCTCTTGAAAGCACCCTGGGTGTACGTGCTTAACCCTAATCGGTTGCTGGCTATGGTCCAAAGATGTTAAAAGCCATTTCTAGAAATAGATGTGTATGTAGCAACCATTCTGAGTGCATATACAATGTTCTTAAGTGTTTTCACCATGCTGAGTATACTGCATACATTATGGGTAATTTATAATTTTGTACATCGCTTTTTCTTTAAGAAAAATATATATTTATATATATAACAAATACAACGTGTTGGATAAAAATTTTTAAATAAAAGGTGGTTATTTAGTAAAAAGTCGATCATTTCGATGATTTTGAATTAATTGCAAAGCCATTAATAAATGGTATCATCACCACACTTGCTGGAGATGTAGAGAAGGGTTGGGGGGTATACTACAAAAAAGTATGTTTTTTAACACAAATAGATTTTGCACAGTTCAAAGTCAAAAGCCAAAATTTCAGAATCCGAATTTCTGCTTTCATTTTGAGCATAATTTATGCAAAAACTAAATTTTTCAAATGTTCCCACAACCCTTCTCTACATCTCCAGCAATTTTGGTGATAATACCATGTTCAGAGGCTTCGCAATCGGCTGACAAACTCAGCTAGTCAAAAAATTTGACCATTTCTAGTGATGGCTGAACTGTCCGCAAGCCCTGTTCACCGGCGGGAAGAAGGTTATTATTCTTCTGCTGGCCGGATCTTTCTGCTGTGGAAGAATTGTTTCACCAGAGACTGGGTAGACTGTAGGACGGATTAATGTTTTGGACGATATTTTAGGAAAATATGGTATGTTTATTTTGCAGACAGAAAAAAAAAACAGATCAAAAAAGGAAAACATTTATACTTAAAGCATAAGTGCATAAGGGCTTGTTTCCACATACATCGGGACCCTCTCCGCTAAGCGTATACACTTAGCGGGAACCCCGATGTAGCAGATAAACTTACCTGCTTGGCGGAGGATCTGTCTTCACGGCGCCGAGCCGCTCCGCTACTGTAACGCTGAACGTAGTTGAATACCTTGTGTCTCTGCACCGGCGGATGGGTAAACAAACCATCCTCCGAGCAGGCAATGTATATCTGCTACGTTACGACTCTACAATACGCTTAGCGGAGAGGGTCCCGACGTATGTGTAAACTAACCCTTACATTCAAAAACACAGACGCAAAGTTAAAAAACACACAGACGCAAAGATGAAATAACCTAACATAAGTTTCCTTATAAAAAGTTACCTCTAGATTTTCAAGCACATTTTACTAAAGTAGCTCAAAGATCGAACATGGGATTTTTTGGGTGTAAAATGTTACAATTAAATCACTTATTGCATGCTGAAGTCAGTTTAGCTGAAATCACTCCTATCTCTATTGTTATAATCATGTGAACCACTATTCTCTAATTTTCTGTATAATAAAGCGTATAACGAAACTCAACATATCTTTTTATAGCTTCATGAAGCTTCAAGACAAGGGACTTTTAGCAGTTTTGAATAAATAAAAATGTGCATGTCCAACAGGGCAATAAAATGTAATGTAAGATAGAAGAAATAAAGAGTGACAATGTTGTCCAAAGAAAATATTAAAACAGAGTTTGGTGGAGAAAGGAGGTATTCTATCCATCACCATTTCTTAGATATGTCTAAGGCGTGACAGGTCAACATTATTTATTAAGTCTAGTTGTGTATGGCTAACTATTAGAGATGGTCAAATCCGGCAAAATAAGTTTTGCTGGAAAGTTTAACAATCCTGGTCCTAATTTGTTTCAACAGCTGAATTTCAACCTTATGAAATTTGACTTTACAAAATACCATAAAACATGTTTATATGTACTGTATTTTTCAGACTATATGACTAAAGGCGTGACCTCCCATCGGTGATCACACCTTGGCTCCCCGCCAGCCTCTTCGATCGCCCAGCAAAAATTACCCAGGGAGGTGGAGGAGCTGTCAGATGGGAGATCCACCCATGGCACGATCTGCAGACTGTACTATATTGTTTATATTAGCAGGGCCCTGCTGATATAAGCAATAAAGAGCAGAGATGCTGCTTCTTCCATGTACACAGCCCTGGAGGGGAGACATCTGCCAGCAGCTTCCCCCTGTCTACCTCATGTGGGTGAAATATTCTGTAATCCAGTTTGGTGATGATACCATGTTCAAGCGCTTTGCAATTAACTCGAAACTGTCAATTTTTTTTTAAAATAGGAAGTGCTCTCTAGTGACATCTAGTGGCTGAATATTATTCCCCAATTGATTTAAGCACTTCAAATATTCTCCAGTTTGGTGATGATACCATGTTCAAGCGCTTTGCAATTAACTTGAAACCGTCAATTTTTTTTAAAAATAGGAAGTGCTCTCTAGTGACATCTAGTGGCTGAATATTATTCCCCAATTGATTTAAGCACTTCAAATATATTTTTTCTTTTTCTCTGCTCCAAAAACTGGGTGCGTCTTATGGTCAGGTGTGTCTTGGGGTATTTTTTAAAGGTTTTTTTTTTCTTCAATAGTGGTTGTGTTTTTTTAGAGCATTTTTTAAGCCTTTAGATTAATGGCCCAGGAGACCTCAATTCCATAATTCCTTTTTATATGTAATATTTGTAAAAAATTACATTTAAAAAAGGAATTTTAATGAAAAAGTCAAAAATTCACCTTAATATTTCAATATCTCTACTAACTTCTACTAGCTGTACAACGATCTGGAGGAAAGACTGTGACCATGACACATTGGCAATGGAGTGGTATATGATGCTCCCTCCCATTAAATTGTAGTGATGGCATGGAATGTTTGCTTTTCTTCTGTCCGTTTGCCGGAAAGAAGAAGTTTATTATTCTTATGCTGGCTGGTTTGGGCGCAGAAAGATTCGAACAGAGGAAGATTTATTTCACTAGAGACCAGGTAGGGAACTTGGTCTTCAATAGAGATGGTTGAATTTTTTGACTTGCTAATTGGTGAGCAGATTGCAAAGCCCCTGAACATGGTATCAACACCAAAATTGCTGGAGATGTAGAGAAGGGTTGTGGAAAAAAGCTTTGCTCTAGCACGTGTAGTTTTTGCCTAAATTAAGTTCAAATACAAAGTCTTTGATTTGACTTTTAACCTAATTTGTGCAAAAACTGTTTGTGTTAGAGACATACTTATTTTTTTGCTTTATACCCCCAACCCTTCTCAACATCTCCAGTAAGTTTGGCGATGATACCATGTTCAAGCGCTTTGCAATTAACTCAAAACCGTCAAATTTTTTTTGGGGAAAAAAATTTCGACCATCTCTAGTCTCTAATGAGAAATTGGCTCTGAAAACCAGAAGTGGCATCAGTGACGTCACTTCCTGTAATTGGAATAAGAAACTGGGCATTCCAGGTTTTTCCGATTCAAATTCCCGGTAAACAGGCGTCAGACTTTTCTAAGTTCGGCCATCACTATTAAATTGTATAGGTATCACATATATCATTGTATAGGTATCATCACTTTCAGGATGAAGTATCATCACTTTCAGTGATACAAATGCAGTACACTGCAGGTATCATTGTATAGGTATCACCACTTTCAGGATGAAGTATCATCACTTTCAGTGATACAAATGCAGTACACTGCAGTATCTGATGTCGCATGTGTTATAATATTCCGCTTTACTTCCAGATTCAATATTAAATCAAAACTGAAGTTAGTTTCCATTTGAAAAGGTTCATCATCATATCTGATAAGAAGGGAACACTTCCACAATTGTAGACAAGTCTCCATAAATATCACAGTTGGCCCATGACTTTATCCGAGTATTTTAATCTAAGCCCCATGTGTACTTGGGTTCAACACTCCTGATCTCCTAACACTCCTGAGGCCGTGTTATAACTGTTACAAAAATGACTGATCCACAAATATCGCTGCAATGTGTCTTATCATCAGTGTTTGACAATGCAAATCCTAAAAAGTTTTGTCTTTTTTTCTTTTTAGAAGACAGTTATACTGTTGAAGGATCCTTCAAAATAATATCAGGAGCAACGTACACAGCAAGCCTGCAACAGAAGAACTCCTCAGACTTCAAATTTCTGGCTTTTGATATGCAGAAAATGGTACGTGTGATTAGACTTTTTCCATTGTATGATGTGCATGAATGGTCTCCAATAACACATACCATATTTTTCGTCGTATAAGACAACTTTTGAACACAGGAAAAGGTGTGCAAAAGTCAGGGTTGTCTTATACGCAGGGTGCCGCCATGGGGGGGGGGGGGGATGGGCAGAGTGCCCTCCTGTCCTTTGCCGACCATCTAGGGGAGCCCGAAGGTCTGCTTCGACGATCTTTGCTCCCCCCTTTGCATGCTGGCCGACAGGAGCCAGAGGGAGAGATCTTTAGCATCCCTCTCTCCCCCCTCCTTCTCCTTCCCGATGTGTGTAAAAGTAGCTGGCTGCTACTGACGGCAAGTGTGCTCACTAGCGACATTGTGGCTGAAATTGGTATTGCAGGGAGATTGAGATTAAAGCTATTTTATTGTCAAATGTATACAATTTATGTAACTTGGATAACCACAGAGAAACATTAATAACTGTAAAAGGTTGCAGATAGGGGTGTCAAATTGGGAATGTAAATTACTAATCCAAAAAAAGGATTGGACTTCTATTGAAGCCGTCCGATGTACCCTCCTGCAGCGTGATGACGTCAGATTTCTGCTGAAGCTTTGTCTGAAGACCAGGGGTCTCTAGGCAAAGCATCGGACATCGGGCCGTATTTACGGTCATCTCCGATATGGCTGTTTTCAATCGGGATTGATTTGTCCAGCTCCAAAACAGCGATGGGGCAGATTATATGGGTCAAATAGATGGCCGTGAGCGTGCACAGCGAAATACGGTAAATAGGGCTTCTCAGTCATGTGATTTTATTTGAGATAGTTTATATCACTTTTATTTGGCTGTATTAATGGCATGAAATGTTTTTCCTTTTCCAGATAGGTGCAGTCTTCCAGGCTAGTAAGGTGAAACTAGAGTATAGAAGATCTGAAATTGTAGAATTCCGGTAAGAAAATAAAAAACAGTAAAATAATTTTACTTAAATGTAGTGACGGTGTGTCCAGTTTTATTTTGAACAGAGAGGGGAAAGATTTGAACTCCTGTTGAAAGGAAAAAGTAAGTAAAAATATCCCTATTGGAGTTTTGGACACCAGCACACCCTGGAAGGGGTTCTTATTGTCTTCCCTGAACCCAGCTCAGGGTAAGTTTGTTTACTAAACAAACTTAACATGAGCTACACTCGGGCATACCTATCGATTCTCCATCAGCCAGCGTGTCAGGATCCGGGCCCAGCCCGTCCTGCTGGGTTGGCCCCACCGACGATGGTACCCTCCATACCTATGCCTCCTGCTCCTCCAGGCGAGGGTTCCACTGGGAGGGCTCTTGGGGACATTCAGGGGTCTGCTGGGCTCTCCCCTACCCCATCCACGAGCGAGCCGCGGGACGCGGGCGTGCAAGCTAAACAGCTTGCTGTGTACGGTTAATGGTTAGATGTGATTCATTTGGCTTGACTTACCGGTACCCGACGACTCTATGATCTCTGGCTCCCTGACCTTCGCTCGTTTTTGACCATCTTTGTTTATTGCCGCCTGCCTCGACCCAAGCCTGTACCACAACTCCTCTCAGAACGCCGCCTGCCTCGACCCACGCCTGTACCACGACTCCTCTCAGAAAGCCGCCTGCCTCGACCTCTGCACTGGACTCTGACCTCTCTCGCTATTTCTATCTCCGGCAAGACCTTCCCCCTAAAAAGGGATCCTATCTCCAGCGGACACCTGCCCGCACCTTCCTGGGGGGGTTCACCAGGGAAGCAGGACCTAGCCACCCGAGTGCGGGAAAAGACCACAGGGTCCCCTCAAGGGATTCCTGCCCATCTCCCATTAGGGGGGCTCTGGGTGAAGACCCTTGGGTGGCTTATATTCCCTGCTCCTGGTACCCCGTGCTAACCCAGGATCTGTGGCATAACACAGCAGCGACAAACACTCCTACTCCTACTCTTCAGCGTCATTGGTAGAGACGGTCTAATTAAAAAAAATAATAATTCAACCATTTCGAGTTAATTGCAAAGCCGGAGCATGGTTTCATCACCAAACTTGCTGGAGATGTAGAGAAGGGTTGGGGGTTTTCCACAAAAAAAGGTATTGCTCTAACACAAATAGTTTTTGCATAAATTAAGTTTTTGGTGATGATACCATTTCAGGGGCTTTGCAATCAGCTCACAAATTCAGCTAGTCGAAAAATTTGACCATCTCTAGCCATCTGCATTATTTACCTGCCAAGTCCCATGTAATATAAAGCCAGTTGAAACTTATGCTGGTTATACATAGGTCGATCCCCATGCAATCGAGGAGCCATCGAGCGCAGTGTGATGATGTCATCGCGCTGCGCTCAGGCTTCGTTGACATCTAGCTGGAGCACTTCAGCATTGCCGATTATGTCTAGTGATGGCCAAACATCGGGCAAGTGTGTCCGGGAACAGACCGATCAGACTTTTAAAGAAGTCCGCCCGTTCGCGGACAGATTCCCCTCTAGGCGGGGAATTTGAATCAGAAAAACCTGATGTGACGTCAGTGACGTCACATCCAGTACCTGGAACGCATAGTTCCTGGTTAAGGGAGCCGGATGTGACGTCACTGATGTCACTTCCTGTCCCCGAGCCGGTTTTTCACTATAAGACCGACTTCATGCCCGGTCTTCTAGTGAAAAGATTCTTCCTCCGGCACGATCGCGCAGGTTCTGATCCTACTGGAGGAATAATAGGGATCTTCTTCTCTCCGGCGAACGGGGCGAGTCGAACACCCGTACTGCTCGCCGGCGAGAAGGAGGACGAACATCCGATACATTGGACGGGGACCCCCCTCTGGGATTAAAATTATGTCACCCCAGTGCAAACCAGTTGAAATTTTACCAAGGGCTGCATTTTGCCACCAAGATGGACTTCGGACATGACTGCTGTAAGGGATCTTGTACTTTACTTTGTTTTTCTACTTAAATTGCAATGGTCTTGTAGTTCGATATACGGGCAACCTCAATTGTCAAATAAAGTGTAATGCAAAAAAAAAAAATAGTACATTTAAAAAAGCCGGCTTCTAGTGCTTTTAAAAAAAAAAATCCATTGTGGAAGTGAGCTTTGAAACTTTGCCGTCTTCCCAAATAGCATGTTTTGTTTTCCAGAATGACAGCGATATGGATATTCCAACCCTCAATGTCAGCTTTTATGTTTCCCCAGCTTCAACAAAAGGTATAAAAGCAAATGAACTCAGGAAGGACACAGGTCGGCTATTCAAGTGCATAAAAATAAATTTTAGGCCTAACTCAATGTAACAACAACAAAAGAGCTAGTATAACTCTGTAAGGGTTAGATGCTCGCTCTTGTTTAGGGGGTTAAAAGAGGTGAAAAAAGAGGTGATTCGTCTTATACCTCACTCCACGTGCACAGCATGCTCCAGTCCTCTTTGGCTTTCCAAGCTGTAGGAGATCGATTACAGGGTTGACCTTCACCGCACTCTGTACAAAAGTTGGCTTTGGAGTCTCCTTGACACAAAGCCACTCAATTGTGATGGTAGCACACTGTACCCCATATTAGTATTACAGTGTAGGCATTGAAGGGCTGGCAGCCTTAGTCCTTGGGGCATACGTGTCAAGTTTGGTATTAAAAAAAAAGGGGGGCGTACAGGAAGTGACGTCAGTGATGTCACTTCTGTTATATGAATCTTGGTTCTTCCGCGTTCCATGTAACACTGGGTATTACTCTCCCTGCTGTGTATGTCCCACCCCGCTTGGGCTAATAATGTGCAGTGCGGGACATTAGCAGGGAGAGTAACGCCCTCTCCCTGCTAGATCAGCACGAATTCAAGAATCCAGGAAAATCCGGGATTTGGCCGGGAATGCCACATAATAACGTGACTTTCCAGACGAAAACGGGAAGGTTGACAGGTCTGCCTTGGAGCAAGACAAATATGCCCCCAGCAGCCTCTCTCCTTCTGCCCCCAGCAGCCTCAGTTTTTCTCCATCACCCCCAGCAGCCTCTATCCTTTTCCCCCCAGCAGCCTCAGCCTCTCTACTTTAACCCCAGCAGCCTCCCGCCTCTTAGTCATTCATTCTCATCTCATACACATGGTGAAGATGAACAGAAGCTGGCGTTGGTAGTGGGACGAAGAGGGGCGTGTACAGTACCTATCTCCTTCCATTTCCACTTCCTGACTTGAAGAAGCTCTGTGGGTGTGGTGGTGATAGATGACAGTTGCGGCGGGCCTGCGTAAAGGCATATGCACGCAGAGTATAGGTGTTAATTGGCACAAGTTGGACATTGTCCTTGTACCCACAAAATTACTTTGCCACCAGTAACAGCTACTAAGAATCAAACACTCTTTTATTACAATTGCCTATTTGTGTGAGTCTACCCTAAAGAAGCCAAATCTGGCAACATTGTCAATTTTGTATACAAAATGTCAATTTGGCATACATCCCGCACCTACCTTACTGAGCTGCAGTCTCATTTTCATGCTTTTAGCAAGGGTGCTTCCGTTACTTACCTGACACTGTCTATAAGGTGTACTGAATGAGCTTATGTCCAAACCAGTCAAGTCTGAATCTAGACTGGCACATAACACATAGTGATAGATACTAGTGATGAGCGGCATAGGCAACATTCGTATTCGCAGAAAATATTCGCATTCGGCAATATTCTTCTTATTGCGAATATCGGCATCGCTCATACAGGAGAGATTAAATACCATTTAGGATGTAACGTCACCTTGAGCTTCTGCCCAGCGCTGTGGCTTCCTGGTATAAAGCACTGTGTGGCGTCACAAGCGAACCCTGGCAGTCTCATAATCACATTAAAGACAAGGGCATGGATAATGTAGAGTTGGACTTGTCACTTACCCAGGTCCCACCCTAGGGAGCTCTGGCTTAGGCCATTTAAATAAATGTTGGTTCCTAATGGCTTAGTGCTCAGTGTTGCTATGGTGGATGAAGGTGAGCAGGGTCTAGTAACTGCTTTTAACAGGTTCAACAAGCCTGGACTGGATAGGAGGACCCCCTGTTGACCTGTGTGAACCACTGCTGCCTTGTTCTGAGGCCTACTTGAGACTTTTAATACTTTGTATTCGTAATACTTGGTGTGGTTCCTGAGTTCACTACTCTCATACCTGCTATGCACCCATTGACCAGTTTATGGACATTTTTAGAGTGATGTAAGTATTGGGACAATTAACAAAACCCTGTCATTCTTTTTTTTTCCTTTTAAAGTCAGAAGATCTGAAGTAGAATGGACTTTGGAAACTGTAAGAATTAGCTATCAGCCAACCGAAGGAAAATAATGCCAAGATAAAAATGAAAGCCACTGAAGTGGTTTCTCCCCAGCGTCATTCTAAATGTAGAAATGTGTTGTCTGGCTGGAATGTATCACTGATGGAAAGAAGTCATTGTAATGATAGATTTTGCTGAATACAGCAGGG
>CM070033.1:177360002-177380330 GCA_036250615.1 Ptychadena robeensis | reverse complement strand
AAAAAGTTCTACCCTTAAAATGCAAGTTTTGAGAAAAATTTTGCCTAAAAAGAAGAAACATGCAAATCATCATTGCTGAAGATGTAGAGAAAGGTTGTTGGAACATTTTTTTTGTCAAAGTTTTGTTCTAGCACATATTGTTTTTGCATAAATTAAGTTCAAAGTCAAAGTTGAAATCTCTAGTCTCAATTTCTATTTCAATTAAGGGATTGGTAAATTGTTTAGACTAGCTGACTTTGTGAGTTTATTGCAAAGACCCTGAACATGGTATCATCACCAAAATAGCTGTAAATGTAAAAAATGGTTGTGCAAAATAAAATTAAAAAAATCTCTAAATTCAACTTTTAACATAATATATGCTAGAAAAAAATCTTTCAAGAATTTTCAAATTTGAGATTATGGCGATGGGGTCCAAATTTCGAACATCTATCATGTTTTGATTTTCTGAAACTTGACATTCTCTAGTTAAGACAGATAATATGGTGTAGGTAAATTTGAAGAAGTGGGAAGTGAGGGTTTATTTGAAGGAAATATTACCGTATATACTTGAATATAAGCCAAATTTTTCAGCACCTGAAATGTGCTGAAAAAATAAAATTTGGCTTATATTCGGGTCAACAAATGAAAATCGCGGCATTTTGTAGGTGGACTTTATGAGTAAATTGCAAAGCCCCTGAACATGGTATCATCACCATATATGCTGGAGATGTAGAAAAGGGTTGTGGAAACAACTGAAAAAAAAATTATTGATCTAGCATATGTAGTTTTTGCATAAATTAGGTTTAAAATACATACCTTTGACCATGGTTTTCAGAGCTTATGCCGCCTAATCTGAAAAAGCAAAACAGTAAGCTGATTTAAATCTAAAGTTGCCTTATGATGTTACTGTTTAGAGGACATATGGTACAGCAAGGTGGGAAGAGAACATTGCTGGTATTTGTTAAAAATCTTTATGAAAGCGTCATATAATCATTGCGTACTTCCAGGCTCTTCTGGTCTCGCTAATACGAGGAGAAATATAAAAACGTCTCATAAAAAGGAAAATATATTCACGATGCTGAGCAGAAGAAACTGAAAATGTTAAATTTTTTAAAAGACATGCAGAAGCCGACTCTGCGTATAGATAAATATACAGCCGTATAAAATCATAGTTTATATAGCTAGAAATATGTATATTTGTAAAGATATTTTAAAATGACTACTGTGGCAGTTTGGTCTACCAAGTAGCAATATAAACTGACAGTTCTTATGTCAGCATAATCTAAAATAAATGGCAAAAAAGGAAAGGATTGAACTGAGATATAATAATTTGGCCTTCCTTGTCATACTGTAAAATTTATTTTAAAATGCTTGCCGAATATGAAAGGAATGCACATTTTAACAACTGTAAAATATTACATTTCCCTTCTTTTACCTTTTTTTTTTGCTTATTGTGGCTCTTTTCCTCTGCTTTTCTTTGTAACTCCTTTTTGTCTGTATATATATATATATATATGTAGGTTTAGAAATTTTTTTGAATTTGAGACACATTTGAAGTCTTGACATTATAAATAGAACAGGTCCCTTTTGAATATCGGCGAAGCTTTCAAAAGCTTTTCATAGATCTCACCCCGAGATGTGGGCAGCTAAAGCGAGGTTGTATCGGATAATTCTGGCTTTCAGGTTTTTGTATAATTAATAAGACGTCAGTTAGCAAAAGGTACCGGATGTTTAACCCAAGTTTCCCTTTTTTCTCGAAGTTTTATATTAGTTTCCACCCTTACATGGGTTTGGAAAGCATTGTGTAGCCACAAAAGCTGAAAAGAATTTGTTAACAGATTTGATAAAGGTCAGTGTTGTAGGTGTTGCTAGGTATTTCTGGTACAAGTACCTACTTGTGAAATTTACTTTTTAACATCCTTGCAGTTTTACACTCTGCTCAATTTCTATTCATTTTTTTTAATAAAAGGTTATGTAGATATTTTTGCTAAAGGGGGGTTGCTATGGTCCAGAAGTTGGAGACTGAAGAAGATATTGATGGCTGAACAGAGCAAGCCAGAATTGAAAAATTATCCTTCCATAAAGAAAAGGCATGATGATGTGATCAGCTGATTACAAAAGGCTGGAATACACGGCTAGATTTTTGAGCCGACAGAGAGATCTCGGCAGTAGCGTGATGACTGCCTGGCTTCCCCGATACTGGGAGCCAGCTGTCAGCCAGTCCTATACTTTGAATGGGGAACCACGGGTCCCTATTCAAAGTATAGGATATGGATCTCGCTCGAAAAAGGGAATACACGGGTAGATTTTTCCCTGATTTCTGCACAGCCCAGTGCCGTGAACACGCACGGCTCTCGGCTGTGCAGAGATATGGGAAAAATCGACACGTGTATTCCTACCTTAGTACTGCTTTGGTTGGATGATCTCATTTTAGCCTACACAGGAAGTAGAAATCAAATCAAATGATCCTGACCAGCATATCAGAGAAGTCTAGCGAACAAAGTTATCCGCACTCAGGTGTAAAGCTGGTAATAGACAGTTTGATTTACCGTCTATTCCTTATCCGATTCTCTGCACTAGGAGCGGGCGGGATGACATCATCACGCTCACCCGCTAGTGCCGAGAATCAGATGGAACTCTTAATGTGCAGCTCATTAGTTCGGCTAGGGGCAGCCATCCCTAGCTGAACTAATGCGATCAGGGTTTAAATTTACCATCCTGTCGGATAACTGTGCGATCCGACAGGACGGCTGATTTTAGCCCAATCCTTGTTGGTTGCTGCATCCATTCCTGCATGACCCGATCCTTAAGGGATGCGGGAGAGTGCACAGCATCGGATCGGGGATCGGATCGTGCAGGGATTGGAACGTGTATGCTACTTTCTTTATTGAACAAATTCCACAAACAAAAACAGCTTCAACACCTACTTACGGGTGTTCTGATATCTTAAGGTGGATTTACATGTGTAGATTTTTCTGTTAGATCAACGAAGAACAAACTATTTTTTAGTTAATTGAACAAAAATCTAGAATGGCCAATTTGTTTAATGGATACATTTTGTTAGACCTCTAACCAAAAAACATTCAAAGGTTGTCGAACATGTTGGTAAATTTTTATCTGTTGCAATTTTGAATGTATTTTCATTCAATATTGATGATGAACTAACCAAAAATGTAATGTAACATTCATTCTGTAAATGAACGATGTTCGAACAAAAAATCGAATTGGCAGTTAATTGAAGAAAAAATCTATACTTGTAAACCCACCTTTATATGTTTCACTTAGTTAAAAGCTTAGTAATATGACTAAGGAAGGGGTTTAAAATTTTTCTGACCACCAAAACTGGAAAAGAATTGGCATTTCTTTAACTAGTTTACAAGGGGAAGGGGGGTTTAAAACTTCACTAACTACTCATGTGGATGCCGTTTTTTAACACTATTTACTAGAGATGGCCAAAAGTAAATTCGATATGAGTTAGATTTAATTTTCCCAATTAAATTCCAATTCAATTGCAAATTCTTGACTTTTCAGGAAATTTTGGGCTTTTCATGTGAATTTTTGGGCTCTCAATTTTGTTTTTGCAAATATCTGCACTTCACAAATTATCGCAAATCTTTCCACTAATATTAACATTTACCATAGTCACGATCAGCACTGTAACATATTTTTAAGACCAAATTTTGGGTTGATTTTCGCCTTTTTAGTTGAAAAGTCAAAATAGCCTAGTTGAAATTTGACTATGTGAAACTCCAGTGAAAAAGTAGAAATTATGATTTAACCTCCCTAGCGCACTGCTGAGGTCCAGATTTCTGTACCAGAAGCGCACCATAGACTTTAATGGAATTTTTTGTGTTGTAGGCTTGTAACTTCCAAAAATCTGTCCGTACAAGGGTCTAATAGACATCCTGACTATAATAATGTTTGAAACACTCAATTATTATAAAAAAAAGTACATAAAAAAATTATGAAATGTATCATTTGAATGCTTAAATCGCTTGAATACTTATTTGGTATGAAAGATTTCAAAACAGTATTTATTGATTTCAAAACAGTATTTATGTTTGTTCATAATAACATTTTTATTTTGCTTTTGTTTTGAATTGTATTGGATACAGTTATCCCTGTATCCAATGCAATGGCATACTCTGAAAGGGTTAACTTCCAAGACCACATCTGCAATGACAATGGGGGTGATATTCCAGTTGTTCCACTGATATTCCGATTTGCTTATGAATGACCCAATTTGCACATGAATGTCCCGCGCGGCGGGGGGGGTCGTGGGACATTCATGTGCAAATTGCGATATTCATATGCAAATCGGGACATTCATTTGCAGATTAGGCTTGAAGAGAGGTGTCACAGCCTGCTTCCATAACATCGCACACACAGACAGCACTCAGAGCAGAGTGAGCAGCTGGAGGATCTAAACTGGACGGCTCCCTCTCGTCAGCTGCAATAGTGCATTAGCAAGTGTAGGACGAGGTACTGCCGTCAGAAACGCTAGGAAGGTTAAAATTTTGCATTGCATAATTTCCCTTCATCTTTAAAATACAGAAGTGGAAGGGGAATTTTAACACTGACCATCACCCATATCATGCAGTCTTCTAGGAATGTCATGGACTGCACTTGAGGCTTGCTGTATTTTTCCAGTTTACCACCACTGTGCCAGACCATTAGTGGTCAATGAATAAGATGTAGTGTTTTCCAGTAAACACCAGAAGTGACCTTAAATAAGAAAGCCTAATCTTTGGGTTCTCAGGTGAACACATAGTCCATTGACTAATGATGATCCAACCTGTCAGATCACTAAATGCTTGGGAATGATTGCTGCATTTTTTTCTAGAGGAAGACACTAGGGCAGGGTCGGGCAAACCTCTTGACTTGTAGGCGGCAATGGGTTTTTAAATTTGACAGAGGGCCTGCATCGGGAACCTGTAAAGGCCACTCTGTCTTAAGTCCTCTCAGCCTGGTTGGGAATTTTAAACAGATTACATTGACAGATTTTCCATAGCACTTAAACAAAGTACTGCCAGGGAGGTTGAAAACTGAAATAAATGAGACTTTAGACAGGCTTAAAATTAAACATTCTATTGCAGACATGGGTAAATGATTGTAAATAATCATCCTATGTTCATTATATCCACTTTATGAAGGGAATAAGTGAAGGGGAGCCAGATCTTGAATATAGCATTATATCTTTGTAATCGCAAATATTCGAGATTCTGGGGAATGTACCATGGATTTCGTTTGCAATATGTGCATGTACAAGTGCAGATTTTCGCAGTACATGGTAATAAATTATTTTTATGAGTGTTGTCTCATGTGGTGAATACACTGCAGCTGCTTTTTCCCATTCTGCCACTAGATGTCGCCGCGAAAACACACATTGCTTTCAGGAATATGCATGTGTACAAGTGGCAATTTTTGCAATTCACAAATTGTTGAATTTACAAATTTACTTTGAATATTAGGATAAAAATTTGCAATATTTTGCAATATGAATATTGTCTATGCTGCTCATCCCTACTTAAGACCAAGGTGACAAAGGGGGGCCACATAAAAAGACTAAACTGGCTGGATATGGCCCATGGGCCGTAGTTTGCCTGTGTCTGCACCATATCATGCTTCCTGATTACTGGTTACTCCAAAGCACAGATGGAAGCACAGTAGAGATGGTTGAATTTTTCGACTTGCTGAATTTGTGAGCTGATTGCAAAGCCTCTGAAAAAGATATAATCACCAAAATTGCTGGAGATGTAGAGAAGGGTTGTGGGAACATTTGCAAAAAAAAAAAATATTTAGCTCTAGCACATGTGATTTTTGCATAAATCAAGTTCAAATTTAAAGATGGTCGAATTTTTGGAATTCCTAAATTGTGAGCTGATTGCAAAGCCTCTAAAAATGGCATCATCACCAAAATTGCTGGAGATGTAGTGAAGGGTTGTGGGGACATTTGAAAAAAAAAAATTTTGCTCTAGCACATGTAGTTTTAATTTCAAAATGTAAGTCGAAATTCCGATTTCCAAAATTTTGACTTGACGTTGAACTTAATTTGTGCAAAAACTATTTGTGTTAGAGACAAAGATTTTTTTTGTACTATACCACTAAGGCTTAGTTTCCACACAAACCACGGCGTGGTTGCCACCGCTAAGAACCGCCGCCGCTAAGAACCGCATCTCATGCGGTTTTTAGCGGCGGCCATTCACCCCTATGGCCGCGGTCAGTGCTGGGCGGCCGCGGAATTGCGCGGACGGCTGCCTAAAAACTCGGTCGACCGAGTTTTTAGGCGGCCGTCCGCACGATTCCGCGGACAGGGGAATAGCCCATTAAAATGAATGGGCGCGGATATATCCGCGCCGCGCACAACCGCGGGCTTCCGCTTCTAGTGGAAACAAGCCCTAACCCTTCTCTACATTTCCCGCAAGTTTGGTAATGATGGCTCAGGGGCTTTGCAAAAAAAAAAGTTCGACCATCTCTAAACATTAGGCACATCTGTCACCTGATATGATCACCAACAATGATTGCAGGAATTAGAAACTTTTTGTCTTAACAATGCATTAGTGGAAGATATGAAGTTGTGCAAAAAGTTAAAATTTTTCCTCAGTGACAATTTATAGAGAGAAAAAACACGCCCAACTGGTCGGAGATATAATAGAACACTATTATAATACAATACCATAACTAGCAGGAATTAGCAGCAGTGGACCCATCAGTACAGCAACAAATGTACAACAGTATCAGAATAGTCAGATACAAAAAAAATAAACATACAAGAAATCATCTGTCATTTTATGATTTTTCTTTTTAATTTTAAATTGTGCTTCTCAAGGCAATCATTTGTTAAACAGAACAAAAACCAAAACTCTGACTCTGTAATGACTGAAAATTATACGTGTCTTTTAATATAATTGTGTGCGTTGTTTGGTTCAATCAAATGATTATGCTGTTAACGATTACGTAAATATTGAAGATGGGTTAAGTTGTGCTACCTTTTCATCCAAAGATGTTGTTATTATTCTTTAGTACTTTAAAGAGCCCGCACGCTATTGTTTAAAAACTCTGCAGATGCTCCGAACAGATTTCTTTAGATAAAAGCCATATTCCCAAGGTCTCCAATAAATATAATGTTCACTATGGACTAAAGGCTTTACTGGCCTTGTCGTCAGCAGGAGAGTTTGGATTTAATTATTTTATTAGTGATTGGGGTTTGTTTTTTATAAAACCTACCTTCCTGTTCACTTCAGGTTGTTGATTGACGTTTGTTTTACTTCAATGGAGAGCTAACAGTAGAAAAAAGAATGACTGGATTGGTGGCCAATAGTGATGAACTGTCTGCAAGGCATGGATGTTCGCTTTCCTTCCAGCAGGAGCTTACTTTTCTTCCACCGGCAGGATCAGGAGCATTAAGATCCCACCAGAGGAAAAATCTTTCCACTGAAGACCGGGTAGAGAACCTGATCTTCCAGTGAAAAGCCAGCTCCGAAAACCAGAAGTGACGTCAGTGACATCACATCCGGCAATCATAACCAGAAACTATGCATTCCAGGATGGTTTTCCAGATTCAAATTCCCCGCCAACAGGTGGGGAATTTGAATTTGCCTGCGAACAGGCGGCCATCACTAGTGGCCAAGTAATGTTTTTTTTCTCTTGACTTCCCTGTGTCATGGATGGAGGAGAAAGTTCAATAGCCACCCCACAAACCCCTAATGGGTAAACCTATATTTTTACCTATACATTCTTAAGCCTCATACAATGTGCTAGTTCAGTGGTTTCCATTTTTCTTTCTTTAAGGCCCCTACCTTGCCTGTGTCCAAGACAAGTCAGTCCCCTCAACTCCTACCCACATGCATACGCATTAAAATAATTTTCCTAGAAGTGGCATCACAACTCTCCCACTCTGGGGTAATGTCCCAACCTTATTAACTACCATACACACAACCCTTCTCTTTATTAGTGATGAGCGGCATAAGCAATATTCATAATTCGCGATTCGAGTGTATGGCCATGCATTGCGAAAATATAATTATAATCGCATCACAATTGCCTTCAAAATTATACTTATTTTCTTATTGCGAGTATAAATTTGCAGTGCATGGTCATACACTTGAATTGCGAATATTCGAAATTGCAAACATCCGCCGCCATATTTCCGAAATTTGCAAATTCTGGAAAAGCCAATATTCGTTGAATATATTTGCAATATACACGCATTTGTTGAATATAGAAAACAAAATAGTGTGTGTAGTTTTTGCAAAACTTATGTTGAAAATTAGGTCAAAGCCTTATTTATGGAAGATCTTCATGTGTTTGGGCAATACTTTTTCTAATGTTACCACCAACCTTTCCTACATGGTTACATCGCTCCCATTAAAAGTCATTGCTTAGTTTCCATTTAAGCGAGGATGGGTGCAATCACACGCGGATGCCATTAAGGGCGCAATTTTTAACACTACACTACCGCGTTTTTTAATTGTCCCCTATAATAATAATGCGTCCCCTAGCGGAAAATCGTGCCTGATCTCGTCCATTCATGCCAATGGACGTGATCGGGAATGATTTTCTGCTAGGTCATACATTTTTTACCACGTCCATTAATTTCCTATGATTACTATTATTGATCGCATGAAGAATTGCGTGCAAATGGTGGGGGGTGGACGCAGCAGCACGATTAAAAAATGCGTCCATCCACTGCCGATCGCTCTAGTGGAAAGAAGCCCTTTAAGTTATTAAAATCAAGTGGAATTGATTCTTATGATTGAATCAATTCCTGTGAAAAAATGGATTCCACAGAAATCGATTACTTTAAAAGGAATCAATCTATCAAAAATCAATGATTGAAATAAAATCAAACCAAATATCGAATTGCAAAATATTTGACCTGTGCATGGCTAGCTTTAATTTTTATTTTGTGTTGCTGCCGGGCAAGTTGTTGAGTGATCCGGTGGATTAACCTACTTAAGGGCCCCCATACACCTTTAGATTTCTCTGTCAGATTTCCTTTAGATCTCCTTTTGTTTTACCGAAACCATGTAATATGAGGGACTTTCTAAACCATCAAGTCTACCTGTGTTCAATCTCAGAGGACCCGGCACTACATAGTTGTTGGTAGATCTAAAGGATATCTGACAGAGAAATCTAAAGGTGTATGGCCAGCGTGGCTGTCTATAGTAGGTTGGCACTCACTCGGCCTCCTCTGCCACTCTGCATAAAACTGAACAAATGCTGTCCACACAAAAAGTACTGTAACAACACTGTATAAAAAAATGATTTTGTCTCACAGGCCCATGTCCACCCGAAGAGAAGCTGTGTGGAGATACCATAACATGTATACACCAATCCCTGTTTTGTGATGGAGTACCGGACTGTCCAGATGGTTCTGATGAATTCACCAATACATGCGGTAAGTGACACTCTATCCTTATGATCATCGGACTATACAATGGATTACTTCTATTCTGTTACAAACACAATTTTACTGGTCAACATAGGCAGAGCTGAATTGTCTTTCATGAGGCTGATCTATTCAGGGATTATAGAGGGGTAATCTCCTAGCTGGAGTTCTGGATTTATTCCCCGCGTGAAGATTTCTCTTTTTTCTCTTATTCTCTTTGCAATGTAAATAAATAAATAAATAAATAAATAAATAATTCAAGACACTAGCAGACTTGTTCTCAAAACTGGGATTTTAGCTTTAAAAACAAATTGATGTATTTGCTTTCTGTTTTATTATTGTCTTTTTTCTATTCTTATTTAAAAAATAACATTCTTTGACCATTTTTTTTCAAAAAACAAAGAAGAGAAAACAGGTATACAAAGGGGCATATAAAAAGAAAAAGGTTCTTACATGGAAATGGTGTAACAAAGGAAAAACATTGCTAGGTAGTGCCAACAAACATTCCAATATTAGGTATTAATATAAACAAGAAAAAACAGAAGAAAATAACCATTAACTGGCCGACTAAAAGGCCAAAACATTCATTACTTCAGCTTGCCATATACCGTTAGATCACTCCATACAATTTCCATTAGATCTACCAACAACTATGTCGTGCCAGGTCTTTCCTGGTAGAATACATAGTGATTGGAAGGTATATATCACTGCTATGTAGTGCCGGGTCCTCCCTGATAGAATACATAGTGATTGCAAGGTATATATCACTGCTATGTAGTTCCGGGTCCTCCCTGATAGAATACATAGTGATTGGAAGATATATTACTGCTATGTAGTGCCAGGTCCTCCCTGATAGAGTACATAATGATTGGAAGGTATACATCACTGCTATGTAGTGCTGGGTCCTCCCTGATAGAATACACAGTGGTTGGAAGGTATATATAAACGGAAGGATTTTGACGCAGTGGAAACTAACCCTAAGACGAGTTTTTTAGCACACAAAAATTTGCTCATAAAGCCCCCCTTGGTTTATACTTGAGTCCTGGTGTTCCCTGTTCTTCCTGCATGTGCTGGGAGCTTCTGTGGGTGGTCCGATGACTGATATTTCTTCTGTATTCTATCTGCACCAATTGAGATGGTGGAATTTATTCGACTTTGCAAGTAGCTGCTGCATTTCCCACCCCAGGCTTATACAGTACTTGAGTCAATCCGTTTTCCCAGTTTTTGTAGATAAAATAAAGGACCTTCGCTTATATTTGGGTCAGTTTATACATGTGTTTATATGTTACATATCTTTTAGTTATTACTTAACTTGCCAATTTATCCCCAATGACAATAAGTGATGGCCGAACTTCGGCCAGGTCCGCCCGCGAACGGGCTGATCGGACTTTTAAAGAAGTCCGCCGCCTGCCTGTTCACGGGCAGATTCAAATTCCCCACCTAGAGGATGAATCTGAAAAACCAGTGTCACACCCGGCACCTGGAACGCATAGTTCCTGGTTGTGTAAGCCTGATGTGATGTCACTGACGTCACTGCCGGGTTTACGAGACGGCTCCATGCCCGGTCTTCTAGTGAGCAGATTCTTCCTACGGCGGCGGGATCTCTCTGCTCCTGATACTGCCGGAGGAAGAATAGAGAGCTCCTTCTCGCCGGGGAACGGGGTGGGCCGAACACCCGTACTGCTTGCCGACAAAAAGGAGGGCGAACATGCATGTTTGCGCCCATACTGTCCGCCGTGCAGGCAGTTCGGCCATCACTATACAATAGATAAAACAAATCAGGACTAGGTATAGAGCCTTGTGACACCCCAGTAGTGACACCTCCTTTTTTGGAATGCACACCATTTCTAGCCATTGCAAAATATGCCACTGTGAACGTTAAAGCAGAGTGAAGTCTTCCAGCACCTGTGTCCTGTGTCGTATCTGCATCAATACAGCTATTCAGAATAAAACATCTTAAGCCTAAATCTGGCCCAGCTCGTCTACTTTGCTTCTAAAGAGGAAAATAAATATTCATTTCGGTACATTTCTAAAAGGGATTATCTATTATTGCGTGGATACCATTAAGAAACTGCACACATACATATTTTGAAGATGAAACATTTACTCTCCTTTCTTTTTAACCATCGTTTTACAGTCTAAAATAAGCTTGTTTGAAACACTTTCACTGAGACTAATGCTTCCACTTAGTTATATCTGAAACGCATAACTGAATGAATTTAATGTGTTGTAAGTAGTTGTTGAGATACAGTACGCGGTTTAAAATATGCAATAGCCAATATTATTTTTTTAGAACCGCACAGAAATGTAACTTTGATAAAAGTTTTAAGTGAGCCGGTACTAGATGAGATACTATAAATCCTGTAAAACTACGCTTGTATGGGTTTGCATTTTCTTGAAAATACATGAATAAGAGATATAGATTATTGGACTTTCAATGTCCATTATATATCCATATCAAACTAGCCAGTGAAACTTTTCCAGAACCTTCTAGTTTTGCAGGGATTAAAGCGCACCTCACCAGAAAAACTTTTGTCCCTGGCTAGCCAACCCCTTTTATTAGGGAAATCTTAAATAAAAATTAAATAAATAAAAGAAATAAAAATCTTACCTGTAAGGAGATATTTGTATATTCCCCCCCCCCCCCATCGCTCCTCTCTGTGGTTCTCTCTGAAGAACGCTGAGTCAAAGGACACTCTTAAACCACAGCTGCTCATGTCCATTTATCTTTCTATTATTTTCACTTTGTGTCCATTGAAAGACATTGTATCTGGCGGCCCCTGGTGGCAGTTTAGGTTACTGCAGCTTTTACCCATGGAAGACTGGAAGCTAAACAGAAATCAAAATGGTGGCTCCCACAGACAACAGCAGGGTACATAAGTATATTTTTTTAGGTTGAGCAATTTTGAGCTATTGGGACAGTTTAGAGGTAAATAAAAATGTAAATATTTTTTTTTGTTTAGGTTAGTTAAATCTATCTATACAAAAAGTGATACAAAACAGTATCTAAAACAAACTTTTTTTTTTTAAACAATAACTTTTTATTAGGGGAATTTTTGCACACAGTAAATAGGTACATTCCAACAGCATAATAAATTAAACGTCAGACAATGATAACAACAATGGAAAGCCCCCCTTACTTAGTGTGACAAACTACATGGGGCACTAAGGCGAGACAGGGAAAAAAGGGGGGGGGGGTGGGGAGACAGGGACCAGGGGAGGAAGAGGGAAGGAGGAGGAGGGGGGGAAGCTGCATATGCGGACATCCAGGAGGACCCCATAGAGCTAATTTTATGAGCAGGTCACATCATAATAAGAAAATTGCATCACGTGCTGTGGTTTCGGAGGAACTCTCTGAACGTCTGTGAATTCAAGAACAAGTGCCATGGATCCCAGAGAAGACAGTAAGCAGATCTGGTATGTCTCAACGAGGCCGTGAGTGCTTCCATACGTGAGAGCTGCGCCAATTCCGCGAGCCATTCTATAACTGGCGGCGAAGTCGTGGACTTCCAGTAGCGAGGCAGAACCGCTCTTGCTGCTACCAAGAAAAATTTGAAAAGGTTGGGTCTAGGAAGGGAGGGCGGTAACAAAGACAGCAGCCCAATTTCTGGGGACTTGAGGATACAGAGACCTGAGTATAGGTGGAAGAGGGTGAAGATTGCCTCCCAGAAGTCAGAGAGGCGAGGACAGCTCCACCATATATGGAGCATGGAGCCTACATCCCCCTGGCATCGCCAACACAGGGGAGAGGTCTGGGGGAATATTTGCTGTAGATTCTGCGGGCACCTGTACCACCTGGTGAGTATTTTGTAATTTTTCTCCTGGGCTGCCGAGGCAGTTTTGAGCGAGTGTTAGAGTATATAGCGGTTACTTCCGCCTCTGAAAAGGTCTCTGAAGGTCCCGCTGCCATTTTGCTAGGTAATATGGTCTGGGCGGGCGGAAGTCGATAAGCAGCTTGTAGAGCACAGAAAGGACATGTGGAGGAATCTGCGGTAGCAGGCAGAGCGCCTCAAACCTGGATGGGGAGGTACGGAAGGAGGGCAGTTTGCGAATAGTGTGGAAGAAGTCTCTGAGCTGGAAATAATGGAGCCATGTCTGCGTGCGAGTCGAGCAAGGGGATTGGAGGTCTGTCATAGGTTTAAGATCCCCTGAAGATAGTGCCTCAATAATGGGTGAAGGGCGTAGAGCAGACCACCCAAGAAAGGTCGGGGACTTGCATCCCGGGGGGAAGTTGACGTTGGACATAATAGGGGTCATGGGGCCAATATATGAAGAGAACTGAGACTTAATCAGTGACCGATCCCATACGTGTAAGAGGGGAAGAAGCGTGAATGGCAGGGTAGCCTGTGATGGGTGATCGGAAGGGGCAAGCCAGAGAAGGGAGGCCGGGAACACTGATGTGCTCTGAACCCATAGTTTATTATGAAAGGAGCGCATGCGGTCAAGGCCCTGGGTGAGTAATGTCGCTTGGTAATAGCGTTCTATGTTGGGGAGACCCAGGCCACCGTTAGATTTCGGTTGAGTCAGAATAGAGTATTTAAGTCTAGCCGGTTTCCGAGCCCAAACGTATTTGAGAAGGAGGTAGCGGACAGAAGCAAAGAAAGCCCGGGGGAGAATAATCGGGGTTGTCTGCAGGAGGTAGAGAAAGCGGGGGAGAACGTCCATTTTGCAAATGGAGATCCTGCCAAACCATGAGTGAAAAGACTTATTTAGATTGTCCAGGGACAATCTAGTAGCCGCCAGGAGTGGCAGGAAGTTCAAGGGGTACAACTGGGTAAGGTCTCTCGGGATCCAAATCCCCAAATATTTCAAGGCCGATGGTTGCCATCGGAACGAGAAGGAGGAGCTGAGAGTCTGAACCATAGGCGTGGGCAGGGTAATGTTCAGGGCCTCCGATTTACTGTAATTTATCTTGAAATTACTTAAATACCCAAAGGTAGAGAATTCCCTGATCAATGAGGGGAAGGCAATCTGGGGGTTCGTGATATAAAGGAGAAGGTCATCAGCATAGAGACAGATTTTGTTGTGTAAGGGACCCGTGGTGATGCCTCTAATAGCGAGGTTACCGCAGATAGCGGTGGCAAGGTGTTCCATAGCTAAAATGTATAAATAGGGGGACAGGGGACATCCCTGCCTGGTGCAGTTCGCAATGGGGACTGGCGGAGAAAGGGTGCCATTCACACAAATTTGGGCCGTGGGTTTATCGTAAAGCATTTGAATCTTGTGAAGGAGGGAGTCTGGTAAGCCGATTTGTCGCAGGGTACTGAAAAGAAAGGACCAGCTGAGACGGTCAAATGCCTTCTCGTCATCAAGGGCCAAAAGGCAAAGGGGGATCTTGCGCTGTTGAGCAAGAGCTATTAAATTTATAGTCTTTATGGTACTATCCCTGGCCTCCCTGCCCGGTACAAAGCCCACCTGCTCTAGGTGCACTAAGGATGGGATCAAGGGAGTCAGCCTGTTTGCGATCAGCTTAGCGAATATTTTCATATCCACATTTATGAGCGAGATGGGCCTGTAACTAGCGCATAGCACCGGGTCTTTGCCCTCCTTGTGAATAAGCGTGATGTGGGCAGACTGCGCCTGTGGGGGGAGGCGAACCGTATCCGACAGAGCATTTTAGAGTGATAACATGGGAGGGGAGAGGTGGGACGCAAATTGTCTATAGAAGGCGTTACTGAAACCGTCAGGGCCAGGGCTTTTACCGGTCGGCATTGTGGCAAAGACTGCCTTAAGTTCGTCCGCAGAAAAAGGGGCCGCCAGGTCAGGAATCTTGTGAGTAGGGATTGTAGGGAGCGCAGTGCGCTGGATGTAGTCGTGTAGAGAGGGGGCAGGTGAGTCAGGGGGGGTGATGGTTTCGGTAAATTGTAGAGTTCGGCGTAGTAGGCATGAAACGCTTTGGCTATTTGGGTGGAGCAATGAACAAGGGAACCGTCTGCAGTCTGAACCTTGGGAATGTAAGTTTTGGTGTGTTTCTTCCTAATAGAACGGGCCAGGAACCGGCCACATTTATTGCCATGAACATATACCGTGCGCAATAAGCAGTCTCTGTGTCTGAGGGACTGGAGATCTAGCAATTTTTTTTTCTCTAGGAGGGAGTGATACACAGTAGCGTCTCTAGAACGCTTGTGTTGGAGCTTGAGGCAGGAGATGTCATGCAATAGTGACAACAATTGTCGATGACGTTCCTTTTTCAGTCTGGCGCCGTGCATCATGAGGCGTCTGCGAAGAACGCACTTTAAAGCTTCCCATTGCACAGGAGGGGGCGTCACGTCATGTTCATGGTCGGCTAAAAACAGGTCAATGGTATGAGTCAGGTCAGCTTGAACTTTCGGGTCTTGGAGAAGCGTTTCATTCAGTCGCCAGGTAAAGGAACGCTCTGGGTAGTTGGGTACAGTTAGTGTCAGCGTAACAGGACAGTGGTCTGCAAAGATCTGGGCATCGATAGAGGCCACTGGTTGCCAATGCAGCACATGGTGCGGCATCAAGAAGAGATCAATGCGCGTGTGGGTCGTGTGGGGGATAGAGAAGAACGTGTAGTCCTTTGTTGAAGGGTTCAGTATGCGCCAGATGTCCACAAGCTGAAGAGAGTGAAGCTTGCGCTTAACAGCAGAGAGGGACGAGTGGGAGGTAGCGGATTTACCAGAGGAGGAGTCAACAAGGGGGTCCAGGGTCATGTTAAAATCCCCTCCCACAAGCATAATGCCCTCAGAGAACGTTTCCAGCCACCGGAGCACTGTAAGCAAATACTTGGCAGGTTGGAGGTTAGGCAGGTACAGGTTAGCCAGGGTGAACAGGTGGCCATACAGCTTACATTTTACAAACAGGTAGCGGCCGTCGTCACTGGACAGCTGGTCTACCAATTGGAATGGCAAGGAGCTATGAACTGTGATCGCCACGCCCCTCGACTTCTGAGAGGGGTTGCTGCTAGTGTAGGTCAGGGGAAAATGACGGGAGGTAAAGGAGGGAGCTTTATCAGCAAGTAAGTGGGATTCCTGCGTAAACAAAATTTGAACGTGTTGTTGGTGCATGTGGTGGAGAATCTGCTTATGCTTCTGAGGCACGTTGAGTCCCTTGATGTTCAGAGAACACAGCTTAAACGATGTCATCTGGTTGGTATGTGAGGAGAAGTAACGTCCAGGGTCCTCTGGACTGTCCGCATTGCACTGGGGAGGGAGAAGGGAGGGAACACAAAACTGACGAGAGAAGGGGAAACGTTAGGAGAGGAGACACAATAAAGGCCATAAGGGCCACAACATCTAAGGTGGATCGAGCTCCAATCCGAGCACGGTGTATCCACATATGGAAGCCCGAGCTCAGGCCTATTGGGGGGAAAGTGGAAGCACAGGCGGGGCAGCTTCCGCGCCACAAGGGGAAACAAAAAAGAAAATCAACAACAGTAGTAGGTGCCCACACGGCCCACCACTCGGCAGCAAGCGGGTTCGGTGGAGCCGGCAGGTAAGTATCCTAAGCATTCTTCACTTAACACCAACAGGGCTATCACAGGTCAGTGATCAGAAACTAAATCAGTTATGAACAACAATAACAGTTATATCGGTACAGAGGCAACCAGGGCATCCACAAATTCCAGGCATGGGAGCGGCCACGAGAGCCAAACCCACCGCTAGGAACCCGAGTCAGCATAACCGATAGCAAGGGGGTTGAAATCAGAGGCAGGAAAGGAGCGAGAAGGCGGGGACGGGTCAGAAAGAAAGCATGGAGGAAAAAGGGATAGAAGGGAGTGGAGAAGGTCAGATGTGGAAAGGGAGGATAGGATATAGCCGAGTAGGCGGTAGATGCAATATGCATGTCCCTATACCGCATGGTGCAGTCCAAGATCAGGTAGCCCCTGGCCAGGTGGGGCGGCGTACTTCAGCCAGCGTCGGGATCCAGGGCTTGGGTGAGGAAAGGCAGTCATCCAGGCTGAGGAGGTGGAAACATCCAGTCCAGTAGGGCAGACAAAAGCCAGGAAAAGAGGGTGAAGCAGGAGTCCATGAGGTCCATGCAGTAACAGGACCAGGGGTGGGTGGTGGAGCAGCCGACCGCAACAAAGTACTTGGGATCAGTCACTGGAGAGCGAATGTAGGCAGTCTATTATCGGTGGGGAAGAAAGCTATGAAGAGTCCAGGAGGGACCAAAGCAGCGAGGTGGCCGAGATTCAGCGGCTCATTTGGGGGTCATCAAGGCAGGACCAGATCTATGCTTCCTGGCTGGCGTGGACGCTGAGGTCCAGGGCACGAGCTCTGGAAGGCGGATAAGGACAGGCGGAGGAGGATCAGGCCAGGGGTCGAGTTCCACCGGTTGCAACTTGAGGACCTGCACGAATTTGCCCAGGTCAGCAGGTGTACTGAAAATGGCAGCTTTACCGTCACGCTTTGCCCAGAGGGAGAAGGGGAAGCCCCAGCGGTATTGAACGTGTGCGTCAATAAGTTGTTTTGTAAGGGGACGCAGGGCCCACAGCCTCGCCAGGGTTCGCTTAGATAGATCCGTGTACAGGTGGATAATGGCTCCATCAAAGTCAATGTGGGACTTGGGGCGGTAAAGCTGGGTGACAGATGATTCTGCTCTGTTTTCTGGGTACTGGGTGACAGATGGTTCTGCTCTGTTTTCTGGGTACTGGGTGACAGATGATTCTGCTCTGTTTTCTGGGTACTGGGTGACAGATGCTGCTGGCCTGTGTTCTGGGTACTGGGTGGCAGATGCTGCTAGCCTGTGTTCTGGATACTGGGTGACAGATGCTGCTGGACTGTGTTCTGGGTACTGGGTGACAAATGCTGCTATCCTGTGTTCTGGGTCCTGGGTGACAAATGCTGCTGGCCTGTGTTCTGGGTGCTGGGTGACAAATGCTGCTAGTCTGTGTTCTGGGTACTGGTTGACAGATGCTGCTAGTCTGTGTTCTGGGTACTGGTTGACAGATGCTGCTAGTCTGTGTTCTGGGTACTGGGTGACAGATGCTGCTAGCCTGTGTTCTGGGTACTGGGTGGCAGATGCTGCTAGCCTGTGTTCTGGATACTGTGTGACAAATGCTGCTGACCTGTGTTCTGTGTGCTGGGTGACAGATGCTGCTAGAGGAGTAATGTTCTGGGTACTGGTGACATATGCTGCTAGTCTGTGTTCTGGGTACTGGGTGACAAATGCTGCTGGCCTGTGTTCTGAGTACTGGGTGACAGATGCTGCTGGCCTGATTGATAGATGAGCTCCCACAGCGCATCCTATTTTCAATTTATGAGTGTGAGGACTATGTATGTTAGTTGGCTATTATTGCCAAATGCCACAAGCAGCAGCCACATCTAGATAATATAAGCAATCCCGAGTTTGGTTTGGAGAGACCATTTTGGTAATGAAAATCTCACATTCAAGAATACTGTCAGGAGGGTTAAAGCACTCAGGGTAGGGTATGCAATTTTTGCAAGAGCAGAAGCAAGATTCAGAAATACAAGTAACATTCCTGTAAATTTATATTTTCTTCAATGCTTTCATTAAAACAGATTTTCATGTAAAACAACAAAATATTTTTTTTTCTTTACTTGAAAAACAAAAAAACAAACAAATCCCTTAATGAACCATAATTAAGTTAACTCGAATCAGCAAACAACGAACACCTCCTTGTTTGTATGTTTAAGCCATTAACACTTTTGGGTTTAATGTGCTTTGTTTATAAAATTTAAAGAAATGTTTGTTTCTCTGTTTGTCTTTACATTTGCTGTTTTGTTCCATAATTAGAAATAGGACAAACTATACACTACAATGTATACTTTATATCTCCAGCAACATTTCGAAAGTTATTTATTACAATTAAGACATGGTGCAGTACTTTTTTTATGATTCTGTATATAGGTTTTAGTGTTATGTGCATGTAAAGCAGCTCTGTTTGTCTGTTGTACAGTCTGTAGTTCCTGGTTGGCATGGCTGTTCAGTGATTTTGATCATTCCATTATAACATATAATAACTTTATTGTACACCATAGGATGTGAAACATACTGCAGGGAGTCAGGCATTGGATGCACTTAGATGTGGTTCTAAAATACACATTGGTGTATGAGTTCAATCAAATAGTAGCTAATAGTAAAGGGTTCATCAGAGAAGTCCAGATACACAAAAGATTGGTTCAAGAAAATGAGAAAAAAATACACAAATTAAAGCCCACCATACACATATAGATCTAGATCATAGATCTTGCAACTGATTTATCGGTTTTCACAGTTGGGTCACCGGGAGCGACCGATCCATGTTGCCCAAATTTGCGATCGGCCAGAGAATGAACCTGGTCGATCAAATAACTTTGAACTATATCCAAAGTATTATCCGTCACACAATTACTGTACTCTGATTCTCTGAACAATCGGCCGCAGTGTGATGACGGGGGGTCATCATGCCGAAGATCTATGAGTATATAGGGGGCTTAAGACTCCTTCCAGTAGAGGCATAGAGCAACACCAGGTAAAGGCTAATATCTGGACTCCTGGACAATCTCTAACAGATCCCCACAGAGTGACTAACACAGAGCGCACAGGAGAGCAGTGCACTGCACCATCCAAAGCCCACCAAGGGGTGGCAGCATTGCGGCACCACCCTGGCCAGCGGCAGGGAAGTGCCTTTTAAAATTGGTGCTGGAACCTACAGCCATGTAAAATTGACTGTGGCGTCTAGCAGCTGTCACAACCCCAATGTACGAATACACTGACCAAAAATATAAACGCAACACTTTCCATTTTGCTCCCATTTTGCATGAGCTGAACTCAAAGATTTGAAAAATTTTCTACATCCACAAAAGACCCATTACTCTCACATTTTGTTCACAAATCTGTCTAAATCTGTGTTGAGGCAATCCATCCCACCAAGTGTGGCATATCAAGAATCTGATTAGACAGTATGAATATTGCACAGGTGTGCCTTAGACTGCCCACAATAAGAGGCCACTTTGAAATATACAAATTTTTGCCTAATGGGGGGGGGGGGG
>CM070033.1:177343881-177359992 GCA_036250615.1 Ptychadena robeensis | reverse complement strand
GGGGGGGGGGTCAGTATCTGCTGTGGCCACTATTCGCCTCATGCAGTGCAAAAAATCTTCATCGCATAGAGCGGATCAGGTTGTTAATTTGGATTTATAATACCCCAATGAGTTATATTAACCGCCCTAGCAGTCGGGACGGCAACATCTCATCCAGCGCTGCTACTCCTACTATAGCACTGGACAAGATGATGCCGTCCAGTGAACATTGGGGATCCGGCAGCGCATACTTACAGTTTTGCGCTGTCCCGGTGTCCCCGATGTGACATGCTGGCTGGATCCTCCGGCATCTCCTCCCCCCCCCCCCTCCGAGTGACGTGATGACCTCACATCGGGGAGGCGGCGGGAGATTTGAAAGTACATTGCATGAAATCAGTATTCTTTGTAGAAAACTGATTCCAATATGCTTCTATGTACAAAATATCCAGAATAAAAAGTCTCTGGTGCCCCAGATGTGCCCATTTGCAGTAATCCTCTCTTCCCTGGTGTGATTTTACCACATCCATCACACCAGGTTAGAGAGGGTTAACTGCAAATGGGCACATCTGGGGCACCAGAGACATTATTTGGGTGAGATTTAGTACATTGCAGCATAGCTTTGTGTCCTGATTTTTGTGTTTTCTCATTAAATTTATTAAAAAAAATATTTGTATTATTTTACATAATTGTTTGTTTCAAACATATAGTATACTCAGGATGTCTATTAGACCCTTGTACTAACATATTTTGGGAAGTTACAGGCCTACAACATAAAGAAAAATTTACCATTGAAGTCTATGGTGCACTTTTGGAACAGAAATCTGGACCTCAGCAGTGCGCTAGGGAGGTTAACAGATCTAAAAAATGTTCATCACAAACATCTACAAAAATAGTTCTAATTATGAAAACAAGGATATTAATGCTACAAATTTGGAAAGCGGGTGCAATTTCATCAGGAACATGAAAGCGAAAGATCTATATTCTCTTCTCTAGCAAGAAAACCTTCTTTTTTTGTGATCAGCAGGAACAGCGCTGCCAAGTCCTATATTTACACCAGTGATTGCAATGTAATTTATTATATTACAAATCCATTTACTGCCTTTCTAAATCGGATTTCATGGGGACTTGAAAACATATTGCCAGATCCAGGAAGAAGTGGGTTTGTTAAAGTGGCAAAATGTCCACGCAGCATAAGATCAATTGGTCACAGGCTGCACAAAATTGTATTCGCTCCCAGTGCCTGCTATCCCCAACAGTAATGCACGAACTTTTACTTCCAGCACTAAATCCTCATAATTTGCAGGATTTTTCTTTTTTTCTTGTGACTCAGGAATAAGGGACTTTAATATATAAGCAAAAATGTATTATCATTAATGTTAACAGCTCTAGAGAAAGGATTATAGAAAAGGTCATGAGGCTGATTTACTAAAGAAGCTGAGAACCTTCACCGGGATTCTGTAAATATTCATATCAATTATTCAATCATGTAGAGACAAAAATAGGAAACAATCATTTGTTTTACACAAGCTAGATACATAAAGTGTGAACACAATTCATTGCATGGAGATTCTTAAGGGCTCATTTATTATTATTATTATTATCATTTATTTATATAGCGCCAACATATTGCGCAGCGCTGTACAATACATTAGAGTGGAGATACAACACACAATAACACACAGGTACAGGTAATTACACAGGAGGAGTAGAGGACCCTGCCCGGTTGGGCTTACAGTCTAATAGGTAGGGGAACAGAGTATACAATAGGAGGGGGGATGGGACTGGCATGGTGGTGATGTTAGGAAAGAGAAGATGGATAGGCCAGGCTGAAGAGGTGGGTTTTTAGGGCTTTTTTAAAAGTGCCAAAAGTAGGAGCAAGTCTAATGGGACGAGGGAGAGAGTTCCAGAGAGTAGGAGCGGCCCTAGAGTAGTCCTGAAGCCTTGCGTGTGATGAGGTTATGAGTGGGGATGTCATTAGTAGGTCACTGGAGGAGCGGAGAGGGCGGTTAGGGGTGTATTTGTGTACCAGGTTGGAGATGTAAGGAGGACAGGAGGTGTGGAGTGATTTAAAAGCAAGGCACAGAACTTTGAATTTGATTCTCTGGACAAAAACACAATTTACACAGGAGGTTGCTAAATGCCCCAAAGCCATGGCCACCCCGGCGAATTCGACATGAGGCATTTGCTGGGCAGAGTTCGGGCTTTCATGAGGATTTAAAGACTTCACGTTTCTAACTAAAGGCCCCCACAGAGCTGGCACAAGTGTGCAAGCCCTCACACATAGAGACGGTCACATTTTTCAACTAGCTGAATTGTGAGCTGATTGCAAAGCCTCTGAAAATTGTATCATCACCAAAATAGCTGGGGATGTAGAGAAGGGTTGTGGGAATATTTTTTTAAAAAGTTTTGCTCTAGCACATGTAGTTTATGCATAAATTAAGTTAAAGATCAAAGTAGAAATTCCAATTTTCGAAATTTGTACTTGACTTTGAATTACAATTGTGGAATGAATATATGTGTTAGAGCAAGGCTTTTATTTGTAGTATACCCCCAACCCTTCTCTACATCTCCAGCAAGTTTGGTGATAATACCATGTTCAGGGGCTTTGAAATTAACTCGAAATTGTCAAAATGGTCGGATTAAAAAAAACAAACATTTCGACCATCTTTACTCACTACACACAGGAGCGTCTTTTCTGGGCTTCTATGGTGTGTCAGCCTCTTGGGAAGCGAAAATATAAATAGAGCCTTAACCCTCTGAGCGTTTGCCACGTGGCACGTTTTTTTTATAACCGTGCCACGGGCAATCACGGCGGAGCACAATGTGCTCGCCGTGATTGCCTGCTCAGCTGAGGGATGTAAACAAAAGTCCGGCGTCGCTGGAGACGCCTGACTTCTGCTGACATAAAGCGACGCCCCTCCAGTTTGACGGAGGTCTATGGCGCCGCCTACCCCCGCCCCCTTCGCGTCACCGGTGACGCGATCGGGGGCGGACCCGGAAGCATCGGCATACATGCCGATGCTCCCGACCGCCGCCAGAAGACGGCGAGACCTCGGGCGTTCCTCCGGCTAACTCGGGCTGAGTTTCATGATGCATGAAACTCAGCCCGAGTTAATTCGGGGAGAACGCTCAGAAGGTTAAGCGCATCAAAACTCACCTTATATTCCGTAAGATAATCTGTAAAATAAAAATAAATCTTTACCTGTGATGAGATGATACCTCTCCTCTCTTAAAAAAAACAGCACAGATTTTTAAGAAAGACAGTCATTACTCTCAAATATTGTTCACAAATCTGTCTAAATCTGTGTTAAGGAACACACCTTGATATACCACACCTCATAAGTGTGGTATATCAAGGTGCTGATTAGACAGCATGAATATTGCACAGGTGTCCCTTAGACTGCCCACAATAAAAGGTCACTCTGAAATGTGCAGTTTGATCACACAGCACAAGGTCACAGATGTCACAACGTTTGAGGAAGCGTGCAAATGCAATGCTGATGCAGGATGGTCTACCAGAGCTGTTGACCATGAAATTAGGCTGTGCAAAATTGCTGAATATTGGCAGGAACTGGAACACACTGTCGTATATTCCAATCCAAAGGATCCCAAACATGATCAATGAGTGACATGTCTGGTGGAGTATGCTGTCCATGAACTGGGATGTTTTCAGCAACGTTTGTGTACAGGAATTGTGTACAGATCCTTGCAATATGGAGATGAGCTTCCCTGAGAGGGTTTCTGACAGTTTGTGCAGACATTCTTTGGTTGATGTCAAAGGTTGTGACATCTGTGGTATCAAGTGGTGTGATCAAACTGCACATTTCTTTTTATTGTGGGCAGTCTAAGACCCATATATGCAAAATTCATGCTGTCTTATCAGCACCTTGATATGCCACACCTGTGAGGTGGGATGTATTATCTCAGGATTAACACAGATTTGTGAAGAGTATTTGAGAGTAATGGGTCTTCTGTGTATGTAGAAAATGTTTCAGATCTTTAAATTCAGCTCATGCTAAATGGGAGCAAAACTGAAAGTGTTCTTTAAACCAGCTAACAGATATGTTCAAATGTCATAAATTTTTTCCTGGTTGCAGAATTTAGGTGTGCTTTAGTTCTTGCGGTGATTTAGGCATGTTCTGTGTCCTTTCTGGCATACTGTTGTTAATAATAAACCAAGAAATCTAGAAAATTCTTATTTATATTTCCTACATATGCAACAATTTTGATTAGGATACCAGCTCAGAGGCTTTGCAAGTAACTTTCCTAGCTGTATTACTGAGTGTGGCTTGGGGTTAATTTTTCACTGCAGCAATTGGTAACCCTGAGGCCCAGTGTAGCCCACACCGTTCAACAGTGTTGGCTCCTTTTAGCTCTTCTCTCTGGCCCCACATCCCTGTTGTCACTGGTCATGCCCTCGCTATTCGCCTGTAGTAATTACAGGAATAAGCATCCCGGGTCCTAACCCTGGAAATGTTTACAGGGGACTACAGTGGGTGGGAAATACCAAACAATTACATGGTAATTAGCTTGTAAAAAAAAACGCACATACATGAAATAGGCACATTACTTACCTGTCAGCAGGTCAGATCCTGGAAAATTGCTACACAAAAAAAAAAATAAAACTTACTTAGCTTACCTTCATGTTTTCACTTATAGTGGCAGCATGTTGATTAAGAGCAATAGAAACCACTTCCAGATTGTTTTTTTTGTGGGCAGCCGGAAGCTGACACCAACTAGCCCCCCCTCTCCCCCCCCCCCCCCCCCCCCCCCCCCCCGCACTGCTACACAGACAGAGACTCCTCTGCAGAAGAGCTCCATGTGGGGGAGAAGGGGGGGGCAGTCGGCTGGATCCATTCAGCTGTGGCTGAGTGAAGAGAGGCTTCTCTCTCCCCTCTTCACAAAGTCTCACAGATGTGGCGCTGACGTCACATCTGTGAGACTGAGACACAGGGGCTTATGGGAGAGAATTCCCAGTAACCCCTGTAGCTTGTTACGTCTTGCCTAGGTGAGATGTAACACAGTGGGAGGGGCTGTCTCAGAAATAGTTTGCTTTTTTTAAGTAGGGCATCTCTGCAGTATCAGCTGAGCTGCAGAGTGACCTAGCAAGTGGTAGGTTCGCTTTATATAATGGTACCACTAGGGAGTTTAACTCACAAGTCAGTTAGTTCCAATTTTGCATTTTCATAGATTTTCAAGCTAACAGGTCCATTTCATTTAACATGCACTAGTTGGACTTGTCCAATGTGCCTAAGATTTATAGATGTGAATAGGTCTTAGTGTAGCTAGTACTTTATTCCTGTTATTGGTCCCTGGCCACATCACTATTTTCTTGTCATTAATAATTCATATATCTAATATAAATGATTCAATCAGTAAACTCCTGGTACTGATGTACACACAAGAACAACATTTTGTATAGTTTCCAGGCTAAATGTCCATATTAGCTTACAGGCATTGTTGAATCCAGGACTAGATATCTATAATAGGAATGAGTCAAGCTGGTATGGTCAGCCATCAGGACTGGCTGGAAAATTCAGAAGATCCATTTTTATATCTAAGGCCTTGTCGTGTCATTTAGTATTCTGACTACTTTCTTATCCTCTTCTCTTTGATTATTTGTTCATATTTTGCTGTGTTCTCCACGAGGAGGAAAGAAATCATCCATATTAATGTACTCTATCTGTTGCCAGCCCTTTTCATTTGTATTTGGCAGATAAGCCCTACTTAGTGAGTTTGCGATGTGTAAGTCATAGCACTGACGATCATTTCTGACATGCTTACAAATCTTGAGATTTAACCGCTTTGGAAGGTTCAGCGCGGGAGCCTTTTGTGAGTTTAGCCAGTGGCATGCGATCAGAGCACATTTCTATATATCACCCCCATGTATTGCAGGAAAATGACTTTCTCCCAAATAACAGAGCTCGCGGTAGCTTTTCAGTTTGACATTTTCTCTCTCTTTTGCTGACTGCAAGTGCCTGACTTGCAATTGCTACAGGATGTTTTTTCTGAGATCCTTTACTGATGCATCACATTGCAAAACCAATGACTCGTCCTGGATCTAAGTCTTCTCGAGCCAGGGCTGCAACTTGTACGAGAGGCCATTTTATTAACTCAAGCCATGCTTAATGCCTGTTTCCCAGACTTGTCACCTTTATCGGCTCTATGCTTGTACAGCGATGAGAAATCATTTAATTTTAAGAACAGAAAGGTTAAATAGCCTCAGTAGTCCAATAATTGTTATAAATCGGTTTATGTATGAGAATTTAATCAAGACAAAATTCTTAAATGAACTCATAAAGTATCAAGTTATATTCGCTGGATTGAAGTTTCAAAAGCCAGGAGCGCTCCCTGTCAGTACGGATTACCATGGTATTATTGTATAATATAGCGGATGTATTTTTATCATGATCACAAGTTGGGATGGGCTGGCAATTTTATCGAATCCATTTTCACAAGTAGAAATGTGAAAATATCTCTAATTATCACTATTATGCAAGTTAACAGATTGGAATTTTGCTAATCGAAAACGTCCCTGAACATATTGCCATTTAAATTGCTGCAGGCCAAGGGGATCTATGGAAACATGAAAAAGCATATGGACATGTATAGGTCCTTTGCGTCCTCTAGAAATTTCATAAACACTGTAATGTTCAGGGAATCCTAAATTTAAAGCAAGTATATAATTTATTATTGTTTTTGCAGATATGCATATTTTTTAATTAAATGTATACATTTTGCCCATCCTAATCACAAGGTTTATGGATATTCAAAAATTCCACTGATATTCATGAATCCAGATGTTTTTTTCTTTGAAACAAACACATAGATATTCACCTGTAGATATAAATCAAGTGGGGCTTATTTAGTATCCAGGGTTTTCCTTTAACAATAGGGCCCCCATCCTATTGAATGAGTACAGAGGTCTTAAGGACCTGTTACCCATTCTCAGTGAATGGTTTATAGAGCTTCCTAGAAATAGGAACCAAGACTGAGAAAAATATTTTATAAAAAATTCTACTATTCCACATTTACCTGAAAAGTGCCTAACCAATGTTGCTACTCCATCACTTCCTTCGAAGGGTCAATGAAGAAAATCGTATCCTTGAAACTCCAGTGATGCGTCTGTGTCCCACAAAGTCCGTCGACTGAATGAAATTTCATGCATCATGCACGTGGTCCTCATTGAAGGTTTGTCTACAAACATTGGAGATATCGTACATGTGCAGTGACCATGGCTAGGTCATTGAAGCATTATTCAGTTGGCGGAATTTGTGGGAACCCGTTGCTGGAGCTCCAGGGAAACCCCTGATACTCAATTCCCCACCCGCACTCCCACAATGCCTTGCCCATTTTGTGGGGAGGAGACCCCCCCTCATCTCAATGAAGGGTCTACCCTTCGGGCATTAAACTGTACATGCGGTTGCACACTTTTGATGCTTTTTATTGGTATTGTGACTATAATTATGAAAGATAATGGGTAGTTGTGCACAACCTTTAGCAGTGATTACACAGCTATAGTGATAGCAGTGGCCAGAAAGGCCCTCAGTGGGTGTATGGGGCCTGAGCAAGGATCACAGAGTAAAATGGAGTCAGTATGAGGGATGGGTGTTTAAGTTGTGTGTAGGTGTGCAGCTCTCAAAATGGAGGAGTGTGGCCCCCTGTAACAGACAAATAAGAACAAGAACAGAGGCGCACAACCTAGTACAACAAATGGTTAAATAATGTGGAACAGGATAAGATAAAACAAATTGAAACAAAACAACAGACAAGATACTCACATTGAGAGAGGTTTACAAGGGTGGATCTCTCAGGGCCATGTGTTTTCCAGGAGGACCTCACTTCCTGGTTGGGGATGAGATCACTTCCTGCTTACAGATACTGGGGGGCTCAAGAGCAACAATGGGTCGCGTTTCGGGCAGATGCTCTTTTTCTTTGAAAAATCAGAGATTTGCAGCCACAAAATTGGGGAGGCGTGTATGGGGACCTTTAGTGTTGCACCGCCAAAGAGCGCATTCATGTAATAATAAGTAATTTAAGCTCAGTAGGTTAAGATGGCCGAATATCATCCACAGCCCTTCGCGACCAGGCGTAGTAAAAGTCTTTAGTAAAAGTCTGACATCCGCATGTTCACGGCAAACTGCCTCAGTTGCATGCACAGATGGTGGGGAGCTGAGCAGGGATCTAAAACAAGTTCCAGCTGGCAGAAAAATACCCCCACCACTGAAGGGGGCATACTTTTCGCTGACAAGGAGAGGATAGAACATGCCGTGTTTGCTGTGGACCGTCCGCCGTGTGAACATTGCTGCCATCTCTAATACAAGTAAATCTATTCTGAGCGCCTGACAATATGGACATAAACATCCAACTTCTCCCCAAGGAATACATTTTCCAGGACAGATAGGAAGTTATTGTCTTCTACAGGATCCTGATGAATCCTTGACAAGAGATGATTTAATGTAGTGTGCTATGTCTGGGATGACAAAATAAAAGGTGACAGTGGATAAAACTACATATGGGCATGATTATTAGATTTTTTCTCTTTCTACAATTGTACTGCCATAAATAACAATACCAAAGAATGCATTTAGAACCCATGTCATGATCACACCAGACCTCTAGTGGTTAGGTTCATGCCTACTAGAGATGGTTGAATTTTTATTTTTAACTCGATCATTTCAACGATTTCATGTTAATTGCCAGATTGCAAATTATCATCACCAAATTTCGAAAATCGGAATTTCGGCAAAAACTACATGTGCTAGAGCAAAACTTTTTTATAAAATGTTCCCAGAGCCCTTTTCTACATTCTACAAGTTTGGTGATGATACCATGTTCAGACACATTGCAATCAGCTCACAAAGTCAGCTAGTCATAAAATTTGACCATCTCTAATGCCTACCTTTGGATTATCACAATCCCTTGCATAGTGATCTGTAGACTTGATAAAATTATGGCAAAGCCAGTGCAAATCTTTTTTAACCATAATGCACTGCAGGCTTTCAGCAGATTTTCAACAGTTCCTTTTAGGAGTGGGACTTCGGGGGGATGTCAATGCTGTGGGAGGTTGTGCCAAAAAACAGAGCAGACTACCACTTTTCAAGGAGTGCAGATAGGCTGATCCATCCCTGTCGAAATGGTTAGTTTACTAGTGCAAACAGGTATGAAGATAGGAAAAAATTTTCAAAAATTCTACTTCTTCCAATGATTACCTTTTAGCTTAACAGTGGTGTATGCTGTGGTTGGTATAATCCAAAAACAGAAACCCAGAATATAGTATGGAATCCTCATCCTCCCTACTCAAACATTTGCTTTAGCAATAAAAGTTTACCTACCATAAATATGGTTTTACATGCTCAAGGATCACTGGGAGAATACTATATCGGGGGGGGGGGGGGGGGGGGGGGGGGGGGGACGAATCTTGATAATTCTCTGATAACTGATGCCACATCCCAACTTAACTATATTCAAAAGGAAAAAAACATTGTTCTGCCATGTCCTATGAATGAGGCACTGTAGGCAGCTTGGGGATTTTTTTAAGGCATACACATACAAGTAAGTAAAGTAAATATAGAAAATGTATACAAAACCTTATTAGTGATTGTATTCACCATATACAGATGTTACAGGTATATATTTATACTCGATGTGTTTTGCTGATGCGTAGCTTCTTCAGTGGTTTATACATATTACAGTATATCTTGTCACAGTGATTAGATAGTCATAGGTTGGTAGGTGGGGTTCCACGCCCCCAAGGAGATCATTGTCTGTGTTTCCCCAGAACCTCAAACTTCCAGTTTTAGCTGAGAACGAAAGGAGGGGGGGGGGTTGAGATAAGGTGTCCACACTTAAATAAAGTGCATGGAGAAGGTACACAAAGCCTAGTCCATATCACATCATCAGAAGTATCAGGGTGTCTCCGATACTATGGGGTTGCGTATGTCAACTGTCAGATCTCTTCCCATCCAAAGTTGAAACAGGGCTGTATTGGATCCCAGTCCTACCCTCTCTGATTACACACTTCCACATGCAAGGTAAACAGCAGTTGAGTATGCCTTAAAAATCCCATAGCTGCCAAAAGTTATTAGGGCATGGCAGAATGTTTTTTTCCTTTTGAATATCACTGGGAGAATAGTATGTTGTGAAATGACCGTCCATTGCTGGTCTAATAATAGTGCTTAATATTTAAATTTTTCTTAGTGACCAAATAGTGAAGATTTTCCTGCATGACAACTTAACCCCTCTAGTGTTTGAGACTAACCCAGTTTGTTCAGAGTTTGCTCTTCGTTCATATGCTCGTGATTCTCTATCCTGCAGCACCCTCCTGGGTTTCACTAGAGATGGTCAATGATTTGTTGATATTTTATCATTACCATCGTGGCAGTTTTAGGCATTGGCAACCTGGGCAGTTGCCCAGGGCGGCATCATGTCAGGGGGTGGCATGTGGACATCAGAAATGTCTTTCTGATGCCCAGATGTCTTCACCCCTATGCGCATGCTCGCCTGGGGAGGGAGTACGGGGGACTCACCACCCCTCTCTCTCCCCAGGAGTGGGGATGTTTGCCGGGGGGAGGCGGGGATGTGGATAGGGGGTGATATAGACCTCAAGAGGAACTCCATCCCTGTCCTCCCCCCCCCCCTATTAGTGAGGGGAGATGAGACTCAGAGATCCAGAGTCTCACAAGTTTCACTTCACTCCCATGGGGAAGGGGCTTGAGGTGAGACGGGGGGGGGCGGCCATCAGAGGGGGTGCCCAGAGCGCCAATACCCCTAGGACCCCGATTACCATGTATTCAAATTGCAGGCAGACTGAAATTGAGCCCATCAGGTAGGTGGAACAGCTGCTGTACCTAATTGGCCCAGTTCAGTCTGCACACGCTTTGCACACATTCATATGGTAAGGTCAGAATTTTGGCATCTCATTGACATCTCTAGTTATCATTCAAAAAGTACTGGATGAAAACTGGAAACAGCATTTTTCAACAATGTACAATGTTATAACCCTTCCTTGGCACTAAAGATGCTTTGTTGTTTGTGCTGTCATTGGATAGATTTCCCATCATCTCCAGGAGACAAGTACTTATCTGAAAATGCTAATTAACAACTTCAGTGCAACACCTTTTCTTTCATTTGTTACAGACTCCACTCATATATTTAATTGGTTTTAATATACATTTCTTGTGTTATAAACAGGCAGAAATAACGATAATTTCAGCATATTATACAGTATTTTGTGCATGTGTAATGTTTTATCAGATGTAGTGGAGAAGACTTACAACTCTTCCTCACATCTAATTAAAAGTTAATGTGTTTTTATTGAGCGCTGCAATTACTAAAAGCTGCCCAGGACAGATATCACTGCAGTTAACACTCTATAAGTACATTCTTTGCAAGCTGATTCTTACAACACTTGATAAACTTCTACAAAACTTTTGTTAAAAGGGAACATGCACCATGCAAATCACTTGTTAAGATTATATTGCTTCTTAACGATATATGAGGACGGAAGTAAAGGTTTTCTGTGGACAGTTTTGGGTCATTTGGGTTATGTTTTGGGACATTGTCTTGTTGGAAGACACAGTGACAACCCCAACAAAGCTTAGACTGTAAGCAGATTTCTGTATATTCCCTTCCAAATGTCAGCACAAGCACAAGATTTTAAGAATTATGGAGAGGAAAATAGTCAGAGATGCCCTGGCCTCCTCTGGAGTTTCAAGGAACACAGTTGTAAGGGCCTCTTCATCATGGTGGGTTTCAAGGCCATTGTCCCCGAAGAACCCCTTTACTCAAAGAGTAGCACATTACAGCAATACTGAGGTTTGCCCATGAATATTTTGAAAATTATGATGATTTTTGGAAGTCTGTGCTTTGGTCTGATGAGATTAAACTGGAACTGTTTGGGCACAAAGATACTGTTTAAGTTTGGTGAAAAGAGGAAAGACCTTCAACACAGTTCCAACAGTTAACCATGGTGGTAGGAGCATCATGCTTTGGGGCTATTTTGCAGCCTCAGGAACACGGAGGCTTGTTTAGGTGCATTGCATCATGAAAAAAGACATTTTGATGGAGAATATGCAGAAAACTGCTCGTAGCCTAAGCTAAGGTTATAGCTGGGTCTCCCAAGAAGACAATGACCCAAAGCATACATCAAAATTAGTGCAACAGTTTCTCAAGGATACCAAAACCAAGATCCTGGAGTGGCCCTCAGAGTGCCCAGAATCTGAGAATCTATGACTGGTGCTCAAAGTGAATGTCCATGCTGGAAAACAATGCAATTTAGAAGCTAACATTTATTTTTATACCACAAAAAAAGTGTTAATCTGTGAGGTAAAATGGGCAAGGCAGAGCATTCTGTGTATGAGAAGTTGGACAATTCTTATCACTCAGAATAAAAATACACAATAAAAGGAGAAATTACAAGAATTCCTGTCAAAATACAAATAAAAATGATTTTACCCACAAAAATTCCATTGTTCAAATTACAATTACACTATCTATGGTTGCCAAGGTTTTGAGTTATAAAGCTGTTGAACATGGTATTTTTAAGAAGTGCGTTTGAGGGTAGAGGTTAAAAAGAAAGTTGTTTTCTGTAAATAAATGTATAGTTAGGAAAAAAATGTATACCTGATTATATAATAATTACCTAATTATAAAGTTACTAAACAAACAATTAGCATTTGCAATTTTCCTTAAATTAATAGGGGTCATAGATATCTTTTAAATTCTAAATGGTATAACAATATAAAGTTTGCTTATCTGTAGTAGAGTATGGTCGAATCTTTCCACTAGCTGACTTTGTGAGCTGATTGCAAAGCCTCTGAAAACGGCATCATCACCAAAATTGCTGAAGATGTAGAGAAGGGTAGTGGAAACATTTAAAGAAAAAACGTTTTGCTCTAGCACATGTAGTTTTTGCATAAATTAAGTTCAAAATCAAAGTTGAAATTCCAATTTTCGAAATTTGTACTTGACTTTGAACTTAATTTATACAAACACTATTTGTGTTAGAGCCATAATTTCTTTTTTGTAGTGTACCCCCAACCCTTCTCTACATCTCCAAGTTTGGTGATGATACCATGCTCACAGGCTTTGCAATTAACTCGAAATTCTCAAAATGGTCGAATTTTGGAATAAACATTTGAGCATCTCCTATCCGTAGGTCAGATTTTATTGTTGTCCTTGCTACGTTGGAGAGATGTACTTTCTCTAATAGCCCTGATCATCAATGTCAAACTATTGTAATTTCAGAACACAAAGTTGCTTTCGACTTGAAAAAATTACCGGTGTAAAAACATAATCCGATTGATTCACAACCAATTGATTCCTTTCCCCCAGCAAGTAGGGGCCCCAGAGGCTGCCTGATCGGTATGGCAGCCTCTGCTCACAATGTTTTCTTCCGGATTGTCGGAAGCCACTGTGTACGAAGTGGCTGCCGGCAGTCCAGGAGCAACTGCTAACAACTAACTTCATTACTTCTGCTAGCAACACCGCCCCAAACCCCCTGCCGGTAAACAGCTTACTTCTGTTAGGGGGGCCCGGAAAATTTGTAAATAATAGGGCCCCATGATTTGTGACGGCAGCCCTGGTTGTGCCAATCTGAGGTTGACGTAGTGCACAACCCCTGCATCCGCGGATTGGCTCAATGCCATGTGAACAGAGGATCCCCTGGGCAGGTAATGTGTATGTGCTCCGTTGGGACCCCCGCCAAGCACTGCACTTAACCCAGGGGGTCCTGACGGATCACACAACGCAGCCTTAAAATGATTGTTTTAGAAGTTTATTGAACAGAAAAATCTAACCGTGTATGCCCAGCTTAACTGTTTTGCTGTTTTTGAATATATAAACTAGAAACAAATCTAATATGTAATATATTGCAGGATATAAGTCTTTGGATGTGGTGACTGCATTAGTTTGCCTTTTAATTTAATAAAATATAACACACTTCCTGTCCCAAGGGGATATCTCTCTCATTATACTTCATCTAGAGGGTTGTCACTCTAGCTTGCACTCCTAATCTGCACTGTGAACATTTCACTAGAGGTGACTGGGTAAAGCTGACAATAATGTTTTAGATTTGAGTTAATTTCACAGAACATTACCAGGACACTGAATTTGTAACAGGATTAACAGATATGTTTCTGTACCTGCAGAAAATGGACTTAGCCTCCCTGGCAGTGTATTTTTTTTCATAAACCCTCCTGGTTTATGCATTGTAATTGTAAGGGGTTACAACTCACCCAACGCATTCTCTGCGACATTAATGACATGGATACAAGGACTGGGGACACTTCTGCCAGTTTGGCTATGCAGGTGAATGGAGCAGACAGGTCACCAATTAGTGATGACACTGAGTAGAAAGATCCAGGAAGATGATGATGTTCGGACAGTGCTGGAGGATGGGGTCAGCTTTTCTGGAACAGAGAAAGAATCCCAAGTGTGGCTCAGGGTTACCAGTCAGGTTTGCACTTTTAAAAAGAAAAAAGACCATAAAATGCACCCAGTTTTTAGAGCAGGAAATCAGAAAAAAATATATTTAATGCGTTTAAATAAATTAGAGAAATCCCGTGCAGTACCCAATTTCAGCCACAAAAATTATGTCACTAGAGAGCATACTTGCATCTCTTCTTCCTCATACACGGGGAAGGGAGGGGAGATCTGCACTCTGAACTCCCTCTGTGCAGCTGTGTGTGTGTGGAAACTGCTGTGTGCAGATTTCCCATCTGCCGGGGAAGCTGGCGGGGAGCAAATTTGCGATCACCGGCGGCCAAATGCCTGTGGGTGGCCGCACATTTGGACCATAAGACACAGTCACTTCTCGGCCCCAATTTTAAGTACGTCTTATAGTCTGAAAAATACGTTACAGTAAATTATAACTACTACTTGGGTTTACATATTCTTCTTGGCTTTAGATTTTCTTATATAATAAAGGAAAAAAATAAGAAAGAAGCCAGGTTACAGAAATCCCAAATGAATTGAGAGTTATGCTATTCTTAAACTATAGATATAACCATATGAGTTACACCAAGAAAACCAAACAAATATATATCCCTGGTGGGACCAATCGGCCACAAAGTTTGTAAATACAGGATTGTTATTCTAGACAATATTCTACACAATAAAAGGAGAAGTATAAATAATAATGTAAAATATTCCTAAAAAGGTAAGCGTGTAGTTTTTATGTTTTACAGTAATTGAACTCCAGGAGATTAAGGGAGGTATAGGTATATTTGGTCCTCATCCCAATAAAACTGGTTATATTATTAGATTGTAAGGCCGACTGGGCAGGGTCCTCTACTCCTCCTGTGTCATTACCTGTACCTGTGTGTACTATCCTGTGTTGTATCTCCACTCTAATGTATTGTACAGTGATGTGTAATATGCTGGCGCTATATAAATAAATGATAATAATAATAATATTATAATTAAGCTCAATATTGACTCTCCCAGAGGAATATCATTGGACAGTGGTTTCTTTCCAGGTTCATCATCATTATCAAATGGTTCCACCTTGCCTGCATTTGCAGCAAAAGACCACGTAGTACTACAGAGTGTCAAAATTATCCTTCAAAAGTAGAATCCAGACTTCAGAAAACCAAACATATATGCATGGTGGAACCAGTACCCTATGTTGTAAAAATGCAAATCGATTGCTATAGGTTCTTTTTTTCTCAATTAAAGATTTGTACAGTTGAACATGCTCAACAAAAATTAGCCAAAAGGTTTCAAGCAAGTACTTTGATTGACTTGAATTTTCTGACCTGAATGTTTTAAGTCTACCCTTGATTTCATTGTAAAATTGTTCTACTCTTTTACAATACAGAAAGGTTGGAGTTTGCATCCTCCCCTGAAGTCAACAAAAAGCAACCTTTTCAAGTTTCTAAAATACATTGCTAATCCTGAAAAAGGGATCTGAGATATACCAAAAGGTGCTTTATTACTTCAGTTAGCCAATAAATGGAATCACTTAAATTCCAAACTTTCCAGATTAATCTACAGCCAGGGACGTTTCTCCCACTATGCCGAATATGCGTGCACATTCTGTGGTCCCCTGAAACTCTTGTTTGTGCACATATCCAGCGCCCTCCCTCTACATGCAGATCTAAACAGTGCAAAAGCAGAAGCTCTTTCCACC
>CM070033.1:177321682-177333505 GCA_036250615.1 Ptychadena robeensis | reverse complement strand
TATATATATATATATATATATATATATATATATATACATATATATAGCCATTTAATTTTATTGCGAATAACGGCCCTTCGAGAATTCTCGAGGATCTCAAATCTTTGCAATCACAAATATTCGAGATTCGGGGGAAAGTACCATGCATTCTGTTCACAATATGCACATGTAGTGATGATTTTCACAATGAATGGTAGTAAATTACTTCTATGAGTATTGTGATAACACTGCAGCTGCTATTTCACATTCTGCCATTGAGTTCGCAATATGCGCATGTACATGTGACGATTTTTGCAATAAAGGTAATAATGACTGGAGATCACGAATTGACAAATGTATTTATTATGCAAAGAATTGCAATATTTTGCGAATACAAATATTGCCTATGCTGCTCATCACTACTAAAGAGATAGGGCAAAAAAAAAGAAATGACAGTGAAGTAAGAGCTAAATAAACTTTGTATATTATCTCACATTGGAATTATGATACATAGATTAAAAAAACAAACATATTTATAATGTAAATAATATGTGTCATACATGTAACCAAAATATTCATATCTGACTATAAACTATTTGGAACACAGTGGTCCTTTAACACCAAGATGAATTTCTAAAGCTATAAACCAGACACTGAACAGTTCGAAGGACAAGACAAGCTCTTGTGAAAGTCTTGTAGAACATAAAATTCCACATTCATCCTAGAGTGAATATTCTTTCAAGTGAGAATACATCCAATGTTGTGCAGCGTACCTTCTATGGGACTTATTCATCAAAGTATGTAACATATCTCACGGCTTAATGAATCAGCCCACATAATTACAATGCATGAAATCGATTTACAGGAGTTTTGGTTCGGGAAGGAATAGTCCTTTTGATTAATCTGTTCTAACATTTGACATTATATTTCTTTTGCTAATAAAACATACCTTTATCTTTTCAGATTTTAGCCACCTCAACTACAGTTAAATAAATGTCATAGTAAGCACATACGCCAATTTAAACCTCAAAGAATGGCATTTATCAAAAAATAATTGCAGTAGGTCATGTAAAAACAAGTAATGTAAAAAATATCACACTGGTCAGACCTGCAGGACAGACCATTTACTTGACAACCTTATAAGTCAATGCTTCCTGGGCCATTTAGAGCAATGTACTGTACATGTCAGGGCAAGGGCTACATTTTTATGTAAAGGTATTTCTCTCTGTTCGACTTATCAATACATGGCATTATCTTCTGCACCTTGCTATTAAGTCCAAGGACCCTTTAAGCAAGCCTGGCATTCTTTTGTAGTGAGGAGCAGCATAGGAAAAAATCATATTAGCAACATTTTTTCACATAATATTCTCAATAAATCCGTAAATTTGAGAATTTGTTATCTCGAATCATTATAACCTTTTAATTGTGCAAATCAGCACTTGTACATGCGCATATTGGGAACGCAATATACAATATTTACTGGAAATTGATGTAAAAAATCTTGAATACACATCATGAATATATTGCACTATATTAGAGATTTTTGCAAATTCTCGAAGATATTCGCAATATAAATTCATGATTAGAATATTCACGATTAACACTATTCCTTCCCCATTTATTTTCTTTTGGCAATGCAGGCGGAAACATATATGCTTTAAATTAAGTTTTTATAAAGAGATAGAATATATATATATTTTTATTTTTACAAATCATATGTATGGTAATCAAGCAAGTTTGTTTAGGCTTACTTAAAAAAAACAGTGATAAAGATATATATAAAGCTAGCCATACACAGTCGGATTCCATGGCCGCTCGATCACCTATCCGATCGATTCCGGCGATTCTGCCGGGAATCGCAGGTGTGATCGATCGGCCAATTAAGAGTATCCGATCGCTGCATACCACCTTGTCCAACGGATTCCGGGACGATTCCGTGTCCGATTGTCCACCTCACAAATGGCAACTCCCCCTGATCTGTGCAGAATCGGATCAAAAAGACCAACATGTTGGTTCTCTGTCGGATCCGATTCTGGGCCCCCGAACGATCTGACCTGATCGATCGGACAAGGTGGGCTGCATGCGATTCCGGCACGATCGTTTCGCGTGCACGCGCCCGGAATCGATCGTGCCGGAATCCGGTGGGAATCCGACCCGTGTATGGGGGCCTTAAAAATCATTGCTATAGTTCATACAAGCCTAGCTCAAGTATTATCTTACAGCCTGCACTGATAATGGTGTCTTTTATTTGATCATCAGAGACATGGTTAGGACAAACATCAGCAGTTCTAGAGGGATGTGTCTTTCCATCCCCATTACAGATAGTGGAAATAAAATTAATTTGATTTGACTTTTTGGTGGAAGTTCAATTTGATTGCAAATTTTTTACTTAAAAGTCAAAATTTCGAGTTATCAATTTAGAAATTAGCCTTGAGTTTTCATGTGAAAGTGTTGATTGGGAAAATATTTAAAATATCCACACTTTTTATTGCCAATATCTTTAATAGTGTTGGCCCAATTGTCCACAAGGCGCACAGTTCAACCGCAAACATGGGTGTTCGCACTCCTAGCCGGAGAGCAGTAGTGATGGCCCGAACTGTTCGCCGGCGGACTATCCGCGGCGAACATCGCATGTTCGCGCATGTTCGCGAACATATGGCGATGTTCGACCTGCCTCCGGCTGGACTGATTGGGCGCATGTGTCAACCAATCACACACGGAAGGCGGCTCTCACCTCTCCTCCATTCCTGCTGCTGATACCAGGCAATGGGCAATGTGACCGTGCAAAGGCATGGTGCACGGCAATGGTTACACGGCAATGGTGACACGGGCAATGTGACACACGCAACGTGACACGGGCAAGTGGTGAAACGGGCAAGATGACCGGAAAAAGGTGACACGGCAAAGGTGACACAGGCAAAGGTGACAAGGCAGGTGACACGGGCAAAGGACAAAGGTGCACCGGGCAAAGGTGACACGGGCAAAATGGGCAAGTGACAGGGCAAAGGTGCCGGCAAAGTGACACGCAAAGGTGACACGGCAGGGTGACACGGGCAAAAGGTGACACGGGCAAAGGTGACACGGGCAATGATGACAGGGAAAAGGTGACACGGGCAAAGGTGACACGGGCAAAGGTGCACGGGCAAAGGTGGCACGGGCAAAGGTGGCACGTGGCAAAGGTGCACGGGAATGTGACACGGGATGGTGACATGGGCAAAGGTGACACGGGCAAAGGTGACACGTGTAATGGTGACACAGGCAAGGTGACACGGGCAATGGTGCAGGTGACCGGGCTGGTGAACGGGAAAAGGTGACACAGCAAGGTGACCGGCAAAGGTGACACGGGCAAAGGTGACACGGGCAATGGTGACGCGGGCATGGTGACGTGGAAAGGTGACAGGGCAATGGTGACACGGGCAATGGTGACATGGGAAAAGGTGACACGGGCAAAGGTGACACGGGCAATGGTGACACAGGCATGGTGACACGGGCATGGTGACACGGCAATGGTGACATGGGCAATGTGACCGGCAAAGTTGACCCGTCAAAGTTACATAAAATATGCTTATGCAAGTCAGTATAGTTCGCAAATGTTATGTGCGGCCCTTTCGTGGTGCTGAGGGAATCAACTCAGTTGGGCACCACTGCATTACAGCTTTGTGCCAATTGACCATCTCCACCAGTGTCCTCCACACTGACCATCTCCCCCAGTGTCCTCCATACTGACCATCTCCCCCAGTGTCCTCCACACTGACCATCTCCCCCAGTGTCCTCCAAACTGACCATCACCACCAGTGTCCTCCGAACATCAAATTCCGGGTTCGAGCCATCACTAGAGAGCAGTACAGGTGTTCGATCTACCCCGTTCGCCGGCGAGAAGGAGCTTACTTTTCTATACAGGTTCAGAAGCATTAAGATCCCGTCAGAGAAAGAATCTTTTCACTGAAAACCAGGTAGAGAACCTGGTCCTCCTGTGAAAAACCGGCTCTGAAAACCGGAAGTGACATCAGTGACGTCTCATCCTACAATCGTTACCAGGAACTATGCATTCTAGGTACTGCATGTGAAGTCACTGATGTCACTTCCTATCGGCGAGGAATTTGAATCTGCCCGCGAACAGGCGGACTATTTTAAAAGACCGATCCGCCTGTTTGCAGACGGACCTGGCCGAAGTTCGACCATGACTAATCTTTAATATAGTACTATGTGTTCGTAAAGGTTAATATTTGAGATTCTGGGGAAAGTAGCTTCATTGTGCAAATTGGGACTTGTACAAGCGCATATCGTGAAAGCAATGCATGGTTCTTTCCCCGGAATCTCCAATATTTGTGACTATGAAGATATAGCACTATATTCAAGATTTTCTAAATTGAAAGGCTCGCAGCCGACACTATGGGTGATAATATTAATCCATCCATAATGCATTTGTCTGGGCCAGCCTTGGGGATTTATTTACTTTGTGTTTGTAAATATCTGTGTTTGTGGACATTGACTGTGATCTAAAAATCGCAATTGCAATCAAATATGCACAATGCAATGGAGCTCGTATTTTTGACTGGGAGAAAGCGCAAAACAGTAAGTATGCGCTGCTGGAGCCCCGATGTTCACTGGACGGCACCATCACATCCAGTGCTATAGTAGGAGTAGCAGCGCTGGAGAGATGGTGCCGTCCCTAATGCTAGGGCGGTTTAACGCTCAACATTGAGCCTTAAGGTGGCCATACATAGTTTTACCAACTTAGTAAATATAAAATTGATGGAGCAGTAATTGGACACGTGGGTAATTTCAATTAATCATTCAAGTATCTGATGGGTTTTCAAGGTATTTTTGATGGATTTGTATGCATGTATCTATGTGCACATGATTGTGCAGTTTTAAACAGATCACACTGTGTGGTGGTACCATCGATCAATGATAGATGGACATCAATATTTAAGTTGCACTAGCCAAATGAATATAATAGCGATCAAGCACATTCCAACTTAGAGGTTTCTAAAGGCCCCCATACACGTGTCGGATTCCCACCGGATTCCGGCACGATCGATTCCGGGCGCATGCACAATATATGTTTAACATGGCGCGAATTTGTGTGCGAATTTTCAAAAGTGACGATTTTCGCAATATTCGCATAACCCCAATATTCGATTTAAAAACTGTTGATGGTCGCAGGGAGTGTTGCTAAGCTCTTGTTGCAGCCTTTCCATTCGTCCACTTGCATTGAGAGGCATGTGTAATGGAAAAAAAATACCGAACATCCAGTATTGCGAATATTCGGCAATATATTCACCATCTTCGCAAATTTCCGAATTACCGATATTGGCAATTAATATTCGGAATCCGAATATTCACGATCATCACTTGTTATGCTCGTCACCACCGCAGATCCTGGGTTGACGCGGGGGTACCAGGAGCAGGGAGTCTAAGCCACCCGAGGGTCTTCACCCAGAGCCCCCCTAACAGGAGATAGGCAGGAATCCCTTGAGGGGACCCTGTTTTCTTTTCCCGTGCTTAGATGGCTAGGTCCTGCTTCCCTGGTAAACCCCCCCAGGAAGGTGCGGGCAGGTGCCCCAGAGAGTGTCCCTTTAGGGGGAAGGTTTGCGAGTAATCCGGAACAGGTAGGCGGTATGCGCAAAGAGTGGTCAAAGACCAAAGCGTTGGTCGGGGCTGGCGGTGTTCAAGGCGTAATCGAGAGTCAAGCGTTGGTCGAGGCTGGCGGCATTCAAGGCGTAATCGAGAGACAAGCGTTGGTCGAGGCAGGCAGCAGACAATACGGAGAGTCAGGGACAAGCGGAGGTCAGGGAGCCAGAGGTCAAGAAGTAGTCGGGAACGAAGCAGGGTCGGATACCGGGAAATCAAGCTGAGGAAAGCAAATGCTACCATTAACAGGATACAGGAAGCTGTAATACACCAGCACTGGGTGGAAGGACTGGCAAGCTTATATAGGGAGTGTCCTCCCCGGGCCGCCCAGGAAGGAGGGGCGGACACCGGGAACACTCCCCCTACCAGTCCTTTAAAACTCGGGTGAGGGCGCGCGCACGCGCACAGCACCCTCCCGCGGCTCCACCGTGGAAGGAGCAGGCGAGGACCCCGATGGACTCCGAGTGTCCCCAGAACCAACCCCAGTGGAAGTGTCGCCAGCAAAAGCCAGCGGTACAGGTGAGGGGGGGACTAGCGCTGGTGGGGCCGACCCCGCAAGACAATCACTACTTTTAAGAATGGTAGCATGTTATATTCCTGGGGGTAAAAGAACAGCATCTAAAACTTGTATGTAAATTAAAAAAGAATTTCCCTTCTTACAATCAGTGGAGCTGTCATGTAGAAGATGAAGGCTTTGTACAGATTCACTGTTAAAAACCAACAACTTTACAGCTCCTAGATTTTACAAAATTGCATCTGTAAGCTTAACCTGCAACATTTGCTAATACAAACACAATGAGACACCTTCATGGGTGTCCATTTTATGCCAACCCCTAGGCACGTAATGGCTTGGTCAGCCATGGCCGCCCACATGAAACAGAGGCAGTTTCTATATTTGTAACACATTGCTGCAAAAAGAACCAAATTAAGTTCCTTTTTTATTTAGAATAAAAACAAGGAAACCTCATATTGCTACAGAACAAACCAGAAATCTAAGATGCAACCTTAAGCATCACAACAATCCAGCAATATTTATGAAGCACTATTATTGCTATATCTGGGGAACTGGCATGGCGTAGAGATGGCGGAATTGGTTTTTTTATTGGATGATTTCGAGTTAATTCGGCTAAGCCCCTGAGCATGGTATCATCACCAAACTTGCTGGAGATGTAGAGAAGGGTTGGGGGTATACTAAAAAAAAAGTATTGCTTTTAAATTTAAATTTACATTTTTGCATAAATTAAGTTCAAAGTCAAGTCAAAATATAAAAAATCTAAATTTCGACTTTGATTTTGAACTTAATTCATGCAAAAATTACATGTGCTACATGTGTTTTTACCAATGTTCCCACAACCCTTCTCTACATTTCCAGCATTTTTGGTAATGATACCCTGTTCAGGGACTTTGCAATCACCTCACAAAATCAGCTAGTCGAAAAATTCGACCATCTTTACTGCTGAGCCCCAGAAACACATACAATAATAATATATTATATAACAAAAAAGTTATAGTAGTTTTTTGTTTTTTTTTACAGTGTTAAGAATGGCACCTACCTCTATTTTAAATTTTGGACATATGATGTTTCTGTCCTAGACAATTTTTTGATTTATGAAGGAATTGGACAAAACAAAACTCTTAAAGGTAAGACTATAAGGTGTCTCCTAAACAATGGACAATGGAGCATACAATGGTATCTCCTCTGATTCTTTCTTGGTGCCTGCTTCTCTGTTCTGTTGTCTCCCACCCTTTGTTGCTCTTTTTCTGGTCTTTGTCCCTAGGTCTATTGATCTTTTATGTCTCCCCATTTCCTCTCTTGTCTGTATCTCATCTAATGCAGTTCTCTGTTGTCCATAAGTTTTCTTCCCCTAACATTTTATCCCACGTCCTGCATACTACCTACTTGTCTATTTATTTTTCCAGTCCAATGTTGGGTTTTGCTTTCCCAACCTATGTATACGTTTTCCTTTTTGCCTTGTCCTTCTCTTTAGTCCCTTAATTTCCTCCCATATCTCTTTTCTACTCTTAACTTTTACTAGATTTCCCTTTAGGCTAGAGTTATTCCCGCATTTCCCTTTAGGCTAGATTTCCCTTTAGGCTAGGGCACTCCTGCAGCCTGGGAGACGACCTATTTTGAGCACCCAAAGACTTGTGCAGGCGCTCGTGGCACGTTTTGATAATGATCCCATGACAGATCTATTGGGCGAAAGCCTGAAAGCCGACCGGCGGATGCCTCATGTTGCATCCACTGGTCAGTTGTACTTATTGCTCGTTTACTGGTCCAATTTTTCGACTAGCTGACTTTGTGAGCTGATTGCAAAGGCCCTAAACATGGTATTGTCACCAAAATTAATGGAGATGTAGAGAAAGGTTGTGGGAACATTTGAAACCAAAAAGGTTTTGCTCTAGCGCATGTAGTTTTTGCATAACTCAAGTTCAAATTGTAATTTTTATTTTCTAAATTTTAATTTCCAAAATGTTTTCTTGACTCAAACTTTTTGTGTTAGAGACATACTTTTTTTGTAGTGTACCCCCAACCCTTCTGTACATCTCCAGCAAGTTTGGTGATAATACCATGCTCAGGGGCTTTGAAATTAACTCGAAATCGTCAGAATAGAAAAATGCAACCATCTTTACCATCTTTACAGTGAAGTTGTTACACAAACCCTTAATCTTTTGCCAACTGCTCAATTTTAACCCACTTTCCATAATTCCCTCCTCTTCTCCTTCCCTGAATACATGTCAGCTGACAACACCATTCAACACAAGATCTAACAAGATCTTTTCATAATATGAAGGATATTCAGGTATTCTAATACAATTATTGGTGAATAGCATTGCAAAATTACACACACCCAATGCAACTGAGATTTGTTTTTTTTTTAAGACATTTAGATTATAAAGGCAGTACATTTTCATATCTCAAAATTAGCATCCAGTTAACCGCCCTAGCAGTCAGGACGGCAGCATCTCGTCCAGCTACTATAGCACTGGACGAGATGGTGCCATCCAGTACACATCGGGGCTCCGGCAGTGCATACAGTTTTGCGCTGTCCTGGTGTCCCCAATGTCACAGGCAGGCTGGATCTTCGTCTTTTCCTCCCCCCCCCCCTTCCGAGTGACATGATGACGTCACATCGGGGAGGCGGCGGGAAATTTGAACTGTAAATTGCTGTAAACAACTGTAAACTTGTTTTCTATGAAGAATACTGCACCAATGTGCACCTATGTAATAAACATCGCCCAAATAAAGTCTCTGGTGCCCCAGATGTGCCCAATTGCAGTAACCCTCTCTTCCCTTGTATGATTTCATCACACCAGGTAAGAGAGGGTTAACTGCAAATGGGAACATCTGGGGCACCAGAGACTTTATTTGGGCAAGATTTAGTACATAGCAGCATAGCTTTGTGCCCAGATTTTTGTGTTTTCTCATTAATTTTATTTTTAAAAAAAAATAATTTTACATAATTGTTTGTTTTAAACACTATTATATTCAGGATGTCTATTAGACCCTTGTACAGACAGATTTTGGGAAGTTACAGGCCTACAACATAAAGAAAAATTTACCATTGAAGTCTATGGTGCACTTTTGATACAGAAATCTGGACCTCAGCCGTGCGCTAGGGAGGTTAAAAGAACAACCTTTATGAATCTCAAAAGGGATTTTTTTTATCTCTGCAATTGTTATGACAGCAAACTGGTTGAAGCAATTACATTCAAATCCTATTTTTTTCCATTCATGACTATATTTTGTGTGCAAATTTAAACACTGAATACTCTATTTGTTATCAGTTGCATAATGCATTTTTGCTCTTCATATTTTTTTTTTTTTTAGCTTTGTACTTTTTAACCATCAATCCTGGGATAATACGGATATTTTCTAATCTGGTGACAGTGGAGTTTCTATCTATAGATTCTTCTCTAGGAGGACAAGGCTTTCAAGCAATCTACACAACCATGCCCATGAGTAGTATATCAAGTAAGTATATTCTCTATGACAAAGTAGTCTTCCAAGTTACTGATAGAGATGTTCACAAAGTTTTAACTGCAATGCCCCGTGAACGTGGTAATGCCCCATCACCAAAATGTCTGGACATTGCATAGATTAAATTTAAGTAGACATGTTCATGCACCATTCTCTAAATCACCAGCAATTATTGCTCCCAGCCCGAGCCCTAATGAAGGAATACTTTAACCTTTGCAAACTCTAAAAAGTGATAATGTCACTCCAATTAAGGGTTAATCTCTAGTGATGGAGGGAAATTTGATTCACTGGTGATGAGTTTGCAAACCAAGGGTGCACATAACTTTTTTTAGTGAGCTACTCTGATAAGTACCAGGAGATACAGTTTTGAAGCGTGGTATTAATAAGTGCCGTCTTCCTCACTGTCCTCTGCTTCAGCTTCCTGCATGGTAGACTCTGCTGCAGATGGACCTCCCTGTTCTTGATTGAGCTGTCTCCATCCACAGGTCAACAGTTTGCTTATGGTCAAATGTAACTCTCACAGTACAGCATTGTTTGAACCCCCAGATCTTATACCTCAGTAGTGCAACCCTGAAAATTTCTGGGTTAGTAACTAACCCCTGATACTACCAGCAGTCCTATGTCAACCTTTCATAGTCATATGCCAACAGTGCTTTTCTCTTATCAGGTTTTACCCATACATATGCCTACTCTGACGTTCACTCCCCAGATCTCCAACACCCTCCAACCCTCTCTTGTTTTTTAATTTTTTATTTACATTCCCAATTTGACACACCTAACGGCAACCTTTCCTAGTTATTAATGTTTCCCTGTGGTTATCCAACTGGCATATATTGTATAAATTCAACAATAAAAACTGAAAGAATTTGGGCAATTTAAAAAAATGATACTTTTACAGTAGTGTGCACATGATAAAGTGAAGTTGTTTGTAATTGTGTTCAAGCTTTAAGCTCAATCCCCCTGCAATACCATGTTCAGCAGCAGGATGCCTCTAGTGAACACTTGCAGTCACATCACGGCTTCTTTTTCACACATCGGGGAAGGAATGGGAGCAGGGGGATGCTGCGGGCTCTTTCCTCTTTGGCTGCCAGGCGTAATATGCAGATGTGTTTAGTAATGTAGAGAGTAATGTAGGTACGCATAGCTAGCTTTTGGCCCCATTGTACTGTGAAACCAATAGCATAACAACCTGTACACTGCCCAAGGGGACGTGACAAAAAGCTGTAGAAAAAAAGCGGAAATAAAAGATAAATTAAAGATGTTTGGAGTTTGGGCTGCTTTGGCACCATCTTCCAAGTATTCCCTCACATAATTGGAAGACATTTGTGTATTTCTTATAATACAATGTTATCTATAGTCACAAAAACATAAAATTATTTCCTAATACATGCGCTGCAATCTGAGTTTATCGGTTTACTTAGAATTTTCGAAAAAAAAAATACGACTGATTTCTCTACAAATGAAGACGCTATTAGAATCTGCAATGCATTATGTCAAATTAGGACAAACAGTAGTTGAACGTAATTGAACGTAGCACAGCTTCCTGGAGAACATAAGTATATCACTATTGGATCTGTCATGAAGCCTGGAGGTCTCCTTTAGAATCCTGCCCAGGGTCGACACCAGAGCCCCAATCAGGGGGGTACGCCTACGTCTCGGAAAGATGGATAGGTAGGGGGCCCTAATGGAGCAGGTAGCCCATAGTGCCGGCGCTGATCCTGCAACATGGCATTTCTTGTGCTAATGATAATAATTCCATAAGCTTACTCTAAAGCCCCTATACACCTCACAATCAGGGAGGACCCGGCACTACATAGCAGTGATATATACCTTCCAATCACTATGTATTCTATCAGGGAGGACCCGGCACTACATAGCAGTGATATATACCTTCCAATCACTGTGTATTCTATCAGGGAGGACCCAGCACTACATTGCAGTGATATATTATTATTATTAATAACATTTATTTATATAGCGCCAGCATATTACGCAGCGCTGTACAATACATTAGCGTGGAGATACAACACAATAAAACACACAGGTACAGGTAATGACACAGGAGGAGTAGAGGACACTGCCCGGTCGGGCTTACAATCTAATGGGTTGGGGAACAGAGTACACAATAGGTGGGATGATGGGACTGGCATGGTGATTATGTTAGAAATGAGAAGATGGGTAGGAGAGGCTGAAGAGGTGGGGTTTTAGAGCTTTTTTGAAGGTGG
>CM070033.1:177281771-177312721 GCA_036250615.1 Ptychadena robeensis | reverse complement strand
AAGCTGTGCAATATTTATTAATACCCTACAATAGGGTGAAAAAAAATCCCCTGGGGTAACCAGATATGAGCACTAGCAGTAGGCACTGTTCAATATGTGGCTTGCAGGATCACTGGCAGTAGCCTGGCATGCCAGCCAGTAGGCAACAGGGTAGCAAAAAAATAGCCCTAAAAAGGGCTTTTGGGGTCTTTTCAGGACTCTGTCCTGACAGCAGACTAAGAGCAATGAAGAAGAGTACACTGTAGAAGAGAACACTGCCTAGGTAATGGTTGCCTATGCAGCGCAGCAGCAGCAGCTCTATGTTCTAACTCCCTCCACTCTCTTCAGCATATTCTACTTGCTATGTTATAGGGGGTGGGATGGTCCGTGAGGTGGGGGGTGCTGATTGGCTGGATTATGTCTGCTGACTGTGACTCACAGGGTCAAAGTTTGTGCAATGTAAAAAGATAGGGGGCGGGTCGAACTCGCCATATGTTTGCCGCAAATAGTTCGCTGGCGAACAGTTCGGTCCATCACTAATTATAAGCATTTTCACTTGACCCACAGCTCCAGATACAGCTTTACTTATATTTGTTATTTGTATATTTAAATTTAGGTTTTTATATAATAACTTCATTAAGGCCTGCAGCTGGTACAAGGATTCGTCTTTCTAGTCTACCTCTAACACCAGAACCAGAACCATTGTGCCTAAGTTTTTGGTAAGATTTATTTTTTTGTCTCATAAATGAAAAATTATTGTCTAAAGACACTTAATTAACATTATTTCAAAAGGTTAACATGTTTACTCAAGCAAAAACAGCAAAGTAATTGTACTTAATCATGTAAACCTTTTATTTAAATAATATGATCTGTCACTTTCATGTCTGGTTTCCCTGCATGTATAAGCGCCACATAATCAGTATTAATTATGGACATAGCAAAATGCGTCGGCATCTAGATGTTAGGAAAAACTTTTAAAAAAATAAATAAATAAAAAGCTTTGGGAGTACAGAACTCATTAATGAATGAATCTTAAGGTCTCTTCTCACACAAGCTTCATGTTCTGAGGAATGCTGAAGCATCAACGTTTGTGCAGCTTGTGTGATTCAAATATTGGCTGTTAAGCTGACCATGCACCTTTAGATCTCTCTGTCAGATATCCTTTAGATCTACCAACAACTATGTAGTGCTGGGTCCTCTGCGATTGAACACAGGTAGATTTGATGGTTTAGAACGTCGCTCATATTACATGGTTTTGGTAAAACAAAAGGAGATCTAAAGGAAATCTGACAGAGAAATCTAAAGGTGTATAGGGACTCTTAAGGCTGCCACACACGCACACAAAGGATGCCCGCCGATGTTGCCAGTGATGGGGAGCAGTGTGATGACGTCACCACGCTGCACTCCATCACTGATCTGTGCTGCTCTGTCTAAAACTGATTGATTGTTTCACTGCACATTTATTGATTGTGATTAATTCAAAAATGATCAATGCAATCAGCTCACTAACTTTGTGAGCTGATTGCAAAGCTTTTGAACATGGTATCATCACCATTATCATGCTGGAGATGTAGAGAAGGGATGTGGAAACATTTGAAAAAAAAAGTTTTGCTCTAGCACATGTAGTTTTTGCATAAATTAAGTTCAAAATCAAAGTCAAAATTACGATTTGTGAAATTTTGACTTGACTTTGAACCTTATTTGTGAAAAAATATTTGTGTTAGAGATACACTTTCTTTTTTGTAGTATACCCCCAACCCTTCTCTACATCGCCAGTAAGTTTAGTGATGATACCATGTTCAGTGGCTTTGCAAGGTGTAATTTCTTTAAATTCGATGATCTTTATTCCAAAGCCCTGTGTGCATGTTCCATAGTACCATCGGATATATCATATTTTTCGGCTTATAATACGCTCAGTGGTATAGGACACGCCATATACCAGTATCTTGGCTTTCTTCCACTCTTCTGGCCGGAGCTCCATAAGCTGGAGTTAAGCTTTCCTGCCTCCAGCAGTGACAGCAGAGCTGTATGTGAGCGGGCAGCTTGATCCTATCTCGCACATAGTGCAGATGGAAAAGCCGCCCATGGGCAGCTCTCATATCGGCATCTGCACTGTTTGTTAATTGGGTTCTAGTAGTCCAGCTCACAGACAGTAACACAGAGCCGGAGGAGACATACGCCCACAGGCAGATTTCTCCTATGAACTGCGTAACCAGCCAGACAGAAACATTGCTCCATCTGTGTGTGTGAGAGCTGACAGTGTCCAGCTTTCTCACATACAAAGCCAGAGCTAGATGGGAGAGCTACTGGCTGGCAGCTCTTTCATCTGGCTCTGCTCTTTATTGTTAATGTCAAGCTCTGTTGACATAAACAATGAACTTCACATGTAAGATTTGCCTGTGGGTGGATCTTCCATCTGACAGCTCATCCGCCTCCCAGGTAAGCTTAGAGAGTAAGAGAGTAAAGATGCCTGGTGGGGAGTAAAGTCTTGATCACTTGTGGCCAAACAGCCTTGAGTGGTTGCACCTTTGCGCTATAAAGCTAGCCATACACATATAGATTTTTGCAGGATTGACCATCATTTCAATCAGGATGTTCCATAACAGTAATACAAACGAATATAATACAAACGAATATAACACAAACGAACATGTGTCCCAATCCAAATGGGAAATAGCTTAACGCAATTTTTTCAGATCAAGCAAAAAATGATCAAATGACATGATATGTTTGATATATATTCAATGTTTGAAAAGTTGTTCATTCAATCAATTGAAAAATTGCTTGTTTCACGTTGATCAAATAAAAACATCGAACCAGGTATGGACACCTAAAAAGGCAGTTATTTTTTGCCCCCGTTTTTTAGGGGGGAAAGTGCGTCTTATGGTGCAAAAACGGTCAATCAAAAGTTATGAAAATACCTAGAGAACCATCAGATACTTGAACAATCTATTTCAATTTACCAACATTTTCCACCACTGATTAAATGATTTTATGTTCAATTTCAATGAATCGACCTAAAGGATAAAACTTTAGTGTAAAAGCTAAGCTCACAAGTTTGTTTAAGTGTGGCTGCCCTGTCTGCGGCAATATTCATCTAAAGGAAACTGGCAGAGAATTAATAATGATTGGGTGTGGCAAACTCATGGTTCCTTATTGATAGTGTTGAGGTTGAATATTTAAATCTCAAATATTATTATTCGCAAATATATTCGCAAATATATGATCGGTAGTGATGTCGCGAATACGAAATTTGCTGTTCGTGAACCTCCGCAAATGTCCGCGAACCCAGCGAACCCCATAGACTTCAATGGGCAGGCAAACATTAAAAAACAAAGGGACCCTTTCTGGCCACTTCCCTTTCTGGTGTTGGGAAAGTTATTTCAAGGGGACTAACACCTGGACAATGACATGACAGAGGGGAATCCATGGCAAAACTCCCAAGAATTTTTTTTTCACACAATAAATCTGCGCAAAGGATTTCTACAATGATAGTCAATGGGATTTGAACATAAGAGGGGAGCTGGAGAGCACTAAACAACATGGTTGGTAAATGCCTGTGTGAATTCCACCTGAAACAACCTGTGAAGATCTGCTTTCCACATTGCCTACAGCTTAAAAGGTGAATTTAAATTTTATGGAGGACACTGGTGGAGATGGACAGTGTGGAGGACACTGGTGGAGATGGTCAATATGGCAGACACTGGCGGTGATGGTCAGTGTGGAGGACACTGGCGGTGATGGTCAGTGTGGAGGACACTGGGGGAGATGGACAGTGTGGAGGACACATGCGATGTTCGCCGCGGATAGTTCTCCGGCGAACAGTCCGCGACATCACTAATGATCGGATATCCTCATCCTTTGTGATTTGTTGCAAAACTATTTCCCAACGTTGAGTGTATACAAATATAAATTTATTTTGTAACAACATATTTTCATTTTAGGTACTTCATGTATGGAATAAATGTCTTCCAATTAAGTGTTCTGAAAATTTTTGCAAATGGCACAGAAGAAACAGTTTTCTTGAAAAGAGGGAACTATGGCAGGTCATGGTATGCTGGTCAGGTGACACTAAATGAAACTTCTGAGATAATGGTACGTTATTTCCTTGTTTTGATTTAAGGTCATGCCAATATAACTAGATTAATTGACTGTCAATCACTGGTGATGAGCGGCATAGGCAATATTCAAATTTGCGATATTTCGCGAATAATTCTACTAATCGATTCTATATTCGGAAATTTGAATATTCGCGGTATGCCCATGTATTGCGAAAATACAAAAAAATGAATGGTATATTATGGTATATTGCGAATATTATTTTCGCAATACATGGGCATATTGCGAATATTCGGAATTGCGAATATCCACCGACATATTTGAGATATTGGCGAATTCTCGAATTGCTGATATTCGCGAAAAATATTCAATATTTGAATATTCAAGCTCAACACTATCAATCACTAGAGATGGTCGAATTTTTCGGCTAGCTGACTTTGTGAGCTGATTGTTAAGCCTCTGAACATGGTATCATCACCAAAATTGCTGGAGATGTAGAGAAAGGTTGTGGGAGCATTGGAAACAAACATTTTAATTTCAAACATTTGACTTTAAACTTCATTTATGCAAAAACTTTTTGGAAGCATACCCCCCAACAATGTTCAGGGGCTTTGTAATTAACTCAAAATAGTTGAAATGGTTGAAATCTTGAAAAGAAATTCAACCATCTCTATCAATGACTTTGAATCATTATCATCAAATATTGATAACTGTATTGGATCAGTGGAGATTAGTTGGGTGTTCAAACCATTCTTCCTCCTGTGAGATCTTACTGCTCCTGATCCTGTCGGAGAAAGAATAGTGATCTCCTTCTCGCTGGCTTTTCACTGAAGACCGAGTAGAGAACATCAGTGACGTCACATCCGGCAACCACCACCAGGAACTATGCGTTCCAGGTACCGGATGTGATGTCACTGATGTCACTTCTGTTTTTTTCTGATTCAAATTTCCCGCCAATAGGTGGGGAATTTTAATCTGCCTGTGCAATCCGCCTGTTCGCAGACAGACCTCGGGGAAGTTCACCCATCACTAGTGAAGATCAGGGCATGAGGGGAAGGGGGCTGCAAGTGCCAGGGCTCAGTAGACATTTTAGAGTGCAGTGATAAAAAAGTTCTAGACTTAACTATGAGTGTGAGAAAAAGAATTTGACCCTTTAAGACCTAATGAAACAAATGAGACAATATACTTTAAAAACAAAACGTTCAGAATACAATCACTCTGCATATGATTCAACAATGGCTTGCTGTTTCAGTTTAAAGCTTTATGAGAAAAAATCTTTCATTATAATTCCTTTGTAGCATCCTTTGTAGCAAGGCCAATGAAAGGAAATTCATTATATCTCAGAACATATACTATAAAAGACATCTTGTTAATACAATCCTTCAGCTACAGGACAGAAATTATTGTGTAGACGACCTTGGCAGCATTTAAGATGTTTTCTAATCTTTCTCAACTTAATTTCTGTTCTTTGGTTGACTCCTAGTGTCATGTCCAGTTCAGCATATTGGCTTCTGATGTATATGGATTACTTGTGCTGGGCAGGGGCGGTCCTAGCTTGTCTAACAACCTTGGCAAAATCTTCCCCCATTGTCGGGCAGAGGGGTGGTAGAGGTGTTGGCCTAGAGCAGTTGTAGCTGTATCAGATTCTGAACGCAATGAGGGTGGCAGTCCATAATTCCACCCCACCTGGTTAACCGCTGGCCATGCCTAAAACCACCACTGGAGCCTAAAAGCCCCTTCACTATCCTCATGGGCTTTTAGCCTGTTCGCAGATGGACACGCCAATGTTCATCCATCACTAGTCACCAAATTTGCAATGATATAGAGCACCTTGAATGGGGGTATGCATCATGGATGTCCCCTTAGATGCTCAATAGGGTTTAAGTTTGAAGACATGCTTAGCCAGCCCAGGACTTTTGCCCTTTCTTTTTTTAGCATGGAGGTGGTCATCCTGAATGTGTGTTTGGGGTTGTTATCATGTTGAAATATTGCTCTGTGGCGAAGGGTGGAGATCATCCTCTGCTTCTGTACGTCACATGTTGCTATTCATGGTTTCCTCAATGAACTGTAGTTTCCCAGTGGTGGCAGCACTTATATAGCCCCCAAATCATGCTTGTCTTCAGCAAACTGCTTGAAGGATTTTTTTGTACATCATCTTTAGAAGAGGCTCATTCGATGCAGTATGCGCAATATGGTCTAAGTACCGACAGGCTGACCCCCCCCCCCCCAACCTTAAAACCTCTGAATCAATGAAGGCAGCATTTATACCTCTATTTTCCAGTGTGGTCTTGGCCACCATGCTGCAGCTTAGTTCAGGATGGTGGCCATCTTTTTATAGCCTCTGCCTTCTTTATGTAAAGCAACAATTTTTTTTTTAAATATCAGTTACCAGTATGAGAGAAGATAAAAGCCAAATTGAACACACCTACTCCCCATTCACAACTGAGACCTTGTAACATTAAATGGTCACATGGCACAGGACAGGGAACATGACTAATTGGGCAAAACATCAATGGCTGTCTGTTGCCTTATTTTAAAAGGACAGCAGGACAACTTTCATTGTTGTTAACACTGGCCTAATATAGGTAACATCATATATACAAACCTCCATTTGCACATATACCCTGATGAAGCAGTCATCAAATGCGTCAGGTTTTGCAATGTATGTATGTATGTGTGTATGTTTTATGTACTGTATTTGAAAATGAGCATATGCTAAACACCTGTACTTGGAATTTTACAGATGTTTTAAATAAACATACTTTTTATTTGCAGGAAGCCAAATTGCTGACGCAATCAGGTGCAATTGACCAGGCAATTTTTACATGAGATTTTTTTAAAAATGGCCCCTTGATTGTGCCCTTAGAGAGTGAAGGGACGCGATTTTTAATCGCGTCCACCCACAATCTACATACAAGGAGCACTATTGTGATTGCGGGTCCAACCACGTCCAAGCGCAATCAGAGCACGCGTCTGTGCCTTGACTGATCGCCTAAGTGGGAACATAGGGAGATTCCTGGAAAACGCTCTTTTACGTTTTCTGTTTTCTTTTTGTTCAAATTGCAATTGTGATTGGCAAGTTTATACAACAATTATGATTCGAAATCTGTACACTGTTATACAAGTTGTACACTGACTACTTAACCTATTATGAAAGTTTTTTTTAGTGTTGTCTAATTAAAAGAGATCATAAATAGAGACGGTCGAATTTTTCGACTTGCTAACTTTGTGAGCTGATTGCAAAGCCCCTGAACAAGGTATCATTGCGACAATTTCTGGAGATATAGAAAAGGGTTAAGGGAACATTTGAAAAAATGCATAACTTAAGTTCAAAATCAAAGTCGAAATTCCCATTTTCTAAATTTTGACTTGACTTTGAACCTCATTTGTGCAAAAACTATTTGTGTTAGAGACTTACTTTCTTTTTTGTATTATACCATGATACCATGTTCGGGGGCTTTGCAATTACCTCGAAATCGTCGATTTTCTGAAAAAAAATTCGACCATCTCTAATCATAAACTGCATGCAGGATGTATGTGCTGTATCTTGGAAATGTGTTTTAAGTTATCGTTCCTAGCACAATTTAGCCAATTATAAATATAAATTTGTATATTTTTTATTATCCAGGTGGCATTTGAAGCCATAGTAAATGGAAAAAATACTGATATTGCACTAGACGACCTAAAACTGTCTCCTGGAAAATGCATTGAAGGTATTTATCCCGAACCAACTCTTGTTCCAGTTATCACGCCTGCTGTTCCAAGTGAGTACCATGCCTTAATTTCAATTATATTCCAAGTCAGTGTGTGTGGGGGGGGGGTCGTTTTTTGGTACTTTTTCAGTAATTATGACTTGTTTGTGAATCATGTTAATTATTAGGCTTGGCTGCCCATTAGAATCAGTCTTGTTTTACAAACAATGACTTTGACAGATGGCAAAATCAAGCGCCATGAGGAAGAGTGAAATTATTGTCTATGTTGACTCCTATACTGGTACAACAAATCTGTTCAGCCACTAGAAGCTGCACATTTTGCTGCAAGATGGTCTCATTAATTGCTTCACTAGTAATGTTTGTTTCCCATTTCCTCAAGCCTGACATTTTCGGTATTTTATCACTGTAAAATTAATGTGCTGTTATAGATCCAGAAAACATAACAAATGCTCATGTATTATCATCTCCCGTGGACTATTAGGCCATTTACAAATGAAAGTATGGAGGCTCGATATATTTTAAGATAGAAAAGTGATGTTCATTTTTGTGTCTATAAATCTATAGAGTTTATTTTTATTTGGGATCAAATGTAGAAATATACCGCTACAAATATAAGATATATACTGCGTATATACACTACCAATTCAAAGATTTAGAACAGCCCAATTTTTCCAAGTTTTTCAAATTTTTCCCAAACATAGAGAGGCCAAAAACGTCTGCTAAAAAAAGTAATAAATAGTTGCACACAACTGTCAGCAGCGATCATCGAGTAGAAGTGAAATCACTGGCCAGAAGGGTCCTCAGTAGGTGTATGGGGCCTGGGCAAAAATCTGTGAAAAAATAGGTCAGTATGAAGGGTGGGCGATTGCTAAATTGCGTATAGGTGTGCAGCTCTCAATATGAATGGGGAGTAGGGCCCCCCTGTAAAAGACAATTAGGAACAAGGTCACAATGCGCACTGGTGCAACAGAGTTAAGTTCTGTAAATGATAAAATAAAAGATAAAATACTCACAATAATGGAAGTACAGGGGAGGTTTAGCAGAGGCTGGTCTCCTATAAGGCCATGTGTCTTCAGCCGTGTGGACACCAGGATGATGTCATCCCAGTTATGGATGATATCACTTCCTGATTACAGATCCTGTAGTGTTCAGTAGGATTCTTGTAGGGGATTAGCCCTTGCTATTCCTGCTTTGCATCTCCTTTTTTGTGAGTATCTTATTTTTTACTTTATAATTTACAGAATGTAACTTTTTTGCACTAGGTTGTGTGTCCCCTGCCCTTGTTCCTGGGCAAAAATCTGTGAAAAAATAGGTCAGTATGAAGGGTGGGCGATTGCTAAACTGCGTATAGGTGTGCAGCTCTCAATATGAATGTGGAGTAGGGCCCCCCCTGTAAAAGACAATTAGGAACAAGGACACAATGCGCACTGGTGCAACAGAGTTAAGTTTTGTAAATGATAAAATAAAAGATAAAATACTCACAATAATGGAAGTACAGGGGAGGTTTAGCAGAGGCTGATCTCTTACAAGGCCATGTGTCTTCAGCCGTGTGGACACCAGGATGATGTCATCCCAGTTATGGATGATATCACTTCCTGATTACAGATCCTTTAGTGTTCAGTAGGATTCTTGTAGGGGATTAGCCCTTGCTATTCCTGCTTTGCATCTCCTTTTTTGTGAGTATCTTATTTTTTACTTTATCATTTACAGAATGTAACTTTTTTTGCACTAGGTTGTGTGTCCCCTGCCCTTGTTCCTATGCAGACTTAAACCCTGTCAAACTGGTTTGGGATTAAATGAAGAAGACTTTCCTAAAAAGCATTTGATTTGTGTGTGATTTGTGTTCAGCTGTATCTACCCAAGAGGGCCACTTTGACGAGTTAAAGATTTAAAATTAATTTTAGTTTTTACAGGTACATCATAATTTCTTCATAACTTCAATTGTAGATCTGTATATGTATATATCACTATATATAACTTTAAATGTAGATCTCTATATTCTATGACTACAATGGAACATTGAATGGCTGGAATTAAAACTAGAAAAATATGGAGACCGGTATGTTATATAAATACACACTGCTGCCAAGTCCACATCTATACATTTTTCATTTTCTGTTGAAATTAATGAAAACACATCAAAACGCTTCAAAGCACTTTAATGTGCATTGGCATATGTTTCCCCACACTTTGGGAACAGTTAACACAGTACAGATGATGTGCATTGACATACTGTACATTGATGCACTTTGTTATGTGTTTCATGACAAATGTGGTTCCCAAAAAATTAAAAAGTATAATTTCTGAATAAGGTCCATGGTGTAAAACTCAGTACTCATTGAGGTGTCATGGTTGATGCGGATCCTTACGGACAAACTAAAGAGGAAAATATATAGTATATATTGGTTGATATGTTTTATTTCATCATGTGACCGGATTTTCATGTTTTGGTTGCTTGGAAGTGTGTGTATAAGAATTAGAAGAGTGAAAGTTTTATTTCTATAGCCCTGAACATACAAACCAAGAGAATATACAGATAAAGTTGAGTTGAGGATTCTGCCAAATCAGGCTTGAAGTCACACTACTGTGTGTGTTGCAAGAGGTTTCATAAATTAGTTAGAGCTTGTGTGCACTGGGCACCATGGATGCGTCAGCGAAACATCCATGAAAGCCTACCAGCCACATTGACTTCTACGTACCCTATCCATTTAAACTGAATGTATGGATGTACACATGGGCACACTTTCATGCTTACATAGTATGTTTGTGTTTCCAACAAAAGTTTTCAACTGTCTTCTATCTTCCTGGTCTAATTTTGTTTCCAAAAAAAGAGGAATAATTCCCCTGAGCATGGTAACATCACCAAACTTGCTGGAGATGTAGAGAAGGGTTAGGGGTACACTACAAAAAAAGTATTGCTCTAACACAAATAGTTTTTGCATAAGTCAAAATGTCAAAAATCAAAATTTCTACTTTGCACTTAATTTTTGCAAAAACGACATGTGCTAGAGCAAAAAGGTTTTTTTCCCTATGTTCCCTCAGCCCTTCTCTACATTTCCAGCAATGTTGGTGATGATATCATTTTCAGAGGCTTTGCAATCAGCTCACAAAGTCAGCTAGTCGAAAAATTCGACCATCTCTATTCTATCTATGGACACCCCTGGCTCATCCTTCTATCATGACCTGCTGTCATTTGTCTAAAACAAGCCTGTGCCTGCAAGTTCTGACTTCTCTCTTCTGTCTTGCAACTCCATACCCATACATATCTTTACTAAAACTTACTCCAGTCTACTTCTTTTGTACTATTGCAGCACCCCAATGACATAAAATTGACAACCAGGCATTTTTTATTTGACAGCACAAGCCTCTACTCTTGTATGGGTGACCTGGTGCAGCAGCCTGTGCTAACATATAGCGATGAGTCATGATGAGCGTGAATATTCGAATCGTGAATTTTATTGTGAATTTCTGCACTTCGAGAATTCATGAAGATCTTGAATATAGAGTTATGTCTTCGTAATGTCGAGTATTCAAGATTCTGGGGAAAGTACCTTGTTTGCAATATTCGTGAAATGTCGCAAATTCGAATATTGCCTTTGCTGCTCATCGGTAGTGCAATATTCAAATTTGCAACATTTTGCAAATTGTTCTCCAAATATTGTATTTAAAGAACAAGACAAAATAAGAGTCTGTAGATCTCTGGACCAGGACTAGGCCCCGTGCCCAGAATTCACAGAATCTTTCCCTTGTAAGTTTTTCCCTGCCAAACCAAGGACTGGGGGACTTTAGCGGTCAGCTGAAGACACTCAGATATAGCAATAATGTAAACAATACATAATAATAAACATGAAAAGGTCAGATTTCAGGAAAAAAAGTAATTCATCACCCTAACACATGAGTGAGCTGATTAAAATCATTATCAAAACTTTTAATGTCCATATGCATCAGCGGTGTACATGTAATCTCCTCCATATGGCGAAAGAGTCGTGGATACAGGACAGGTGGGTTCCCAAGTGGATCAATTAGACGGGATCAAAACCCCAACATATATGTTTCAATCAAAATTTTCTTCAGGGGGTTTCCCAGGGATGCCACATAAATCTGCATATAAAAACGTAGTAGTACTCAGCATGTGTTTTTAGAAATTCATATGATTTTTGTAAGTATTTGTATAGTATTTGGTGGAAGGTGGCTTACCCCACCCCTCTTTCAAAGTTAAAGACCATGGTCACTGTTGTCGACCAGACATTCAACATATGTCTAAGGAGGGAAGGGAGGACAGCATCGGAGACCCCCTGGCATCAGAATCAGTCTGCATTGTGTAGGTTAAAATACCATCCAGTGGTATGATTAATCGAAGAAGTAAAAGAAGTAAAAAAGACGCTGTTTTCCACACCAAGGTGCTTAGAATGAGTGCTTCATAAAGTGCTTGAGAGTGATAGTTATATGGGTGTTAAAGACACCCAATCCCTAAAGGTGAGGAAGGTGAAGGGCTTACCAATGCCCTTAGTTGTAGTATATATCAATACAATAAAGTGCAGTTTATTTATACAGTTAAATATATTTGTACAAAAGTCCAGTAGTATACCGTGCCAATTCGGTCATATCATAAAAATATCAAACAGTTCATATCCAAGTGCAAATGTGCATATATTTAATACTATTCATATAAAGTGCCCAGAGTAGGTAAAACAAGTTGTTGTGAAGGATAAAAACATTTAAAAAGTGTCGCAAGCCAAGAAGATGCATATATTGCTTTGGTGTGCGTCATTTTATAAAATAAGCATACCAATAGTGTGGTCTCTAGGGTATCTAGGGTATCTCGGTCCCTTTCTTGTAAGTAAATTCAAAAATTCAAGATCTCCTGTCATTATTATGTAATGTGAATATCATCACTTTAACATGAGAATATGGGGAGCGCAATGTGTTTTCACAGTGACATCTAGTGGCAGAATGTGAAATTGCAGCTGCATAGAGATTACCATGCTGCAATCAGAGCACATGTAGTATAAATAGTGCCTAAGGCAAAGGAGATATTGACTAGTGTTGATCTGTAATGTTTTAATCGTGAATCTTTTTTTTATATCGGAACCTTTTGGCTTAATTAGAAAAATATAAATAATTTTATTTTTAGGATACCATGAATATTTGTAAAACCCATCTATGGTGCCAAAACTTAAAGGTATACTGCCATTAGTGTTGAGCATGAATATTCGCATTGCGAATTTTTATTGCAAATATCGGCACTTCAAGAATTCGTGAAGATCTCGAATATATTGCTATATCTTCAAAATCCAGGATATCCAGGATTTTTAAATTAGTATGCGAATTTGCGAATATTGGCATTTTTTGTGCAAAAATCAGTTTTGCAATGAAGATAATGATGACTGGAGATCACAAACTCTCAAATTTGTTGCGAATATTTTGCAATACGAATATTGCCTATGCTGTTAACCTCCCTAGCGCTTCTTGCAGTTGACGAGATAGAGCCGTCCAGCTTAGCTCAGATCTCCCGACAGCAGCAGATACTCTCTGCTCTGTGCTGTCCGAGATCTGAAGCTTGCCGTCATGTCTCTCCCAGCCTAATTTGCATAAGGGGGGCGCGGGACATTCATATGCAAATTAGGATATCTTCAAAGAGCACACCTGGAATATCACCCCCATTGTCATTTCCACATGTGCTCTTTGAAGTTAACACTTTCAGAGGGTTTCAAATACCATTGTATTAGATACAGTGATAACTGTATCCAATACAATTCAACGTAAAACAAAACTTTCCAATTGTAATAAAAATGTTATTATAAACAAACATAAATACTGTTTTGAAATATTTCATACCAAATAAGTATTCAAGAGATTTAAGCATTTAAATGATACATTTTATAATTTTTTTTAAATGTAAATTTTTTATAATAAGTGTGTGTTTCTAACATTATTATAGTCAGGATGTCTATTAGACCCGCGTACGGACATATTTTTGGAAGTTGCAGGCCTACAACACAAAAAAAATTCCATTAGAGTCTATGGTGAGCTTTTGGTACAGAAATCTGGACCTTGCAAGAGCGCTAGGGAGGTTAATCACCAATAGTGACAAGGGATCACCAAAATTGTCATGGAACCTTTTCACAGTCACCGTCAACCTTTCATTATGACTTGATGAACAGTACAATGTTAAGATTTAAGAAAAGTTCATATTTGAAACACAAAATCATTAGCAAAAACTAAAAAAAAATCTAAATCAAAAAGATCAATTGTATGAAAAGCCTGAAAGAGTCAGAGAGTAAAAAAAATCATTATAAGTAGATGTTTATGCTCATAATTACAACCCAACTGCCAGTTCTATTGATTTCTTGTGGAAAAAAAATCCATACCTCCCACTGTTTAAGCGTTTAAGCAAATCACTTGAAATCACAGCATTTGCATTCAGATGAAATGACAAGGTTACATGAGGTGATCTGTCAGCAGAGTGGTTGCAGTTTTATGTGACAGCATTTAGTTGTTTATATTTTGTTCATGACTTGGTTATTCATTATGCCGAACAAAATCTTAATTATTTTACATAAAGTGAGGCTGCATTGTTTTAACTGTCATTGAAAAACAAACAAACATACAATTGTTGAAGGAATGGGCAGGATTCTTAATCCTTTGTGATAAAATGATTTTCCACCCTCTGCCCTTCTCATACATAGTCTGTCTTCTTATACATAGCGGTACCTCGAATAAGGTATAGTGCAGGAGCTGCAGCCTATGCCAAGCTGGCATTGTATGACTGTACTCTTCAGCTCTAACTTAAAAAATAGGCCTGGAGCTGACAGGTGTGGAAAGTTCCTACCCTCCCGCCCATTTGTACATAATCTGTTGCTGTGGATGTTTTCGTCATATACATTTCTTGGTGGTGCGCTTTGGTCAGTTGGGACAACAAAGAGTGATTCATGCATATGCAAAGTGTTTATGGGGATGATGGGGAGGTGTTGATGTTGTGGCCGAATATGGTTCATGGCAGATAGTGAATGTTCGCTTTTCTTCTACTTTTTTCAGTACGTGTGTTCAACCCACCCCCTTTGCTGGCAAGAAGTCTATAATTCTTCCTTCAGATGGACCAGGCGCAGAAAGGTCTGGCCGGAGGAAGAATTAGGAACAAGAAACTGTGCTCCATATACCGGAAGTGACTTGCAGCATCATTTCCCATATAGTTCCAATTCAAATTCCCCGCCAACAGAATTTGTTTTTCTGCCTGTTCGCAGACGGACATGGCTGATGTTCAGCCATCACTAATGGCAGATCTATCAGTGATGGTAGGAACTAGTAAGACCCGAACATCGTCCGCAGGCAGATTGGACTTTCGTAAAAGTCCGGCATCCCTGGTGAACTGCCAGCTCCAGCGACGAGTCTGTGTCCCTCAACATCTTCCGACGAAACGATCTTGACAGATGCCGGCATTGTGGGTATTCTTCCGCCGGACGGATCTTTTTTTAGAGCCCTGCATGGCTGATCCAGCCGGCAGAAGAATAGCCACAGCGCTGGCGCCTGTCAAGATCATTTCGCTGCTCCATGCAGGAATCAGAAGAATTGACTTTACTCTTCCGCAGGCCAGATCATTTTTAGATGCCTGCGCAGCTGATCTGCTGACGAAGGGGGCGGGTTAAACACCCGTACTGTTCGGCGGTGAGAAGAATTTAGAACTGTGGAATGTCCGCCACACAAAGAATTTAGAACTTTGCTGCTGACTGTCCACCGTACAAACATTGCGGCCATACCTAGTGGGAACCTTCACAGACTGGCAACCTTGTATGGGAAGAGGGTGTTTAATTGTTGAGATATTTATGTATTTCTGTTATTTAGGTATTAAAACATTTTTAAGATGTTAATTAAAGGTCTGCTTTGGCCATTCAATTCCAAATCAGGTGTCCATTAGGGCATAAGGCTGGGGTTCTGGGGGTTCTGAGCATTAGGTCTATAATCTCTAAGGCGGTTTATGTGCCACTACCGTGGTCAAGCTATATATTATTTCTACTGACTCCTTTTTGCTGATTTTATAAATTTTAGAAGCATGATTGCTACATTATATTATCCAAGTGGCCACCAAGGACTTTATATTGGATCAAGCTGTGATGGAGAGTTCCTGTGACATTATAGCTTTTAGAGCTTCATGTCATTGATACCCCTTCCTTGATGTTTGTCCCCACCCCTACTGCAATAACAAAAAGTATTAATCATTCTGTTTGTGACTGAATATGTCTTCTTCAGTGAGATGTACTTTGAAGCAGACACTTATTGGGCTGGTGTGATCTCTGGACCTTTGTTGGGAATCAGTTTAGGCTTGTAAAGGTGATACTGAGCATATTTGGTCACACTGAATGTGAAAGGAGCCAAAAAGGTGGAGAAACCTGGCAAGCACTCAAGAACTAGAAGGAGGGAAGGGTAGGGTCAGTAACATTAGAGGCTATATTGTGTACCCAACCTATAAGTTTCAAATTCCAACTCAGTATTCTTTGTTTTATTATAAAAACAATAACATTTTGTCACATGATTACTATATGGCATTGTCCAGTACAGTGACCAGCAAAGCCTGTGGAGTGGTTCAAGCTGCCATGACTGGAGAGTTCCTGTGATGTTGTAGCTTTCAGAGCTTCATGTTCTAGAATGGGCCAGTGTGATCTGTGGACCTTTCTGGACAGTTTATGTTTTTTTTTAAGTGACACTGAGCATGTTTGTCCTTTCTGAAACTCCAGAGAATATGACAGGTGGAGCAACCTGGCAAGCACCCAGGAACTAGATGGTAGCTATATGGCACCCATTGTATTTAAAGAACAAACAAAAAACACAAAATAAAGCTTAAGAAAGAGCTAGAAATTGATTGAAGCAATATTTAATTCTAGGTTCATGCATACTTTAATCCTCTAAGCATTCATGATGAGCCCAGTTCATCCAGCACTGACTTGATTAAAGATCACTGGACTAGCTGGGTTCATCCACCCAAAATCAGAGCCTGTGGCTTCATGTACTCACCATTCTGTGGCGATCGCCTGAATGATGCTTCCTAGATGGAAGCGGATCCCTCCCCCATGGTGTTACATACATAATAACAGCACACTGGGAGGTATTGTGGTTAAATGTGCAAAACTTATCCAACTTCATGCTTCCGGGTAAGGAAGTGGATCCTTTCTCCCCTGATGTCAAATAATTACAGAAAGCTGTATTCAATACAACTTAAAGTAAATGCTCACCTAAATAAAGTTTTCGGTGCCCCCAAAGTCTCCTTTTGACATTGGATCACTCTTCTGGTGTGATAGACCTGGTGACATCACTCTGGGGACAGGGGCGCCAAATTTAAAAGAGAATTGTACTGGATACAGTGATAACTGTATCCAATACAATATAAAGTTAAAAAAAAAACACACAATTTCCAATTTACTTAAAAAACTAAAAATATATTTACATATGGTTTTGAAATCTGTCAGCATCATTGACTCTGTAGTTTACATGTTTTTTGATAATTACTGCAATGCACTATATACTGTAAATTGTATAAAGAACTGTATCAGGGAAGACTGTTGTTAATTGGCTTCCTTTCTTCATCATCACTCAGAATTACTGAGCAGGATAATGAATGACAAACAGATAAGTGTGCTGATTGCCCAGCACGTGATGGAAGTGCCATAACAATGTAAGAAACATGTGTGTTAACAATAGACCGCCTGCATGTTTGACAGAGAGTACTATACATTGTATTGATTAAATCTTATGTATTATGTGAAGATTACAATTCGAACATCAGTCATTTTTATGAGATTATGCTTTTTCAATTTTTCCCTGTCATCTTTTTCCTTTACAAACACCTACTCCTCCAGTACGTGTAATCACTAGTTATTATGTGTCATTCATTGTTGGGAATGATATCTGTCTCGTCTCTGCTAATCTGCTCAGTTTTATATCCTTTTGTGCCAAGAGGCTGAAAATTAGAAAATGTTTGTCTGCTAGAAAAGGTCTCGTAACCTCGCAGGAGACAACTTTTTAATTTGCACAAAAGGATAATAAAATATGTCAGGTCTAGAGCAGAAAGATGGTGATTTGCAGGAGGAGAGGTTATATAAAGTTGCTGCGGCACTTGAAGCTATGCGGTGAAACTTCGCAGAGAACAAATCCCCCACTGTTCTGCTATTAGCTGGGGAGAAGTAAGGAAGCATTGGGCCTTGAGCAGATAGAAAATTGTGAGCTTTCTGTCATTTGGATAAATGGCTTATTTGAAGGAACAGTAGCAGTAAATGAGATATATAAGCATACCATCAAACTATGTTTCAGCTTAATTGGATTTAGTCATGGGAGAAACACATGTGACAACACACAGGGGGTTGGGAAACTTTGAAAAAACATAAAAAATTGGCAATTGTTGCAACACTAGTGATAAATAGGCACGAATAGCAAAACATAAAAAATACAAGAGCAATGTATATTTTTTCAATACTAAGTAGTGATGAGCGGCAAAGGCAATATTTGAATTCGCAATATTTCGCAAACAATTCTACAGATATTTGATTCGATATTCGTAAATTCGAATATACGCAGTATGAACATGCATTGTGAAAATCTTCAAAATGAATAGTCATGATTTTCGCAATACATGGCCATAATCAAGATATTTGGGAATTCTCGAATTGCGATTTTTGTGAAAAATATTCGACATTCGGATATTCAAGCTCAACATTAATATTAAGCCAGAAGTGATCATAGATCCTGTGATTTTTATCAAGCTCTTTGCCTGCGACTATTCCTGTATAGTGTTGTGAATATTCATATCGAATCGCGTATTTTAATTGCGAATTTCAGCAATTTGAGAATTCGCGAAGAGCATGAATGTAGTGTTATATCTAAAGCTATGTCTCCACAGCGTTGTGTGCTCCGTCGAGACCCCCTACGTTAAGCGCAGTACTTGGCAGGGGCCCCAAGGATCACATACAATGCTCTGTTCAGAGAGAAACCTCCTTGAAGATAGTGCCAAGTCCAAAATGGCCAAAGTGGTAACCCCCTGAGCCACCGCGCTGCCCTACTCAAACTTCTTCTCACTCAGATATAGTGGTATACCTCAGATATCAGGTAGGTTAGTTGGCTTCTCTCCAAATTTTATGTATTTAAATACAGCTCAGAGTAGTACTAGTACATGATACTGCAACGCAAAGAAATGGTGTAGTTTGAATGGGGGAGGGGTCTCGATAATGTTCCTATCTAGAAAAGGGAAAAGTTTGGGAACCACTGACTTAAGCTGGCCATACACCTTCAGATTTCTCTGTCAGATTTCCTTCAGATCAGATTTTGTTTTACCAAAACCATGTAATATGAGGACCTTTCTACACCTTCCAATCACTATGTATTCTATCAGGGAGGACACTATACTACATGGTTGTTGGTAGATCTGATCTGATCTGAAGGAAATCTGACAGAGAAATCTGAAGGTGTATGGCCAGCTTTAGACTATGACATATTAACAATACTGTGTTAGTAACATATTTTTGACTATGGTCAGAATATTTGAGTGAGAGCTCTTCTATGATATAATGCAATATGAGTTAACCTCCTGGGTGTTTGGCCCGAGTTAACTAGTGAGAAACTCACCTGTCTGCCATATGCCGATGCTTCTGGTCGCCACTTCACGTCGTCGGTGACGCGAAGGGGCGGGGGTAGGCGGTGCCATAGACCTCAATGTAAATGGAGGGGCGTTGCCTTTTTACAGCATAACTCTGGCGTCTCCAGTGACGCCGGAGTCATGCACGGGACCTCCAGGAGGGCAGGAAATCACTGGGGAGCATGTGCATGTTGTGTTTTAAAGAAAAGCTTGCCACGTGTGCAACGCCCAGGAGGTTATTAGTAATAATAATAAAAACATAAAGATATGGATTGGTATCATGTTGCATGTTATCCAGATCCGTGCCATTTTCTCAGGGCAGTTTCTGCTTTGTCTCATCAGCCAAGACAGAAAGCAAATAATGTAACTTAGCATAGTAGCTGAAATACCAGAATCCTGTTCAAAAAGTATTAGTCTGCACGACAAACAAACAGATATATTTCCATTATTTTTCACACAAATCCAATTATGGAGGAGAATTGGAAATCACTTAAAAGATAATCAAATTAGTAGAATCGCTAAAAGAAGAAATGTTCGCAGAAAGCTTAAACATCAACAATGACCAGCCTAATTATAGTGAGGGATATTATCCGTGTTGATTGTTCTAGAAGAAAGATTAAAGAAACGCAGTTAGAGAACTATTCGCTAATATTAGCTGTTACATATTGTACTTTTGTGGGCCGGATATTTGTCTGCAAATGCACATCAGTGCACAATCTAGTCAGGTCATGACTTCATCTACACAATCTCCTATGTGAAATAATGAAGAGCATAGTGTATTATATATTGTCTAGATAATTTGGTCGATAAAATTAGACATTTGTTTTAATAGGTACTGTGCTCCCAACATGACGCAGTTTTCTTTCCTTCCAGCTGTTCTCACCAGCTGCTACTTTCCTTATGTAAACCAATGCAGAATGGATTATCTTTTTCTTAATAGGAGACTGTAAGCTCTTGTGTTTCAAATTGTTTATACCAAAGAAGGAGACCCTAGACCTGAACCATCCACAGGGAAACCCTAGGGGCAGAAATCAGGGGCAAGGCAGAAATCAGCGATCCATTGGATGTCTAGGGAATCTTTCGTGCTCCTTTTGTAGTAAATAGTGTTGAGCGGCATATGGTATATTCAAGGTCACGTAATTTTGCAAATATATTAACCTCCTGGGTGTTTGGCCCGAGTTCTGGGTCTGCCCCCGAATGTGTCACCGGTGGCGCAAAGGGGTAGACGGCACCATACACCTCCATGTAAATGGAGGGGCGTCGCCTTTTTACAGCATAACTCCAGCGTGTCCAGTGACGCTGGATTTATGTACTGAACCTCTGGTGGGTAGGCAATCGTGGCGGAGCATGTTGTGCTCTGCCGCAATTGCCCGTGGCGCGGTTATAAAAAAAAACGCACCACATGCGGAACGTCCAGAAGGTTAAGGAACATTAGAAATTCGTCAAATTAGATACCACCTTATTCTATTGCTTTACATCGCATGTAGCTGTTCTAATTTATTCACAAAGGTTCGCGAACCAGCTTTACAGCTTCTCTTCTTCATTCTGTGATCTTAGTCAGTACGAGCAGTGTGTGCATTGTGCTTATCCATTCACAATGCGCACAAATATGCGCAATGTATGCCGGTAAACAATGTTAAAGCATAATATCTCGAATATCAACCATTCACAAAATATTGTGAATTCTCAAATGTCGGATATTCATCTAATACCTGAATTTCAAATATTCTTGCTCAAAACTAGTAGTGAACTAAGAATATGTAGTCTTTTAGAGCTGGGTGAACATATTTAAAGGTAGTGATGCGCAGCATAGGCAATATTTTTTATTGCAAAATAGTGCAACTTTTTCACCTAATATTCACAATAATTTCAAAATTTGTGATCTTCAATCATTATTACCTTCATTGCGCAAATCTAGACTTGTACATGCATTAAAGGTGAATGCAATGCATGGTACTTTCCACAGATTAACTTCATTGTGCAAATGAGCATGTGTACATGCGCATATTGCGAACGCAATGCATGGTAGTTATATATATATATATATAGAGATTTGATCATTTTGACAATTTAATGTTAATTGCAAAGCCCCTGAGCATGGAATCATCACCAGGCTTGAGGCTGGCTGAGACAGGCTGGAGATGTAGAGAAGGGTTGGGTGTATACTACAAAAAAAAAAAAAAAGTATTGCTCTAACACAAATAGTTTTTACATAAATGAAGTTCAAATATATAGAAATGTGCATTTTCCTGAGTAAACGGCCGACATCCCAAATATAAATATATATAGAAACTACACATGGTGTCATGGACATCCATAAGCAGCGGAAATTCTTCAAGTGGACCCTGTTTGATAGGGTCCCTTATCCTGGCACTATCCACAAACCTTAACCCTTGAACATATATACAATTTTTTCTTTGCTGCCTGTATATTATACTGATTACCTATTCTATTTTTCTGATGTATTAATGTTTGCCAATCCAACTATGCCATGCTGTATGTTTTTATCATTTCTATGCAATAAACATATCCTTATGTTTTATTTTTATACATATCTCACTTGTATTTACTTCCAGATCTATGGCCATTTAAGTCCCCTAGCCCCTGAATCCTTTCGGGGGGAATTTCCGCTGCTTATGGATGTCCATGACACCATGTGTAGTTTCTATATATAAATGAAGTTCAAAGTCAAATCAACATTTTGAAAATCGAAATTTGTGCTAGACCCCCAATGTTCTCACACCCCTTTACCACATCTCCAGCATTTTTGGTGATGATACCATTTCAGAGGCTTTGCAATCAGCTCACAAAGTCAGCAAGTCGAAAATTTGATCATCTCTAGTTATATACTGATGTAAAAAAATTTAAGAATGCTTGCGATTACAAATACGATTTTCCAGAATTCTCGAAGTGCCGATATTTGCTACAAATGTTTGCTATTAGAATATTCACGATCAGCAATAGTAGGCAGTAGAGATGGTTAAATTTTCTTAAAAAATTCAACCATTACGATGATTTCGAGTTAATTGCAAAGCCCCTAAACATGGCATCATGACCAAACTTGCTAGAGATGTAGGGAAGGGTTGGAGGCACAAATAGTGTTTGCACAAATTAAGTTCAAAGTCAAGTCAAAATTTCGAAAATCTGAATTTAGACTTTGTTTTTTAAAACTACATGTGCTAGAGCAAAAGATTTCAAATGCTCCCACAACTCTTCTCTACATCTACAGCAATTTTGGTGAGCAATCAAAAAATTCGACCATCTCTATTAGGCAGTTGGTAATTGATAGGATGGCCCAGGAAATTATAGCAAATAGCAGGCAAGGTCATTGGGTGTCCATTGGAATTTTTAATAATATGAATCAAGAGGATGGGGAACCAACTTTTGGGTGATTTGGTAGTGTAGGTATGTGCCAAAAGAATCAAATATGGAATTTGCAACACATTATGTAAAAGTTGTGCTGCAATGACAATTAACCATAATTATTCAAAATTTTTGGGTAGTAAAAATGAATTGCTTTAATGCTTTGAAACAGTCAGTGTCCATTGGTAACACTGTTTGGATCCATAAAGCTTAAACTCATGATGCGCATGGAGACTTGTGTGCTATATAGAAAAGGTTTGTGACTACCCAACCATAATATTGTGTTTGGGTTATGGCCATATATACTTGCTATAATATACAAATACATTTTTTGAGTTATGAGCTTTCAATCCTGAGACAGCATTTTAGAGAAGGCTGACTGTGGCAAGGGCCGTTTTTTGTGCTTTGCAGAATATGCATACTCTTGGGGACCCCAAGCTCTTCTCCATAACCCCCACAAACAGCATCCACTTGGGTATTCACTATCTTCCTCTCTTCCCTCTATCAGCTAGGAGGGGGGGGGTGGCGGAAAACCAGTGGTGATGCAATGTGTCCTCTCTTCCCTCTGTCGGCATGGGAGGGGTGTGCAATGCAGTCTCGCATAGGGCCCCCAAAGTGCTAAAACGGTACTGACTGTGGCCCTGTGTGCTTAAGGATATGGTATAAAACCTTGTTGTGGAGGAATTCAAGTGCTATTCTTAACCTCATTGAAAATACCTAGGATGAATGGTAATGTCATGTGAATATAAGTTCTTCTCAGCTTACAGCGGTACCTTGTCACCATAACAGAGGCTCTGTTAGTTGAATGTCAACAAATTGTATGGAAAATCTCATGGAAAGCCTTTCAGAATAATGTAGGCTGTGTAGCATCAAAGTATGGGCCAGCTCCATGGTATTACCAATGGATTTAGAGAGATGTCCAACAAATTCAATGAATTGGCCAGGTGACAAAACTTGTTGTCCAAACAATGTGTGTCCTCCTTTCAGAAAGTGGCCTGCTAGAAGACAATTACTTGCATACAAACACTGACACAGGGGTGTCAAACTCTGGACCTCAGTGGTATATTTGGCCCGCATGGTGATTGTATTTGGTCCCCAACTTTTTTATATTATTATTTATTTAAGGAAAAATAAATGCCACAGATGTGTCTTTTATTTGACATTTGATGTCACATGTGTTATAGTATTACGCTTTACTTGTACAGCACTCACTACATATGTTTCATCAAAAGGTTCATCTTCATATCTGTTACGAAGGAAAACTTTCTTAATTGTAGACATTTTTCAATAAACAACAAATTCGGTCTGTGACTTTGTCCAAGTTTTTCGTTTTGGTCTAAACGCAAACACTGGGTGTTGGAGTTTGACACACCTGCCCTAGAGTTTACTGCCCACATATAGACAGTGTGTATAAATAGAAACATTAAATATAGTAATATGTTTAAATATCAATGTTTCTAGTACTAGTGAATTACAATTAACGACTAATATACTTTTTATTTGTTTTCTATAGCTGATTGTGGAGGTCCTACTGAATTATGGGGAACCAATGGAACATTTAGCTCTCCTAAATACCCCAACAACTACCCCAACCTTGCTTCATGTAAGTAATATTCTGTCCTGGGTTTTATCCAGTATAATATATTTGATTATTCTTAAGGAAAAGTACATTAGTCATTTAAGGAAAATTAAATTAGAATTTTTTTTTTTTAAATAAGGTTTTTAGAAGAAATTGTAAAAATAAAGCAATTACGTTAACCATATCTGGATGTGGCGCCCCAAGGATGTTAACAAGATAAATAAATCTTAATTATCTTTAGGAAACGTTCCCTATTCCTATAATATACTTTACTCCGTCTTCTCATAAGAGCTCACCAGAGCCTTATAAATACATCAAGAGAGGCTTCTGCTGTGTTGAATTAATTATTATACATATCAAAAGAAGAGAAAGCTAGTTTTACAGCCGCGCACTGTGATGTGAAAGATTTACTAGGGATATTTAAAAAAGGTAACGGTGAAAGGGACGCTTCCTGAGTTTTATGTAGACGGAGCACAAGTCTGTGGGCAATTTTCACTGAAAAGACATAATAATCCAAATAAATGGAAGAGGTGGACATTTTCATTCTGCAGCCGTTACAGCTTTTTTAGTCTGAGAATATTTTTCAATAACGTATTGTGTTATTTATTATGAAAACTTAAAAGGTCATCTCCACCCTCTGCCTCAGAATAAATGCCCAGGAAAATACCTACCCAACTCACCCTATCTCCATTGTTGTTCCTTGCAAAATGTCTGTTTCAAAGTCCAACACTGGTCTTATTATGAGTTGCCTTACAGTACAATTCAGGCTACTGACCCTACAGATGGTCAAAACATTTTAAAATTCTACTAGCTTAATTGCAAATCACTGAATATGGTATCATCTCCTAAATTGTAAAAGTATTGTTCTGCCAAATTTTTTTGCATTAATTAAGTTCAAAGTCAAGACAAAAGTGTATGTGGAGGAACAAGTCCTTCCACGCAGGGATTTTTCTCGAAATAGGATGCTGGGGGACGTTTAAGGTCAAAACATAGTATACATTTTAATGAATTTGTTGTGTATATTACATAATAAAAACATATTTACAATACAGATGTTGCTCCGTTATTTATTACATAGCAGTTACATTCCGTCATGCATAGTTCATACATTTTGAAAGATGTTGGTGCTTCTTCAGTGGATACTTAACCTCCCTAGCGCACTGCCCGTATTGCGCGGTACGGGCAATCAAGGCAGTGTGCAAAGTACACTGCCTGTCACTCGCTCCCTCCCTCCGCCCCTCTCCTCACAGCTGGTGTCATTATTGACACCAGATGCGTGGGCGGGAAAGCCGGCGCTCCTCCATTAACATGGAGGTCTATGGCCGCCCCGCGCCCCATCCTGCGTCACCGTGACGCGATCGGGGCGGTGCCGAAACCCCGGTAATGCTGCAGCAATGAAGACAATCGCTGTAGCTTTCCAGGGAGGCATCGGGCAGACCCGATGCTGGCTTCCCCTGCGGTTGGGGCGAGCCTGAACAGAAGACGAGCTGGGCTCGTCTCAACCGCTAGGGAGGTTAACAATGGATATCAGTATTGGAGAAAGATTGGAGCTTAGATATGAGTAAAGGTCCCTACAGACGTGAAGATTTCAAACAAATCAATGTTAGATGCGATAAAGTTAGATTTTATAATCGAATATCGATTTGTTGGAAAACAATCGATTACTTTTTTTCCGGTTTGATTATAATATATTTGATTTTTCAAGAACATCAAAAGATCTTATTATTCGATAGGAAGTGATGTGGTAGGCGTGTATTTTAACGTTACTCGATCAAAGTTAAAATATAATTGATCTACTCTCTATAAATTCTACTCTCGATTATTGTTAAATCGATAAAAATTTACAGACAGGTCCGATAACGATTAAATCGACATAACGTCCGATAATCATTAAATTCCATCGATCTGATTTTTTTTTTAACATGGAATATATCTGCGATTACCATTATTATTTATCTTTTTAAGTCGATCTAACTATGAAATCTTAGGACCTTAGGGTCCCTATACATGTAATATGGGGGACTTTCTAAACAATCAAGTCTACCTGTGTTCATTTGCAGATGATCCTATACTACATAGTTGTTGCTAGATCTAAAGAATATCTGACAGAGAGATCTAAAAGTGTATCACCAGCCTAAGATGGAGGTCATATGTGAGCGATGGCAAATAACCAAGGAAGACCGTGGGACATTCCACATTGATTGATTTTCTTAGTATTATATTTGTAGCGTTCCAGTTCCATGTGGAGAATGGCTTCACCAGACCAGACTCTATATTTAGAGTTTGTATCCTGGGTCCCTCTCCTTGCTGTTAAAGGTCCAGTCACTGATTGCAATCATAAGATAATACTAAGAAAATCAATCAGAGATGTGGAATCATGTCCCCAGTTACCCCTTGGTTACCTGCCATCACTCACATATGACCTCCATCTGCCTCATGTCTCCTAGTTTTCTCCAATACTGAGATCCAATGTTAAGTATCCCCTTAAGAAGTGCCAATGTGAAACACATTGGGAAAACATCTTAACGTTTCTGATACATGATATTTGTCAAAATCTGTAACTACTATGTGATTAATGATGGAGCAACATAGGCATTGTAATACTATGTCTGGACCTTTAAAATCCCCATGTCTCCTATTTGGAGAAAAATCCCTGTGTGAAAGGACTTGTTCCTCCACATATACTTTTTTCTGCACTACTCTGTTTTCCCGAAAATAAGGCATCCTTCAAAAATAAGGCACCCTAAAATGTTTGTCTCATGCTGAAATATAAGGCATCCCCCCGAAAATAAGGCACACCCGAAGATACGGTACTGTAACTCTGGACCCCCTGGATCAGAGGGGGCAATCAAAATGACCTAGGAGGATCAGAAGGGGTCACTTAAATGGTAATCCCCCCTCTAAGTATCCTGTGCCATTTTCATTCCACCCTCTGATCCCCCTGTGTCATGTTAAGTAATCCCCCCACTCTGATATCCCAGTGCCAAAGACATCCCGCGGAAATAAGATGTAGGGCATCTTTGGGAGCAAAAATTTATATAAGACACTATCTTATTTTCGGGGAAACACGGTATTTAGGATGTTGGTCCAGGGCAGAGTATGTTACTAGTATTTACTTTATAAGTTCAAAGTAAAGTTGAAATTAAATGTAAAATCTCATTTTAATTTGAATTTATTTAAGCAAAAACTACAAGTGCTAGAATAATGCCTTTTGTGTGTAAGGTTTCCATAATCCTTCTCTACATCTCCAACAATTTTGGTGATGATGCCTTATACATGTAGTCTTTTAATTACCAATTTTTTTCTCAGTGAGGGGAAAGTTGCTCCATAATTATCACCCCAACCTCCAGCAATGGGAACATAAACACTTAAAACTACATACAGCAGAGAAAGCAGGGCACTGCATATTTCTGGTCTTCTCTCTGCCTCCACCTCCTCCTAAATGCAGGCTAACGACATTGGCAGTGGAGAGAGGAGGGAATGATCAGACCAGAGAGAAGAAACATTCACGCACCCCTGTATACATGCTGTATACAGGGGTGCATCTTCTCATACAGTGCATCCTACCGACCACAAAATATGGTACTTCCAAAATAAACTCACTGAAATGTTGCTGCTCTAAGCCCAGGGCGTCAAGCCTGTAGGAGGGTATCAATATGCCAACATGTGCTCTCCAGACTACATGCAACAGATACTTCTGTGTCTCTTTAGGTAGCCATACACAGGTTGATTTGTCAGCGATCAATTGCCCAATTGATTGCCAATTGATTGCCGATCGAACTCGTGAACCCGCGCAGTGATCGATCAAAAATCTAGTGGAAAATCGACCTGTGTATGGCCACCTTTTCTTTCTGGCCCGAAATAGAGAGAGCTTATCTTTCTATGTCAATGACCCCAGTTGGTGCTCCTTGATGACCTGTACTTACCGACTGAGCAAAATTAATAGGTCCCCATCATTAATAAGTTGGGCATTAACTTTTCTATTCAACCTCCACCCGTGGAAAAAATAATAATTTTAAATATTGATAAATATATATTGGATACTGTAAATGTAATTTATTTTTTTGTAATGGAAACCATGGAACATTAAATAATGAAATTTTAAAATTACATTTAAATCACAATGTTGGATCCGGTAGGAAGAGGAGTCAGGAAAATTGAACAACTGTCTAGGACTCTTTAAGTAGTAAAATGAAATATACCTTTCAGTACAGCAGCTGTGTACAGAATCACATAATTACAAAACAGACTTCCGGTAATACATTTTACAGACCAGCAGGAGAAAAGATACCTCGGCAAAGCTAATTAAATCATATCCATGACTCTCCGATTCTATCAAATACCTTTATATTTGGTCCCGGGAATGCCATTAAGCATTCCTTCAATATAAACTAATTTATTCTTAACTCTAATGAATTTTTGGAGCAATATAACTTGTTGTCTTCGGGTTGCAGAAATACAACATGGCACTGCCGTTAATAAAAGCATTAATAGTCAGGCAGTTTTTTTTTTTACCTCTGTTTTCTATTGTTGAATGTTTCCCGAAGGTTTGGCGAGAAATGAAAGAACATAGCTTCTTCCTAACATCAATTATCTTTTCAGCAAAGCTGACAGGCCTTCAGTGGCAGGATTCTATAGAACGGTTTGACAGCACAGAGAACGTAGAATATATATTGATGCCGTAGCACCAGCTGAACATGCCTCAGTAATCACACTTATTGGAAAATCTGTTAGGGGGAAAATTAGATTTACATTTTACCTTTCAATATTCTGGCTATTTAGTCAAGATTTTATCATTTGTATAAAATATTTAAACGTGGGTAAGGTCAATTTTACAGACATAGAAGAAAATTCTGGACTTTCAAAAAAGAAAGCCTAGCAATAGCTACATGATTAGGTACATGGTTGGAGTAAAAACATATATATGAGCTGACTCTTCTAGGGGAGCGTAAAGGGATTGTTTATACACTGGTTTGGGGTTAGAGATGGTGAAATTTTTTGACTTGCTAACTTTGTGAGCTGATTGCAAACCCTTTAAAAATGGTATCATCACCAAACTTATTGGAGATGTAGAGAAGGGTTGTGGGAACATTTGAAAAAAAAAGTTCTCTAACACATGTAGTTTTTGCATAAATGAAGTTCACAAACAAAGTCAAAATTCCGATTTTTTTCAAAATTTTTACTTGACTTGAACTTAATTTGTGCAAAAACTGTTTGTGTTAGAGACATACTTTTTGATACCATGTTCAGGGGCTTTGCAGTTAACTCGAAATCATCGAAATAGTCCAAGTAGAATTCGACCATCTCTACTTGGGGTAAGGTCCACAAACGCACCAATGAATACACTGGTTGTCAACCACCATTATTCTATCCCTATGGGCAACTGCTGTTGAGACTCATGTCACATCTGTCCCATGGTTGTAGGTCACAGTTGTTTAGTAGTGATGGCCGAACATTCGGTGTGTCCGTCCGCGAACGGGCGAACATGCTTGTTCGCAGCCATCACTATTGTTTAGGATTAGCAAACAGACTGAATACAGTCTGAGGGCTCATTCATACTATTGCAGAATGCTAGAAAGTTTTCCATAATGATATTCTAACTGTGATGCCCCATTCTGAGGAGATCAATGATGGCAACCTCCTAACAAACAATCTGAAAAATGCAAAAAGGGAAAAGTTCAAAACTTTTTCTGTATTTAAAGTGCAGGAGACATAGTCCTGCACTTTGGTAAGGGACAATCTTTCAGTACAGCTGACTTTTTTTTTACATTTCTTTCATTCACGTATGTGCTGCATTCTGTTTGCATGGTCAGCACCTCCCCTGTAACTCCATACCGTACAGAGGAATATAGACAAAACATTAAATGTCTCATTGCCAAACTAACATGAGTCTCTAGTTACACCGGTACACAACGCAGCGCATGTAGTACTTTGCTGCCTAAGGGTATGTTTCCACATCCGTCGGGACCCCCTACACTAAGTGCACTGCTTGGCGGGAGGTCCCGACGGAGCACATACACTTTACTTACTCGGTGAATGCTGTATTCTCATGGGTTTAACCATTCTGCCGATGCAAGGGTTAATATAGTCCAGCACGTTAACCCCTGCAGCGGATGATGTCTGAACACAGCATCCGCCAGCCAGCAAGTGTAAAGTGTATGTGATCTGTCGTATCACAGGACGCAGTGGAACCTCCCCCCTAACATTGATTGCTAACTGCCTACTGATGGTAAATACAAAATAATTATATGGATCATTTTATATTTACTCAACTCAAAATAATTTAAGAAAATACAATTATTTAAAGCATCCAACAATTGTGAGAAGCAATAATATAATTAATGTCATTGCAGGGAATGATATACAATGTAAAAAGTTAAGGATTTAAGTACTGACTGTATTGACTGCCACAGCACAATACCTGGTGCCAAGTAATAGGAGTCAATAGGCTATAGTAAAGTTTCACATCCAAATTTGACTTTATTGTAGGTATATAGTTCATAAGAAACCCATAAATACTTTCCCAGCAGCTCCTCTGGTGAATGCCAGAGGTGGCAGATTTCCAGTCTCTTTGTATAAAGTTAAATTATCTACCTATAAAATAGTAGTAGGGCATCAATATATATATATATATATA
>CM070033.1:177225672-177256249 GCA_036250615.1 Ptychadena robeensis | reverse complement strand
GAATTCGTGATATTTCGCGAATAATTCTACTAATATTCGATTCAATATTCGGAAATTCGGTAATATCATGGATTGCGAAAATCATATTCGCATTTGCGAAAATCATATTCGCATCGCGAAACTCTTTAAAATGAATGGTCACATGCTATGTTTATTTTCGCAATGCGAATATTATTTTCGCAATACATGGCCGTATTGCGAATATTCGGAATTGCGAATATCCGCCGAGATAGTCGAGATATTGGCGAATTCTCGAATTGCCGATATTCGAAAAATATTCGGCATTCGAATATTCGAGCTCAACACTATACCCCACCCCCAGACAAGGACTTTTGTGGCTCAGTAATGATGAACTACATGTAACAGTACACCTTAGCTATAGTTACAGATCACTGGATGGAGTATAATAGCAAAGTAGCTAAGCTATCCCTCAATCAGCAGCAGCTCTCCCTATCTATCTAGTACTGGAGACACATGATAAATGTAAAATGGCCACTGGGGGGGGGGGGCTTCTTTTATAGGGGGGGGTATTCTCCAGAAGCAAAAGGAAATGTTATTGGCTGAATTGTTTCACCTGACTATAGGGTGAGGGGTTGCACTTTGTCTCCATGTTAAGGTATAGGGGGCGGGTAGAACACCCACAATGTTCGCCGGCATTGCGAACTGCGAACATGCTATGTTCGCTGCGAACTGTCCGCCAGGCGAACCTTTCGGCCATCACTATTGGAGACTGCATGTAATACAACTGTGATATATGCTGCAAGATTTGATTTGTTTTCTGGGGAAATAAACCGTAGTTTTTTGTTCTTCATACGGCTGTGCTGGTGATCCCTTTTCCCTGAACTTTACAATATACACAATGGATACGTGAAATATGCACAGTGTTCTTACTGGCTAAAGGCTCCCATACACAGGTCGATTTTTCATTTGGTTTTTGACCGTCCATCGTCGATCAATCATGTTCGCGCCGATCGGCGATCAATTGAGTTCTGTCCACCCTGAACAATCGACCGATCAGAATCATAATCGACTAAAAATCATATCAGGCATTGAACAGACATGGTGGGTTTTTTGGGTCTATCGTTTGGCAATCAACAAACGTTGGTGGACCCATAGCTCCCTATACAGCAGCCTTTCCAATCAGTGGAATTTGTGCAATTGGCCATTTTGGAGATCGGCTCATGCCAAAATCGACCATGAATCGGATTCCCAGGGTGGTGTACCATCGATTTCTGATCCGATCAATCCCCGATTCCACGATCGCCCAGAAGGATCGGATCGGGAATTGATCATTGACAAATCGACCCACGTGTGGCTACCTTAAGATCACTGAATGAAGAAGTGAAGCTGTAAAGCTGGTTTGTGAATCTTTGCGAATAATTGCGAACAGCCATGCGTGATGTAAGGCAATAGAATACAGCCGAATCAAATTTTACACATTTCGAATGTTCCTTAATATATTCACGAAATTATGCGAACTCACTGGTGATCAATGTAAATTTTTTAAAAAGAAAGCAAATATATACATGCAAATCTTCATCTTTGATATCTGTTAAGCCAGCCATACACAGTCGGATTCCATGGCCGCTCGATCACCTATCCGATCGATTCCGGGGATTCTGGCGGGAATCGCAGGTGTGATCGATCGGCCAATTAAGAGAATCCGATCGCTGCATACCACCTTGTCCAACGGATTCCGGGACGATTCCGTGTCCGATTCCATCTCCGACTCCACCTCACAAATGGCAACTCCCCCTGATGTGTGCAGAATCGGATCAAAAAGACCAACATGTTGGTTCTCTGTCGGATCCGATTCTGGGCCCCTGAACGATCGGAAGTGATCGATCGGACAAGGTGGGCTGCACACGATTCCGGCACGATCGTTTCGCGTGCACGCGCCCGGAATCGATCGGCCCGGAATCCGGCCGGAATCCGACCCGTGTATGGGGGCCTTAACAAGCATTGATGTCTGTGAAGGTTTTCATTCATCCAGGTCATTGTATATCTGTAGTGTTTAATTTAAATCAACTGGACTTGCTGTGTTTATTTTCTTAAAGACGTTTTGCTAGTCATCTGACGGCTTTCTCAGTTGAGTCACTCAGATGACTAGAGAAACGTCTTCAAGAAATAAACAAAGAAAGTCCAGTTGATTTGAATTGAACATGACAGATAGGCATCAATGGGCATCATAGCCCAGAGTGTTGAACCTGTGTAGCCCCTGTTGGCTTTACTGAACACATCAGAGGGAGTTCTGAAGTATATATTATTTCGATATTTCCAACCAAAAATATGTTTTTGTTTTTTTATATCCTTCGTATTTTTCTTTGTGTAATGTTTTTACTAGAATCATTTTTGTGTGAGTTAGGTTTGTTAATCATGCTAAAGCAAATTGTGAATGTGGAACTTGTGGATGTGGAATGTGGATTGATTGAACCTTGAATACTAGAGATGGGCCGAACTGTTCGCCGGAGAACAGTTCGGCCGCGAACACGGCATGTTCGCCGTTCGCCTCGCCGGCGGACAGTACGGGTGTTCGACCCGTACTGTTCGCCGGCCAGAAGAAGATGTAAATTCTTCCTCCGGCAGGATCACAACCTGTGTGATCCTGCCGGAGGAAGAATCTTTTCACTACAAGACCGGCATGAAGCCGGTCTTGTAGTGAAAAGACCGGCTCAGAACAGGAAGTGACGTCAGTGACGTCACATCCTGCGGCCGTAACCAGGAACTATGCGTTCCAGGTTGCGGTCCACGGACCGGATGTGACGTCACTGACGTCATATCCGGTTTTTCCGATTCAAATTCCCCGCCTAGAGGCGGGGAATTTGAATGTGTCCGCGAACAGGGCGGACGGCGGACTTCTTTGAAGTTCGACCCGCCCTGTTCGCGGACACCCCAGGGGAGGGTTCGCGACATCCCTATTGAATACCCCCAAAAAACTTACTGTCAATAATGAACACAGTTTATATTGGCTGATGGAAGTGGTCTGCATTCCGAACAGCTTCATGCCATGGGTGGTCTGAACTCTGGCTGCCACCTGCCTGTGGGTGGCCACTGATTTTTGCCCCAGTATTTATATTGACTTAAAATACCATACCCTAGTACCTAGAACCCAGTTCAAATTGTATTTAATTAGAAGGATCAAATTGCACATTAATAGCATTTACAGCACATTGAGAGATTCTGGTTCTGGTTGCATCTGGAAGCCAGGTAAGGACCAAGCAATAGTACAGATCACTCTAAATATAAAGGGATATTATTGGAGAGAGAGTTGTTAGGTTTGCATACATATGAAGTACACAAGTGTTTTATAGAGCAAATGCCTGCATTAGGGATGTCCAAATCTCGGCCAGGTTCGTCCCTGAACAGGCAGATCGGACTTTTAAAAAAGTCTGACGTCCACCTGTTCGCAGGAAGATTCAACTTTCCCGCCATTTGGAAAAAAAAATGGAAGTAACGTCACTGACGTCACTTCCGATACCTCGAACGCACAGTTCCTGGTTTCGATATGCGGACGTGACATCACTGACGTTTCTTTCACCGGCTTCTCTACTCATTCATCCACTGTCCAGATCTTTCTGCTCCTGATCCGGACAGCAGAAGAATAGTAACCTTCTATCATGAATCTAGGATAAGCCAAGAAATTCGGCTAGAATCTAGTAAGTCTGATAGAACATAATACTCAACCATATTTGACATGATATACTTTAAGTTACTATACCCACCTTTTTGTTGATTTCTCTCACAGAGACTATTAAATATCTCCTGACGAAGCAAAAATACTGTATGCGAAACATGTTAAGATGGAGAAATCCATGGTCATTTGATGATTTGGTGATGTTAAAAAAACATTGATATAATTTATTTTTGAATAAAAACTCTTTCTTTTACCGTTTTGATTATATTGGTACTGCCTGAAAAGTCTCTTAATCCCCTATCATTTCATGATCGGGGAGACATACTACTTCTCTTCCTCTTGAAGAATAGTAACCTTCTTCTTGCCGGTGAACAGGGCGGGTCCAACACCCATACTGGTCGCCAGGGGAAGAAAAGCGAACATGTTATGTTCGTAGCTGAACTGTTGGCCTTGTGGACTGTTCGCCCATCACTAGCCTGCATACTTAGCAGGGGGGAAAGCAGGAATTTCAAAGAGGAGAAAAGATGCACCCCTGTATACAGCATGTAAAGAGTGTCTTATCTTCCAGTGATAGCATGCATGAAGTATGAAAACAGCTTGAGATGAAAATTACAAAAGTTAAGTTAACATGTTAGCAGGTCATGCTAATTTTTGTGCATGGCTGGTCAGTTAATAGCTAAATGCTATTATAATAATGAATAATCTAATACTGACCTACCACAGACAAGTACTGATGGACAATAAGCAAACTTTTGAACTAGGGTATTGGGCAAACTGGTAGACACCTTTGATCCTAGCCATCTAGTCATAGAACCCTCCACCTTACCTTGGGTCTTGCCCCAGTAAGTTACAAGTAACTAGCTTTGAACTTTAGCCCCCTTCCCAGATGCATATCGCTTTCCCACTCATTGTTCTCGTAATCCTATTTTTCAATTTGCTTTATGACTAGAATCCAATTTAAGAACCCATTTCCATATTACAGATGTTAAGATTTGGCAAATGCCATCAGGAATATCCCAATATATCACCGGGGCCCTACATCAAATATGCATAAAGCTCAGGAAATCATGATAAACATACCAAAATCACTATTTATTTTGCAATTAGTGCCACCTACACAAAGTAACAATAATGTTAGAGATTTCCAACCATCGTATGATGTGGCTAAAGATTTCTGAAGTTCCTGCAGCTAAGTTCAACCACTAATTATCTGACTTCAGTGTACAAACTGAGCGAGGTGGGTAGAGTAATCAGCCAGTGTCTAAGATTCAATCGTTGGTACACAGTAGGATTTGTATTGTTGGTATTATACCGATTATACTGTATACCCGAGTATAAGATAATGTATAGTTATTTTTGTACATTTCTTAATGTAAAGTCGTTCATGTTAATTGCTGTCTCTAATTACTTACATAAGACACTTTTCCACCAGGACCAATAAAGAGGCCAATTAAGAGGCCATAGTGTCATTGAAACGTGGGAGGAAACTGAGAGTTCTCGCTTTCTTTTAATGACTACACTTGTTCTCTTTCCTGTTCCCTTTGGAACAATTTCACGCTGAGTGATGTCAATGGCTGAAGACATTGCCTTCTATTAGGAACATATGTCCAGATGGACACATCATACATACATTATTTTTGAAGCAATTTGCTAAGTTCTTCTTCTTAAAATGGCATTCAGATGGAAAATAATTTATTAAAGCGGTTTTAAACTAAAACTAAAACCACACATACATGAAATAGACACATTACCTGTCAGCAGTTCAGATCCTGGAAAACTGCTACACAAAAACAAATAAAACTTAGTTACCTTCTTCATGTTTTCACTGATGGTGGCAGCATGTTGATTAAGGGCAAGAGAAGCCACTACCAGATCGATTCTTCTCCGGGCAGCCGGCAGCAACCTCCCCTCCCCCCTTCTCCTACACAGACAGAGACTGGGGGCACTCGGATGCATCTATCTAGCTGTCGGCTGAGTGAAAAGAGGCTCCTCCCCCGACTGAGCAACAGGGGCTTATGGAAGAGTAACCACTGCAGCTTATTACGTCTTGCCTATGCAAGATGTAGCACAGTGGGAGGGGCTGTCTGTAAAAAGACACCCCTCCTGCTGTCAGAAATAGTTTTTTTTTGTTTTTGTCTGGAATCTCTGCAGTATCATCACCAAACTTGCTGGAGATGTTGAGAAAGGTTTAGGGTAACAGTTTTTGCATAAATTAAGTTTAAGTCATTTAAATTTTGATTATGAAAATAATTTATGCAAAGACTACATATGCTAAAGCAATATATATATTTTTAATGATCCCACAGTGCTTCTCTACATCTCCACGGGGTTGGAGTCAGCTAGTTGAAAAACTTCTACCATCTCTCTTCAAAAAAAGGTAGTACGGTCATTGGAGTAACACAAAATTCATAACTAAAGCCCTACACACACGCTTAGAAAAGCAACCGATATTCTGGCAGATCTAATGATGACGGCTGGGCACCCTTTGTGTTCCGGCACTTACCTTGGATGGGTACATGTGCAAACGATCTAAGAATTACGGACATTAGATCGATTTCACGGCCGATTAAAACTTTATACTTTAGATTAGTGGCTGATTTTGCTGCAGATCGACCATCGTGAGTGTGCGGTGTCTCAGATGAGACATTCTTAAATCACAGCTGCTCGTGTCTTTATATCTTTCTACTGCTTTCACTTTGTGTCCTTTGAAAGACATTTTATCTGGCGGCGCTGATGGCCGCTTGGGTTACTGCAGCCTTAACCCATGGAGGACTGGAAGCTACAGAGAAAGCAAAATGGCAACTCGAACAGATGACACCAGGGTAGGTAAGTATATATTTTTTTGATTATTGAGCATCTTTGAGCCATTGGGGCAGTTTAGAGATTTTCTTTGTTTGTTAACTGCTAATATTTTTATTCCTTATGACAAATAGTGGCATCTGTATCATACAAATTTGCTCCTGTGAGCAAGTCAATGCATGACTTTGATCAATGTTGATGGATGTAAATGTCCTGTTTATATGCCTCAGTGATAGATGACATGAGTAGGCAAGTTAAAGTACCTGATCCACAAATGAGTTGAAGTGCATTTAAACTTAACTTTTGCTCACATGTGTGTCATAGGGCAAAGTTTGAACAATATGACTGTGACTTGCCCAAAGGAAAAGGTTCCTTTTACCTAATTTCTTTACCTCCCTAGTGGTATTCCCGAGTGTGTCTTGGGTTGATTACCATTATCAGTCTTAACAGTGTCGCTATATTTGGAACAAGGAAGTTCCAATGTGGAGTGTCACTTTGGCATTCCAAATACTGGAAGTTACACTCGATGCAATCACTTCGGACATGCGTAAGTGTACTCCCCCCCCCCCCCCCCCCCCCCCCCCCCGCTCCTATTTTCTCACCTAGCTTGTGCTAATGATATGCAGAATAGGAAGTTAGAAGGGAGAGTAACACCCTATTCCTCCTAAGTCACTTGTGGGGTGCAGTAGCTCTGATGCTTTCAGTAAACCCTGTGAAAAAGGGGCACCTGACCCACAGGTTGTGAACAATTTTCTACTATCTATCAGTTTCTCACTCTTGTCCAAGCAATTGTTTTTCAATTTGTTTTTTTAAACAAAGAAGAAAACATTTTTAAACATAATCTCATAGAAAAAGATGTCAAGAATAAGGCAAGGGAGATCAGCAGTATGAGTGGTCTAAGTGGCCAAAAACAATGACATACAACTTCAACAGTATAGAAATACAGGGTCACCCCAATAGAGGCAAACCTTGCATATAAATAATGCATCAATCAACAACAAACGGTAAGATCTGCCAGTATAGTGTCATACATCTTACAGGTTATCTGCTTCACATGGGAAATTCACTTCCCAGCAAAAATACAGCACAGAGGAGTATGCAAAGTAGTCAGCAAAAGAAGCCTGGGGAAAAAAGGAGGAAATTGGGGGGTCACTTACTTGGGCTTCCTCCACAAGATGCCAATGGTCCAGCATCTCGGGTCACTAAGACATAAGTCTCAATTGTCCAAATAATTTTAATGATATTCTGTATATGAGTGGATAAGGTCTTTAATATATTTGCCTATTTGAGGTTTGGAAAGAAGGCTTGGAGGAACGAATACATAACTAAACCACACTGCTCAGAAAGATAAAGGGAACACAAAAATAAGATATCCTAGAACCTAGATATTAGATATTCTAGATCTGAATGAATTAAATATTCTTATTCAATACTTTGTTCTTTAGTTAGTTAAATGTGCTGACAACAAAATCACACAAAATTATTGATGGAATCAAATGTATCACCCCATGGAGGGCTGGATTTGGAGTTGCACTCAAAATGAAAGTGGAAAAAACACTACAGGCTGCTTCAACTTTGATTTAATTTGTCATGTAAAAAATTTAATGTTAAAACAAGTCAAAGTGAGGTTTAGAGGGGGTGTGGACTCCACGTGCCGGTATGACCCCCCTAAAACATCTGGGCATGCTCCTGATGAGGTGGCGGATGGTTTCTCGAGGGATCTCCTCTCACACCTGGACCAAAGCAAAGAAGGTTTGCTGTGTCTGTCAGTGTAGTGTCCAGAGAATGGAGGGGCTACTAGGAGATGTTGGAGCATGGAGCTAGTACATCAGGAGACGTTGAAAAGACCATAGAAGGGCAACAACCCAGCATCAGGACCAGGAGGATCACTCCCAGAGCCCTGCATATGAAATTTTTTGGGGGGTTATTCAAACAGTAGAAGTTGGTGTACAGTTTGGCCATTTTGTGGAATCTGAGTCCTGTTTAGTTATTAGCTTATTTTGCCAACCTTTGCCAACAATGGTTAGTTTCTTGCTCTGTTCCCCCCTGTTCATTTGAAATCCTTTTCACCCAGGAAAGTTGAATTTTTATTGCCTCTGTAGCTTTGGAGACCTGTGGAGTTGAACGCAAAGGTAGCGCTGAAGACAGGCATATGCAAAGTCTGGCCTGGGGGCCAAATGTAGTCTTAAAATAATAACATGCATCCATACTGGAAAAATATAATTTCCCTTCTAGAGAAGAGATGACACCAAACTTTCCAACTGGTGCCATAGATTGTTTTTTCTTTTTAAAAACTTGCTTCAATTGCAAATCAGAACTGGACTCCAAATGTCTTCAAGAACCACAGCTGCAATCACTCAGACACTAGAATGTGAAAATCTTGAATATTCAAGTCTACAAAGATATAGCACTATATCAGAGATCTTCGTGAATTCTGGAAGGGAGAGCGTATGGAGCATGTCCACTAACTTGCATTGCGCAACACATGCATTACCATTAGCATATGAAAGGGCAACCATGCATTTTCACCTCAACATCTCTGGCCTTCTTTGCAAAAAGTTTGGACGCTAAGAGACATTGGGACCCCTTATTGAAATTATTCAGCTCGCCAACTTCTAAAAAGCTGAAAATCGGTTTCGGGTTTTTTAAAAGGAACTGATAACTCAGGGGTGGACAAACTAAGACCCCGGGGCCAGATGCAGATTTTTTCTTTGTTCTGGCCCTTGTTAAAAAGATGCCTCCCTCCGCTTGTTCTCTGCAATGATTGCACAAAATTGCATCAAGGTGTCCAAACATTGCCTTGGGGACAATGCAGTGGTATAATTATGATAATGTCGGCACGTGATCGTTGCAATGAATGAGCATTTTTATTTAAGTTCAGGAAATGTAAAATGATAACAATGTCCCTGTCACACGTCACCTATTACACATCACCACCATCATTAGTGATGCTGGTGATGCATGGAATTGGCACACCTATGGTGGGTCGGCCATTACAGGCTCTTGGTCAGACCCCTTTATCAATTTTAAGAAGCCAAAAAGTTTGCCCACCCCTGTGATAACTATTAAGTAGGCGAACTGAGAATTCTTTAAAAGGGTTGATTTTCAGATTGAATTTATTACATTGTTTCCTTTTTTCACCCAAATGTAAAAGCTTTTAAAATGAAGATAAAGAATCATACAGTACGTCTGCACCGCTTTATACAGCATTTACAATTCTGTGGGTCTCTCCACTCTCCCCCATAAATTCTTAATAGCTATGTTATTTTTGAGGTCCCAGTTGTTTGGAATGATTTAGCAACTAGACAAGTAAGATGTTTTTAAAGCAAGAAAAATAAGTTGGTTACTTAACTGAAATCTATATTTCCACATACAGAAGCAGTGTTTTATAGAAAAATATGCTTCAGAAGCCAGCGTCACTCTCACATAGGGCTATCTGGATATAGCCCTCATCTTATCACCTTACATTTTGCTTGTTCTGCTATATTCAGCAATGTTGTCAGCAGTAGCAGGAAAGACGTGACGAACAACATTAAAAATGCTATTGCCAACAAAATTTACATTGATTATGAAGCTTTAGGAGGTCATGTGTGGATATCGGAGATAACATTTGAAGTATAGAGTTTATGCCTGATTCCTGAGGAGAACAAGGGATATAGACTTAAGAAGAACCAGGTATTTGCAGCAATGTCCCTCTATAGTGTAATATTTAACATTCTATGATTCCTCTTAATTATTAGCAAAATCTAATTTCTTGAGAACACCAAATACAGAAAATTTGTCATGCATTTTACATATCTTAGTGAAGGAGATGAAAATTCAGTTTGCAGAGGGACCATGGATTATAAAAATGTATATATCTGTATGGGTGTGTATCCTTGGGCCACGGTGTCTCAGATTCCTTTTCTGAGGTGAAACCAGTATGTTCCTTTGCTGTTGTTTTTAGGCTGTGTTCTGGGGCTGGTTTTTAAGGGAATCTGTAAAAGCAGGGTGGGGCAGATTCCCAATTGCTGGTCCGGTGTTTCCAGAGGCTCAGAAGCCCATTAACTGCCCTAGTGTTCAGCAAGTGGCACGGTATGGGCGATCACAGCAGAGTACTGTACTGTATTTTTCGGACTATAAGACACACCTGACCATAAGACACACCTGGTTTTTAGAGCAGGAAATCAGAAAAAAAATATTTCAAATGTTCAAATGAATTAGTGAAAAGATTTAAATGCAGTACCCCTTTTCAGCCACAAAAATTGTGTCACTAGAAAGCACACATTAGCATCTTCTCTTCCTCACACACGGGGAAGGGAGGGGGGGGGGGCTATCTGGTGGTGGAATCTACACTCTGACGCCCCTCTATTTACATGGAGGTCCATGGCATAACCCCCTGCCCCTTTGGCATCACCGTGACCCCGAAGAGGCAATCCTGCAACCCTGGAAATGCTGCGGCCGCATAGGGAATCAATGCAGCTTTCCTGTGATATGCAGGGTTTATGAAATCCCGATTCATCTTGAGTTTGTTTTTCAAACAAACTCTAGATGAACTGGGCTCATCATAAATGCAAGGGAGGCTTAAGCACCTAGTGCTGAGTGTTAGGGGTTGGTGTGTGTGAGAGTCTCTGTACTCTAGGACATGCCTTGTTGGGAGGCTGCTGATCTAATTTGTGGACATTTTTGTTACTACTGGCAACCGTTGTGAGGATAATTGACCATATTTTTCAGACTATAAGACACACCGGACCATAAGACGCACCCAGTTTTTAGGGCAGGAAAACCAGAAAAAAAAGATTTAATACGTTTTTACATCAATTGAGTAAATGCAATGAATTCAATGAATGCAATATTCAATTCAGCCAGTAGGTGTCACTAGCAGCAGTACACTCTCAGCACAGCATCATTCTCCACACTGATCGGGAGGAGGAGGAGGGGGGCAGATATCTGCAGAGTCTCTCCTCCCAGTCTCTGCTCTTCTCTGCTGATCTGGCTGTTACTGTGTCCGTGGGAGCTGCAGAGTGATTGCAGTTTCTACAGATGAAGAGAGGGAAAAATGCCAGTTTATCTATATCTCTCTTTTTATTGCCTATGGCAGCAGGGCTTTGAGCTCTGGTGGCATAGGCAATTATACAGTACAACTAGGAGAACCGAACACCTGCCGGCATCTCTCAACTGACAGCTCCTTTCAGCTTCCAGGCTAATCCCCGTGCCGGGACAGCTGGCGGGAAGCCAAGGTGCGACCACCTGGCGGTCAAGTGGCCACAGGGGTCGTGCATTCAGACCATAAGACTTTTTGCCCTCAATTTTGGGGGTAAAAAAGTGTGCCCTATTGTTCAAAAAATACGGTAATTTGGAAGCTACTGATTTGGTCAAATAAATAAAATAAAGTCCTTGCTATATGGATTCACCTCACTGGAAGCTTTCAACTGGATTTACAGTACCACCTCCAGAAAAATAATAATTGGAAATATTAACCTCCCTAGCGCACTGCCTGTACCGCACCGTTTTTAACAGTGTGGTACAGGCAATGGCAGCAGTGTACGAGGTACACTGCCTGCCATTTCCTCCCTCCCCCCTCCCCTCTCCATACAGCCAGTGTCATTCATGACACAAGCTGGGAGGGCTGGAAAGCAGAAGCCCCTCCATTAACATGGAGGTCTATGGCACTGCTCACCCTCGTCCCCTTCCGCGTCACCGTGACACGATCAGTGAAGCCGCAGAACCCCGGAAATGCTGCGACTGGAAGCAGCATCGCCGTAGCTTTCATGGGAGCACAGCTCATCCAGAGTTTGTTCTTCACACAAACTCTGGACGAGATGGGCTCATCATGAACACTAAGAAGGTTAAATCATCTAACTTTCAAACAGTTGCTTTTGTCAAGTTAAACTTTAAGTCTGAAACTATAGCCGTCCACTTCTACTTATACCATGTTATCTATGGGATACACCTTCAAAGCTCAGAAATAAGAGTCAGAAATAAAGTAAGTTAAAGTTTAATGAACGAGGAATTTTTAACACCCGGCTCAGAGTCATAATAAGCAGAAAACTTCTACACTGTTCAACTAATACCAGCACTTTAATATTTCAGGAGCAAAATGTCCGAAAAGTACGGCAGAAACTATGTAACAACAGAGTTAGGCCCAAAAGAAAAAGACAATTATCTTTAATTCTATATTTAAAACCAAGAGTATCAAATTAAAAACTCTTTCATTTATACAAAAAAATGACTCATGAATTTGATTCCTTTCTCTAGAAGTATTTTATGCTAGTATTAATATAACCGAGACCCTTGAGTCATGCAACTTTTTTATTTCATTCCTTTCATCTTTCTTTGCTTGAGAAAAGTAAAAATATCAGTAGCAGCCAGTTAGTTTCTTCTTCTGTAAGTGGACATTTTGTGATTAATGGACAAATTTAACATATTTCTTGATCTTAATATATAATTAGCTCTTTTCTTTCTTTTTTTCTTTTTTTTTTTTACCCCCCTCAATTTTAATATTTAATTACCGAAGAAAAAATGTAGAACTTGAAAGGGAATTAAACATCAGTAATACTACAGAACTGTTATAATTCATTAATTGTTAATATTCAAACTAATCTTCCCTAATAGTGAAATGCCTTGTGTGAGTTTTCATTATTTGACCTTCAAGATTCATCTTAACATTGTCTTTTTAGAATTTTGTACAGCTCCGAGCCATTTATTTCATTTTTAACCAAGGGAAATCTTTCCATTCAGGAATAAAATCGTACGGTTTAAAAAGCTTTCATGAGTTTCACTGTCTTTTTCTAATGTTAGCTTGAAGCATGTATCATATTTTCCGGCATATGAGACGACTGGGCGTATAAGACAATCCCCAACTTTTCCAGTTAAAATATAGAGTTTGGGATATATAAGACTACCTCTCTTTCAACGCACACCAAATAAAAAATTAACCCCCAGAAATCTAAAAATGTAATATAGTGTAATACAGTTGTGTATGAAGTGAAGTTTTTGTACAGCTATTTAATGTGTGGGTCATTGTGGGAGGTCACTCAGGATTATCAGCTGCAGCTAAGCCGATAATGCTGAGATCCTTGATTGTAGTAAACAAATCTTCTTTTGACAGCTGAAGAGGAGCTGGTTACAAGTGCTCCCCCTTCCACTGCCTTACGTGTTGCCTAGGCAGCCGAAGTGGTGTCTGGGAGATCTCTGCCAGGCAGGAAATGTCAGCAGACATTCCCCCTCTTCACAAACCCCCCCCCCTCCCCTACGAGTCCTTGCAGCTCCGATCAGAAGACACAGGAGGTGGAGTGGAGAGGGGAGGAGAGGGGGGGGTCAGTGTGGGCGGAAGTTTGCAGATGCCAGGAGCCAAGATGCGAGCATGACATTTGCAAGCAAGTAAAGACAGTTTAGTGTGGGTTTCTTTGTATAGTAGTTTCCCAGCATCTGAACTGCTGACAGGTGAGTGTTGTGTCTGTTTAATGTATGTCTGTTTTTTTTATTTTGAGTGTAGAACCACTTTAATCTCAATATCCCTGCAATGCCAATTTCAGCCACAATGCATAATGTTGCTAGTTAGCACACTTGCCGTCAGTAGCAGCCAGCTACATTCACAGACATCGGGAAGGAGAAGGAGAAGAAGAGGGTGAGGGGGATTCTGAAGATCTCTCCCTCTGTTGGCTCTAGAATTACTAGAATAATATGCAAAATATCACTCATCAATATTTGAATAGCATTTTCAGTGCAAAAAAAAAACGCTATTCAATACAATTGAATGTAAAATACTCACCTAAATAAACCATCCAGTGCCCCCATATCCTCATCTCCTCGGGGGCGGGAATGCCAAGTTTAAAGGAGAATTGCGATCAATACAACAATTCTAAATGCATTGCAATGCAACGTAATAACCACACCGACAAATTTTTCTGCTAATTGTTCTGGTGGAATTTCATTTTGAAAGTTTCACTGTCTGATTTTGTAAGTTAATCACAAAGCCTCAGAACATGGTATCATCCCCCAAATTGCTGGAAATGTAAAGAAGGGTTGGAGGAATATTACACAAAAGAAAGTATTGCTTTAGCGCTTGTAGTTTATTCATAAAAAAAAGTCCAGTTAAAAAGTTTGAGTTGAATTTTTTACTTACATTTTATTTAATTTATGCAAAAAAATACTTTCTTATTTTTGTAGGGTTCCCCCAACTGTTCTGTATATCTCCAGCAATTTTAGTGACAATATCATGTTTAGGGGTCTGAAATTAACTCCCAAATTCAGCAAGTCAAAATATTTTGTCCATCTTCATTAATTACACCAGATATCTCCACCTCCACCCTTTTATTAAATTCATCTGTTTGACCTGATTTTTGTGTTTTCTGATTCATTTAATAATGAAATGTGGTTGTGTGTTTCAAACACTATTAGACTTCTGTATGGACATATTTTGGTATAGGCCTGGTATTTGGTATAGGTTTGGTATAACATAAAAACTCACCAGTGCGCTAGGGAGGTTAAAATTTACCCAGAGCCATACTCAGGTTAAAGGCAAACTTATATTTATACATTATATGTAAAGTCATTCAACCAAAACAAATAAATGCTGGGAAAAAGGGGAGGGGGTAGTTGATAGGTTGAAAAGGCCTTCTGAAATAAGAGAGTATTTAAGCTGGTTCTAATAATAAAATTATAACTGACTCAGAATGAAAAGAACCTTACAGCTTATTTTCGCGTTGCTGTTGCCTCATGTACATTCAAGTATGTGACTAAAACTAAAAAAGGTAAAAGATCAGATTTACATCCAGCCAAGTCAATGCATGGATGGGATCTCTTTAGGTTTGCTTTCACAGAAAACATTCTGTTGGAGGATTTAAATGTCCCTTTCCTATGTCTGACATTAGTAGGGAGCTTAAAGTACTGTAGTTTTTGGACTATAAGACATGCTTATTTTAACATTGAAATCTTTGTGTCTTATGGTCCGAATATGTAAAAACAAGTCCCTACAGACATAAACAATATACATACTCTTGCACCCTAAGGCCTCAGGTCACGTGTCCAGCTTACTGGAACAGGACCCTAGCAGGACTTTCAGGTGGACTTGAATGTAGCAAAAAGTTCAAGAAGTCATGTTTAGTCAATCCAGTACGATCAAAGTTTATATGAAGTCCAACTATCATTGTTTATAGTACACCAGCTCCAAGTTGTTTGGGTAGATAGTTATACACTCAGTTCAGTAGTCAAAGTGTACTGCAAGGGAATGTAAACAAAGTGTAACATTAAATTTAGTTGCCCATGTGGGTGCCCCTATTGAAAGTCCTCCTCGGGCCCTGTTCCAGTAAGCTGGACACATGACCTGAGGCCTTAGGGTGCAGGAGTTCTACTTTGGATATTGTATATGTAAATGTGGATGTTGGTGGACGACCTAAACATTGTTATACTTTATAGGGGGCGAGATTTTCCCTTTTTTCCTCACCTACAGGCATAAAGACCACCTCATGACACATATTCGTTCTGTACAATCTTTCATCAAAAAGCAGTGACATACAATATATTTGGAAGCGGTGAGTCAACCCAACGACCGGACCAATTTCTTTTAAAATTGTAAAGCCGTTTATTTGGATGCTTTTTAAAAGATCATAAAATGAAGGCATTTTGTTTCTGCTAGACGATAATCCGAAAATAAATGATTCTTAAAAAAAGAAAATAGCTACTCATATAAATAATACAGTACATCATGTAAAGCCATATAGATAAACGCTTCTAAAATCTGTCAGTGTGTAATCTCTAAGCCTCAGATCTGACATATTACAGTCAGAGAGTAAATGTCAAGCAGACTTACTGCTTATTAACTGGGAAAAATAGTGGACGTTCTGTTTGAATCAAACGTATTTTCTTCTACCTGAGCTTATATGCGTCTGGGTAGTATTATGTTTAAGAGCTGCACTGGGGCAGGATTAGTGACATGTCAGAGCTCCCAGACAAATTCTCTCTCTGCCGAGTGAGATGTTAGTTTGCATAAATTTTACCGCTGGAATAGAAGAAATAGCGGAACCAGTGTGGGCTAGCAAGGGTTAACCACTTCCCGCCATAACTCTTTGGCTGATCCCTCACTGTCTAGTAATTAGGAAAACTTAAAAAAAAAACACCTTTGAAATGTTAATGAAAACTTTTGCAGTGTTAATGCTGAAGTATATTTTCAAATTATAAGCAGTGCACGGTTTAATTAGTCTTTAACAAGTCATCATTTCTTTTGGATAGGAATAGCCATCTCTAAGGAGAGGGTCAAACATATGATTTGTGCTTCTGAGATTGAATGTCATTCAAACAAATTTGTTTAAAGAGGACCTAAAGTCATAACACAAAAACGTTTAATTAAATGTATTCTTACCTCTGAGCTGTCACAATTGTGGAGAAGAGCTTTCAATCCCCCAAAAATATATACTTACCTGCTCTACTTTTATCTGGGGCAGTCACTAGTATCTTTTCAAAACCAAAAGCAGCCTCCCCATTGAACTCTCAGGCTGGCTGCATCCTCCTGGGATTTTCTACCGTGTTTTCCCCAAAGTGTCCTTTATAACTGTTTGCTCACAAAGATGCCCTACATCTTATTTTCGGGGGATGTCTTATTTCTCTATGAAGATTAATACAGCACTGGGGTATCAGGGTGGGGGGATCACTTAAAATGGTACAGGGGGGATCAGAGGGAGGAATAAAAAAAATGGTTAAAAAAACTCAGAGGGGGGATTACCATTTTAGTAACCCCTTCTGATCCTCCTGTGTCATTTTGATTGCCCCCTCTGATCCCCCCCTGACTAGAATTACAGTACTGTATCTTCAGGGGTGCCTTATTTTCAGGCAAACATGGTAAATATCCTTCTACATTTTCTTTGTGGTTGCATTTTCTAGTTTTAGGAAAATATTCATCAAGCTAAATTATATATATATTTATTTACTAACTTATTTGCTCCTATCGAGCATGATTTAGGCAAGGTCTCTTTTACTGTGTCATAGTTTCTCCTTTTATGTGAGCTAGCTCTGTCTATATCCAGGATTTAACTTGTGGCTGACACTTTTGATCAATTGATTTATTTTCTTAGATCTTGTGGAGATCTGGTACACAAGGCACTAGTCTACTCAATAGGGAATAGTAGTAATAAGTCATGTGTGTTGTTGAGGTGATTGAGTCCCTCAAGTGATTGAGTCCCTCAAGCATAAAATGCTTCTGTATTGAAGTCCCTAAAGATCCTCTATCACAAGCATTTGTGATTTGGATGTGTGCAAGGACTATTTTTTTTAACAAGGCACCTACAAGGTTCCTCCTAATACCCCCCCCCCCCCCAACAAAAAAAACTTAGGTTGGTAATTTCCCACTTCGGGTGACATGTAAAGTTTCCCTTTTGCAATCAAATATATAAACCATGCCTACTAATGTAATACATTGCATATTTGTAGATGATCACCCTGAGTTTGAGTTAAAAAGCGAGAATACTAAATGTAAATGACACAGTACATAACTAAACGATTAATATTGTCATGGTGTCAACATGTTTCGCCCAAACATTGGCTTCTTCAGGACAGACTATGAATCTAAAGAATAAATATAAAACTCATTTGCAAACCTATCAACAAAGAAAAAAGCTAATTGAAAGATAAATAAATCAAACATATTTATTGCCCCTCTGTTAATGATATCTTTTGTAATAAGAATATTGTGTTTGCTCCTCCAGAAATGTAAATACAGCAATACCGACACTAACAAGCTGGACTGGACCATTTGCGATGTTAACACCTTCTGGGGATGGTACTTTAGGGATTCAGCTAAGGTAAATGCCTTAATATTTATCAGATAAAGTGTTATATAAATGTTCAATTTCAGTGGTGTAAAAGCCGCAGATATTACAAACACTACAGCAGTAGGGATGGACCGAACTGTTCGCCGGAGAACAGTTCGGCCGCGAACTCGGCATGTTCGCCGTTCGCCTCGCCGGCGGACAGTACGGGTGTTCGACCCGTCCTGTTCGCCGGCCAGAAGAAGATCTAAATTCTTCCTCCGGCAGGATCAGAACCTGCGAGATCGTGCCGGAGGAAGAATGTCTTCACTACAAGACCGGGCATGAAGCCGGTCTTGTAGTGAAGATTCCGGCTCAGAGTAGGAAGTGACGTCAGTGACGTCACATCCGGCTCCCGCAACCAGGAACGATGCGTTCCAGGATGCGTTCCATGGACCGGATGTGACGTCACTGACGTCACATCCGGTTTTTCCGATTCAAATTCCCCGCCTAGAGGCGGGGAATTTGAATGTGTCCGCGAACAGGGCGGACGGCGGACATCTTTAAAAGTTCGACCCGCCCTGTTCGCGGACACTCCGGGCTGGTGTTCGCCCATCTCTATACAGCAGTACATACATGTGTTATGTATTAAATCTGTAAGTTTTTTTTATTTAAGATAATATGGGAAAGTACATTACTATCTCTGTGAAAAAAAAGGAAGAAATTTTATTTTTTATATTACAAAAATAGTTGATACTGGGAGCTTGCTTCTATGTGTGTTAATTGTTAGGGGATTTTTTTATGGATCACAATAAAAATCTCCTTTTAAATTAAATAATATCTTTATTCATTACATTTCAAATCCTCCCTTGTCCCTTTCCTTCTCTTTCTCCTTCTCCTTTCTCCTCCACCCTTGTCCCTTTTCTCCTCTTCTTCCTTCTCCTCATCCTGGTTATTCTTTCCTCTCCTCCCTTCTCCACCCTATTTCCCCTCCTCCCTGTTTCTCCTCTTCCTCCTTCTCCTTTCTCCTCCTTCACATTCCTTCTCTTCATACCTTATCTCACCCTCCTCACTTCTTCTCTTGCTTCTTCTTTCCTCTGCTCCTGTCTCCATTTCCTGCTTCTTATTTACCCTCCTCCCTTCTAATTTTCCTCCTCTTCTTCCTTCTCCTTTTCACTTTTTTTGTCTTTCTCCTTTGTCCCCTTCTTCCTTTTCCACCTTCTCTTTTTTCCTTCAACTTTGTGCCTTTGCTCCATAGCCTCCTTCTTTCTCTTCCTCCCTTCTTCTTTGCCTTCCTCTCTTCTTCTCTGCTTTCTCTTCTTTCCTTTTCTTCAGTTTACTTTCTTTCCCCTACTCTCCTCCCATGTTAACATTTCTCTAGTCCTCTTTTACTTCTTTTCATCATTCAGAACTGACAACTCAAAAATTTGCTAGAAAACATGGGGTTTTATTTGGCACAAAGTTCACCATACATTTCCTTAAAAATAATGTTTTATTGATAGAAAATTCATAGTTGGATAAATATGTTAAAACCTATGTTATGGGGATACATAAAGTTGTTATTTTACCGTACCTGGTTAATAATACCTTTATTGCCCCTTACATATATGTCACACAGACAAGAAGCGACTGGTGGACGCATTTCAAGACCTGCTTGTGTCATGTGTGACCTGCTTGTGCAAGGCGGTCAGTTCGGCTGCAAACATAACATGTTTACTTTTCTTCCCCCAGTGAACAGTACAGGTGTTTTCAACCCACCCTATTCACCGGTGGGAAGAAGATGACCATTCTTTCGCTGGCCGGATCAGAAGCAGAACGATACGGCAAGTGGAAGAATTCTTTCACGAGAAGCCGGTCTCATGTGAAAGAAAACAGGCTTAAACCAAAAGTGATGTTAGTGATGTCACATCCGGATATCGAAACCGGGAACTGTGCATTCCAGGTACAGGAAGAGATGTCAGTGATGTCACTCCTGTTTTTTTATTCAAATTCCCCGTGAAGAGGCAGGGAATTTGAATCTTCTCACGAATAGGTGGACATCAGACTTTTTTAAAAGTTCAATCCGCCTGTTTGCAGGCAGACCTGGCCAAAGTCCGGCTATCACTATTTATATCCTATTCAAAAGAGTAATGGGGTCAATCACAGATAGGCATATTTATATCATATGCAACAGTACAAGGCATCAATCATCTATAAGGGCCTCCAGATCGTTGCCCAAACTTTTAACCAAAAAAAGCACCATTCACCTTTCCTATTTTCTTCTAGTCGTCATTCCTGTTCATCATCTTTTGCAACCATCCTTTGCTTAAACATTTTTACTTTTTTTAAATCCTGAAATGTGTGTAAGCATCATTGTGTCCATATAAACATAGATTTTTTTAACCCAATAAGAAATACATTTTCTAAAATTGCCACAAATGAATTCCAGAATAAAAAGGTTCCTCAAAAGTAGAGAAACCTGCAACAGGATTCTTTTATTAAATCTTGTACCCACTTCTATTTCTATATCTATAGAGAACAAATCTTCTATTCATCTTCTACATTTCATCCATTTATCCTTGCGCTCTTTTCTTTTTCTTATTCATGACCTATTTTGGGGACATAAGAAGAATTATAATCTAGCAGTCTTTTGAAGCTGATTTTTTTTCTGCTTCTTACTAAGTATCTGCTTTTGTAAATTGGCATCCCACGGAATGTATTTAGGAACAATGCTGACTGTCTGTTCTAGTTAATCACGAATAAAGGAATAATACACGTCATTCTGAATATTCAGTATTTGCATATTTTATTGCTTGCATATTTTATCTGGAATTGCATTTGACTTACAAATTAAGTAAAGGATATAAATACATGTATTGAACTGTTCAGTTTTTGTTTCCATAGGGTTCTTTACATAAGAAGCATTATATGCTTTACTTTAACCCTCTGAAAAAAACGTGCCACGGGCAATCGCGGCGGAGCACAATATGCTCCGCCACGATTGCCTGCTCAGCTGGAGGTCATTAACATAAGCCCGGCGTCACTGGAGATGCCGGACTTACGCTGATGGAAAGCGACGCCCCTCCAGTTTGACGGAGGTCTATGGCGCCGCCTACCCCCGCCCCCTTCGCATCACTGGTGACGCGATCAGGGGCGGACCCGGAAGCATCGGCATACATGCCGGTGCTCCCGACCGCCGTAGGAAGATGGCCAGACCTAGAGCGCGGCTCTAGTTAACTGGGGCTGAGTTTCATGATGCATGAAACTCAGCCCGAGTTAACTCGGGCAGAACGCTCAGAAGGTTAATAAGACAGTTTGAATTGGCTTTGTTCTTTACATGATTTTACCTTAAGAATGTGTTGGTTTGCCTTTGTTTTAAAGATAAAATGTTATTCGCTAGTACTTTCTTCTCGGGTTCTTCTTTTACTTTTTATTACATATCTGATTTCTGACACAATGCTATCATCATTTTGTGTTGGTGCTCTAGAAAGGTCACACTGTATCTAATTGGAGGGGCAAGTAGGGTGTTGTACATAGCTTCATGAAAGCAGCCTCAGTGGAGGGTGTGGATTGGATGAGGGAGGGAGTGATGATAGCAAGGGCGGCGTAAAATGAAGGAGGCATGAGCCAGGAGTCACAGTGGGCATGTAGAATATTACTATTTTAATTCCAGTGTGTTGGCTGGAGTGTGGGGTATGAAAAGGAGGATAGTAGACAAGATCTCCTTTGTGGCTCCTTGCTGTCATACCACCCCTTTAATCAGTTGCCAAATGGGACGTAAAGGAATGGTTTGCATGGCTCCACCCACTGGGGTGAAGCCATGCATGAAGTCATGAAGTGAGGATTTTTCATTCCTTTAATCCCTTCTCAACATAACCTTCATTGTTGTGCCTCATACCTGTCAATTAGCGATGGCTGATTTGTCCGCAAGGTGTTCGACCCACCCTGTTCACCGTCTGGAAGAAGGTGACTATTCTTCTGCTGGCCCGAACAGGAGCAGAAAGATCCAGCCAGTGGAAGAATTCTTTTACCAGAGACTGGGTAGAGAAGCCAGTCTCTAGAGAAAGAAAACCAGCGTCAGTGACGTCACGTCCGGATTGCGAAACCGGGAACTGTGCGTTCCAGGTTCTGGAAGTGAGATCAGTGGCGTCACTTCCATTTTTTTCAATTTGAACTCCCCATGAATAGGCAGGGAATTTAAATCTTCCTGCGAACAGGTGTACGCCGGGCTTTTTAAAAAGTCCGATCTGCCTGTTCGCGGACGGACCTGGCCGAAGTTGGGCCATCACTACTGTCAATATTTCCCTTTTGGAATAAGGGAAAACTGACAGTAAGTGACGTCACTGACGTCACGTCAGGTATTCGGAACGAGAAAGTGGTGGACCTCTGTGTTCCAAATACAGGTAGTGACATCCGTAAACCTGGTATTGGGAAGTTTACCCTCCCCTCCCTGCCTCCTAACTTCCCACTCCGCACATCATCTGCAGGGTGGGAGTTTAGAAGGGAGAGTAAGCCCTGCCCCCTCCTAAATTACTCCAATTTCTAAATTCCGGGAAAAAGTGACTTCCCTGGCCAAAAAGGGATGGTTGACAGGTATGCTGTTTCTCCATGTTCAGCTCCCAAGCCCTAATCTCAAGCCCTATTACCAAGCCCTGCTCCATTGAATCATGATTTCCATACACTGTACTGATGCTGGCCAACAAGCCTGAAATGGTTTGAGAGAAATCGATCAGTATAAGTTGTATCCATAAGTTATATCCAAAAAAAATCCAACCCACTATAATATTTTCCCTAATTTGCTTAAGTGAATTATCCCTTGCATCCCTTGAGTGAATATTTACTTAATGAGCAGGTTTTAGTAAATAAACCCTTGTGCTCTATTATAAGATGGGTAGCTATGCCTGTGAAAGGTATTAGCTGAAGAAATAAGTGTACCCTGAAAAAATAAGTATTTACAAAAATATATAACATTTTGGCTAGATATGTTTAGTTCTGTATTTGTTTTTTTAAGAGTAGAAACTAAGATTACAAACCAAGCTTACACTCATGGAAATGAAAAGGGATTCAGAGAATGAAAAATTCTCAAATGTATGCATCTTCTCAAATCTACAATTGAGAATTGAATAAAACTCACAAAAAATGTGAAAAGGCAGACACAGGTGTCTTGTGGTTCCAAAAATATAACATAAATACAGTAGGGTTGGCAACTCCACAAAGTATTATCCCTCTGGTAGTGTAAGTGTTCTATCTGGCTCATCTGAGTAGGAGGACACCAGGCTGGAAGGTGGAGGGAAGTCCAGTGACAAGAGCCAAACGGGGCATAATAATGAGATAACAGGCGAGGAGAGTCGAGGCGGGCGGCAAGCAGAGTAGTGAAACAATCCGGGTCGGCAGCGGTAGTCGTTCAGATAAACTAAAAAGGCAGAAGAATGGTTGTTATGTGGTTCGGCAGTGGGAGTTCGGTAGTAGAGAGGATGCAGGAGATGAAGCTAGATCGGAGCTCAAGAGCACAATACTCAACAAGGGCCTGGTGCAGGAGGCAGGATATAAGTAGAGGAAGTAGCAAGTGCAGGAGACCATGGCAATTAGCATGGCAAGGCTAGAGCAAGGGAGATGAATCACTTTAGTAGCAAGGAAAGTCCAGGAGGGCAGACAGCCTAGTGGGCAGGTATCGCCCGGAATGCCTCTGGTCACTGGTTTGAGACCTGACAGGTAGTGATGTCTGAACTTCTGCCAGGTCCATTCCTGAACAGGCCGATCAGACTTTAAAAAAAGTGTTCGCTGGGTATTTGAATTGGGAAAAATGATTCCGAAGCCGATCTTTCACTGGAAGACCGGATTCTCGGTCTACCCAGTCTCTAGTGAAAAGATTCTTCCTCCGACGGGATATTACTGCTCCTGATCCTGCCAGTGGAAGAATAATAAGCTCCTTCTCGCTGGTGAACTGGGTGGGTTGAAAACCGGGGTTACCATTATTAGTAATGGAAACACACTCCGAGCTACACTCCAGAATGCCACCAGGGGGGTTTAACTTCTGCCACAATAATTCAAATGTCAGTTGATTCAGATTAGTTAGTAGAACATGTTATCATCACCAAAATTGCTGGAGATGTAGAGAACTGTTGTGGGAACATTAAAAAAAGAGTATAGTTCTAGCATATAACATTTTTGTATAAATAAAGTTCAAAGTTTAGTCGAAATTGTTACTTGAAAAATATTCCAGTATTGTAAACATAATTGTACTGTTCCCTCATTCCTTCTCTACATCTCCAGCAATTTTGATGAGGACAAATTACACTTGCCGAAATTTGCCCCAAAAATTCGACCATCTCAAGTCCCCAATTTCAATCAGGCTTGTCTCTGGGATAGTGCATCAGTATCATGAGTAGTAATGCCCTGCCAAATGAGCTAGCCTTGTTTAATGGATGAAGAATGCATTCAAGAATGGACAAAAAAGGAATCCCTATACATCCCTAATCCACCAAGGTCATGGCTCCACACCATACAACTGGCCACACTTGGGTTAGCCAACCTGATCTAGGCATCCTCCGGCATTTTCTTCTGTCTGTCTGACTTTTCGTGACGTCTATGCATGGCGACTAATACAGACATAAGAGTGGGCAACTCCCATGTCCATGATCAGTGACACCAGGGAAATGGGTGTGTAGCCATGTCTATGCCTGTAGTATCCAAAGGCATCCCAAGTAATCTATTTACGCTTTTTCTACCACTTTTGGCACCCAAATCCTAACATATTGGGACCACCAACTTGTTGAAGGGGATTTGCTAGAAATTCTTTGCAAACCTAGTTTTGATGAGAAAAAACCCAGAGGTGTAGGTGAACAATTTAAGGATGCGCATCAAGCTATGCTTGCTGCTCCATTCCCTTCAATTCTATGCCTTCCACACCTGTGTGCAAAGTTTGATGAGAAACCATGGAAGCCTTCAACAGCCATGCAATTATCTTTTATTAACCTTAATTAGAAATGTTTTTAATATTTTTTAAATATTGACATGGTTTCAACTTAAGCTAGACATGCACTGTTCGATTTTAGTAAGATCGATTTCCGATCTGATTTCCGATTATGATATTTTGATCGGACACCGATCGTAAGTGAATCCAAAGTAGTATCTCATGGAAAGTCCGATCAGAATACGACCAAAATTGCTGATTTTAGTTTTGATTAAAAAAAAACACATGAAAGAGTCATATATAAAAATGTGTTCATCTAATACAATCACCCAACCAACACACACAATGCTACGATTTTAGTTTGATTGTTGTACAATCGATGAACATTTTCCAACATGTCTGATCATTTTCCAAACAATTTTCGCCCATAGAACCATGTGTGCAGTATACGATTTAAAATCCAATCGATCTGAACTTTAATTGATTGAACGCTAAAATCAAACCGTGTATGCCTAGCTTTAGCCTTACAAATATAAGATAAAACAAAACACATACAATATGTGGTATATACAGTGCAAAAGTATTCGGGCAACAACCCTAAACATAAAGCAAGGGCAACAATGGAATGGTTTAAAACATATCCATGTGTTAGAATGGCCCAGTCAAAGTCCAGATCTAAATCCAATTGAGAATCTGTGGCAAGATCTGAAAACTGCTGTTCACAAACGCTGTCCATCTAATCTGACTGAGCTGGAGCTGTTTTGCAAAGAAGAATGGGCAAGGATTTCAGTCTCTAGATGTGCAGAGCTGGTGGAGACATTTCCTAAAAGACTGGCAGCTGGAGTTGCAGCAAAAGGTGCTTCTACAAAGTATTGACTCAGGGGGCTGAATAATTACGCACACCCCACTATGCAGTTATTAATTTGTAAAAAAAAATTTGGAATCATGTATGATTTTCCTTCCACTTCTCACGTGTACACCACTTTGTATTGGTCTTTCACGTGGAATTCCAATAAAATTGATTCATGTTTGTGGCTGCAATGTGACAAAATGTGGAAAAGTTCAACACATTTGGCAGCTCTCATTTATCTTACAGCTTAGCCTTAGACTGTTAGCATGTTGGCTTTTATCTTTTCCTTCTTTAGTCATTTAATCTATCAGTCATTCAAAGGATAAGCATTAAAAAAAGTCTACATCTCCTTGATAAGGATACATTCCTTTTAATTCGTATCCATGGTAACCACCCCATCCGCATCACCGTGACAAACTTGTCGAATTTCGATTTAGAACCCATTGTTCACAGAGATCTGTTGACTTTCTCATGGCAGCGCTACGAAAAGCAAGTACTCCTTTTATTACAAAATTGATTTTGTTAAGATGATGTGTGTATTACGTTTAGGAGCTGTGATGCTATTTCCACTTAGCTCAATTATGTGCTGATAAGAGAGAAAAAGGAGGAGATTAGCACAACAAACTGTGTTAGCGAAATCAAATTCCCAAACTAATGCCTCGCTGTTAACTGCACAAGTTCTTCTTTGTGGTTGTATTATCAAATCTCCAGAGATGCAATATGATAGAAGTTCCCAAATCCAAATACCTTTTATGTAGATCAGACCTAAAGCTGGGCATACACGGGTAGATTTCTAAATAAATTTGAGTACAATCGAGCGCTGTGCACGCTCACGGAGTTCGATTGTGCTCTAGTCTATTAAAGGCCCCCATACACGTGTCGGATTCCCACCGGATTCCGGCACGATCGATTCCGGGCGCGTGCACGCGAAACGATTGTGCCGGAATCGCGTGCAGCCCACCTTGTCCAATCGTTCGCGTCCGATTGATCGGGGGCTCAGAATCGGATCCGACAGAGAACCAACATGTTGGTCTTTCTGATCCGATTCTGCACACATCAGGGGGAGTTGCCATTTGGGAAGTAAGTGATCGGACACGGAATATGGTGGTATGCAGCGATCGGATACTCTTAATTGGCTGATTGATCGGAGCTCCGATTCCCGCTGAGATCGCCGGAATCGATCGGGTGAGTGATCAATTGGCCATGGAATCCGACACGTGTATGGCTAGCTTAAGAAATCTACCCCTGTATGCCTTCTTTCGAGTGGGATCAATCCTGCTTGAAAACAAGGCTATCGGACATGACCGTAAATCAAGGGGGGTCCCCTTCCGAAGTAACGAAAGCAGAGAGAGGCCACACAGACTACAGGCTGTGATCAGCTCGGCTGTGGCAAGGATTGGGGCCTGTCACAGCTCTGTGTACAAGGAGAGGGGGGCCATCTATTCTCATGCCGTTCTCAGCCCGTGCTGTGAGAAAATCTCTCACAACATGGGATGAGAACTGCATGATCTGTATGCGTCCCGGATCCCCATCGAACAGCAATTGATGTGCACTTTGGTGCACATGGATTACCGTTCGACTGACCCGCGATCAACCACAGAATGGTGACGCCACCACACTGTAATTCATCGCAAGTTGATTGCACTGTGTATGCTCAGCTTAAGACAAATCAGTGACGATAATGTTATCCAAAGATAATTTCATCCAAAGATAAAGAAAATAATAGGGTAGTCTCAGGGGTAACATACTGGTATCTATGTTCTATGTTGGTTTTTACATAGTGATTACATGGCTTTGTTAGAAATTATGCCCCACTTGCTTGAGTGACCTCAAGTGGGAAATTTACTTCCCAAATAGATTTCAGATGAATTATATGGAGAAATACTCTAGTTCATTTATTAATTCATAAATTTTTATTAAATTGAAAGGTGTTTAATTCAAACCCAAAGGCATATATGATGAATGATATAGCCATTCAGTCTGCATTTACAAACATTGTGGAAGAGTAGAGATGGTCTAATTTTTGAAAAATGCAATGTAGGATTCCATGTTTTCTATGAAATTACATGGCCCCCATAGAGTCAAACTATGGCCCCAGGGGCTCACAGAAAATAAAAAAGGCCCACAAGGAAATCCACAGGAATGAATGGCCCACATGTGTCTTTTATTTGACTTTTGATGTCACATGTGTTAGAGTATTATGCTTTGCTTGTTCCAGATTCAATGTTTAACCTCCCTGGCGGTCTGCCCGTACCCAGTTACAAAACAAACTGTACCCAATGCATACTTACCTATGCTTGGCAAGCCTGTGGCGATTTTGAAACGTGGCAGACTCGCCAATCGCTTCCAACACGCCTCTTGGAAGAGGCAGGGGAGGCGGTGCCATAGACCTCCATTTAAGCGGAGAGGCATTGGTTTCACATGTGTTAAGGGTAGAAGGAAGGGCAGGGGATGTGTGAAAACAATGAGATATGGGCATACCACCCACCCAGGAGGTTAATAAAACATTTATTTTGTTTCTATATGAAAAGGTTACTCATTATATTTGATGAGAAGGAAAAACATGCTCTTGTAGACCTTCTTTTAATAAAAGAACTTGACTTTGTCACCCTTTTTTTTTATTTGCCCCACTGTGTGTTTTAGTTTGACACTCCTGATAGAAGGTGTACTGGACTTAGACATGAGTTGTCTCCCAAGCTCATTAAAAATAACCTTAGTTCAACCATATTGGCACAAATGTAATAAATTCTGAAATCTAGACTTAGATAGTGCAGTACATGACCAGTGGGCTAGAGGACAGGATATGAGTGTCATGTGACTGTGCACAGCAGAAATAATTGTGTAAAATGAACCCAGACCTTTCCACACTATGACTGTCTTAATTTTATTTTAAAGTACCACCTTTCATTTTGTTTTATACCGTCAATGTCATGTGGCCAGTCTCTACCTGTCATAATAATCATCACTATCATGTCTTCAGTCTGCACTCCTCTCCAGATTACTGCTACCCCCTCCACAAACCATACTTCCATTTTCTGTTCCTTACTAAAAAAATATTTCTGCATCTTTTCTCTTTGTTCTCACATTGTAATACCAATATGAGGCTTCAGGGGCAACAAGGATGAGATCAAAGCAATGCAGATCACATCAAACATATGTAGAGCTCTGGCTGGTGGGCACAACTAAGACTATAAAGGTGATGGTGGTTATTTAGGTACATAGAGTTGTGTTCAAAATTATTCAACCCCCACTGAAATTGAGTGTTTTGGCCATTTTGATATTGATTTTGATAATTTCAATCATTTCAGTCATTTTGTTTACAATGAAATCAAAGAGACAAATATACCATTAATAATGAAATAACCTCAAATATCTTTTCTGTGCTCACATCATTATCAGTTTTATTCAACCCCCAAGTGACAATCATTCTTAGTACCTAGTACAACATCCTTTTCCAGTTATAACAGCTTTTACAACAAGTGTCTTACAGCGATCTACAGGTATCTTAGCCCATTCTTCATGGGCAAAAGCCTCCACTTCAGTCACATTCTTAGGCTTGCGTGCTGCAACTGCTTTCCCACCAGAGGTTCTCAATCGGATTTAAGTCTGGTGACTGCGATGGCCGCTCCAAAATGTTCCAGCCTTTAATCTGCAACCATGCTCTAGTGGACTTGGAGGTATGCTTGGGATCATTGTCCTGTTGAAAGGTCCAACGTCTCCCAAGCCTCAGGTTTGTGACAGACTGCATCACATTTCCTTCCAATATCTCCTGGTACTGAAAATTATTCATGGTACCTTGCACACGCTGAAGCTTACCTGTACCTGCAGAAGCAAAACAGCCCACAGCATGATTTACCCCCCCCGCCATGCAATACAGTGGGCAAGGTGTTCTTTTTTTCATAGGCCTTGTTCTTCCTCCTCATAAAAGCGCGAACAGCCTAAGCTCACATACAGAAGCAGGGACGACCTTTCCTTGCTCAGAGCTGTATGTGAGCAGAGTGAAGCTGCAGCTTCCATACAGATCTCTGTATATCAACGGCTGCTTCAGTCCGCTTCTATACAGCTCTGCAGAGTGGAACCAGGAGGCAGGGGAAGCCACTGACAGCTTCCCCACCTCTTTAAACTTCAGCTCCAGCACGGCGTTCTGACCTGCCATTCCCTGGTATTTTAATGGGATGAGGGTGTGCCCTATACAGCGGAGCCCAAAAATAAAGTGATTGAGAAATGTATCATATTTTCATCTATTCAACACAAAATGTGGTAGCTATTATCTCAGTGCACACATCATTGTTAGAGATTGTTGAACTCTTTTTTATTTTGACTAGCTAAATTTGTGAGTTAATTGCAAAGCCCCTAAACATTGTATTATGACCAAAATTGTTGGCGAACATTATAAAAAAATTTATTGCTCTAACAGATGTCGTTTTGGGTTAAATTAAGTTCAAAGTCAAGTCAAAATTTGGCAACCATCTCTGACCTCTGAGAGAAGTTTATGATCTGATGTCGTACTGTAGACAGAAGTTGCTGACACCTATCAACAGCTGAGAATATTTGGTTAATTGACATTAATGCAGTGGTTTCCAAACTTTCCTTGCAGGACCCCTTTGTCTATTTAGGAACTTTATTGAGCCCTTCCTGCCTATTCAAACACAGGTTAAGAAAGAAGGCCAGCGCCCCCC
>CM070033.1:177205357-177222742 GCA_036250615.1 Ptychadena robeensis | reverse complement strand
CTTCGATCGAATTGATGATCGATTTGATGTCAGTTGAACCATGTATGGCTAGCTTAAGGAACAAAAGATAACTTAGAAAAGCACAGATCACAGCAATCTCACTCTTCTCTCTCCCAGAACTGCACAACACAGCAGAAAATGGCTCATGGGGAGTTTTCCATATAGTAAGGGGTAGGCTACTTTCCTGTTGCTTGCTAGGGCTCAGCCAAAGATATTGCAGCTAGAGATGGTCGAATTTTTCGACTTGCTAACTTTGTGAGCTTATTGCAAAGCCCCTGAACATGGTATCATCACCAAAATTGCTGGAGATGTAGAGAAGGGTTGGGGGAACATTGCTCTAGCACATGTCGTTTTTGCATAAATTAAGTTCAAAGTTAAAGTCGAAATTCCGATTTTCTAAATTTCTACTTGACTTTGAACTTAATTTGTGAAAAAACTATTTGTGTTAGAGACATACTTTCTTTTTTGTAGTATACCCCCAACCCTTCCCTACATCTCCAGCAAGTTTGGTGATGATACCATGCTCAGGGGCTTTGCAATTAAGTCGAAACCATCGAAATGGTCGAATTTTTGAAATTTTTTTCAAATATCGCCTATTCAAGATTTCACAAATATATACCGATATTCGCAATTTTAAATATTTGAGATATCATGTACTGGCAAACTTCTGGCCATGCATTGCGGTAGTTAAATTGCAATACGAAAATAAAGACCACATGTGACCATTCATTTTGAAGATATGATTCAATTTGTTATTCAATATCGCATTGCGATTATATTATCACAATGCATGGCCATATGCGCGATGTTTCGTATTAACAAATATTGAATCGAATATTAAGGTAGACATAAAATCACTCTGAAGCCTTCCCCTCAGAGGTACGGTCATTCAAAGTAGTTGGATAGGCTGGGAATTAACCAACATGTTGGATCACTGTGCGAATGCGGGAGATTCCGTGTCAAGCTCTCCAGGTGGGCACACCAGATTTGCGTCCGGGAGACCGCTGGGCTATTTGCTAGAATGCGCACGGCCCGTGTATGGCTACCTTCAGTAGAATTATTTGTGAAATAATGAAAATTCGAATATTGTTTATGCCTCTCATTACTAATCATGGCTACTGATGAACAAAAATCTCTAATATTCGCGATTACAAAGATGTAGCACTATATTCTAGTTGTTCATGAAGTGCCGATATTCACAATAAAACTTTGAAATTGGAATATTCACAAGAAACACTATGGTTCATGGTTTCAGTTGTGAGGGAGTTAAAAGAAAGAAACCCTGTAATTGCTTGTTTACATGTTGCATTTATTTCTTAGGCTTCTTAATTACAACATTTTTATCTTTATTGTACAAAAAGCAAAAGAACAAATTGAGTAAATACCCAGCAACACCCTGATTGGTTAAACAACTGTGCCTAGCCACCACTGACAACAGGAATGCATTTAGCTGACAATGACATCAAGCAGTAAACAAGCTTTATTAAAAGTTCTCATTTAATAAGCAGAAAATGAGTTCCTGCTAAAATTCTGTGTGTGAGAACATTTTCTCTTTTTTTCTCTCTCTTCCAGTAATCAGTGTGCCAATCAGAAAGTTATTTATATGGAATGCAACCCCAGAGGTAAGTTGATTTACCTAATGATGCATATAGTTTTGATTTTATATGCCGCGTATGAACATATTATGTGTACAAACAGCCAAGCATGTAGCAATAGAATATATAGCCCTAGATATAGAAAGTAATGCAGTGTGAAATCATGAACCTTCCCATAAATGTTTCCCGTTCTGGTTTCCTGGATTTTCTTGTTTTCATCCACTAATATCTATTTTGAAAGTGTTTTTAACTTAAGTGGTTTAAATATGTCTGGAAAATGCATTCCAACTTTTTTTTTTTAACCATTGAATTTCTCAATGGAATAAAAAGTACAGCAGCATGGGCAAATTAGCCAACCTAACCCCTGTAGTTTAGTGGAATTGCACTGAAAGGGTCAATGTTTCTTTCCCTATGGCTGGCCTTAACCCAGCCCAGGTTGTGGGGGTTTGCCCCTAGCGTAATTGATGTGTGGGGTTGGGGGGAAGAGCAAAGGATCCCAGGGGATTACATTGTAATCCACCACTATTGCCCATGGCTCGCTTTTTAAAGAAGTGTGAAATGCTCAGGGGGTTAAAGCTTACTGTTACAGCCTTCATTGTATGTTTTCTTCTCACCGGCGAACAGTACGGGTGTTCGACCCGCCCTCTTCGCTGGCAAGCTCTGCACACTGGCAAGCTCTTCGCTGGCACAGTTACTTGTTCTGGCGAAACAAGGAACTGTGCATTCCATAACCTGGAAAGACCTCAGGGACATCAGGGACTGACCTCAGGGACATCACTTTAGGTATAGCTCCGATTCCAGTGGATGTGGAATTAGAATTTCTCCACGAACAGGTGGACGTTGGACTTTTGTTAAAGTCCGATTCGCCTGTTCGCGGGTGGCCACGGCCGATGTTCGGCCATCACTATAGATGAAGTTTAGTTGAAAAATTTATGAAAATGTGTGACTGAATAAATTGCAAAACTCTTCAACATGGTATAATTACCAAAAGTGCTTGATATATAGGAAAGGGTTATGAGAACTTTGACAACATTTTTTACTAATATTGATTAATTATTTTTACTTGAAATGTCTTCTTTGAACTTAGTTTACAAAAAACATGGGGGCTAGAGAAATACTGTGGCCCTTCCCTACATCTTCAGCAATCTCCCAAAATTGGAAGAAGGGATGGCTGCAATGTTCCACAACACAACACGAAATGTTTTAACTTCTTGGCACTGTCGAACCTGCTACCTTTGCCGGCAGTGTGGGTATTCTTCTGCCGGGCCGGATCAGCAATGCAGGGATCTCAAAAAGATCTGGCTGGTGTAAGAGTTAAATTTATTTTTTAGATCCCTGCGCGGCTGATCTGGCTGGTGGAAGAATACCCACACTGCTGGCAAAGGGGGCCAATCTGCTGGCGAAAAGTTAGAACATGTCGTGTTTTGTTGTGGAACATTGCAGCCATTCCTATTACAAATTTTAGGAGATTACTGGAGATGTAGAGAAGGGCTACAGTATTGCTCTAGTCCAATGGTTTTTGCAAAAATTAGGTTCAAAGTTAAGAAGATAGTGGAGAGCCATGTAGGGATCTTAAAATTACCTTGACAGATGCAAGTGGTGTGAGTATTCTTCCGCCGGCTGGATCAGCTACGCAGGGATCAGCCACGCAGGGATCAGCCACACAGGGATCTAAGAAGGATCCGGGCAGTGGAAGAATTCCCACACCGCCGGTGTATGTCAAGATCATTTTGTCAGAAGATGTATCCATTGGAGCTGGCAGTTGGTCGCGAACATGCGGAGGATATTCAGCCATCATTAATTAGTAGTTTAAATTTTGCGCCCATCTTTAGAAGGAAGAACACTGAATAGGCAGTCAGTGGACCTTTTAAGAGACATTGTCAGTTGCTCTTGGTGGTCTCCTTCAAGCAGATAAAGTTGTAGCAGATGAGGTGCCCTCATGTTACTTAAATGTCCTGCTCTGTTTTTTCTTTACTATTGTGTTTTTTAATGTTATCGCCGGTCTCCCTGACCAAAGGTAACACCAAAGTGAACAAAAGGAGGTAAACAGTTTCAGACTGAGTTTTAATGGTTTTGCAGATACATTATGGCATGCAACTTTGAAAGGTCATTTCCGATACATAGCATTTTGATTGTGTATATTTCTCATCAGAATGTGGAAAGAGAGCCTTGGACAGTACAAGGATAGTTGGTGGAACAGATGCCGCAGTAGGTGCATGGCCTTGGATTGCTTCTCTTTATTACAGTGAAAGACAAGTATGTGGAGCATCTCTGGTGAACAATGAGTGGTTGGTGTCAGCAGCGCATTGTGTTTATGGGTATGTAATCATTTTTTTTTATATATATTCAAGACTAAGAGATTCTGTAAAAACGAAAATGTATTACTTGTATTTAATTTACACATGCAGATAGCTTGTATAATCCTGAAAGATATGCCCAGTCAATCAAGGCTGCATTGTGGAAGCTCTAACAATACAGTTTGTGTTATTCTTATTCTTAGGTAGCATAACATTTCATTTGATTTTTGTAATTGTCAAACCTCTGTCTGTCTGTTTGTATGTATATTTAATCTCGTCTTAATTATTAAATAAAAGAGGTTGTTTTTGTTTTTGCATTTCCAAGAGTTTGCCTAGAGAGATTATATTTCAATATATATACAAAAAATTGAATGTTAACACATCATTTATGCAAGTTACTCTTTACCTAATTCATAATTCAATGTACATTTATTTGTTGCCCATTACCCCTCACTTGGTTATGGCCAATACCCAGTTTGGATCCTTGAAGTGGACCATCTATGGTGTCTATGTCCTCAACAAATAGAAGGGACTTTGATGTATGTAAGATCAATGCCATTCCACATTGGCATCGATGCGTCATTGGTTTCATCTTTCTAGTCAATCAGGTGGAAATGTAATTTGGGGATTTATTATGTTTTTTTTAAAATTTAACTCCGATCTGCCCTATTGCCGATAATAGAAGGCAGATTCGGAGGAGGTAGGTCCACTTTTAGCAATCTCAAACCAAATGCAAAAAAGGCAAGCCAAGCACATATCAAAGAGTAAACTCAAACATGAATCTCCTCATTCTTTTATCCTATACTGTATCTCAAGGATCCTTTCTAACTAACTTTCTAAACAGGACTTTAGTTCATGGTCCATGAGATTGTTGGGTGCTGCAATCTGTACTCACATACACACATTGCAAACACGTGGACAGACACACACTGGACGCACAGACAGACATACACGCACACAGACAAATGTACATGCATATACACACATACACACATGCGATCACACACCACACCCCAGTGTAAGACACATATTACATCCATCAACAATTACTATTACCTGCAGCCACAATACATTACACATACACCACTTCTTTATACCAAAGCACAAGAGAACAAGGTAAAAGCTGCTTCACTCTCTATACTGAAGCAGATCATGCCACATTATCCTCTAGCTCACATCTTCTCTGCCTGCTCCCAAATTTCTGAATGACTTGTCTGCCCATTATCCCCCTGTTATCTGCCCAGGAACGGACAGGATCTAAAGAACAAGGACAGAGGTGCCCAACCTAGTATAACAAATGGTTAAATCATGTGGAATAGGATAAGATAAAACAAAATGAAAAAAATAAAACGAAATGAAATGAAATAGAACAACAGACAAGATACTCACATTAAGAGAGGTTTACAAGGATGGATCTCTCAGGGCCATGTGTTTTCCAGGATGACCTCACTTCCTGGTTGGGGATGAGATCACTTACTGCTTACAGATGTTGGGGGGCTCAATAGGAACAATGGGACGCGTTTCAAGTGGACGCTCTTTTTCAACCAGGAATAAGACCAGGTCTTTTTCATCCATCCTTGTAAACCTCTCTTAATGTGAGTATCTTGTCTGTTGTTCTGTTTCATTTTGTTTTATTTTTTCATTTTTTTTTATCTTATCCTATTCCACATGATTTTACCATTTGTTGTACTAGGTTGTGCGCCCTTTGTCCTTGTTCTTATTTGTCTGCTACAGGGGGCCACACTCCTCCATTTTGAGAGCTACACACAACTTAAACACCCACCCCTCATACTGACTCTATTTTACTCTGCAATCTTTGCTCAGGCCCCATACACCCACTGAGGGCCTTTCTGGCCACTGATATCACTGTAAGTATGTAATCACTGCTGAAGGTTGTGCGCAACTATTTATTATCTTTCTTAGGGACGGGATCTTGGCTAGGGGAAGTGATGTAATGCCCATGTGCTGACAGCCCAGGAAGGGGTGGGATCAGGATACTTCCCCTCTTTGGTCAATATACACAGGGCTGAAACTCCTGCCCTGTAACATTAGTGATCACTAATCAGTTTATGTTAGTCACCAGATTGACAGATCTGTAAAACAAGGACAAATGCATATCTGGGATCCAGTTTTGGTTGGGTCAACATGGACTTTTCTAGTAATGTGAAATTATTTTAGGAGATAAGGCACACACTGCTCACTGGACAGAAAATGTAAATAGTTTGTTTGGGTGGCTCTTCCTTTCCTTAATAGTCTTAGTTTGACAGCCGATCCTTGTTTACATTTCCAGAATGAAAAATCAATATTAAAACAGCTGCTATTGCAACCAGCCACAGCCCAAGTTATTTATATTCATATGTTTGGTTAACATATAATATCGAGTTGAAGGAAATGTGCGGTTCCCAGATAAAGCCTTTAACAATATGCAAATGATGTCCCAGTTGGTTGTGGAGCAGATCTCAGCTGCAGCGCTTATTGCATTTAGCCTCTCTCCGTGCAGAGTGATGGTGCCAACAACCAGTCTCTCAAACCAATTGTTTCTCAATTGTTAACCATTTGCGTCACCAGGCTGGTGGCTAATTGGCTTGAGATTTTTAACATAGCTGTTTCTAATAATTACATTAATAACCGCCGTATAATTGTGTTGTTTTCTGTTATAATTTGTCGTTTTCTATCTGGAATCGGGGATCTGCTGATAATATTGTGTGAGGGAACTTGTGTCCTGTGGAGCCATCAGAAAACATTAAGTGCTTTCCAATTATAATAAACTATCTCACTTAATCCGATACAAAAGCTTGAATTATGTGTACTGCAAAAGAGGTCAAAGAATATAGAGACTGAAGCATTCACACTCATCGCTCAATTCTAAACTTCTAAACTTTGTCTGCAGGAGGAACTTAAAGCCGTCCAACTGGAAAGCCATTCTAGGAATGCATAATAGTGGCAATTTATCCTACACACAGACTGAAACTATATTGATTGACCAGATCATTATGAATCCACATTACAACAGGCGCACCAAGAACAGCGACATAGCCATGATGCATCTAGAGGTCAAAGTTAACTATACAGGTAAGAAGATAATCCAATAGTATGACGCAATGATAAAGCAACAGGTGAACTGATGTAGTAGACAGGTTAAAGTGAACCTACTGCCAGAAGTTCATCTATCCATGAATGGCACTAGAAGTGTCAAATATAGGGAGGATGTCATAAAAAAAATAAACGTACCAGACATTTAAGAAGGTCGCTCACAGCTTCTCCTCTCTCCCTGACTCTTGTGACTCCCACTGGAAGAGCCCACGTGTCTGAGTGACAGCTGGGTAATTTCGGCTTTCCATTGAAAGTGCACAGGTGAATTTTCCCATAGAGAACAACGCCCCCACTAGCGATATGGCACCCTGAGTTTACCCCCAGAAGCCTGGCAGATGAAGATGGAATCTCAATTATGTCAATTATATTTTATATCAACTATATTAATTCATTTCAATTATATTTTAATTATGGTTTGGCTAAGTAATTGAAACCCACAACCTTGTATTCTCCTGTTAATATGTTTTGTATGTTTGGTATATTGAATTCCTCTGGCAGGCGACTACAACATTTGTATAAGCTGCATGTTTAGTTATTAACTTTCCTAGCATTCAGAGCTCGTCTCAAATGTAAATTTTTTGGATTTAGGGTACATTACATTGTTTTAAGCTTCCACGTGTAAGAACAACTATGCAAACCCATAAATGTAAAATAATATAGCAAGAAAGAGGTTAATGGGTGGAGAGACTGGAGGTCCCAGTCTATCCATCCATCAGAGTTTTCTCCTTACCGAAGCAAGGACAAGGGGACTTTCACGAGGCCATCCTACTTAACAGACATTACCCCATGTGGGGATTTTACCATAAATAATAAGTTTAGTGAGTCACTAAACTTATTATTTATGGTAAAATCCCCACATGGGGTAATGTCTGTTAAGTAGGATGGCCTCGTGAAAGTCCCCTTGTCCTTGCTTCGGTAAGGAGAAAACTCTGATGGATGGATAGACTGGGACCTCCAGTCTCTCCACCCATTAACCCCTTTCTTGCTATATTGTCTTTTGGGATGTTGGCCATATACCTACTGGGGAAGTGTGGTAATTTCTTATGCAAATAAATGTAAAATAAGTCCAAGAACCCCTATTCAGGTGTTTAAAGTTACACATCTGTGTATTATTCCCCTACACACCCTGTGTGCTAGTAAAATATGGTAATATGTTACAAAATATCCAAAGACTAGTAGCCACAAGTCCATCTTCTGCCAAAGAGAACATTATTCAAAAAATACAGCTTGCAGCAGTTTCCTGTTGTTGGGTATGGTAAAACTACTCACCATGATGGTGATAGTATAAAGGTATAAGCAGTTGGCACTAATTGTCAGTCCTACACGTAGGACTCATAAGTAAAAGTATTCTGCACCCCCTGGTCCCAACCCCATTAAAAGGTTTGGCAACCACGACGTCTCCTCTGACAAAGGCTACCTTGTTGGTTTGGGATTGCCGTAATAAATGATTTCAGCTGGCCCCCACACAGCTTAAGGGGCTGCAAGGCACTGATGCACTTACTCCCTGGGAGACCTTATGCTCTGCAACTGAGGCTCAACCCAATGCTGTAGCGTTCCTATACCGTCTACTTCAATCAGGGTCTGACAACACAACTCCATACTTCATCCGGGAGTGGGAGAGGGAACTGGGTAGCAGTTTCACGGAGTAGCAGGTGGCTGTCATAATGCAACTTCAACACACTTCCTCAATTAGCACTAACATGCAGGAAATGTGTTATAAACTATTTTCTAGATGGTACAGGGTGCCTTTGAAACTCGCTAGGTGCATACCCTCCACTCCACCAGTGTGTTGGAAAGGTTGCCGCTCTTGGGGTACATTTCTACACATATGGTGGGAATGTCCCCGAATAGCTCCATTTTGGTCACAAATCATACTCTTACTACCAGAGTTCATTGCACACACCATTCCGGATGACCCTGCATTTTATCTCCTACACTGCACGCATATCCCAGTTGCAAAATACAAGAGACATGTCATCCCTCGCCTCCTAAATGCTGCAAAGGCACTGATCTCACTACATTGGAGCTCCCCTCTAGTCCCTACACTGCAAGAATGGAAAAATAAAGTTTCGGAAATGATGGCGGCTCAAGAATGGATTGCCCACAGGGACGATAGACATAAGCAATTCATGAAGACGTGGGCATCCTGGATTTATTATGTAGCTAAGCCCTGAGAGGTGTCTGGTCTTTGTGTAGAAGGGGTGATTGGAGGTCTTTCCTAACCTATGTTTGGATCTGTTTGTCAGAGTAGTGCGCTCACATACTGTCAGTACCTACATAGTTTTACCATGTTGACTTGTTGGTCTGTCGTTGGTCTGTATTGTTTTTTCTTTTTTGAATTTCTGTTCTATCCTTTTTTCTTTCTTCTGGGAGAGGCAGATGACTACTGCTACTACGGTGTGACGCCTAGCGCCAATAGATATGGACTTGAGAGTTGTTACCATACGTTATGTTTACTTGTGTAATTTTCATCACCATTATTATTTAATTCTCTCGTGCAATGTTGACTGCTCTCCTACTGCTTTGTAAAACTTTTTTCATTTGAAAATTAACACTCAAAAAATAAGAATTCTGCAGCACACAACTTTCATACACTTTAAACATTTTACCTGTGCTTAAATTCTCCCTAAGGCAGGTTCCCCTGGGGCCTTCCCTTACTTTTTCAGAATATATATAGTAATTGATGTGGTTAGGTGACTATTTAAAAAAGAAAAACATGGCAGTTTTAAATTCTTTAGGATATGGATTCAGAAGGGAAGACTTACACAGATGAATTCTCAATTCAATACTTGTGTCTATGTCTATCGGCATGTATTTAAATACTATACAGTGGGCATAGCTGAGGAGCCTGGTTAGTATAAGTCTTGGGTAAGAAGAGAGGCTAGAATGAGAATGATATTTTAGGGTCCCCATATATGGGTTTATCATGGTGTCACCACTAGTGATGGCGCGAACCCGGAATTTGATGTTCGCGAACGGCGAAACTTCCGCAAAAGTTTGGCGAAGAAGCCGGCGAACTCAGCCAGTTGACTTCAATGGGCGAAGAGTGAATTTTAAAAAATCAAAGGGACCCTTTCCTGTCTGGCCGCGACAATATAGTGTTGGGAAAGTTGTTTCAAGGGGTCTAACAACCTGGACTACATGACATGAATAACAAAGGGGGATCCATGGCAAAACTCCCCAAGAAGTTATTTTTTTTCATGCACGCAATAAATCCGCTACGAAGGATTTCTATGCAATGATAGTCAAAATGGGATTTGAAGCTGGAGAGCACTAAACAACATGGTTGGTAAATGCCTGTGTGAATTCCAACCCACCTGAACAACAACCTGTGAACACGATCTGACTGTTCCACGTTGCCTACACAGCAGCATTAAAATGTGGAATTTTAAGATTGAATAGGAGGGGACCACTGCTGGTGGAGATTGACAGTGTGGAGGGAGGATACACTGGTGGAGATGTGGACAGAATGTGGAAGGACACTGGTTGGAAGATGGGACAGTAGGAGGTGGGGAGGGCCACTGGTGCGTGATGGTCAGTTTGGGAGGACAACTGGTGGTAATGGGTCAGTATGGCAATGGGCACCTGTTTTTTGATTGGATCATATGGATGGTACACCTGGTAGGTGATGGAGTCATTGTGGTGATTGGTGATGGCAGACAACTGGTGGTGATGTAGAAGGAGGAAAATGGTGGTGATGGTCAGTAGTGATGTGAGCTCAACTGGTGGTGATGGTCAGGTATGTGAGGCAGACACTGGTGGTGATGTGTCAAGCTATGGAAGGAAACACTGGTGTGGATGGGTCAGTGATGGGCAGGGACACTGGTGGTGATGGTCGTGTGTGGAGGGACACTGGCGGAGATGTACGTATGGAGGAGCACTGGTGGAGATGGGTACAGTTAATGGAGGACACGTGGTGGAGGATGGATCAGTATGGAGGACCACTTGGTGGTGATGGTCAGTTTGGAGGACAACTGGTGGTGATGGTCAGTGGTGGAGGACAACTGGTGGTGATGGTCAGTGTGGAGGACATCGGTGGAGAATGGACAGTGTGGAGGACACTGGTTGGTGGATGGACCAGTTTGGAGGACACTGGTGGTGATGATAGTCAGTAGTGGAGGAACATTGGTGGTGGATGGGCCAGTGTGGAGGTTACACGGGTGGGAGAATGGATATTCCCCATGGTATGGATGGATTGGAGGATGGGATATTCAGTGAAGACTGCAGAAGATGACACTGAAACACTGGGCCTAGCTAATGGTTCCCTATGCGAGGGCAGCAAGCAGCTACCTCTGTTTCTAACTCTCGTCCTTCAGGCAGATGTGTAATGTGAGTAATGTAGTGATAGCGTGTCCTGTACTTGATATGTTATGAGGGGGTAGGGGGTGGGATGGTCCGTGAGGTGGGGGTGGGCTGATTGGGCTGGATTAGGTGTCTGGCCTGACTGATGTTGACTCACAGGGGTCTAAAGTGTTCACGCAATGTGACAAGATAACTAGGGGGCAGGGTTCGAACGCCATATGTTCGCGAACATGAGGCGAACGCGAACATGCGATGTTCGCCGCGAATAGTTCGTGGGCGAACAGTTCGGGCCATCACTAGTCACCACACAAGCTCCAGGGTTCGTCTATTGAATGGAGAATAGATGTGCACCTTTGCTTTGGGTGGAGACCCTCATCACTATCCAAAGTAATGGCAATCGAACAGGGATTAACCAACATGAGTGTGATCAAGCTTTCTTAAATTGATCCCGCTTATATGGTGGTCTCGTTCAATTCCCAAACAGTCGATCACCGCAAACGTGCACGGTGATCAATTGCTCAGGAATTGATTGACAAATCGACCAGTGTATGGCCAGCCTTAATCCCCATTCTTATCCCAAGGCGGTAAGTGATTTTTATGTTAAATGGTATCTCTGCCACCTCATAGTGTTATTCTTGAGAAATGATCCCTAATGAGGATGGTGCTAGTTTTAAATTGATCCACAGTTATAACTGAATGAGAATGTAGAATATTTTAATTCAGTAATTTAAAAGCAGGCTGAGCTGTTTGTGAGATTCACAGATCCCTCTTCACTGTGTTAACTCTACTTTACTGTCATTTGCACTAACTAATATCCCCAATCTGTAACACCTAGGAGCACATGTCACTAGTAATGGGTGGCTTCACAAACTAGGTGTCAATGACTTCAGTGTGAACAATTTAATCAACCAACCTGTAGCCAAGGGTGCAAAAAAAAAAAAAAACACAAGATGATCTAGCATCTTCTCACTGTCCTAAAGGAAAATTTGCGGAAAGTAAAAATTTTTTGTGCATTGTCTTAAAGTTGACCTAACACCATAGATTATATGTTAAGTGTGCATGCCCAATAATATTGACTACAGATTTTCCATATTTTCCACTGATAATACCTTCTTCTGCTTTGAAAAGAATTCATATTATTGAGCTTCAATTTCATATATTTTTAATACCCCTTATATACCAGGGGTAGCTGGAAGCCACATGGATATCATCTCAATCAATCAAAAGTCAATATGTGCATGATTTTTGTAACTTATTCTTTTGAGGTAGGTGCATTTGAAATTCTGTATGTACTAAAAGCTAGCCACAACTTATTGTACTCAAGGATGGTTTCAGGTAGTGATGGCCGAACATCGGCTGTGTCCATCCGTGTCTTTACCCGATCTCTAGTAAAAATAATTCTTCCTCCGGCCGACCGGGCGCGGAAAGGTCTGGCCAGAGGAAGAATTATAGACTTCTTCTCACCAGAGAATGTGGCGGGTCGAACACCCGTACTGTTTGCCGGCAGACAGTGCGGCCATCACTTGTTTCAGGATTATAGTGCTTCATACTGTTTGTACTTTACTGCAAACCTATGCTTGTCTGAGGGCTCAAAGGAAACAAATTACTCCATGCCTAAAGCCCCCCATACACAATTCGATTTGCAGCCAATTTTGTAGCAGAGCAACTGCCATGCATGCTTACTGTGATCCATCTGCCACAAATCGAATGCTTTCAATTCAAACTTTCAATTCGGTCATAAATCGCCCCCCAAATCAATCTAATGCATTACAGACCTGTCCGTAATGTTTAGATTGATATGCTTACTTTAGATGGAGACCAGTGTCCCCTAATTGAGCTATGGCTTGGGGCCTGGTGGGATGGGGGTGCTTCCCCCTTCCTGCCCTTCTAGACTTGCCAAAAGTTTGCTCTGGGGTGGGACACCAGGCTGTTTGGACTCCCCTTTTTTCAGAGCATACTAGACCATATGCCAGAAGTGGGTCTGTTATGAATGAAGGGGGAAAGGGGGCACGTGCCTGCATTTTTTAACACTTTAATTTCAAATTTATATACAAATAAAAAAAAATGCCCCAAAATGTTTAACTATTGACCTGCCTCTGGCATAATACTGCCCTGATGGTTGCACCAATTTAACACTTTTTTAATTTGTATTGTGGCTACAAATATGAAATAAAGGTTTGAGAATATGCCCCCCCCCCCCCCCCCCCCCCCCCATTGAAGTCAATGGCAGTGTGTAGCGAATATGCGAACAGTGGGAATTTGCGGAAATCTGACACGCAGGTTTGTGTAGCCCGTGGCAAGTGATTGCCGAACTGTCCGCACTCCTTCTAGCCGGAAAGCTGTATGGGTGTTTACCCCCCCCCAGTTCACCGGTGAAAAGGAGTTCACTATTCTTCCTCCGGCAGGAGCATTAAGAACCCACCGGAGGAAGAATCTTTAGACAACCCAGTCTTTCAGTAAAAAGCCGGCTCCGAAAACCGGAAGTGACGTCAGTAGTGATGGGCGAACTTCCCGCAGGCGGACAGTTCGGCCATGAACATGGATGTTCGCCCTTCTTCTCGCCAGCACGGGTGTTCGACCCACCCTGTTCACCAGGGAGAAGGAACTCTCTATTCTTCCTTCGGCAGGATCAGGAACAGCAAGATGCCGCCGGAGGAAGAATCTGTTCACTAGAAGAGCAGGCATGAAGCCGATCAGGGACATCACATCCAGCTATCATAACCTGGAAAATTGCGTTACAGGTACCGGATGTGACGTCAGTGACGTCACTTCCGGATGTCTGGATTTAAATTCCCCGCCAGAGGCGGGGAATTTGAATCTGCCCACAAACAGGCGGGCAGCTGACTTCCATAAAAGTCTAATCCACCCGTTTGCGGACAGATCTGGCCGATGTTCGGCCATCACTAGACGTCAGTGACATCACATCCAGCAATCGGAACCAGGAACTATGCATTCCAGGTAACGGATGTGATGTCACTTCTGGTTTTCCCTATTCAAATTCCCTGCCAACAGGTGGGGAATCTGAATCTGCCTGTGAACAGGCGGACATCGGACGAACTTGACCATCACTAGCCGTGGCCGATATTTGTCCATCACTAATAATAACCAGAGGACTCTGCACTACTTACTATACCAACCATCAGAGCTTTGTGGGCAATGGTGGGGAGTTCTCCAAATTTTTGGCAACTGCTAGAAAGTTCTACTCAATTGATATCTACTGAAATTATTATATACGGCCACCATAACATTTAAGGTATTCTAAAACTCAAAGAAAACACAGTAACAATTTACAGTAATTTGATGCACAAAGCATAGATGGGTTTTCGAATTCTCCATCATTTTGCAATGATTCTAATGTATTCCTCCCTTTATTTTTATTTGATTCATTTAATAGCTTTCTAAACTGGTTTGTTTTTTAGCACGAGCAGTATATTGAGAGAACTATTTTTTTTTTACTGCCTTTGTCACCAGTAATATAGAATAAATTCTGCAGATATTTCTATGACTGGAGCACAAAGAAGACACTGCAGTATGTTGTCAGAGGAAGAGCGCACAGCGTGATACGGTTTATTTAAATGCTCGCTGACTGTCTGATATATTTCAAACCGAAATGGAAATGTAACAACATCATTTTCTTTTTCACAAAAGATTTTTGATTTTATGATATTGGATATATTGGATATATTTGTCATTACAGACAAATTAAATGGTTTTAAGGGGTTTCTTTTCATATTGATTGCATCTACCTGTTACACTGCTAGTGGGCAAAAAATCACATCTGTATCTGAGATGATGTATCTGAGGGAGAGTATTGCCATGAATGCAAACATTACATCATGAGTCTTATACTTCAAAAACCTCAAAGTGTCATGGTAGTGAATGCAGAGGTTTACATGGAACCCTGCTGGTTTAAGTGACCTAATGGACCATTTGGGGTCATGATTATTGTTGAATAGAGATGGTCGAATTTTTCGACTTGCTAACTGATAGCAAAAGCCTCTGAAAACTGCTGGAGATGTAGAGAAGGGTTGTGGGAACATTTGGGGAAAAAAGTTTTGCTGTAGCACATTCAGTTTTTGCATAAATTAAGTTTACGTTTTTTTTACTTGACTTTGAACTTAATTTGTGCAAAAACTACTTGTGTTAGAGACATACATTTTTTGTAGTATACCCCAACTCTTCTCTTTATCTCCAGCAAGTTTGGTGATGATACCATGTTTAGGGGCTTTGCAATTAACTCGAAATCGTCGAAATAGTCACGCTCAACACTAGAGATGGTCGAATTTTTTTTAAAAAATTCAACCATCTCTAGTGTTGAGCTTGAATATTCGAATTGCGAATATATTCAACGAATATCAGCTATTCAAGAATTCCAGAATTTTGCGAATATGGTGGTGGATATTCAGAATTTCGAGATAGTATGCACTGGCGAGCTTATGACCATGCATTGTGAATAATTATTGCAATATAATCGCAATGTGATAATAATTGCGAATATATTATCGCAATTAGTGTTGAGCAAGAATATCCACCTCCACCTTATTCCCCCTGAAAATTCAGGGGCGAGGGGACTTTAAAGGCCTCATATATGTATGAATGTAATGTAATTGTGAATAACAGTTAAAAACGTATATACAGTTTAATAGGTATTCATAAGTAGGTAAACACATGCAACAATTATCTATATGGACATCACACATCACATTACAATGCTGGTCTAATACGACAGTAAGATACAATGTAACGGGTACCAGCTAAACATAGATTACATTAATAGAAATCACAATATGGAATGGTGAGCAGATGACATAAGCAGTGGATAAGGGTTTGTGCCAACAAAATCCACCCTAAGCGCGTTTCGTGTATACTTCCTCAGGGGGTGTGTCTTTAACCAGATTTATTGAAAAATAGTCTGTAGGTTTACAGAGACGTTTAAGACAAAAGGCCCGGCCCACAATGGGGCAGCCAAGAGTAGAGAATGAGAGGCCCGATTAGGCCCGGCAGTAGCGGAGTGCAGCGGCGATCTGTTGAGTTATTAGCATATATTGAGAGTCATCATGTATGTTCAAGTAGAAGATCAAATAAGTCCATATAAAGTCCCATTACCAAATACTGTTTTGGGTTAACTGTGCCAACTGTTGAAAAAGTCCAGAAGTGGTGAATGGTCTGGCCTCCTCGTGTGCGATAGTGCGCTCGGATGTTCGCAATGGCGGATATTCACCATATTATGCTTCAACATTGTTTACCGGCATACATCGTGCATATTTGTGCGCATTGCGAATGGATACGCGCATTACACACATCACAGAATGAAGAAGAGAAGCTGTAAAGCTGCATTGTGAATCTTTGCAAATAATTGTGAACAGCTTCACACGATGTAAGGCAATAGAATACAGTCGAAGCGAATTTAAAAAATTTCGAATGTTCCTTAATATGTTCGCGAAATTACGCAATTTTGAATATACCATATGCTGCTCTACACTAATCACATTACACAGAAATTTCGTATTTACGAATATCGAATCGAAATTATTTGTGAACTATAACGAATTTGAATATTGCCTATGCCGCTCATTACTAGTCATGATAAGTGTAGCGGATCGCTGGTGTGACAAAGGGCTTCTCCGCTCGAGTTCCAAGGGGTACTGGGGGACCAGGTAACTAGCACAGGAAGCACAGCATACATAGTACCCAAGTCCATCCAGTAACATCTATCACTCTTCCCAATAACTGGACGACACACAGTATCAGGTGCAGAACTAATCTTGAATGTCACATACCCGGCTTTTTATCCCATTCTCCCATGCAAGGGAGACACCTCCAGAAAGACGATCCATTGTTTAATCACATCCCTTCCCCTCACCCTGAGACATAACTCAATCACCAGTCCAGGGAGACAGACACCGGACCTTTTGTGTTCCTGCTGAACCAGACAACTGCTCAGCAGGGGACTGATTGCTTGTGTCCTATCCATGACTTTAGGGCAATAAATAGTGATGGCCCGAACTGTTCGCCGGAGAACTATTCGCAGCGAACAACGCATGTTCGCGTTCGCCCCATGTTCGCGAACATATGGCGAGTTCGGTTCGCCCCCTATC
>CM070033.1:177193028-177203898 GCA_036250615.1 Ptychadena robeensis | reverse complement strand
CCACACATTGCTTTGGATGGGGACTGTCACACATTGTGGCAGTGTGATGACACTGAACACCTAGCTAATGGTTCCCTATGCAACAGCAGCAGCTCTCTGATCTAACTCTCTCCTTCTCAGCAACATGTGAAATGGCGTCCTCCCCTTGCTATGCTATAGGGGGTGGGATGGTCCGTGAGGTGGGGGGTGCTGATTGGCTGGATTATGTCTGCTGACTGTGACTCACAGGGTCAAAGTTTAACTAATGTAAAAACATAGGGGGCGGGTCGAACTCGCCATATGTTCGCGAAAAAGCGCGAACGCGAACATGCGATGTTTGCCGCGGATAGTTCTCCAGTGAACAGTTCGGGCCATCACTAGCCATAGGCTCACCATCACTGCCCTATATTAACAAACAAATACCTTTTGATCAATTGGGGGCTATAATAGGTATCCACCCAATATAAAAATATTCTGGTACCATTTAAATAAGTGAAAAGTCATAATGCGACCTAGGGGGGGGGGGTCACTAATAAAATTGTTATGTTTTTATCTGACTCTAATTTAGGTCGTACTGTTTAAACGTCCCAGATCATTTTGAGGTTGGATGGGTATCTAGTATGGATGAATGGATGGTACAAAAGGTTTTCCCAGAAACCTTTGGACATTCTAAATGAATATTTAATGATAAGTACTGGAATAGTTTGGTGTTTGTCTGACCCCTCAGCACAAATAATCTCATACTGTATACCTTGTAAGGGGGGCATCTAACCAGAGGTGGGATCTGTAAGTTAGTGTTGATTAATGAGTGCACTGGGTCTAGTGCTAGTGTTTACCATAGTTTTTGCACGATAAGACCCACCCCATGGAGAGAACATTAAGAAAGAAAACAGCCATTCACATATCAAATGAATATACAGTATGTTCCAGCAAAATAGACAGGACTGGTCCATGCAGTATTCACTCTATGTTCTTCCAGCCAAAAGGCCAGTGCGAGGAGGAAGGTCTTCACTGCAGCAGAGTGTCAGGGCTGAAACTTATCATGTGTTTATACACTAGCAGTACTCATTCTCTAAACAGCAACTTATGGAAAGACACATTTTACAGTCTGGCACTGAACAACTTACCCATGAGCAGCTATTTACATATGGGAGGAGATACGAGTCTGTGTCACAACATGTATTTATTGCTATGCAGAATGTTAATACACAATTTACATTAGGTTATATTTTTGATTGGCTGGAGGTAAATGAAACACTTTTCTGGGAAAACGTTTTTTACATATTCAGACCATAAGACGCAGGGACACTTTCCTATTGATTTTAATGGTATTTAGACATTATGGTGAATAGATATTTTTTGAATGTCATCAGTGACCTGGTATCATTAGTCCCTGTAGAGGAGCATTTGAATGTTGGAGGTAGACATGGAAGAATTGATTTATAATTTCTCTACTTTCAGCCAGAAGCAGGACTGCCTGGGCTCAGAAGAAATCAACTTAATGTCAAAGTACTGCATGGATAACCAATTAATGTTAATGACTTATTCCTAGAGTTACACTTTAAGATATTGGCATCTGCTCAGGCTTGAAATATATCCTTCTTGAGCAGGTCTTGTACTTTTGAGCACTGGACATGTCAACTCTATTTCTGATATAATCAGGTTGTATATCAGAGGTAGCTGCACATTACAGGAGCTTGTTACAAATGATTGACAGTTGGAAATATTTTGCCTTTGAAAGCCTGATTTACTCTGTTGCCTGCAAAGTTGGCCTTCAGTAACCTATAAAAACTGATAAAAAAAAAATCAGATTTCACTTTTTCATCCATTCGGAGCACTCAATTTCCATATATGGGGACTGCTCTTCACACACTGCTTTTGGTTTTATTAAATAAGCCCTGAGCTAGAAGAGATACAATGTCTAGCTATGAAGTGGATTGCAGTCCCAACATACTGAATCACAACAGTTCACAGGCCAACCTAAAAAAATCCATAGACCTTGGAAATTGTTTTGTGGAGGCTGGTTTATGTCTGCTGCACCGCATGGAGCTGGAATTCGTTTTCCTGCTCCATATCTCAGATATTTATGGTGTCAGAAGGTCAGGAAAGATATTTCTATCTGATGAGTTTTAGCAAAGGACTTCACTACTCAGGCTATGCATTCTCAAACTCGTACTCTAAGCAATGGGCTAGACTACAGGAGGGGAACGTCTTTCACAGAGCGGTTAGAATTATTTTTGAAAAATAATATCGGTCCACCTACAGCTCAGAGAATGATCAGAAAAACCCAGCTACAGATGGATGCTCAGAACTGCTCTTAGCACTGTGTACCAAGTAACTGAACTCCAGACAGATAGACATTAGATTTATACCAGCAAAACGAAAACAATTCAATTTTATTAATGCAGGTAGTATACGTAACTATATTTTACTTGATTCTATCTATAGTAAATCCAAAACCTTATCACTGATTATCACTGGTTCTTCTGCTGCTTCTTCCACCTACAATGACCACATTAACATGACCGTTTTCAGGCTGCTGCCTGATAGGACCTCTATGGGATTCCTAATTAGATGAACTGTGAATGCCTGCACTATTTTGCAGACGATCACAGGGAGTCGCTTCTCCCGAGGCTGCCAACTGACAGTGTAAACGTAGCCTTAGGTGTTACCAAAAGGTTACACCCAACTCTTCTTCCTTGCTGAATTGACTGTTTTATAGAACAGAAATTTCTAAACCAGTCCCAGTATAACCCACCATGGATCAAAAGTTTTTTTCCATAAACCTTTGGACATTCTAAATGAATATTTAATGATAAGTACTGGAATAGTTTGTTGTTTGGCTCACCCCTCAATACAAATAATCTCATACTATATACCTAGTAAGGGGGTATCTAACCAGAGGTGGGATCTGTGAGCGAGTGTTGATTAATAAGTGCACTGGATCTAGTGTTAGTGTTTACCATATTTTTGCGCCATAAGACGCACCCCATAGTTTTGGAGAGAACAGTAAGAAAATGAAAACACAGAAACACAGCCATTCACATATCAAATGAATATACAGAATGTTCCAGCAAACTAGGCAGGACTGGACCATGCAGTATTCACTCTATGTTCTTCCAGCCATTTATTATTAATATTATTATCATTTATTTATATAGCGCCAACATATTACGCAGCGCTGTACAATACATTAGAGTGGAGATACAACACACAATAACACACAGGTACAGGTAATGACACAGGAGGAGTAGAGGACCCTGCCCGGTTGGGCTTACAGTCTAATAGGTTGGGGAACAGAGTATACAATAGGCGGGGGGATGGGACTGGTATGGTGGTGATGTTAGGAAAGAGAAGATGGATAGGCCAGACTGAAGAGGTGGGTTTTTAGGGCTTTTAGGGTGCCTAAAGTAGGAGCAAGTCTAATGGGACGAGGGAGAGAGTTCCAGAGAGTAGGAGCGGCCCTAGAGTAGTCCTGAGCCATAAGACCAGTGCCAGGAGGGAGGTCTTCACTGCAGCAGTGTCAGGGCTGAAACTTTAGCACTTGTTTATACACTAGCAGTACTCATTCTCTAAACAGCTGAGCAACTTATGGAGAGACACATTTTACAATCTGTCACTGAACAACTTACCCATGAGCAGCTGTTTACAAATGGGAGGAGATATGAGTCTGTGTCACAAAATGTATGTATTGCAATGCAGAATGTTAATGTAAATACACAATTTACATTAAGTGGCATTTTGGCTTGGCAGGAGGTAGCTGAAACACTTTTCTGGGGATTTTTTTTTTTACATATTCGGACCATAAGACACAGGGACACTTTACCATTGTTTTTAATGGTATTTAGACATTATGGCACCTCGTAACATTATCACTGATTATCACTGATTCTTCTGCCACCTACCTATGACCACATTAAGATGAAGTTTTAAGGCTGCTGCCTTATAGGACCTATGGGATTCCTAATTAGATGACATGTGAATGCCTGCACTATTTTGCAGACGATCACAGGGAGTCGTTCCTCCCATGGCTGCCAACCAACAGTGTAAACTTAGCCTTAGGTGTTACCAAAAGGTTACACCCAGCTCTTCTTCCTTGCTGAATAGGCTGTTTCATAGAACAGAACTTTCGAAACCAGTTATGCCACAGGTCATAGCCTGCAAGAAAAACCTATTCTACCACTAGTCCAATGCATGTGATAGCAGTAACAAACACCATCTATCTGTTCTGGTTCTGTCCTCTCTGTCAAATTGTTTAACCCACTGTGGGACACAAGTAAAAGGTATGCCTCCCAGTCCATATCCTAATAGTGATGAGCAGCATAGGCAATATTTGCATTTGCACAATTTTGAATGATATTCGCAGTAAATTTGTAATTCAACAATTCATGATCTCCAGTCATTATTACCTATATTGCGAAAATTGGCACTTGTATACAGGCATATTGCGTACTTAATTTGTGCAAAAACTATGTGTGTTAGAGACATACTTTGTTTTTGTAAAATACCCCCAACCCTTCTGTACATCTCCAGCAAGTTTGGTGATGATACCATGTTCAGGGGCTTTGCAATTAGCTTGAAATCATCGAAATGGTCGAATTTTATTCGACCATCTCTAATCTGTATAAGATATTAAGAGGTGGCTCAGGTGGTTAGTAGTCTGGCCACGCAGCGCTAGGGTGCCAGGTTTAAATCTCAGTCTGGGCAATCTCTGCAAGGAGTTTGCATGTTCTCCCTGAGTCTGTGTGGGTTTCCTCTGGGTGCTCTTTTCTCCCACACTCAGTTTAACGTAGAGCGAAGGGTTATGGAAACATTATAAAAACATTTAAAATTACAAAAAAATTTAGTAGTTTTTGCATAAATTTAGTCATGGGGACATTTCAACAAAAGGTGCTAGAGCAACACTTTTTGGGAGATGATACCATGTTCAGGGGCTTTGCAATTAACTGTGAAATTAACTAGTGGAAATTTCTAGACCATCCCTAATTTCCAATTTAGACTGGTTGCTGTAATGGAAAATTGTTAGCTGAAACTGCTTGTGATGTGTCCTTGGTATAAGCTTTTGCCAAATCAGAACTCTCCTCTAGTGTTTGCTAGAGCTTTCAGTGCTTAGATACTTCAATGTCCACCAAACATTAACCTCTGCTTGTCTCTGTTTGTCACCAGATTACATACAGCCAGTGTGTATACCAGAGAGCCATCGTGATTTTCCATCTGGACTGAATTGTTCCATCGCTGGTTGGGGACGGACCGAAAGTCAAGGTACAGTACTAGTACTAGTGCACTTCAAGAATTCGCTATGCTCTCGAATATAGTGCTATATCTTCCCACTCGCTAATATACGGCTGACTTTTAGAGATGGTTGAATTTTTCGACTTCCTTACTTTGTGAGCTGATTGCAAAGCCTTTGGAGATGTAAAGGATGGTTGTGGGAACATTTGAAAAAAAAAGTTTGCTCTAGCACATGTCGAAATATCAATTTTCAAAATTTTGACATGACTTTGAACCTAATTTGTACAAAAACTATTTGTGTTAGAGACATACTTTTTTTTGTAGTATATCCCCAACCCTTCTCTACATCTCCAGCAAGTTTGGTGATCATACCATGTTCAGGGGCTTTGCAATTAACTTGAATTTGTCAAAATGGTTGAATTTTTGAAAAAAAATTCGACCATCTCTACTGACTTTTTTTAAAGTCCGATCCACCTGTTCACAGATGGACCGCCATCACTAGTGATAGTGTTGATTAAGAAAATATGCGAATATCACCACTTTTTATAGCAAAAATCTTTTGCACAATGAATGTAATAATGGCAGGGGATCACAAATATGAAATATTTATGATTTTTTGAGAATATTATAGGAAAAAGTAGTGAATGTTGCCTATGCTGTTCATCACTATACATTACATATTGTATTACTACAGTCCCCTAATACAACAGATGTATGGTATGGTATCATCACCAAACTTGCTGGAGATGTAGAGAAGGGTTGGGGGTATACTAAAACAAAAAGTATTGCTCTAATATAGTTTTTGCATAAATTAAGTTCAAACTCACTCACACTTTTGACTTAATTTATGCAAAAACTACATAAGCCAGAGGAATATTTGTATTGCTCTAGCACGTGTAGTTTTTGCATTAATTAAGTTCAAAGGCAAGTTGGCTTAACACTGAACCTAATTTATGCAAAAGCTACATGTATTAGAGCGATATTTTTTAATGTTATCAAAACCCTTCTCAACATCTCCAGTAGTAATGGCTCAACTGTCCGCTGGGTGGACAGTTTAGCGTGAGCATTGAATGTTCTCTTTTCTTCTCACCGGCAAACGCTACGCGTGTTCAACCCGCCCCCTTCGCCGGCAAGAAGAATCTATAATTCTTCCTCCAGCTAGACCTTTCCACACCTGGTGCGGCCGTAGGAAGAACTATTTTCACTAGACATTGGTTAGAGACACCAGATATCTAGTGTTGTACTGGGCACGGGCCGGACATTTTGGAACTAGGAACTGTGCATTCCATATACCAGAAGTGACGTCGCTGCGTCATTTTCAGTATAGCTTTCATAAGAATTTGAAGTTCTCCTCATAAGAATTCTGAAGTTCACTTTTTTAAAAGTCCAATTCGCCTGTTCGCGGAAGGACACGGCTGACGTTCGGCCATCACTAATCTCCACCAATTTTGGTGATGATACCATGTTCAGGGGCTTTGCAATCAACATACTAAGTTAGCTAGTCGAAAAAATTCAGCCATCCCTTCTATTTCATGGGCACGATTTCTACAAATTCTGAAAATTACTTTTCATGTCTAGTGCACAAATCGGACAATCTTTATAATTTTTGAATTTGGGCTTCCTATTTTTTCACTTCATGTTCCTATGAGACAAAATAGTTTGTTTGCTATGACATTACCATATGACAAAAAAAACGGGGGACGTACAGGAAGTGATGTCACTTCCGGCACCATGCAGACTTTTCAGCTGATCTAGCAGGGGGAGGGTGTTACTCTCCTTGCTAATGTCCCACCCAGCTTGTGTGGATAATTTGTGGTAACGCCCTCTCCCTGATAGATCAGCACAATTTCAAGAATCCAGGATGTCTTAAAATCTGGATTTGGCCGGGAAAGCCACATACAAAATTTGACAAAACGGGAAGGTTGACAGGTCTGTATCAGCATGGGAGCGTTGCAGTGGCTTGATCATGTGATGATGCTATGGATTTGCTGGAAAACCTATGCTGGCAACCATTACAGGCTCTTGGCCCAGCCCCTCAAGTGTAAAAAATAATTGTGGCCCATGAGTTAACAGGTTTGCCCACCACTACCCTCTTGGCCATAACCAATAACTCATTTATTTTACCAATATCAGATGCACATCTGAAATCCTCAAAGCTGTATACGGCATAAAAGTAATAATAGCTGGGAATCAAGGGATAAAAGCCATCTGACCAAAGTAGAGTGTAGGATGGTTTAGGAATGCTCCACTCTGATTGGGTTGGAAGGCTTTTGGATCGCATTACACCTATCTAACTATAACGTTTAGTGATGGCCGAACTTCGGCCGTGTCCGTCAGCGAACGTGCGGAGCGGACTTTTAAAAAAGTCCGCCGTTCGCGGACAGATTAAAATTCCCCGCCTCTAGGTGGGGAATTTGAATTGGAAACCCCGAATGTGACGACAGTGACAGGGCAAACATGCTTGTTCGCGGCCGAACAGTCCACTTTGCGGGCAGTTCGGCCATCACTAATAACGTTTATAGTCATTAAATTGAAAATGTAAAATTTTCAAAGTGGACACATCCACAAAATGTCACCCAGCCCTTTCAATTATTGGGTTGCCCTTCTTAGAACCTTTTCCAAATGATGATTTTTACATAAAATACAATGCATGGGAGGGGGGAGGGGAGGGTTATGGAAACATTTTGTGTCTTTTTATTTCACTTTTTTGTTTAAATGAGCAACTATGACGGTTTTATTAATTCCTGACAGGCTGCATGTATTTTCTTCCACATTGACATTATTTAGAAGTGATGTTGTTATAGAGATTCAGCAGAGGTGAGGGGGGTTCCTCTGCAATGCAGCAGATACACAGCCATTGTCCTGATTCTATTAAGACAGCAAACCAAGCTATTCAACAAACAAAAATAAAAAGTCGAAAAAAAAACCACACACCTACTAACAATCTCATCAACATGGCAATCGAGTTTATTATGCTGTATTTCTAAATCTAAATTTATGTGAGGGAATCATTTTAATAACCCCATAAACTGGCACTGTTTATTACATCCATGATAATAAAATTCTAGTAATTACTGACCTGCTTTGCAATCAGGCCACCAATTTAAAAGCACAACCGCTGGGAAATGCTGATTCAATGGATATGTTGTGTAAAAACGGACAGCTTGAAATTAAATTATCTGCATTGCCAGCAGTGATACATGTGACTGGGCTGTCCACCTTCCAGTTTATGGCTCAGAAATTAACATTTAAAGGACCCGTAAGCCTAATAGGGAGAAGCAATATGTTTAAGTCTTTCAGTATTTCTAAATATGTGTTTACAAGAAAGAATTCAGGGTCAACCAACGTAATATGTTTAAAGCCCCCCCCTACACATCTAGATTTTCCTTTCAATCAACTTAAAAAGATACATTTTGGGGGGTCAGGGAAATCCTGATTGGTTGTAATGTATGCCAACTGTAGTGACAGATTTTTGATCAAATTTTTTTGCATTGACTGAAAGCGGAATTGAATTAAGGTTCAAATTAGATACAACCGATTAAATTTTCCAGCATGTCCGATCATATTTTGATCGACAAATTTTCCCAGTGTTTATCATTTTAGGTCGATCTAACCATGTGGGATGCCATAGATTTTAAATCAATCAAAACATTTTTTTATTGAATTAAGAAATAATCAATAGAATAATCTTAGACCTGTATGGGGGTCTTTAGTTCTACAGGTACAGATACAATAGGCCATAGGAGACACTATACTACATGTTGGTTATTCTGAGGCCAGGACCCTCATCTGCACTCATGAAGACCTGGACACTGCTTTTTGTAGAGAAGGTCTGCATAAAGCCTTAAATCCATAAGGGGGGGGGGGGGGGTTCCACAATGCTGAGTGCTTAGCTGGCCGGCGGATTCTCTGTTTAGACATCCGCCGATGCAGGGTTTAATATACTCCACTACATTAACCCCTGCATCGGCGGAATGACTCAGCACCGTGGGAACACAGCCTTCACCGAGCAGGTAAAGTATATGTGCTTTGTGCAATGTGCTTAGCGCAGGGGGCCCCGAAGGATGTGGAAACATACCCTGTCAAGTTTTGACAGAAAGTGACATCACGGTTATCACTTTCGGCATTTGGTATGAGGAAGTGCTGTGCTGTGGAGTGGCACTTCCTCGTTCCAAATACAGGTAGTGACATCATGGATGTCACTCTCTGTATCGGGAGGTTTACCTCCTCTCCCTTCTAATAAATACTTTGTGAACTTAGGAGGGAGGGAGCATTAGGGGAACTAAGGAAGGAGAGTAATGCCCACTCCCTCCTTAGTTAGCCTGATTTCAAAATCCAGAGAAAAATAAAAGATTTATTGATCAAGCTAGGAAAGTCACAGGATGCTTTACAGGCCTAAATCCACTGGATTGTAATATCATGGTGAAAACTAGAGCCTAGATTACTCCCTTCCTAGGTGCCAAAGACTTGTAAAATGATTTTCCTATTCCCATCTTGCCTTAAAGGTGAAAAGGCTGATTGATGCAATGGATCTCAGTTTTGTTTTGGTACATCTGATAAAATAAGCTTCCTCTCTCTTTGTCAGCCACAAATATTTATTGGAGGTGAGAGATGGATACATTTTTTTTTCAACTAGCTGACTTTGTGAGTTAAGGCTGCCATACACACCCCGACGGGTGCAGACAGACCTTCTCCGATAATCACCGGAATGCAAACGTGATGACGTCATCACGTTTGCACCCTGGTGCATTACTGGGCCCCTTCAGTCGGCCGGCACTCTTTGTGTGCCGGCATTAGCTTCAATGATGACGCCAGTCTTCATTGAAGCTAATGCCATCGGCTTCCATCGGCCAGAGATTATCGGACATGTCCGTTCTCTGGCTGGCCGAGCTGTGGGGCACATACGGATAAGCAGCTGATTTTTCCGCTGACCGACGGCGCGCGCGTGCACGCCCGTTGGTCAGGTGAAAAATCTGCCGCTTATCGACATGTGTATGGCAGGCATTAATTTCAAGCATGCTATCATCTCCAAAAATTGTTGGAGATGTAGAGAAGGACTGTAGCAACAGGTTTTAAGAAGAATTTCTTTAGCACATGTAGTTTTTGCATAAATAAAAGTGGATGTCAATTAAAAAAACAAAACAAAAACAAATAAACATATATACATAACTAACCTACATCCAGTCTTCACACAGGGACAGCGACCCTTAAAAATAAAAAAGAAATACTCACCTTTCCTGCCTGCTCGCTCCCGCATTGCCATGCCTGGAGTGTCCGGTCCTTCAGGCTAATTTAGAATATTCTAAATTAAAAAATTTTACAACGCGTATCTGACTCTCTAATGTAAACACCTACACTCAGCAGGGACACTTCTCCCTGTATACCAAACATAAATACTTATCTAATTGACAATCCAACAATAACTCTGCTTAAGGCTGCTGGAATCCACAGAAAGACCAAAAGAGGGTCCAGAGTGGGCATGGAAAAGATGATCTTTTCCACAGAACGAAAATAATTCTGTGATGAAATCTACTGAGTACACCCAGGCAACAACCCTAAAAGCTCCAGCACAATCCAGCAGAGATGACAGCCACACCTATGGAGACAGCTGCAAGGTGCATCACATATACCAGGGTGCAGCTACTTCAGTGGGAACACT
>CM070033.1:177180062-177193003 GCA_036250615.1 Ptychadena robeensis | reverse complement strand
CCCCCATCCCGGTGGCCAGGCTCCTACCAGACACTATCGGCTCCAGAAAAAAACATCAGGCTACTCCTAGACCGCGGCCCCTTGGCCAATGCAGCAGTGAGTGTACAGGTGTGTGTGTGTGTACAGTGTGCTGCAGTGAGTGTACAGGTGTGTCCACAGAATACATCACTTCCTAAAAAAAAAAAAATCTGGAAGATTTTTCATTCATGTTTCCGACAATTATTTTCATTCGATATTTGCGTCGGTTGTACAAAAATCGAACAAAAATCGAATTACCTTCAAAAAATGGACAAACGAAAAACGATAAAAAAATCTAAAAAAAAATTGAATCTGAAGTTGAACGAAACAAAAATCTTGACGTGTAAACCCACCTTTATACTGTTAGTGCCATTGTTTAAGAGTGTGACATAAATTAGTTACACCCATGGCCTGATGTTGACAACAGTGCATTCTTACTGTTTTTTCCTGAATGAAAGAAAGAAATGAACCCACCCAGGAGGGAATTATGTAATACAAATTTCCAACTTTCCCAAACCTTTTTTTCAGACTGTTTTCAATTATAAAAAAAACACTTATATACACTTTATATTAATTGAAACGAATACACATATATTTATTCACTTGTATTATTCTTTTAAAACTGCCATTTAACCGAAAAATTTTACCCTGGTGGGCTGAGTTGTCCTCTCATATCTCTTAATGCGGCTTCAACAGTAAGATTTCCCAACTACAGTTTTCAGTTGCCATCAACTAAAAAAATATATAAAACAAGCCGCTCAACTAATGTATGGATAAATCTTTAAAAAAAAACTTAAAAGTTCATGATGATCCTGAGTGTGATGTATTTACAGAAGGCATTTATATTCATTAATTATGATCATTTCTGACTTTTTTTCAGGTTCTATTCCTTATATATTGCAAGAAGCCCAAGTACCTTTAATCATCAATGAAAAGTGCCAGCAACTCATGCCGGAGTATAACATAACCAACACTATGATCTGTGCTGGATACAACGAAGGAGGGGTCGACACGTGTCAGGTATGAACTCCAAAAAAGAAAATATGTCTCTAACAAAATTAGTTTTTGCACAAATTAAGTTCAAAGTCAAGTCAAAATTAAAAAAATCGGAATTTCGACTTTGTTTATGAACCTAATTTATGCAAAAACTACATGTGCCAGAGCAAAACTTTTTTTTCCAAATGTTCCCACAACCTTTCTCTACATCTCCAGAAAGTTTGGTGATGATACCATTTTCAGAGGCTTTGCAATCAGCTCACAAAGTTAGCAAGTCGAAAAATTCCATCATCTCTACCAGTAACACAGGTGATCTTAGGGTCACTGTGTTACATGATATATACGACACACAATGTGCATTACCATACTACAGTGTTTGCTAAGCTTGAAGTATCATTTAAAACAGGTTTTGTTATTTAAAAAGGAAAAATAATGTCTTCAAGCTATGTCTGCTCTAATTTTTTCATTACAAAATGCTTTTTAGACTGTAAGCTTCTATGGTTAGGGTTCACACTACATTTCTTGATATACTTGCTGTAGAATATGTAATAACTTTATAAATCACGCAAATAGTAATAATAATAACCGCAGCAGTGATTCATTCCAGCCTTCAGCCTTACATATTGTATGAGGGGCCTGTTAGTCGATGAAAGTGTATTTCATCTCGGGAATACAGCCGTATAAAGCCTACAGTGCAGAGCATTGACTGGGAATTAGCATACCATACTGTGATACACTCTATCAAGCTGAGTTTATGATATGCTTTGCTAACCTTTGTTACAATGACAGCGCAGTAGTCACGAGCGGAATGGCTCATTCTATAGAAAAGCTTTCGAAGAATGCTCTAGCATGTTTATAAGAAAAAAAGAATACAAAAGACATAAAGAAAAATAAAAACTACCTACATGTACTTTCTGCGGCAGCTTTCTGCGTTGACGAGACTATTTCTTGTTTGATATCTACAACCAACAAACAGATTGCTATGACAGTTAAAGCACATTTTAACATTTGTTTGTCAGGGTTTCTATACACATCACATTTTCCTGATCAATCATAGAATATACCTTTAATATAACAGACATTCTATATAAAACATTCTGCTGAACACTTGGGAGTAGTAGACAAGAAATCTCTGAACGAGAAGCAGTTATGATAATGGAAAAAAGGAATGTAACATGTGTTACAATGCAACAGCCAGACGTTTCTATGGCTTCTTAGTTGTAGGTAGAGATGGCCGAACATCCCTGTTGGCAGGGAATTTGAATGAAAACTATACCGGGCACAGGCCGAACGTGATGTCCAACCAACATCACTTCCAGTTTTGGAACCAGGAACTGTGCATTCCATATACCCGGAATTGAGGATTTTTAGAAAGTATAGTAGAGTTGTATATTTACATTGAACATTGCAAAAATAAAAATGAGGTGACAGACTGCTCATGGGTAAGTTATTATTGCCAGATTGTAAAAATTGTCTTATCATCAAATATTATTTTAGAACAATTCATTTTGCACCTCAAAGCCTCCTTCATTAACAACTTCTTGTTGCTGATTACTACAGGGAGACTCCGGTGGTCCATTGACGTCTCAGCAGGAAAATCGCTGGTACCTCGTAGGAGTGACTTCATTTGGAGTTGGCTGTGCACAGCCAGAAAAACCTGGAGTTTATGCTCGAGTGACAACATTTACAGAATGGATCCGCAGCTTTCTGATATAAAGAATACCATCAACACGTACACAAGTCACATCACTTTCCTACAGAACAATTGTTTTTTTGCACAATACAAACAATGAACAATATTTAAGAATTCTAATGATGTAATTATGTTAATTATTGTGTGTTGTTAGTTAGTGCGTCTGTATCAGCATATACAGCAAGCAATCTCCTAATTCCATTGTCAATAAAATGTTGGAACCACCTTTATCATCTGTTAACAAAAACAGTTTTAATATAGAACAATTCTTTCAGCTGTTACCGGTGTGTATTATTTCACTTACATTTTATTTGTATTTCCTTTTATTGTGCTTCAATATCTATATTTAAAGTAAATAACGAGTGCAGTGTTTATATTAAAATAATCTCTAATTCGACAAGTGTTTCCAGATTTTTACTCCTACAAGAAATAGAGAATTCTGTGTCCCTTGTGGTGGTGATGCACTGTGTTCAGTAGTGATGGCCACAAACATGGATGTTCGCATTCCTTCTAGCCGGCGAGCAGTATGGGTGTTTGACCCACCCCGTTCGCTGGAGAGGAGATCATTTTTCTTCCACCGGCAGGATCTGGAACAGTAAGATCCCGCCGAAATAAGAATCTTTTCACTAAAGATCGGGTAGAGAACCATGTCTTCTAGTGAAAAATCAGCTCCGAAAACGTAAAATAATATCTGGCAATCGAAACCAGGAACTATGCGTTCCAGGTAACGGAAGTGACGTTACTGACTTCACTTCCAGTTTTCCTGATTCAAATTCCTTGCTATCAGTGAATTTGAATCTCCCCGCGAACAGACAGACTAATTAAAAATCGTTGAAATGGTTGCAATGGGACCATCTTTATACCTATGAGCAGCTATTTACATTTGGGAGGAGTGATGAGTCTGTGACACATATTTTTTTACTTCAATGCAGAATGTAAATGTAAATGTACAACTGATGCTATCAAAATAGCATCAACTCGCTCAGCTATTAATGTTAAGCTCAGTCTGTGAGCTCAGTCTGTTGCTGTGGATACATAACGTGGCCCCTCCTGTATCTAAATAGCTGTGTAATAGTAGGGTGAATTGAGGCTGTTTAGAAAGTATAGTAGTGTATTTACAATAAACACATAAAAAAAAATTATGTGACAGACATCTCTTCTCCCATATGTTAATAGTTGCTCATTTTGAAATGTCTGATCTGCCTGTTTGTGAACGGACCTGGCCGAAGTTCAGCCATCACTAGTGTTCAGTAAGTCAGCATGCTTCCAGTGTAAAGGGGAGCAGTAAAGTCCATTTACTTTTTCTCTGCTCAGGCAATAAACCAATAGTGTTGCCTTTTGTACTAAATCTCTTATTGTAGAATTAAAGGATTTTCAGTTTGTTTTTGCAGCGATGAGCACATGTATCATCTTCCTTAAATCTCCTACTACCTTTTCTGTCAACTGGCCAACAACTGGTAACCATTTGCTTGATGACACTGTTTTCTGGACAATATCTGTTCGGCCTTATGGCCCTCATCATGGCTTGTACACGCAGACATGCATCAACTCCTGTTTCTCTTTTCAATGTCATCATGCAGCCCAGGCTTCCCTATGATACAGTACTCTCTGAACCATACCAGGATTTTATGTCCTCCTCCTGTAGCAATAGGGAGATCTGGACTGCCGTCTGCAAATGAATGGACGCAACCACCTGCGCTTGTTGTGTGCGATTTGAAATTGCATCACGCCATGACAAATTGCGGTAATGGGAACAAGCCCTAAGTATCAGTTTACGTTTTCAAACTTGTGTCCTGGTGTCGGTCTCTTGTTCTTACAGTCTAGCAAGGCTAATGGCCCCCATACATGCACAGATATTAAATCAGTCGATTGAAAATTGGTGCATGCCCACATGGTCCGATCAACTAAATTTGATCGTAATTTTGAAAAAAAATCGATCAAAACATGATCAGACATGTCAGAAAATTTTGATCAGTTGAGTACAAATTGAGTACAAATTATTTTGTAACCGACGGATTTTGATCGTTCTTGATCATTTGCATACTAATACTTCCTTGTCATCAAATGAAATTCTGATTTAAAAAATTATCACCCGATTAAACTATCGATTTCATGGACCATCAAAAAAAAAAAATCAATGAAAAATAAAGAAATCGGTCAAAAATTGGTTATTCCATGTGGAGTATGTTCTATTTTCCATCAATCAATCTCTGATTGTACGATTGAAATAAATTGATTATTTTTAGTCTGACGGACGCTAAAATCTGTGTATGTATGGGGGGCATTAGAATGAGAGAGGAAGAAGCAGTTTAAGCAGTTTGCCATTTGTACTGCAATGCACACGGTCATGCTAACATTCTGGAGGAGAGCAGTAATGGAGGTTGGAACTTACCAGACGGTCACTTGGTTTGTGTGATCTATTCTCAGAATGGGGAGACATTTAAATGTGAATAAGTAAGTAAATGGATCTTCTGCCACAGTAGACAGTACTGTGGTTTCAGAAGATAAATCTCAAAACTACATAAACAGAAATACAAATCCTTTGGCAGTAAAAGAGTAACTTTTTGTACTTTATGTTACTATTTATTTGTGTTGTTAGAGTTGAGCTTTAGGGCAAAATGTATTGGCATAATATAAAAGTTAAAGAGAGTCTTCTGCCTTGAGAGTTATATCTGTATTTGCTGCAGGACCAACGTCTCCCGCCGTATCGTGCCTCGCTTCCAAATTATGCGCACACAGACTCCATTCTCCTTTGTACGCTTCTAAAAAAAAATATTTTGGCAGTCTCTAAATAAATATTTGAAAATTGTCACTTGGATCAGAGGCATATTTTTCCTTTGTTAAGTCTCATTTTGAGACTTGACTATGATTGATATGAATGTGAAGTCCCGTCAGTTCTGAATAAAAGATGAAGAACATTGCCAATTTGTGGAAAAATATTAATTTGGCAAAACACATCTGCATAATGGCAGGAGAATTGTGTTTTCTCTCTTTGTAAAATAGAAGCCATTGTTCTAGTCTATGCATATGGCCTATTAATATTTCAAAACTCAAATATCATGGCGTAACAAATTACAAATAATTTTACTTGTCATGAAAATTATCCCTTACTATCAGTTCTTTTATCTGAAGCTGTAATTTGAATATAAATATTCTTAGCAAACCAGAAAAATAAAGTGAAAAAGATAGTTAGGCTTTTTTTTTCTTGAAAACAAGCCTGTGGTTCTAAGGAAAAATGGAACACTAGACTGAGGTCCTGGGCAGCTTTAGAATCCAGCACATCAGTTCTAGGATCCTTGTGGGTGGAACATCAACAGAATTAATTGATTTGGGGTACATAAGCAAATCCTTGACTGTATTGGCCTTCAGTATTATATCTACCTAAAATAATCCACAGACAGAGGCACCGATTCATTTCAACTTCAAGATAAGAGCAGTCAGCAATTGGAAATAAGCTATACATGTGTTCTTATTTTTATTATAAAGTCTAAGAAGATACCAATAGTGATGGTCATACTGTCCTTCCAGGCTTGCCAAAAGGGGTCTGGTTTGCTCTGGGGGGACCCCATTCTGTTTGAGGTCCCCCATTTCCATAGCATACAGAACCTATGCCAACAGGGGCTCTGGCATGCTTTGGGGCGTGGACACCACGCTGTTTGTGGCCCCATTTTCCAAAGCATACAAGACCCTATGCCAACAGGGGGCCTGGTATGCTCTCGGGAGGGACCTCCAAGCTTTTCAGGCATAAAAAATAAAAAATTATTTTAAAGTTTAATCACTGATCCCCTCTGGTACGCTACTGTCCAGTTGGCTGCACCCTTTTGACACTTTTTTTTATTGGTATTGTGGATACAATTATGACCTGAAGGTTTGAAAATGTTGCCATCCACTGAAGTCATGACAGCTCAGTGCGAACATGCAAATGGCGGGTATTTGCAGAAGTTCGTTCCGCCGCTTTGCGAATGGCCTCGGCCGATGTTCGCCACAAGAGATCAACAAGATATCAAAATTACCACCCTCCGTCCACCTCTGTCCATGTCACCAACAACATTGAAGTGGGCTGGAAGACCAACACCCCTCCATAAACATGGAGGTTTATCAAACAAACTCTGGACAAACTAGTTTCGTCATGACCGCTAGGGGGGTTTCAATAACAGATACAAATATTTTGACTATTTGTATCATATATATAGATATGTTTTTAGAATTACAATTGATAAATTACAGTTTAACTAATACATATTACTTATCTGTCAGGTGTCTGAAAAAAACACATACTTACCTTACCCATTTCCTGGTTCCTTATTTGGCCATTCTCTCAGGTAGTGATGTCTACTCCTTGTACCTCACAGCAATGCAGAGAATTGCGGGATTTCTTTAATTATATATTTTTAGGTACGTTTGGGGTGGGGGGGTTTAACATGATCCCTGTAGTGGAGATGGTCCGGGAGTGCAGCTCTGAACAGTTTCAGTGATAGGTCCCCTTTAAGCTTTACATCTTGTTAGAGACTGCAGGACATAGATGAATAGAAATATATTAACCTCAGCTACACTCATCACTTTTTCAAAGACCTCATAATGGTCACTGTTATCTGATCCTTCGATGTTTCTTTCAATATACAACATATTGCTCACATATCACTTCATAAAGACACTTCGGACCAGATTTTACAGTCATTTAATCATCCTGTCAGTTGACCGAACATGCAGTTATAGATCAATTATATGTTTTGCTACTCATATGTTTTATGAAGCTCGAACATATATCTTACTGACATGAGTGAGTAATGAGACAGATAACCAATGATAGACTGTAATGATAGGAACGATAATAAATTATGAGACTCGACATCAAAACTGTCAATGGACCCCCTGCATTTACAACTTCCTCCGTTGCTCTTCTATCATGTACATACCAAGCCAAGAATGTCCATACCATGGCCACAATAATAAATGTAAGGTCATTCACACATTTGTTCTTAATATTGCTTTTTGAATAATGTCAAGGCACTAAAGAAACAGTGGGAGTCTATGAGGGTGTTAAAATAGCACAAAAAGTACTGTTGCTTATCAAGCAGTGTCCTTTCCATTAGTGTTTTGAATGGCTACTCTCACATTTGGGTGGTTGTTAAACTTTTGCTTTCCAAGTCTTTTTAAGCAGTAAGCATCTGAGTGTGAACATATTAATAGAGATGTATAAATTTGATTCAACTTACATTTCGATTGTCCAGATTGAAGTTTGATGCAAAGCAAATTTTGAGTTTTCAATAGCAAATTTTCGATTGACAATCATATTACATCATATACTATTTGCAAAAAAAGGAAAAAAAAAGCAATAAAAAATATTTCACTAGCACATGTCGTTTTCTAATTATTAAGGCTCATAGTTAAAGTGGACCTACCACCAGAAATCTATGTTTTTATGAATGGCACTAGAAGGGCCAATAATAGGGAGGAATGCAGTAAAAAACCTCAAAAACTTACCTGTAATGACCGTTTTAACAAGATTACCACACAGCTCCCCTCACTTCCTGGTTCGCTGAAGGCAACACATGGAACTGGGGGTGTAATATTGCTGGTGGCCACTGGGGGGCGTTTAGTGATCTTGTATGGGAATTTTCAAAGCAGATCACTGAGAAATCTAAGCTCCCTGTCACGTGCTGCCTTTCTCTGCCTAAAATGAACCAGGAAGTGAGAAGAGTGCCATTCATGAAAACATAGATTCCTGGTGGTGTGTCTTATGGTCCAAATGTGCGACCATTCGTGGCCATTTGGCCGCCGGTGATCGCAACTTGACTCCCCGCCAGCTCTCCCGGCAGATAGGAGATCTGCACACAGCCGAACTACCATCTGAACGGAATTGGCTATATTTGCAGAGCCCTGCAGATATAGCCAATGCAGAGCGTGTTTGAGAAAAGCCACACTGGCAGTTTCCTCACACACACAGCTGCAGAGGGGAGGCCCTCTTCCCTTCCCTGTGTATAAGGAAATGGAGATGCTGAAGTGTGCTCTCTAGTGACACAATTTTTGTGGCTGAAATTGGGTACTGCATGTAGCATGTGATTTTTTTTTTACCTAATTCATTTAATTATCCAAGGAGTAAAAGCCCCCATTTTCCTCTGTGTTATGCCCATGTTATTGGCAACTCTACATACCGTACGCGATTAAGTGGCTCCTTTAAATGAATGGGCTGATGTATGAATAACGTGCTGGGGCATGTTAGTCATTATGACGCGCCCCTTTATTATCAATGGATATGCTATCCATCAAGCCTCGGTTGCGTTGATGTCGATGCGGAGCCCATTTCGTGTATCAAAAATTTTACTTATATTCAAGTATATAGGGTACTTATAGTATTCCATTATTAATTCCTAACACTGAAGTCACCATTAACAATAATGCTCTATTTTTCTGGAAACCTATCTTAGTAACGAAATATCCCAAAAGCTCTTTTCATACAATCTATATTTTCTTTTACTGTATGAGCAGAAACATCAGAAGAGAAGTCGCATATTTGACTCGGCCACCTCTGACAGCAATCCACTTTGAAGTAAATGTTCTTGGACCTAAATGGTGGAGAAGTCACTTTAAAGAAGCAGACTGCGCTAAAGTTCATTTGGTCCCAAATTGAGTAGGAATAGCTACAAATGAGCATGATTTGTTCTATCCATTCCGTGCCATTATCTCACAACAATCACATGCAATTGTCAGGAATGAGAAGTCCTGCGGAAATACATATTTCTCTGTACAAACCGTACTTGTAACAAATGCTTGTGCTAAGATTTACAGAAAAAATAAATAGATGCACAAGAGATAGATAGGTAGAGCGATAGATAGGTAGAGAGATAGATAGGTAGAGAGATAGATAGATAGATAGATAGATAGATAGATAGATAGATAGATAGATAGATAGATAGATAGATAGATAGATAGATAGATAGATAGATAGATAGATAGATAGATAGATAGATAGATAGATAGATAGATAGATAGATAGATAGATAGATAGATAGATAGATAGATAGATAGATAGATAGATAGATAGATAGATAGATAGATAGATAGATAGATAGATAGATAGATAGATAGATAGATAGCACCAGCAAACATCTATGGGTGTTCAACCCGACCCCTTTTACTTAACATGGAGGCAAAGTTTGACACTTCACCCCACAGTCAGATGGAACAGTACAGCCATAACACATTTTTCCCTCCTGGAAGTCACCCCCCCCCCTTATAAAAGAAGCAGCCCAGAGGCCTTTTTTCATTTATCCTGTGTCTCCAGTACTAGATAGATAGGGAGAGCTGCTGCTGATTGAGGAATATCTAATCTACTTTGCTATTATATTATACTCCATCCAGTGATCTGTAGCTATAGCTAAGGTGTTCTGCAACAAGCAATTCATGATTACTGAGCCACAATAGTTCTGTTCTGGGGGTGGGGTATGCTTTATTATGGGACCTGTGTGCAGTGTTCCTGAGCTGAGGTATGCTGGTAGTTGTAGTTCATCATCATTAATTAATAGGGGCCAACAAAAGTTATTTTCTGGGCATGGGGTATCCTGTATGATGGGACCTGTGCGCTGTGTTACTGAGTTGAGGTATGCTGGTAGTTATAGTTCGCCATCACCAATGAATAGTTTTTTTATTTGTAGTTGTGTGCTGTATATCATATGAGTTCACTACACTAGGCAGAACACCTGGGCTGCACACAGTGAGCAAAACTCTGGAAAACAAATGGAAGCTCCAGAGGATTATAAAGCTGCAATCTATGACATTTTATTCTTGTGTTTAGGCACACTAAAGCAACTCAGCACTGACATTATTATTAATAATGTTAACAAATACTTTAGCACTGACATGCTGAATAATGGACTGACCAGAAGTTTATCAACGACATTATACAGAACAATGGCACACTAAGCAGCTCAACACTGAAATCATACTGAACAATGACATACCAAGCAGCTCAGCACTGACATTATACAGAACAATGACATACCAAGCAGCTCAGCACTGGCAATATACTGAACAATGACATACCAAGCAGCTCGGCACTGACATCATACTGAACACATATAATGTCAGTCTCACAATATGTGGATATCCTTAAAAAAGACTTTATGCAATGAGGTATATAGTGTAGGGCCACCCAAGATTAGCATACCATGCAGAGAGATCAGACATAATTCGATATGGGGCAGAAGGTACTGTCAGCTCACTCCAGTTAACTTTTTAGTCATTGATCCCCACTCTGGCCTGACTCTTTCCAGGTGATTGCACCCTTTTGATTGGTATTGTGGCTACAATTATGAGCTGAAGGTTTGAGAATTTCACCCTCCATTGAAGTCCATTGAGGTATGAGATCTGGGGGTTCAAACTGTGAGAGTTACCAAAGCCAGCTAGTGACCTGTGGTTGGAGACAGCTAATTGAAGTTTCAATCAGGAACAGGGAGGTCCATCTGCAGCAGAAGCTACCATGCAGGAAGCAGAGGACAGTGAGGGAGACAGTGAGAAAAAAAAAAGCCACTCATTAAACCATTCAACATATGGGGTGAATAGCAAATGCCAACTCCTGGTACTCTTTTGAGGAGCTCACTAAAAAAGTTATGTGCACCCCTGTGTATATATATGTATGTATATATATATATATATATATATATATATATATATATATATATATATATATAGCTCAGGTTTGCTATTAGACCTTTCTTAGAAGTTAGAGACACATCTTGCACACAGATCTGGGTACGTTGGGAGAGTAGGGAACCTGTTTATGAAAGATGAGAGGAGAGATGAGGGCAGTGTGGGGAGGGATTCTGATATTGGGATGACAGTCTTTTTATGTTGCAGGGATGATAAATGGTTTTATGAGAGTAGGGAAAGAATAAAGCTTTTACCCATCATATGACAATCATAGCAGATGCAAGTGAAATAGACAGCTTTGTTCTCTGACATTTTTATTGATCCAGAATGGCTTTTTGTGAAACAGCCTTTCTCAGCGAGAGACTCTTTTCCGGCATTGTTTTAGTTAAACATCTGAATTAATTGGAGCAACTTTTCAACAGTAACAGTCACCCATTCATTTATTTCCGCACAGAATTTTTTTATGGTGATTATGGTACCCTGTGCTTTATTTACATTTTTTCCTTGAATCGGTTTTAAACTGAAAACATAAACATAACAAAAAACAAACACATAAACATACTTACCTACATCGAGTCTTGATCCAAGCAAAGCAATCCCTGTAGAGTAAAATGCCATACTTACTTTCCTCTCATCCTTGCTCCAGCGCCAACATGCCTGGAGTTTCCTGTCCTCTTCTCGTCTCGCTCTCTTCACCAATCCAGATCTGAATATGATAATGCTCCGCCATTCCAGCATCACTGGATTCAAATTTGACTGTCTGCTGAGCACACAGGGATTATGGAAGGCATCAGAAGTGACATCTCCTTTCCCAAAATCACTTGCGGCTGGAGTTGGCCGCACGTTACTTCGACCATTTTGACGATTTCGAGTTAATTGCAAAACCCCTGAACATGCTGAACAAACTTGCTGGAGATGTAGAGAAGGGTTGGGGGTACACTACAAATAACACAAATAGTTTTTGCACAAATAAAGTTCAAAGTCAAGTCAAAATTTCGACTTTATTTTTTAACTTAATTTATGCAAAAACTACATGAGCTAGAGCAAAATATTTTTTTTCCAAATGTTCCCACAACTTTTTTCTACATCTTCAGCAATTTTGGTGATGATACCTTGTTCATGGGCTTTGCAATCAGCTCACAAAGAAAGCAAGTCAAAAAATTCTATCATCTCTACACGTCACCTGAGGGGCGCGGCGACACCGAATTTTTGACAGATTTTACAGGTAAGAATTTTACTTTTTTTTTTAAACCTCTGATTTGCCCAATTAGGGTATTCTGCCCTAATAGAAAGCAGATACCAAGGTGGTAGGTCCACTTTAATGGAAGTCTCTACTTCATAGCTTTGGCTCACGTCGACGTGGGTTCCAACTTTCCACCATCTGCACATGGACATGTGTAAAGGCCCCCATACACGTGTCGGATTCGCACCGGATTCCGGCACGATCGATTCCGGGCGCGTGCACGCGAAACGATCGTGCCGGAATCGCATGCAGCCCACCTTGCCTGATCGATCAGGTCCGATAGTTCGGGGGCTCAGAATCGGATCCGACGGAGAACCAACATGTTGGTCTTTCTCATCCGAT